>JAJHSJ010000007.1:8421939-9164341 GCA_021015155.1 Magnolia officinalis
CAACTTGGCGTGGGTAGGCAATAAAGAGTAACAACATTACCATCACAACGGCCCAGACGTAGCAGGCCATCCATTCAAAGGGGACGAGGAGAAAGCCAACACGAACGACATAGCCTAAGATGATGATGATGAAATCAGATTTGGTTAGAGGAGGTGAGTTACGATCAACTTGGAGTAGGTCGACAACATCGAGTAATAACATTACCAACAAAACGGCCAAGATGAAGCACATCACCCATTCATAAGGTACGCGTAAAATGGCAGCACAGATGAGGAGTAAAATGCCAACACTGTAACCATCATCATCAGATTTGGTTGGAGGAGATGAGTTTCGTGATGAATCCATGGGTTTTAAGAAAATCAAGAAGAGATGTTTGGCTGTACAAGTTGATAACTGCTATTATATATTTGGACGCGTGCGTCGTATCCAACCCCGTCTCTACCCCCGACCTTCGCTTTGTTTCGTACTCAGTTGCGACGGACGCGGAGTGCGTCCTACCCCGCCCGATAATCCGTCCGGGCAGGGCTCTGTGGGGCCCATCGTGATGTAAGTATTTTATTCAAGCCGTTCATAGTTTTTCTCAGATTATTTTAAGGCATGAGACAAAAATAAAATAGTACAGAGCTAAAGTGGACCACTTTAAAGTGGGTATTTAACGTCCACCGTTAAAAACTTCTTGGGAGATGGAGAAGTTTCGGATCAAGATGATATTTGTTTTTTGCACTTCATCCATGTCTACATGACCTTATGAATAGGTTGGATGATAAAAAAAACATCACGGTGGTGGCCCTTAGAAAAGTTTCAACGGTGGCTGTCATTATCACTGCAGATTCCTTTGGTGTGGTCCACTGGATTTGTGGACCTGCTTAATTTTTATCATTATACCTTAAAATGATCTGCGAAAATCAATGAATGGCGTGGATAAAACACTTACTTCACAGTGGGCCCCACATAGGGGTAGGACGCAATCCGCTTCCCAGGGGACACATGCTGAGTGGTTAGATGATCTGAACCATCCATTTCGGGGAATGCATCCCATAGGTGCCCATGTATGAAAGATACTTTCAACGGGTTATTGTGGCCATCACTATCAATCGATGAATACTGTTCAAATCACTGGAAGATGTGGTTGTGCCAAAGCTATGTGGGCCCATCATGATGTATGTCGTGTTTTATCCAAACAAGGTATATCCAAGGCTCAAGTGAACCACACCACGTAGAAAATAGTGGCGTTTGAACACTTGCCGTAAAAAGCATCTTGGTGACTATAGAAGTATATCAGATAAGCTGAAATTTGTGTTTTCCATCATCCTATAGCAACTCATTTTTTTAATGGTGGGCATTTCAGTCGTCACTATTTCCTATGGTGTGGCTCAATAGAGCATTGGATCAGACTTATCTTTTAACCTATGTCCTAGCATATTAAGAAAGAACTGATGAACAGATGAGATCTTCCACATCTTCATATCATGTTTTAAATAATAATATTTTTTTTTAAAAAAAAAAAAAAACAAATCACTGACGTGCATGAGCACATCGCTGTTTACACACGACTTCCGCCCGAATATTTCTCGGAAACGGATTTGCTACTCCCTCTGCCACCGTCCCCGTGGCTGGTGGTCGGTGCTCTTGCGCCCCACCATGATGTATTTGTTTCATCCTTTTTTACAGATCAGTTTAGGGCTTTATCCCAAAAATGAGAGGGATATAAATCTCATTTTGACCGCACCACATGAAAACAATAGTAATTGGATATCCACCATTAAAATCCTCCTAAGGCCCATTGTACTGTTTATTTGACATCCAATTTGTTGATTAGGTCATACAGGGCCGATGAAGGGAAAAAATAAAAATCAGCTTGCTCCAAAACTTCTATGGCCCCCAAAATATTTTTAATGGTCGACACTCATTCAACACTGTTTCCTATAATGTGGTCCATTTGAGATTGGGATATATCTCATTTTTGGTTTCATACTTTAAAATTATCTATAAATATAGATGGACGACATGGATGAAACACATACATCATGGTGGGGTCCAGCACCGACCACCAGCCAAGTAGCCAATCCATTTCCATATTTCTCTCCTCTCCGTCGGACGCAGGATTTCCTGCGAAAGCCTTTCGCATGAAGTTCCTGCGCAAGGATTTTGGATGGGGCCCACTGTGATGTTTGTTAGAAATCCAACCCGTCCATCCATTTTTTGAGCTCATTTTAGGACACGAGACTGAAAATGATTAAGATCCAAAACTCAATTTGCCATACTAGATGAAACAGCGGGGAAAGGAATTCCTACCATTGAAACCTTCCCAGGATCCACCTTAATGTTTATATTCCATCCAAACTGTTTATAAGGTCATTTTCACAGAGATGAAGTGAAAAAGCCAAGAAATTAAACCGATACAAAACTTTTGTGGCCATATAAATGTTTCAACGGTGGTCACTAAATCTCCACTGTTTCCTCTCGTGTGGTCCAATTGAGTTTTTGATCCTCCTCATTTTTTGTCACATGTCTTAAAATAAACTCGAAAAACAGATGGACGGAGTGGCTTTCTCACAAACATCGTAGTGGGCCCCACATAGAATCTTGCGCAGAAACCTCCTGCGAAAGGCTTTCGAAGGAAATCCGCGTCCCTCTCCGTCCTTCCTTGGCGGACGAGGATTCCCTGCGAAAGGCCCTGCGCTGGGAACTTAGGTTGGGCCTACCGTGATGTTTGTGAGAAATCCATTCCATTCATCCGTTTTGTGAGTTCATTTTAGGATATAAGGATAAAAATGAACCGTATCCGATACTCAGGTGGGCCAAAAGTATGAGTATTGAACGTCAACAGTTGAAATATTTGTGTGGCCACAGAAGCTTTGAATCAGGATAATATTTTTGTTTTCATTTCATCCCAGCATGAATGACGTTACAAACGGTATAGATGGCATATAAACATCACTGTCTATGCCAGGAACGTTTCAACTGCAGGAATTTCCCTGTACACATTTTCCTTTAGTGCGGCCCACTTGAGTCTGGGATCCTCTCAATTTTCTTTTAGGTCCTAAAATGATCTCAAAAAACGGATCGACGGAGTGGATTTCTCACAAACATCACAGTAGGCCCCACCTAAGTTTCCAGTGCAGGAACTTCCTGCGAAAGCCTTTCGACGCCGAAAACTTTCACTTAATACGGAATCGTGTTTGTTAAAGCGCTCCATTAATGGTAAGTCCATAAAGCGCGCAAAAAAATATTTTAAATGTTTACGAGTCCTTGCTATTGCCGGGTTCGAGTACCATAGGTGGTGAAATCCACTACGGCGGTGTGTGTTAAATTTTTTTATATTTTCTTGTTTACTCAATGTGTGACACTTTTATGGGCCCGCCATGGTTTATGTGTTACATGTACACCGTCTATCAACTTTTTTATATCATTATAAAGCATGATATCAAAAAATATGCACATCCAAAGCTCAAGTGAACCATACCACAAAAGTAGCAAGAATGGAACGACTACCGTTAAAACCTTCCTAAGGTTCACCGAGGAGGATATTTGCCATCTAACCTCTTCATAAGGTTACATAGACCTAAATGAAAAGAAAACACAAAAATGAGCTTGATCAGAGCCTTTATGGCCCTAAGAAGTTTCCAACTATAGGCACCCAAATCAGATTTGCCTGGCTTTTGATATTATTCCCTAAAATGATGTGGAAAACTGGATGGACGGTGTGGATAAAACATATACATCACAGTAAACCCAGGTAGCCCTAGGCAGAACTGTTTATCTCTACCTAGATCCTGATGGGCAGTACCGAATCCCCAAATTTGCACCATTTCTTGTTAATGTCATCAAGTTTTATGGGCCCACTATAATGTATATGTTATATCCACACCATTCATCTATTTAGCGAGTATAGAGCATGAGCCTAAAATTGTCATGTTAAAAGCTCAAGTGAACTAGGCCACAAAAAGCAGCGGACAGTTGAAACATTCATAGGTTCCACCATGATGTTTATTTTCCATCCAAACTGTTCATAAGTTCATATATACCTGGATGGAGGGAAAAACCAAATATCAGATGGGTCCAAAACTTCCATGACCTCCAGGAAGGTTTCAATGGTAGATGTTCAGTCCCCACTGCTTTCTGAAGTGTGGTCCACTTTAGCTTTGGATCTGTATCATTTTTCAGCTCAGGCCTTAAAACGTTCTCACTAAATGGACGGACAGTTTGGATATAACACATACATCATGGTGGGGCCTACTAAACTTGTTGAGGTCAACAAACAGTAGAGGTCACCTAATTGGCTCCCCGTGTGGATTGCCTACTAACGCTGCAGTAGGAACACGGCCCCGCCATGATGTATGTGTTTTATCCATCGATGTCCTTCTATATTTCCAAATCATTTCACGGCATGAGCCCAAAATTGAGACATATCCAAATCTAAAGTAGACCACACCACAAGAAAACAATAGTGATTGAACACCCATCATTAAAGCTTTTTTTTTTTTCTTTTTTGGTCCTTGCTCTTGCTAGTTTCAACACCTGGTCAAGGAATCGAGTACCCATTTGTGGTGAAATCCCACTACGGCGTGAGTGTGTGGCGGTGAGTGTGCATGTGTTAACAAAAAAAAAAAATCATCATTAAAAACTTTTTAGGGCTCATTGTAATGTTTATTTACCATCCAATGTGTTCATTAGGTCACATGGACCTGGATGAAGGGAAAACACAAATATCAACTTCATCCAAAACTTTTGAGGTTCCTAAGAAGTTTTTAATGGTGGGCATTCAATCACCACTCTACATGAGATTTGGACCTTCCTCATTTTTGGGATAATTCCCTAAAATGATATGAAAAAATGGATGGACAGCATGGATAAAACACATACATTATAATGTGTGCCACACAACACCATCCAATAGCTATTGGGGCTACTAACATCTTCGATAAGCAATCCGGATCCACTTAGGTTCATGCTTGTGACTACATCCATGCTGTCCATTCGTATCGAAAGCTCATTCTTAGGCATGAACCGAAAAATGAAGCAGATCCAAATCTCAGGTGGACCACAGTACACGAAACAGTGGTAAATGACAATTAAAAATTTATTGTGGGCCACAAAAGCTTTGGATTAAGATGATATTTGTGTGGTCTCTTCATCTAGGTCTTTTTGACCTTATCAATAGGTTAGATGGCAAATAAACATTTTGGTGGCTTCCATGAAGTTTTTAATGGTAGGGATTCAATCAAGACTGTTTCACGTGGAGACAGGCAAATGTGTCAAATTAACATATTTCAGACATTTCAGACTGTAGTTAACAAACAGTTGTTCTAGACTCAATACTTAATTTTAGGCTTCAGACTTCAGATTTAACAAACGGGCCCTAAGCAGGCAACCAAATATATTAATGTTTGTCCTATAACTGAGACCATCCCTTATTTGTGGCCTACCAAAATCTTAGATCGGTCCAGTTTTTGGGTGTACAGTGAAGATGAGGGGCTGCATCTAATGGAGGACTGGATATCAAACTAACAGGTGGGCCCATAAAAGCTTGGGTATTATGTTAGTGCAATAGTTTTGTGACTCCCAAGTTGACTCAGACTCAGTTGGACCTGATCCAGTTTGATACCACAAGTCACCTTCTAACCAGAGCAAGTCAAGCAATGCAAGCCCAACTAGGGTCAGTCCTGATTCGACTCAAGCCAGAACTGTATCACTGAATCTTTTAACTATGGTTCGGGCTTTAGGTTGTAGTAGAGTATTAGGGCTTTCGTGTTTCAGGTGTGGGTAAAATCTCCACCATTTTCTTGTTTATTTGGGAAGCCGGCAAAATCTCAATCGTACTGGTCTGAAGCACATGCACGGGGTGTCATTGTAAATTACATAAATATCCCTTTTACTTAAAAACCAAATTGTGTATAAAAACGCCCATCACTGCTTGTACGTAGTAGAGATGAGAGTGGAGATTTTTAGGCCCCACCTGCCTATGTTAATGTAAAACATGGGCATGAGATCCAAAGCATCCATCAGGTAGGTCCCACTGCATGCACATATGCACTTTGCCCAAATAGATCGCTAAAGTGGTAGTTTGTAAAAATGGATAATGGCAAAAAAAATTTTTAAAAAACTATCTTTTGCCGTGACATCTTCAGTGGAACCCGCCTTATGAAATGCCTAGATCTTGCACCCATGTTGCAATGGCACAGGTGGCTGCATGTGGAATTAGCTAGCCTAAAGAACCACAGAATAAGAGAAGGAACTTTGAGATTGGGATCGGGGTAGACCAAGAAGCTCAAGCGCAATAGATTCAACCATCCAAATCACCCAGAAGCAGCCGCTCAGATTCTAAGAACTAGTTTTCACCTTTTTGAGGAATGCAATAACCCCATTGGAGTCTACAAATGGACGGCTAAAGAAAGGAAAGGTTGTGTGGTCCACAATCAATAACCTTCCTCACCCAAAGCCAGTCCGAAATTCTTGTCACTTTGCGACTCCAAGAAGGCTGAAATGCCTCTGAAGGTTTCAAACCTAAATCCTGACAAGCATCACAACAAATACATAGCCATGAAGAACAAAAAAGAAGACTTCCAGCAAGTAATTCTCATATGCAGTTTTAGAGACAAGGCGGAACTTTAACATCCAACACAAGTGATTCACGTATGTTAAATTTCAACTATCAGAGCCGTTATAAGATGCAGTAATCAACACACCATGATTTTTTTTTCTATATTGTAGCTTCTACTTCGGAATCGATTTCAATGGGCTCCTCAGGTACGTTATTCCCACCTCTCAACCGTGAAGAAACATTGTCGATTGCCGAATTCAGTTGACTTATCTTTGCATTCAGTGTCTGTCGGGTCTTCTGCTTTTCAAAACACAGACAGAAAAAAGAAGAAGAAGAAGAGACGGTAAATGCACAAACCAATGAGCAAACATGTTGTGAATCAAAGGAATGGAGCAAAGTCAAATGGTAGTGACCTCTAAACCATCATCGTAATATATAGGTCGCTTAGCCCTCCGAAATCCATATTCGTCTTCATTCAGTATGGATCTCCTGATCTGCTTAAACAAGGGAAAGATCACAACATGTCAAGACAATTGAGATGCAACTGGTAACCGCACACAAGCAAAAAACTCCTGGCATTTCAAACAGGTGCGTGGGTAGCCACGTATCTGTGAGCATAATAAACCTACAGATGGTGAGAGTGGTCTTGCCCCTTTGGACTGATCAGTGGGCACAACAAACCTACTGTAATCATCCTAGAGTACACGTACATGAACTGATCAGTCCGGTTCTTGCCGGGTTTTGGTCCTTTTGGGTCTGGTCACTTTTTCAAGGACCTGGCCTGGACCCATTGGGTGCCATCTGGTCTTTGGAGCTTGATTTTGAGTTGGGTTCAGGTCAGGTCAGGCTCAAACAAGGGCATTTACAAGTTCAGGCCCACCCGGCGTATGAGCTAGATTGCATACAGATGTGCCACTTTGACAAGTGAGTGGTGTGGAAACAGGCTCTCTTAAATGTGCATGGCTGAGCAAACCTCATCAGAGAGAGAGAGAGAGAGAGAGAGATGCACACGCACACACAATCGGAGCCCAACTAGGCCCAACTTTTAACTGGGTCTAAAATCGTGGACCTAAGCCCAACCCAATTTCTAGATGGGTCCAAAAAAAATTGGACCAGATGCATCAAAATTGGGGCAGGTCCAGGTAACTGCAGATCAGGGTAGCCATTGAAAGCCCTAAACAAAAATCAGTAACATTAAAAGAGAGCATGATAGGGAAAGAATTCTGTCCAGATGTAGCAAAAACAAGAAAGAGGAGAAAATAGGTGCTCAAATTGGTAGGGATAGGCAAGTCACAGAAGCTTAGAAATTGGCAAACCATCTAATACATAACTAATTCTGAATGAAATGGATAGGTGAAAAACAATGAGGAGAAAATAGAAGCTGAAATTAGAAAGGGATGAGTGAGATGCTTAGATATTGGCAAACTGCCTAATGCCTAACCAATTCAGAAAGAACTGCAGGAACTCAATGACTGATTAGCAGAATGACATTGTTGAAGACGTCTCCAAATCTATAATCAAAATCAACAATATCTAAACCTTATCCCAACAAATTGGGGTCAGCTATACAAATCCTGTTTTGCCAATCCACTCCATCACGGACAATATCCAAAGTTAAAACCATAGGTCTGCTGGTCATTCTTACTACCTCCACCCATGTCCTTTTGGGCCTTCCCCTTGCCCTTTTAAAGCCATCAACGTGAACCAAATCACTCCTAACCGGTGCAGTTCTTGGTCACACATGGTCAAACCATCTAAGTCTACTTCCTCTCATCTTATTACCTATTGGTGCTACAACTAAGTTCCTTCAAATGCATTATTTTCTAATACTATCCTTCTTCATCTCGCCATTCATCCATCTCAACATCCTCATTTCAGATACACATCTTATGAGCAGGTTGTTCCAAAACTGCCCAACATTATGTCTCATAAAGCATGGCGTGTCTTATAGGTATCCTATAAAATTTCCCCTTTGGCTTGATAGGTATACGAAGATCACATAAAACAGATCCAAAGTCCAAACCCAACAGAAGAAGAAAAAAAAAAAAACAGAGATTGCAATAAATAAATGTCCCAACAGGTACCAACATAATTAATGAAGCATTGATGCCGGGTACCATGGGAGTACGGAGTGTGTGCTGTGAGTGGGTTAGTCCATCGGATGATCTGCAGATGAGGGGGTAGTATCTTGAAAGTTAGCACAATCACTGACTGACTGCAAACACCGTGTGGAAGCAGGTTTCTTTACTAGCGGTGGGCTCTATGCATTTCCTCCGACCATCTTGTTGGATAGAGGCTCTAATGCAGGGGCATTTTCAAACTGGGTTCGAGTGGGGTCGCCTGTGGGATGCAGGGGCACACTCGGGGTGGGTGACCCATGTGATTTGGGGCCCACGGGGGAGTTCTTGCGTTCGAGACTCCTCACCAGGGTTGATTAATGCACATTTCACACCGGGCTTGAGTGGGGTAGCCCATGGGATGCGGGGACACACTCGGGGTGGGCGGCCCATGTGATTTGGGGCCCACGAAGGGGGTTCGGCCGAGGTCCTAAACCCATGAGATGTGGGGCCTGAGCTATAAGATAAAGGGATTAATTCGCTATACTCTAACAGTTCAAGCTTTTAGAGCAAATGGTTATTCGTCCTGCATCAAATTGGTATCAGAGTGGGAGGTCTCGTGTTCGAGACTCCTCACCGGGGGTGATTAATGCAGGGGCATTTTCACACTGGGCTCGAGTGGGGTCGCCTGTGGGATGCAGGGGCACACTCGGGGTGGGTGACCCATGTGATTTGGGGCCCACGGGGGAGGTCTCGTGTTTGAGACTCCTCACCAAGAGTAATCATACTCTACCAGTTCGAGCTTTTAGAGCAAGTGGTTAATTGTCCTGCATCAGGCTCTCCATTCAAACTCAAAGCCAGCAAGAAGGAATAAAAAGCCTACTGTTGGAAGCTTGCAGATTAAACCAAGCACGTCGCCTAAAGAGGATCAGGTTGGTAGGAGCAAGGCTCAAAGACTATGCTAGCCGGTCTAGAAGAGCATACGGCAGAAAGCATAGAGACAAAAGACCTAGCTATGAAGTCCTCTCACATGTTGTTAGTATCTCGAAAGAATGAGGCCTCCTCCATATATAGGTGGCCAGGTAAGGTATCTTTGATGTATAGGAACAGGCCACAAGCCATGTTTTCCAACAGGTTGTCAGCCCCAACCACTAAGTGCATCAGCGTTGAGATAAGGCCCAACATGCTGTCATCGATAGAAAGTAAGGGCCACGCATATCTCAATAGAAAGTGCTGAAATTGCCAAGATGACCAAGTGCCCACGATAATTCAAGGGCCTTGAACACAATTTCCTTGGGAAGACAAAGGCCACCTGCTAATGTCATCAAACATGGTGTGATGATGACTTCACCGAGCAGGCAAGGGTGCAGGAGCACTTCACAGAAGTCAAAGTTGGTTGTATTAAATGTCTGAATCCCCTCTTTCGTCAGCGCATGTGATTCAAACAAAGAGAGTGAGAAACCCATCTAGACACCCATTTGAGGCACACTAAAGGGTTGGCCATGGATAAGTGCAATTGCAAAAAAAATCACAAGCAAAGCTGCATGGGAAACTTCAATTCATCAGAGAGGGAGAGAGGGAGAGAGAGAGGGAGAGAGGGAGAGAGAGAGTTCCAGCCTAACATAAGTCATAGTACATCGGAGCCTCATGCACCTTTGCTCATTGGTCCGCAAATCAGGGTATTGCAACCAGTGATCAACTAATCAATGGTATCGACCGATATTATCAGTGTCACTTATAGGTGATATGAAATTTCAAAGCATTCGCAAAATACCCACGCATTGACAATAATATATCATGATATTTACAATATTCCACAAATATTGTGCAATCTTTTGCTGATATATCTTCAACATTTTTCCAATAGTTGTGATTTTTTCAATTAAAACAAGGGCAAATCAGTAAAATCCGAGGGAAAAAAAAAAAACAATGTTTTGCCAAATTTTTGGGACTCTCTCTGGTTGTGTTTTAACAACTCCACTTGAGTTGTTTCGCATCAAAACATCTTTGGTGGAGAAATTGTGATCGAAGAGGGGATTTAGGAGCTAGATTTGTCCAATAGCACATGGTTTTATGCCCTAAATAATGGGAAAACTGTTGTATTTTTTTAAGTAATGCTTTGAGCCCTAGTCCTACATGTGCAATCGTGTGTTTGTTAACATATCCTAAAATTTCACTGAAAAGTTCCACCACTTTCCTAAAGTTTCCCCAATGTTTCCCTCAAACTGCAATTCATTATGCGATACAAGTGCTATTTCCATATGTTTCCCACATATTTCCATATCCCAAGGATGCAATACATAGTGCGATACGGATACTCCAAACACTGATCACAACATGCAAAATGGTTTGAATGTTTTTTTTTTTTTTAAATGTTGTATCTCTTATCCATCTTATTTGTAGTAGTACCATGTCAACTTTAAGAGTAGTTGTTTTGTCCAATGCTCTATTATGCATCTTAGTTTGCAGCAGTACCATGTCAAGTCAATGCTAAGTAGTACTGAAATGCTAACAGATGGAAGCATGTCAAAGTGGTCATCCCAAAATGTATAATCACCTGTGGGGCAAAGATATATGCTAATGTCCCAAAAACTGCTCCTCCTAGAAGGAAACCAGCAAGAAAATCACCACCTCCTCCACCTCTAGAACCATCACTGCATACAAAGAGGAAACAAGAAAATAATAATAATAATAAGTGCGGCAACCGAAAAACTAAAACTAATAATTGAATAGACAAGATTGACACTTCAAATGCTAATCAAAACGTGCATGGCTGAAACATTTTTTTTTTAAAGATAACAGTCTTTACTTCTATTTCGGTTCCACCAAGATAGAGCCTACAAAAGAAGATCAGGGGAAAAAAAAAAAAAAAGAATAGTTTTTCCATACTGACAAACAGTTTTTAAGCAAATAAAATAAACTCCCAAACAAAGTAAAAATAACTTGAGATAGAGGTACCAAACCATACAGTGCATATTATGCCTGATGGTAGGTATGGTGGTGCTCTAGCAAAAAAAAAAAAAAAAGGAGCTTCTTGCAAGGTCAGTTCATGAAAGTTTGCATCAATATGCGCTTGCCAAATGACCATGCTTTCCATCACCCAAATCGAAGGGTTCATCTTCCATACCACCTTTGATCAAATATAGGTTCTACAAAATTGTTTTCATGCCCCTATAAAGGTTTTTTTTTTTTTTTTTTTTTTTTTTTTTTGAGTTTTAACCAGTACCGTGACCTCTTCTTATTCATAATTAGATGATTTACCCTTACACTTTGCAAACCCCTCCACAAATTCAGAAATTTTTAGTATAATCAACTACTCCCCTTAACTGCCAGTTATCATCCCATTCACCAAAGTATTTACCTCTTTCTTTAGAAACCATTCAGCAATTTCTTCTGACTTAATTTACTCAAAAAAGGGGGGGGGGGGGGGGAGCCCTCGCCCTACTCATAGAAAATTGACAATTGATTAGAACGTGTGCCATTTGAAAGCTGCTCCTCAGTAATACATGTGCGAAAAGCTATAATGAACAATAATAATAATAAACGGTAAATACAAAACAAGGTATCCCGTATCCGTATCGGTTGGCGTAACGGTGCCCTCCGATACCGATACCGATACGGGGGTATAACGGCGATACGGGGGCGTAACAGCCCGTAATGGTGCAAATTTTTTTTTTTTTGCCAAAAAAATATGAAAAAATATGGATTAAATCTAGAATATTCTAAGCATTTCAAATATGCATTCATTTATAAATTGGAACATGTTTATGGTGGTGTAACGGTCCACTCTTTGGTGAGAAGTTGTATCGGATTGTCTGATGAATTTATGAACCAGACAACCTGGATTTGACTGCAAAACTCATATATTTAATTTTCTAACTATCTACTATCAATGATAGATATATTAAAATTAATGTAATATGAAAATATCTTACATGTGTAATATATTCAAATTTTTTTAAAAAAAAAAAGAGGCCAAAAATAGTTCGTAAATAGAAAAAAATTATTAAAAAAATATATAAAATGACAACAGCAATCTGTAAAATGGACATTAACATGTTCTACTATGATTAACACATCATATTCTACCATTAAAACAGCAAAACATTCAATAAAAATGATTTTTCAAATTTTTTTTTTATTATTTAAAAAAAAAAAAAAAGCCGAAAATAGTGCGTAAATAGAAACAAATTATAAAAAAATATAAAATGACAACAACAATCCGTAAAATGCACATTAATATCTTCTATTATGATTAACACATCATATTCTACCATTAAAATAGCAAAACATTGAATAAAAAATGATTTTTCGAATTTTTAAAAAAAAAAGCCGAAAATAATGCATAAATAGAAAAAAAAAAATTTATTAAAAAAAATATAAAATGACAACGACAATCTGTAAAATGGACATTAACATGTTCTACTATGATTAACATATCATATTTTAGCATTAAAACAACAAAACATTCAATAAAAAATGATTTTTCGATTTTTTTTTTTTTTAAAAAAGGCCGAAAATAGTGCGTAAATAGAAAAAAATTATTAAAAAATATAAAATGACAACAACAATCTGTAAAATGGACATTAATATCTTCTATTATGATAAACACATCATATTCTACCATTCAAACAGCAAACATTGAATAAAATATATAAATACTTATTTTTGAGGAATTTCTGGAAAATGGCCCACGAGCTTCAAATCAAGAAAATCCTTAATATAAGTTGTTTTCATCTGTAATATCAAGCTAAGAGTGGTCGAAAATAGCAATAGAATGATTTAGGAAGAGTTTGAAAGAAAGAAGTTTCAAAAAAAGTGAAAAAACAGACCTTAAAAAGCACAAAAAAAAAAAAAAAAAAAAAAAAACAAAAAAAAAGTTTTTTTACCGATACGGGCGTACGTAATCGTTACGGCTAAAGAATCGGGGGGTGCCCCGTTACGGCACCGTATTGCGTAATGGCTACTGCCGTTACCGAAACGTATCTGCCGATACGGCCGTATCGTAATGGATACGGGATACCCTCCACTAATCAGCTTATATTTTACAGACAGGCAGAGTGTTGGGCAATTAGAAGGCAACATGAGTTGAGATTGAGCGTTGCAAAGATGAGGATGTTGCAATAATGTGTGAGAAACTTAGGTAGGATAGAATTAAGAACAAAGTCATCCAAAGCAGCCCAGTAGTACGAAAAATATAAAATGGAGGGTAAATTGTGATTACTCAGTAGTGTTGTCAAAATAGACCGAGGACAGCTCCTATAAGGAGGGACAATTTATTCAGCTTGAAGAGCCTGGAAGAGAGGATGAAAGGAAACCTAAAAGAACTTGGATCATGGTGGTGGTAAGAAGGGATATAAAAGCATTATCCACTTACCAAGGATAGGGTCTTATTGATTGGTGAAACAGGATTCAAAAACCAATGCCAAATAGTTGGGACTTGGGACAAGGCTACAACAATGAGAAGTTTATAAGCTTCCGTTGGATGAAAAATAGGGGATTCAAGATAGAATTATAGGGGATTCTAGATAGCTTTTTATTGGATCCATCGGTGACCCAGGCTTTGTGGGCATTGGGGAAATTTGCAGGATCAGAGGCAGGATATTGGCTCATTTTTTGGGGTCTATTGCAATTACAGACTCCAACTTCACTGAAGATGTCTCTTCTGCAGACCATTAAAGTGGCCGCTGATTTTGAGTTCTTCCTGATTTCTGTTGAAGGCGATTCTTTTATTGCGATAAGCTGGGTTAGGGGTACCCATGGCATCTTGTGGACCTTTTCCTATCTAATTTTTTTTTTTTAATCAGCATCCTTACGCACGCACGCATATATAGATATACATATGTATCTCTCTCTCTCTCTCTCTCTCTCTCTCTCTCTCTCTCTCTCTCTCTCTCTCTCTCTCTCTCTCTCTCTCTCTCTCTCTCAAAAGAATGGAGGAAAAGAGAGTCGTTATGGCTGCATTTCGAAACACAAGTGACTTTAATTGCCACACTTAGTTTATCAAGAGACAATGACACAATTAGTGATTTTCCCTAGTGACCATGATGAGGAGGAAGTCCTCAAATTGCGTACCTTTCATGTGCAACTTGCAAGTAACGCAGTAGCAATTTGGAGGTTAGGCCCTGAACATGAATGATATGTAAAGAAGTTGCAGTTTATTTTTTCTACTTCATCAGAATAATTGCAACTCAATTCATGACTACATCTGAACACACCCTATGTTGTTAACTCAAATTATCATCCTTCCATCCAAATATGCGTTATAGAAATGATATAACGGAGATTCGTAGTATGGAACACAAACATAATAAGAAAACAAATAGGGTAAGAAATGAAACCAAACAAACTTCCAAATTCAAGGTGCATTTAAATGCTCAACTGAAATGAATTGCAAGAAAACTAAATGAAGTGGAGCCCAAGGCCCTTCGAAAAGGTTCAAGGATTTTTAGTAGTCTTCATTGCAGCTTTGACAACAGAGAATTCATCCTTCCATGGTTCATGGATGTGGAATCCACAGGATATGGAAATTTATGTATTCCTAAAGGAAATATATGAGTTTGGTTTGCAGTGATGTTTCCATGCGCTTGTGTAGAAATGTTAAAAAGTCAAAAGTCAAAAGTCAAACGGTCACTTTACTTCCTTTAGGTAGTTGGAAATCAATTTGTCAACTTTCTTGGGGACATTGATTTTCCTGTTTTCTAAGGCTTGGATTGGAAATGAAAAATGGATTCCACCCCATTCTTTTCACAAATTGAGTCAAAGTAGAATTTTACTGATATTGTTTTATTTTCAAAGGTACTGTGGAAAACTAACCACACCCTTAGGGCCAAGGGCGAGGTCATTGGTTGGGTAGTGGATCTCAAATTATGTAAGCAAGATCTCATGGGCAGGTGGGGGAATTCACTGTAATTGGGTAGGGAATGGGTTGATGCAAGATGGTCTCTCACCTCCTCCTCCTTGTGTGATTCTATTCTTGTTCAGTTGGAATAAATTGATTGTTACAATTGAGAGAGAGAGAGAAGAGAGAGAGAGAGAGAGAGAGAGAGAGAGAGAGATTATCTTCCAACTATTATCAAATCCATGAGATCTCCTCCAGGCTAAACATTCCATTTACCCATGTGAGTAGAGAGGCTGTCCTTGGCCAATTCATTAGCCAGGGAAGGTTCTAATAGGCCAAGTCTCTTTAATGGGAATCCATTCCCTCTTCTTTTCTTTTTCCTTTTTATCTTAGTAAAATTTCTATCTTTAAATGTGTGTGTGTGTGTGTGTGTGAGAGAGAGAGAGAGAGAAAGAGAGAGAGAGAGAGAGAGAGAGAGAGAGAGAGAGAGAGAGAGAGAGAGAGAGATTTGCAAAACTCAAGCCGATAATGATGAAACAACCAACATGGAGCCACACCATCCAGAATGAGGTTCTAGTCTGAAATTGCCTTTATGATCACTTCCAGCCCGGCATTAAATGCATGGAACTGCAATTAGGGTTTTCTCATTATCAATCAATGTCCCTCCCACTTTGGGCATTTCCACTTTATTCAATTGGTTCCTCACAATATAATCCAAATAAGCATCAAAACATGCATAAGAAAGTTATACAAATATTAACTCATTGTGAAAGCATATGATGGCTACTAAAAATACAAAGGTGATTATCCAAAAATGTCATCTTGTCTTCAAAATGAATACATGTAGAGATAAGAATTGAAGACTGTAATAGGGAAGTCGAGCCTCAAATAACAACTAAGATATCATTTGCAACCTTAAGGAGAGTATATAACTACTTTAGGATGCATTCCTCCTCACACCATGCAAAAAAAATAATTGACCTTGGGATATAATTGTTAGTATAATCCAAAAATCGTTAAAGGATTATCATCAGGGTATGAGCTCCTTTCCAATACAAAAAGAAGCCCCATTCGCAATTTTAGAAAATTCTATTAGAAGTAGAAATTATCACAAATT
Source organism: Magnolia officinalis (assembly GCA_021015155.1). Lineage (NCBI taxonomy): Eukaryota > Viridiplantae > Streptophyta > Magnoliopsida > Magnoliales > Magnoliaceae > Magnolia > Magnolia officinalis. The sequence continues at coordinate 8,438,500 of JAJHSJ010000007.1, forward strand.
ATTTTTCTCAACTCTGGAAATGGCCATGACACAAACCCAACCTTAATTGTCATTTAAAAGCACTAATTCCAATACCTTTGACCCGACTTTGATCTTTTACTATCCCTAATCTCACATCTTCATGTCATAGAATTAGATGGGACGACTTCCTAATTTACTTTTCTTGATACAGAAGTTGAGAATATCATACCTGTCTTGTGCACGAATGGAGAGACTGGGTCTCGAGTGATTTGATTTCCGTTGAAATGCAAGTCTTGATGGGTGCGGAAACACATTGAGCTTAGTCAACCGAACATCGCAAGATTTTAAATGAGTACCACCTACACCCAAACAAAAGAAATTACTTAAATCAGGAAGACAAAGAAGAAGCAGAACAAACGAAAGAACAACACTCAGATATCCAGAGATCCAACAATTCTGGTAATATCATAGAAAGATATCCTTTCATGGAATCTTATAACAAAGAAAAGGGTGCTTTGGAAGTATCCCAAATTGCAAGTAGAACAGAAATTGCGGCGAAGTAGATGGTTATCCGTTCAAATTCGTGAAATGGGAACTGCATCACAGAGGACACCATCTTCATAAGGAATGAAGATGGTGTGCCTCCTCATGTTCACTATACATCCAAGAATCATCCCAATCCAAAACTCAGGTGGGACACACCACAGGTAGAAATATAAATCACGCCTAAAACATAGTGGCCTACCTAATTTTTAGAATGGATTGATTTTCTGTGTGTCCCTTCATCCAGGCGGGGCACACCTGATGAATGGATTGGATGACACATACACAACACGGTGGATCCCACGTTCCATCTTGAAGTTTCTATAGTGGGCGTCCCCCTCCCTAAGACATGTTTCAAGCTGTATTTTGGTATTAGGGCCTAACACCGGGCGTATCTAATGTACGGGTTAGATCGCACTCGCACATCACGGTGCGGCCCACGAAGCTCGAACGCATGGGAAATTCCAATTTCCTGCCATCCAAATCAACATCGAGATTGTTCTGAAAATTTCTGGAAGCTGATTAGAGAAGAAATGCTCGTGGCAGATGGAATGTGAGTAAGAGCGTTTGAGAGATTTCGAGCATGAAAACCCTAGAAATGCTGACGGCGATGCGAAAAGAGGTAAGGATTGAGTCGTAAAAAGGTGGTGATTCGGTGGGTATTACGGGAAGAAAATTTACCTGTGATGGATAGAGCAGCTGAAACAGACGCCATGGAAATGAGGTGACCGAGAGTGAGAGGAATGCGAGCTCGAAATTGCGGAGGGAGGAATTATATGAGGGGTTTTATTAGAATAAATCTCGACTGTTTATATGATGGATTACGTTGGGACTTTAATCCTTGTGTCCAGGTCATATTTCATTGATCCAAACCGTTTATATGTTGGGAAGCTTATTGGATGGAAGGATGGGTAGAAAATAAAATCTTTTTTATATTAGAATATTTCAATCCCTCAATCATTTGACATTTTTCTTTGAATGGACGGTCTTTTTAAAGCTTTGAATAATCAAGGGTCCAAAATGTTCTGCGAGTTTTCGTGTGCATTCCCCATCTACTGTGAAGCCTATCATATAAACGGTTGGGATCATTGAAAGGATCCAAATCCAACGGCTAAAATCCTGACATATTTTATTGTAATTCGTAGGGATATATTCGAGCAAATTACATTGTATGATCCGTTGTCGTGGCCAGGATAAATTATATGATACACTGCGGGCATCTCTACATCGTATACATGCTTTTTCAGTTCTAACAAGTGGAGCCCATGCGTTGGTGATCCAGACCACTCGTCTGTTAAGGCCCACCGTTTATGGATCATTTCTAAATGATACTTCATATTGTAAGATCTCATTGAGAGATATTAGCCCTTTTTAGGTTTAATGTTAGCCATAAATCCTACTGTCTGTCTATCCCACATGCACTTGATTGTGGGACTTTTGTTATTATTATTTTTTTTTTAACACCCGCACACCGTGGGATTTCACCACCGTGGGTACTCGAACCCTTGACCCGGTGTTGAAACTCCAGGGAGTCTACCACCCGGGTAAGAGTAAGGACCCACTTGATTGTGGGACTTGATTCAAAAAAACACTCACTTATCAACCTCTAGTAAGATATTGTAAGATGATCATGTGATTATCAAATGATAGCCTTCATCCTTCCTAAATAAGTTGTACTTTACTTTTCCGATAAAAGATACAAAAAGCAAATAAAATTATATGCTCACGGTTAGTTGTAGAGAGTAATTGTGTGGTAACTTAAAAAAAAAAAAAAAAAAAAAAAAAAAAAAAAAAAAAAACGCTTAAATTATAATGAAAGTTGTCCAACATATCAGCATAAATCTATATTACATATCAGTATAAAGTTAGATTACCACTAAGGATTAGCACTATAAGATTATTGTTACTCCTAACATAAAATTAAGCTACTTGCTACACTAAGAAACGTAAAATATATTTTCATTAAATACAGCAATAGAATTTTATTTGACACCTATTCTATTAACTGCTTCAACGCCATCTTTCTCTGGACCAGATTTTACTTTTTACTGCTCAGCTATCTTGACATGTATTATACAAACAGTGTTAACTATTATTCTAACAACATACTCTCTAAAAATCCTCGTGCGTCTTAGACGTGCTCTAAATTTTCTGTGTAATAACGAGGGTCCTTTTATAATTGATACTTTCAGCGACAGTAAGAGATTAGGATAAAAACATGGTATGAGGTACAGGATCATGGGCCCACTTGCCGGGGAAACGGATTGGCTACTCCCCTGACAATAGCCCGGTGGCTGGTGGTCCGTGAAAGATTCATGAGCTCTTGGGCCTTTTCTGGATTTTTAGTATTTATTGGACGGTTAAAAACGAAATATATTCAATGACCTTATTTCAACGAACTCCTGCCCACGAATCAGTAGTTATAATTGCTCAGAAAATCTGGTTTTGAATTAGAGACTCTGGTTTCTACAAGCTGTCTGTTTAACTTGAGTTAATGTATGCCACGTATGCACTCTATGGACTATGGGTGACTGTGTATCAAGTTTCATACACCGCATGAGCATCAAATAACTCCACAAATAAAGAAAGATCCGGTGTTTCGCACTGGATCTTCGTACCATCCGCCGGGCCGAAGCAGAAGTCATAAGACATTCCGTGCATGTGATTGCAAGAGGCGCTAACATTCGCTCGAAAAAGTACAGAACAGGGGATTCATGGCACAAGTGCAAATATGGTGCATATGTGCACGATCTGGGCCATTCATTAGGTCAGGCCCATTGTGAAAATGATCAGAATCAAAATTCAGTCTGGATCGCTTATTTTCTGGGTCGTACTAGAGTGTAGAACGTGAAATGTTGGTCTTTTTTCAACGGTCGACTATTCCTCTTATAACCTTGCGGTGCAACCGATGAGTGGATTCGAACCGTCCATCCTATGTTCCTAAAAATGTTCCTTAGGTGAAAATGACGCCAAAACTAAATATCCTGCCATGCAAAGTTACAAACGGTGGCTTTGAAATGATAGGCCAAGAAACGGTGGTATGTATGGTGTGAGAGCGGATCTGTTACCCGGGTAACAGCGTTTTAGGTCTTTCCCTGACCGTGGGGTCCACCATGATGTATTTCTTGTATATCCATGACGTCAATCAGTTTTTATAGCTCATTTAAAGGTATGATCTAAAAATTAAGGCAGATCCAAATCTCAAGCAGACCCACCATAGGAATTAATGATCATTGGCTATTAAAAAACTTATTGTGAGCTACAAAAGTTTAAATCAAAATGATATTTGTATTTTTCCCTTCATCCAGGTCTGAGTGACCTTATCAACAGGTTGGATGGCAAATAAATATTACATTGGGCCTAAGATGTTTTTAATGGTAGGCATTCAATGACAACTGTTTTCTGTGGTGTGGTTTACTTTAGATTTGGATCTGCTTAATATTTGGGGTCATGTCTTAAAATGATCTTAAAAACCTGATGAACGGGGTGGGTATACATAAAATACATTAAAGTGGTCAATAGAGTTAGAGAAACACCCATTAAGGTGTTACCAGGTTACCCAGATCCTCTACCGCCTGGTGCGGACATGGACTGGGGACAACACCTGCAGGAAGGTACGCAATGAGAATTGGTTGCCCCACAACATAAAATAAACTTAGTATTTTTGTGCTAGGCGTCGAATGACATTTAATTTATACTGAGTTATATAGATAATGAATAGTCGTACATTCTCGTATAAAAAGTTATTTAAAGACATATACTTGGAAATTGGAACTGTTTACAACGATCATGTCTTTGAAAAAAAACCAACTGACCCCGAAAGTAGAAGTATAGTTCCTCATGGGCGAAAGGTGAAATGAAAGGATTCGGCCAGCTGAAACATTTTAACAATTAAAATTTGCTGGCCAATCAGCATAACGGTAGGAATCAACTTACTGAGGTCTTGGTATCGATCCCAAGTGGGGGTGGCTAACAGTGAAGTGTGAACTGACAGTGGGGTGTACTAACAAGCTAATTAAAAAAAAGAAAAAAAACAAAAAAACACTGACGACCGTTCGGCACAATGGTCATTATCCGTCGACTGATTTGCATAACAGTCATTTGCCGCCGGATTGACAAGACAGCCATTTTTGCCAACCGATGGGTAAACAACGACTCTTATTCGGTTAATTGGTGACTGTTCACAGTCCGGTTCCAGCTGATTACATGGGTAAAATACCTATAATCATACCATGATGGTTTTGTAGTGGGCACTCATGTTCTCGCACCCATTGGGGTGCCGGTATCAATTAATAATTTTAAGATTAAAAAATAAAAAATTATACCTACTAAATGAGTAGTTTTGACTTAACATACATTTGCCAATCAAGTCAATTTGTTAAGATATTGTCAATCCATGCTTTATGAAAACAATACTACATGATTATAACATAAACACATGCACTTCAACAAGGGCACATGGACTTGTTAGAGTGATTCATGATGCACCCCACAGGGCACACATGCATTATAATCATTTTGATAAAATCCAGTAGTAAATTTTACTTATTAAAAATTGCACATGGTAATTCACGGTGAATACTTTCTTTTTTTTGGTACCCGGGCTAAGTCAGTTAGGTCGGGCTGGTCCTAACTATTTTATTTTATTTTTTTTCTTTTTTGTACCCATGCTAAGCCCTGATGTGATAGGTCCATCCAGGCTTTGGCAGGGCTCAGGTCTTGTACCTTAGGTGTCCAATAAAAAAAAGGACTAAGCCTAGCCTGGTTGGGCCCAAACCTAGTCCATTGTCAAACCTACTTGTAGGACCTTCTCCCATTCAATTTAGTTTTACATAGGAAAATTGTGCAACTAGTTGGGTGTTGGGGTCACTGTTACATGTGTACGGCATCCAACTCATCCAACCCCTGTCATAAAAATGGGACACTCCAAAAGTCATGCCAATCCAATCATCAGGTGGGCCATTCCATAGAAAACAATAACCAATGCAGACATTAAAATATCACAAGCAACCAGTGACCATCCTTAATCCGAGCCCACCTGTTCCCCATGGGACACCTATATGCTGCCCTCAGTAGTTTTTTTTTAATCAACTCCAAACAAACAGCACACTTAAAATTCTGTCCCAACAGTCAACACCTCAAATCCTCCAAATTTAAGCCACCCAAAATGGTGGGGGTAACATTGTCGGCTATGTTAGATGCTGTATGTATCAGGTTACAGGCACCAAAAGCTTCCTCCACATGAACTGTTTCAAAGAGAGAGCTACCTAGTCCACGCCTTGCCCCGGCAAGATACCATGTTTAACCTTCATTGACAGTGCACATTTGCAATTCAACTTCTTATATGCGGTATTTCTTTTCTTCTTGGTAGATTTACTTCAATTATACTTTCCAAATATGCTAATGCAGTTCGAATCAACGGGTACATCAAAACACACCACAATACACCAAAGGCACATTTCAAGGTACTTAATACTGGTAGTGTGTCAAATGCTTATTATTTTGGACCATTCTAGTTTTGAGTTCACAAGCCAAAAGTGATAGCCATCCTATTCTAGTTCCATTTTGGACCATCCTGAACATCCAACAGATATATATATATATATATATATATATATATATATATATATATATATATATATATATAACACACACACACACACACAAGAAATCTGATGGGGGAGACGAGTGAAGGTAAATAATGTCGATTTTGTTACGAGAAATATCCATGGATGTTCCTAACAAATGGCATTTCTCTTTACATATTAGTATATATAGATCGAAACAGAACATGGAAATGGAAAAGAAGGAAATACTAGCAGCCAAGCCATCTCTTGCACTGACACTTGAGGGACCTCCTTTTATCATTTCTACAGCCATCGCCATCCCTCCTTCCTGAGAGAAGATACTTTAGCTTAGTCGAACACTTCACCCTTATCTTCTCCTCTTTGTACTTCCCCTGTGTGGAATGTGTATGAAAGAGGTTAAAAATGAGAAAGGATTGAGCTTGCTTACTATTTTCTCTCTATTACTTAAACACAATAGACTGTTAATTGGATCTAAGAAATTCAAGTTGCACACATGTACACGACACATTTCCAAGATCAGGACTGTTTGTTTGGTGGCCCCAATCTCAGATGGACCATATTCAAAGATTAGATGCCTTTGTATCTAACATTTTAAGAAGAGACTAACTTGCACTTCGAAGATGTGGTGATGCTAGGTGCCGCACCTACAAGCTTAAGCACAAGATATGAATTGTCATTTTATTTTTCATGCAATACAACTAGCTATTAATTCTGTTTGGTAGCGATAGAAGGCAAGTGAAGGAATGTCAGATAGCCAGTCCTCAAACTTTTGCTAAGCGATCATGAGAATTCTTGATTATTAACAACATATGAACCATAGATCAGACCACAAATATCTAGACCAAGTTATGATGATGATGATAACATCAGTTTTTTTTTTTTTTTTTCCAATTGCCAAGGGCAGCCAAAACCTTGGGCCTGTTTGGCGTTACTTCTATTAACTGTAGAATTGATTCTCAAGAGACATTTCTCTTAAATAGTTTCTTGAGAATTGCTTATGTGAAAAAGTGCATGTTTGGTAAACATGCATAAGAAGAAAATTTCCCCATAAAGGTTTCAATGGTGTACATTGAATCCCACTGTTTCTTGTGGCATTGCCCGCTTTAAGTCTTGGATCTACCTCATTTTTTTTGGAGTTTCACCCCGACATGATATGGTAAAACAAATGGATGGAGTGGATGTCATAGGATCATCACGGGGGATGTGGGGGTTACAAGAAAGATGAGGTCCATCGGCTTCTCCAAGATGAGATTCGCCAAGTCCAGGCGCGTGTGCAATACAATTTATGTCCATGCCACACGTTGGTCATTGTAGCACATAGGTCTGAGATCCAATCCATCAATTAGAAAGGCACCACTATGTTGATGCCTGATCCCCAAGAATTAGGTCGATCCATTGGTCTGATGGGCCTCAATTTGCAAAATAAATGTACAACTCTAAAAAAACTTGGTTGAAGTTTTCTAACCTGCCCACTTGTCTCCAATATGTGGTCCGTCTTCTGAGTGGACCAGATTAATTTTAGGAAAAACATGGTCAAACCAACCAGTGGATGAGTTGATCTTGAACCTATATGCCATGATGGCACATGTGTGGAGGTGTACGATTGTACACTCATGTACAATTAACAAGCCTTATAACAAGAGAGAGACCTTGATTTTATGAGTGCTTTTACCTAGTTTGTAGAAGTAGAAAAGACTGCGAAATAGGCTCCAAGAAAAGGAAAAAAAAAAAAAAGTCAAAAATAATTTTCTAAAATTAATTAATTAAGTGGCTAACCAAGCACACTGAGGAGAGTCTGTTTGGTCCCACAATTTAAGGCCCGTTTGGATACCACCAAATAAGTTATATTTTCTACTTACAATAGTAGATAAGTTACTTGAGATAAGTAACTTTAGTTTATGATCAATTATAAATAGCATTTTATTTAAAGTTACTTAATCACTTCAATTTAATAAGTAGAAATCAAGATAAGCTACTTAAAGCATAAGTATCTTACCTTAAGTAACTTACTATCCAAACGCCCCCTTAGAACACATCGAATCGGCACCTAACAGGATAGCCCTTTGACTAAACAATCACAAAGTAAATTACCTTCAAGTCAGGCATATTAAGATGAATTTCATGAAATCGCCTTTGATTATCCTCTCCATGTGTGAGATCTTCTCCATCAAAGTTGTGAAAGGACATCAAACCACCTTGCTGGCCTTCATATCCATGCCTTTGAGCAGAGCAGCTTGCTTCAATCTCTAGGCTTAGCTGATTTGTAATCCATTAAAAATGACATCAGATTGCAAAAGTTTCATAAGAAAAGAAACATAGAATATTACAAATAGGAAAAAGTTCCTGTAAGGTCGACCTTACCTTAGCTTACGACAAGGTCGAACTGTGTGTAAATCTACGATGCGTGTTTTAGACATCTGAACCATGTATCTGACAAATCCCCTACAAGTAGAGGTAGGTGATGGGTTGTCTAGAAAATCAGCTGTATTTGGGAGTTGGGTGGCCATACTCTATGGAACAGTGCAAAATCATGCCTTAAACATTTAAAATCACTTTGTAGGACCCACCTGTGTTTTAAAATGGACTTGAAAATGTAGGACCCTTGAGCCAGATCTCAATGGGGCCACAAAGAGTCGATAAGGTTTTAATGGGTGGCGTCCCCTCTCGACAATTTATGTTGTTTGGCCCACCTAACTCATGGATTAAGCTGGATTTTTGCTCAGGGCCTAACAAAGGGGGATGCATCTGATGGACAGAGTTGATGTCCAACAAGCATCATGGTGGGGCCATAGAGTTCAACCTTAGGGCCTATTTGTTTTGACAATTACTTCTGTAATTGAAATGAAAAATGTCATCATTACCGTTTTTTCACAGCCAAATTAAAGGCGAGAATCATCGGTTTAATGCAAATATATTAAGGAAACGGGTAGAGGAATTTACAATCATTGCACTTTTTATGACATTAGCAAAAATTCAATTTTTAAATAAATACATTTTTATAATAATTGAACATTAAAATAATATAAAATTGTCATTTAAGGCCATGAAACTTATGATAAGGAGTAAAGGAGCTTGCGGCATAAATCCGAGTGCGACCATCAGCAACGTGGCAGGAACATACTACATGCAAAAAGAGAAAGTTGTATACATGCAATGCTGTATAAAAATTTCACATGCCACGTTTCCATCTTCTGCTGATGTGTCACTTCAGTGGAACATATCAGCCGAAAAAGAGGGCCATTGCATGACCAATCCAGTCATTAGGTGGTCCACAGACAAACACTGAGCCCGACCATCAGCTGACCATGGGTTTCAATCGTATAGCTGTCTGATGAATGGACCAACCATTCTGTTTTTCTCAACACATAATCTTTATAATGCGATCCACCTTCTGAACGGATCGGATTTTATAAGAAAATGACATATTCTTGGGAAATGAATAGTTGTAGGTAAAAATTCCATACAACCGAACGTTTCTGAAATAGAAAGATCAACTTAACTAATCAAAAAGAGACACCAGGCGATACGCGCGAGGAGAGATCGTAGAGATTGGGAAAATATGTCATAGATCCGAGCCACAAACTAAGTGGGACCCAGCGACGTCATGCTCCGGCCTCAGAATAAATCCATCCCATTAGTCAGGTTTTCCATGGATGTACTTTGAATGTGCACCGTTGATCATATGGACAATCCATTTGTATAGCCCCCGCATGATAACGTGACCGAACTGATTTTCTGGGATGGGACCTACTCATGGTGGGCCCATCTAATGAACGGCCTCATCTCGCACACGCTTGCTACGTCGTCACGCTTGCGGCAAAAAGTCTCTTCAATCCCCTCGCGCAATCCGGCTTACCACCTCTATTATCTCTCATCGCCAAATTGCAGGGAAATACTTTGATACTCTGGCAGAGTGTGTTGGATGATACGCAGGCACTTATAAATTACTAAGAAATCACATACGTGAAATAAAAATAGTTCAAATCAAACTTCCGAAACTGTGGTCCCATTTTAGATGGCGGACATTTATTGCACGGTTAAGAATGAACTATCCAACGGTCCTGCTTCGACACACGAGTGTCCACAAATCAGAACTTAGTATTCTTCGACCAATCTGATTTTCGGACTGTGGTTTTGAGACAGGAGGTCCCACAATTTACTCGGTTTAGTGTAAATTAATTTATACCTCATATACAATTCCTGAGTGCCTGCGTATCAAGCGTCATACACAGCCGTAGTATCAAACAACTCTCCAATTGCAAATTGCATGGCTAATTCTTAAAAAAAAAAAAAAAAAAAAAAAAAAGAAACAAGAACAAGAAAAACGGAGATCTTGCAAATTCAATAGAAAATATCATAATAAAACACAACGAGAGAGGGAGAGGGAGAGGGAGAGAATTCTAAATAAATATAAATAAAATAAAATAAAATTGCGGATTGACGATTATGAAAATTCCAACAAAAACCAATTTTCTCACCTGAAGGAATCGATTTTCCAGTGAAGCAATTCGATCCAACACGGACCCTTTGGTGTATACCTCTTTTACCGCCAAATCCAACGGTCTGCATCGATTCTCTACAGCCCAGATTGGATTATCACACCATTTCGATAAATTGTATTTCCCTTCTAAACATTTCATCTGCAATAGGCGAGAAAAAAAAAAATGTAAAATCAAAATTAAATATATAAAATAAAAGCAAAAATAAGGGTATTATACGAGAGAATCTAGACGGTCTAATCTAGGGAGTATGGGCATGATGGGCTGAGACCCTCCATTTTCTTCCATTGTTCTTGATTTTTTCATGGGGCTCTTTTCTTTTAGATTTTTATTCTTTTTTTTTTTTTAATTAACTAATAGTCACTCTCGCGGGCCACGTGTATGTATAGAGGAGTTAAAACAAGCCTGCTGTATTTCCCGTGGATCGGACGGCCATGGTTTCATCTCAAAAGGTAAAGACGGACCCTTGAAGATGACACGCTTAAGGGCCCTGTTTGGCCAGCTGCATTAGGTGGGATTAAGGTGGATGGAACTATAAAAGTTGAAATAAATGCATGTGTAAGGTATTTTACTTGGGTGTATTCCATGTTTTCTAACACTAGGTTTGAAATGTATGCATTAAAAAGTAAATCTTAGTATTTATTTTCAAATTGCATTCGGATTGGGCCTAATGAAGCAAACATGCCATTCCGAATTTCAAGGTAGGATTAGTAATACAACCCCTTTTAATACAACTTAACACCACTGTCCAAACCGGCCTTAAATGATTTCTACCACGTGGTATGTGGGTCCCATTGTGGTGTCCTTCCATCATATGTGCCCCCTTGTGTTCTCCTTTGATCTAAAAAAATCACGTTCGAAGCTCAGGAGGACCACACCATGTAAAATCGTGCATGGCGTGTCCCACCTAGGCTTGGGAATGCGCAATTTCAGGACGCGGTCTGGCTAGTGACCCCAGCCAGCTAGCTAAAGGTCTGACTGCCCCACTATGAACCATGTGTTTTATTCACGCCTTCTATGCATTTTCCATATCATTTTACGGTATGAGAATAAAAATGAAGCAAGTGGACCACACTACTGGAAATAATGGGGATTGTATTGAATATTTATAGTTAAAAACTTCTCAATGGCCATAGAAGTTCCGGGTCAAGCTGATATTTGTTGTTTTTAAAATAAAAATAAAAATAATCTTTTAGGTCTGTATAACCTTATCAATCAACATGTTGGATGGCAAATGATGGCAAATAAACATTACAGTAAACCTTAGAAGGTTTTTAATGGTAGACATGCAATAAATACTGTTTTCATGTAGTGTGGTCCACCTGAGATTTAGATCTGCCTCATTTCTTGGCTTATGTCATAAAATGAGTTGAAAATAAAATAAAGAACAACATGATAAAACACATACATCATAGTAGTGCCATATACCTTTGACCCGGCTAGCTGGCTGGTGTTGGGGTCACTGGCCAAAACGCATCCGTTTCAACGTGGACGTCCCCATCCCAGAGGAGTCAATGGGTCGGGCTAGGGCCTTACAAAATCACAAATTTGAATAGGCTTGGACCGACGGCCCAGCCCGAAACAGTTCAAAATCACCAAAGCCTTGGCCAGGCCGTTGACAGCCCTACTTCCAACTGTTTCCCTGTAGTTTGACATTCGTTTGCCAAAATAAAGCCATCGTACACATGCACAGGGATTCTGTATACGTGACATTCGTTTCTCCTAATCCAACCCGTTCAAATTGTAGGGTAGACGGTATATGGGACACGCATTCAATCGACAGAATTCATGTTTCCCCACCATGATCAGAGGGTAAAAAAAATTACCTGAAAGAAAAAGAAAATAAATCAAGAGCATTGAAGCGCAGAATCGCGTAAATCAGGTGAAATTAACGGCTCCTTTTATTCCTCTCAAGCGTCAACTTCACATTTTATGGGACCGGAATCCACGGCAAAAGGAGAAGAGGATGCAACACCCGAGCTTTGTGGGCCCACCGTGATGTTTGTGTGACATCCACTTCATCCATCAGTCTCGAACCTCCTATCTCAACTCAATAATCGGGATGATCCATAAGTCGAGAGCTACATCACAGGGAACAGTGGGGATGGGAACCCCAAAAATATAAACCTTTATTTACATGCGATCCAATCCGTTCATCAGATAAGCCACATTAGGCTGAATATAGAATTATAACTAAGGTGGGCCACAGTGCGTGAATATAGATTTTATAGTCGTGATTATACACTATTCTCGTGGTTTGCCAAACTAAGTTTCAGATCGAGATGAGTTTTATTATGGACGGTGAAAGGTGGCACCATGGATAGACGGAGTGGATTTCAATTCATTTCTTAAGTAACAGTGGGCCGTACAGAGCTCTGTGTTGCAGTTTCCGGACCCTGGCTCTATGACAGCGCAAAGATATTGTTGCACGCGTTTTTCCGTCAACATTCATTTGCCACGTTTGATAGCCCAATACACGTGCCAATCCGGTAAGTGCGTTGGAAACCTGGACGGTGAATAAGATGGCTGGACCGTGATGACGACCTGACCCAAAAAATCAGGATGGTCCACTGTTCGGGCTTTACGGACTATCTTAAAAGAGTGGACGGTTGAAACAAGTCAGGGAAGTTTCGCATAAACCTGAACGCGTAGCCTTCCCGCCCCACCATTTGATTATCCAACCCTTTATCGAGAAGGTCCCACCGAAGATGTGCCAAAAAATAATAATAATAATAATCTCAAACCGTTCAAAGATCCTCACTGACCTTGAAGAGGTGAGTTAGACACAACGGTCCAGATTCCATCACACGCGTTCAAGATCTCTAGTTTGGTTTGGTTGTTTTTCTTCCATGCTGCTCATCCATGGTTACGTCTTCTAATTAAAAGGCTTGAATGATTTCGTGGTAGAGGTGCATGCAAACCGAATTAGCTCAATTAACTCGCTCGACTTGACTTGAAAAAAACTTGTTTCGACTCACTTGAAATTGAGTTCGAGTCGAGTCGAGCTGATTTTTGGAGCTCGATTCGGCTCGGATGAAACCTCAACTTGAATCGGACTCGGATTGAGCTAGTTCGGTGACTCAATTATTTTGATATTGAAATTGCTCACCAAGTGTTTGATGAAATGACTCAAGGAAGTGTTGTTTCGGGTGAATATATTCTCCGTGGGATCGACCAGTGGCGAGGAAGGTATGAATATAAAACAAATCACTACATAAAAAATAAACATTACATGATAAAACTAACCTTAGATCTTGATTTTAATGCTACCTATAGAGTGTTTGATAAAATACATGTAAATTGTTGTTGCTTTTTTACAAACCGTAAGAAATTGAAGGCGCACTTCATGTGTTTGAGAAAATGCCGTGCAAGCTCGAACCGGCTTGAGTTGTTGACCGAACTGAGCCGAGTTGGCTAGGCAAGCTCGAGGACCGAGCCGAGCCGAGTTCAAGTTAAGGTTAACTAATGGCCGAGTCGAGTCGAGCTATGTTAAGTTCGACATGTGTACAACTCTATTTTGTGGTGGGGCAAGGGGCATCGATACTACCTTACCAGGACCTACCTAGCTAGATATGGACGGTCGGGTCAGCGGCTCGGGACCAATTGTTACCTATATATTTTATCCACGTTGTCCATCTATTTTAACATATCATTTTAGGGCATGAACATGAAAAGGAGGTATGTTGAAGGCTCAAGTGGACCACACCACATGAAGCAGTGGGGATTTAGAGCCTACCATTGAAAACTTCTTCGGGGCCACAAAAGTTTTGGATCAATATTATATATATGTTTTCCCTTCATATAGGTCCATGTGACCTTATGAACAAGTTGGATGACAAATAAACAAAGCCTAAGAAGTTTTCAAAGGTATGAGTTCAATCCCCACTGTTTCATGTGGTGTGGTTCAATTGAGCCTTTGATATGCCTCTTATTTTAAAACATGTATTAAATTGATCTGTAAAAATAGATGGATGGAGTGGATAAGACATAAAGATCTCAGCGGTCCCCTAAAGAGCCCCTGACAGGACCACCCATCTCTAGTTAGGTCCTACAGGGGTAGTACCCAATCCGCGCCTAGACCGACTAGGCTAGATAAAACACCCAAGTTGTGTAGCATGCATAGAGTTGTACAGGAACCAAGTTAGCTCGATTAACTCACTCAACTCGACTTGAAAAAGCTTGATTCAACTTGGTTTGAAACTAAGTTCGAGCTGAGATGAGCTGATTTTTGGAGCTCGAAAAAATTTCAAGCTGAGTTCAAGCTTGTCCGAGCTTGAATCGACTTAGATTGAACCTCAACTCAAATTGAACTTGGATCAAATCAGTTTAATGACTCATTTTTTTTTTATATTGACGTTGCTCACCAAGTGTTTGATGAAATGACTCAATGAAGTGTTTGTGAAATACTTGTAAAATGCTACTGCTATTTTGCATACTGTGAGAAATTAAAGTTGCACTCTATGTGTTTGAGAAAATGTCGTCTGCTTGAATTGGCCCGAGTTACTAACCGAACTGAGTCGAGCTAGTTAGTCAAGCTTGTGGACTAAGCCGAGCCGAGTTCAAGCTGGGTCAGCTACTAGCCGAGCTGAGTCGAGCTGTGCCAAGCTACACTCGGTTCGCCTTGTGTACGCATAAAAGGTGTGTATGCCAAGAATCCGGGTCATCCCTAAAATGGAAAAATTCCTATTTCCCCGTAGTAGAGGATCCAACTCATATATGAAAACCATTCCATCCATCAGCCAAGCACGCTTATTTTCACCGTACATTCAAAAGATCATCTCAAACAAATGCTCATATGGACCACACCAATGGCAGAAATGTTATAATTGTGCATAAAATTTCCAAGTTCATGCGGTTGTTTTGGGTCAGGCTGATTTTCGTATCTTCCCTTCGTCATTGTGAGCCACACCTGATGAACGGGTTTGATGAAAGATAAACCATACTAGCCATATAAACCTATGATTGGGGTTGCATCCCCATCTTTCCCTGTGGTGTGGCCTGTTATAAATATATTGATTTTAATATATATTTTAATAATATATTATAATAATGTATTTAAAAAAAGACGTTTGAAAAAACACGTTTTTCAAGATTTTGGGAATAGTCCCACATGGGAAAGAGAAGAGAAGGAAATCTGGTTTAAATGAAAACAGTGGAGTATTATAATATTTACCTTTGTAGCCCGTGGACTATGGACCTTGCGTTTCGCACTGGAACACCCGCGCGCACGCTCGCGCTCGCGCTTGGGCTCGGGCTCGGTCTCGGACTCGGACTCGGACTCGGTCTCGGTCTCGGTCTCGGTCTCAGTCTTGGGCTTGGGCTCGGGCTCGAGCTCGGTGCGAGGGCGTGGGCTTGTGAGGCAGTGTGGCTGTAGAGGCGCTAGTGGCGCACTTTGCACTTCGCACGTGCGAGAGTCCCTCTGATTATATAGAGGCTGGAAATATAGCTGTTGCACAAATGTGTAACAGCTATGGAGTTAATTACAAGAAACTGTTGCTAACAGTCATAAAACGGCTAGCCCAACAGCTATAAAATGGCTAGTCAGCTCTCTCACAACAGCCATATAACGGCTAGTTTTCTCCAACAGCTAGAAAACGGTCATGGAATTTAATTCCCTGGACCAAACCCCAGCCATCATAGCCTATAAAAGGAGGGTCTGGATGGGTTTCCAAACCATCTCAACTCACTCCAGCAAACCCATACGAACATAGACAGCCAGCCCCTCTCCACTCATATAATATTATAGTATTTCCAGCAACAAAGCAAGGCTTGAACCTTAGCTTGAAGAATAGACCAGAGGTGTGGTCTAGGACTGTTCAACTGAACCAGTGGCTGACGAATTGGACTGACCAGTGCAGTGGTCAAAATCATTTTTCTCTTTCTTTCTTTCTTTGGGATTTTTTCTCTTATATTGTAATATTGCCAGAAAGTGTGTAAAAGAGTTCCATTCGGTGGGCCTTCGTGTTTGCTGAACGCAGACCCACACCAGGCTTGTCGTATCCTAGAAGCAATTTGCCTGTAACCTATCAGCATACTCAATCTACTTGAGTAGGGGCAAATAACGCTTTAAGGACAGCGTTTCAGACGTGCTTCAGCCTGTCCTTAGTTCTGATCGTAGTGATTTTTGGTTTCCATATTATACAGATATTACATTAATCTGTATAAAATTCTCAACAATCTTAAAGCGTTATTTTTGTAATGGAAGCCGACAGTGTTTCATCCATCAAGCTGATGAATCAGGACTTGATACGTCTTGATCGGTTCGATGGAACCAATTTTACGAGATGGCAAGACAAGCTAAAATTTCTCCTAACGGCACTAAGGATCTACTACATACTAGATCCAAATTTGCAAGCGCTACCTGAAGCAACCGACGACGACACACCTGAACAGGTGGCCGCCCGCACCAAACGAGCCGAAGACGAACTCTTGTGTCGAGGACATTCTGAACGTTCTCTCCGACCGACTGTACGATCTGTACTAACAGACGTCATCAGTAAAGGAGATCTGGACCGCTCTGGAGTTCAAATACAAAGCTGAAGAAGAAGGTACCAACAAGTTTCTCATCGCCAGGTATTTTGACTTCAACATGGTAGATAACAAACCGCTGCTACCCCAAATCCAAGAATTGCAGCTAATAGTAAACAAAATCAAAGCGATAAAGATAGATCTTCCTGAATCATTCCAAGTCGGGACTATAATTGTCAAATTGCCACCGATGTGGAAAGACTATAGAAAGAAGTTGCTGCATAAAACTGAGGACTACACACTGGAACAAATCCAGAAATACCTCAGAATTGAGGAAGAATCCCGTAACCGCGACAGAAAGAATGATAACGGGAATGCCTCGTCCAAGGTTCATGCAGTAGAGAACTCTAATAACAAACATCCCGAGAAGGACAATTCCCTGAAACCCAATAAAGAGAAATTCAAGAAAAACACCCAAAAGAAGAACGGAAAGTTCAAAGACCCATGCCATGTCTGTGGAAAAACCGGGCACTATGCTCGAGTATGCCGATATCGCAAGTCTAAACAAGAGGCAAGTGCAGTATAAGAAGGCGATATAGTGGCTATGATCACTGAGGTGAATACCATCTAAGGCAAAGTTCCAGGTTGGTGGTATGATACTGCCGCTACAGTACATGTGTGTTACGACAAATCAGCCTTCAAAACCTATGAGGAATTGACCGATGGTCAAGAAGTCCAAATGGGCAATGAAGTCCGATCAAAGGTCGTCGGCAAAGGAACTGTCGAACTGATATTCACATCTGGGAAGAAAGTGATTCTGACCAATGTACTGCATGTTCCAGACATGAGGCGAAACTTAGTTTCTGGGGACCTTCTGGGTAAACCAGGCATAAGGGTGGTGAACGAGTCAGGAAAACTGATCCTGTCCAAGAATGGAAATTTTGTCGGGAAGGGATATGCTTGTAACGGAATGGTTAAGTTTTCTCTGAATGAAAGTAGCACTTCTGCGTATATGGTTGAATCCTCTGGACTGTGGCATGATAGACTAGCCCATATAGGGTATAGTACCTTGAAGTTCATGGCTAAGAATGGTTTAATCTCATACACAGATAATGAAACCGAAAAATGTGAAGTGTGCATACGATCCAAAATGACGAAGAAACCTTTTCCAAGTGTTGAAAGATCGTCTCAAATATTGGATCTTGTGCACAGTGATATCTGTGAGTTAAACGGCATTCTTACTCGTGAGGTAAACGGTACTTCATAACCTTTATAGATGATTGCTCTAGATATGTGTATGTGTACCTATTAAAGAGCAAAGATGAAGCATTGAACATGTTTAAAGTATATAAACAGAAGTAGAGAATCAACTAAATAAGAAGATTAAAATTCTCCGTAGCGATAGAGGAGGAGAATACTTCTCCAATGAATTCGATAACTTCTGTGAAGAACATGACTGATACATCAATGTACTGCTCCATATACACCTCAACAAAACGGAATAGCTGAAAGGAAGAATAGAACATTAGTAGAAATGGTCAACTCAATGCTGATAAGAGCAAAGTTGCCACTAAATCTATGGGGTGAGGCACTGCTTGCAGCATGCCATATTATAAACAGAATTCCGTCTAAAAAATATAGAATATCTCCATATGAAACATGGAGAGGAAGAAAATCTAACCTAGGATATCTTAAAGTGTGGGGATGTCTTGCATATTGTAGAACCCCTGACCAAAAAGAACTAAGTTAGGACCAAGAGCTATTAAGTGTGCCTTCGTAGGGTATGCACAAAATAGTAAAGCTTATAGACTTCTAGACATGGAGTCTAATACAATAATAGAATCAAGAGACGTTGAGTTCTTTGAGAACTCACTATCCTTGGAGTCTAAGGATAATGACATCCAATCTCCTAATAGAGAACAAGATAGCACAGCCCCACAGATAGTAGAAGCTCCTATTGAACCTCGTAGGAGTCAAAGAACAAGAATAGAGAAGAGTCTAGGAGATGACTACATAGACTCACAACGTATCATTTTCCATCTAGTAGAAGCAGATAGAGAAAATGTTATAAGACAAATACCTATAGTGATGAATATAGAAGATGATCCTAAATCATATAAAGAGGCTATATTTCTAGAGACTCAGCTTTCTGGAAAGAAGCTATAAACGATGATGAAATGGAATCCATACTATCAAATCAAACATGGGAACTAGTAAACTTACCTCCAGGTTCTAGACTCATAGGTTGCAAGTGGGTATTAGGAAGAAATATCACACTGATGGGACTATCCAAACCTTTAAAGCTCGACTAGTAGCTAAGGGTTTTAGACAAAAAGAAGGGATAGATTATTTTGACACATACTCACCTGTAGCTAGGATAACATCCATTAGGATATTATTTGCGCTAGCTTCTATACATCATCTTCACATTCATCAAATGGATGTAAAGACTGCTTTCCTGAATGGTAACCTTAATGAGAAGGTATACATGGAACAACCTGAAGGGTTCATTCTACCAGGAAATGAAAATAAAGTATGTAGATTAGTCAAATCATTGTATGGATTAAAACAAGCACCAAAACAGTGGCATGAGAAGTTTGATTCCAAAATACTATCTCATGGTTTCATGCATAATGTAGCTGACAAATGCATATAAAGTAAAGTAATGGTAGTTATATCGTTATTATTTGTCTGTATGTAGATGACATGTTAATAATAAGTAACAAAATGGAAAGTGTGACTGAAACAAGAGGTTTCTATCTTCCGTATTCAAAATGAAGGATCTTGGACAAGTCGATACCATTCTAGGTATCAAAGTTAAAAAACATTGTGGGGGTTATGCTTTGTGTCAATCTCATTATATTGAGAAGATACTAAACAAGTTTAACCATCTAAATATAAAGGAAGCAAAAACCCCATTTGATCCAAGTATCAAGCTAAAAGAAAATACTGGAAGAACAGTTGCACAATTAGAATATGCAAGTGCTATAGGAAGTCTAATGTATGCTATGCAATGCACTAGACCAGATATCGCATATGCTGTGAGTAAACTTAGTAGGTTTACTAGTAACCCCAGTACTGAACACTGGAATGCAATCAGTAGAGTCCTTGGTTACTTAAAAGCAACCAAAGATTTAGGACTATTCTATTCAGAGTTTTCTGCCGTATTGGAAGGATATACCGATGCGAGCTGGATATCGAGTGCAGGGGACAACAAGTCTACTACAGGGTGGGTATTCACTCTAGGAGGTGCAGCTGTATCTTGGGGATCCAAGAAACAGACTTGCATAACGCATTCGACTATGGAGTTTGAATTTATAGCCCTAGCTGCAACAGGCAAAGAGGCTGAGTGGCTAAGAGATCTTCTATTAGAAATCCCTTTCTGTGTAAAGCCTATATCGGCTGTGTCACTACATTGTGATAGTGAAGCCACATTAGCTAGAGCCTATAGCGGCACGTATAATGGTAAATCTAGACATATTAGTCTTCGACATGATTATGTCAGACAATTGATTCGAGATGGAATCATTGCTATTTCCTATGTGAAATCAAGCAACAACCTGGCGGATCCTTTCACTAAACCTCTATCGAGAGAGGTAGTAAAGGCTACATCTAGAGGGATGGGGTTGAAACTCTTCAACCAAAGTTCCACCAGTGATGGTAACCCAACCTGAAGTTAGAAAATCTCTAAATTTGGGTTTAATGGGTAAAAACAAGTCACTGATATGTGGAAAGTTTTTCAGCACTAAATTAAAAACCTCATCCATAATAGATAAGTGCTGAGCGTTACGTAGAGATGGTTGAGTCTGAGAACTCTTAATGAAATCCAGTCTATAGGACAAGTGTCTTAGAGTAACGGAGACACTGGAAGGATTTCACCTATATGAACGTAGAGATGGTGCCGTCTCTCATGAGAGTTAGGAGTTTTCTCTCGGGATCGTTCACGAATTAGGATAAGCACATGGCCATTAAATGTGCTGAGCAAGATTGTGGGAACTCTAATAAACACATAGCGAATATGTGTGTGGTTTCTCTAACTCTGTTATTTAGGAATAACTTGTTCAAAGCTGTGGCTACCAGTAATTTCGATAGAGTTTTGAGATACTTACACTAAGGAAAGATTAAAATCGAAAGATATCTTTCTTTATGCATATAAGCTGATTATTCTGGCAATATTGTTTAAATCGAGAAAATATTTTTATAAAATCAAGTGGGGGATTGTTATAAATATATTGATTTAATATATATTAATAATATTATAATAATGTATTTGAAAAAGATGTTTGAAAAAACACGCTTTTCAAGATTTGGGAATAGTCCCACATGGGAAAGAGAAGAGAAGGAAATCTGGTTTAAATGAAAACAGTGGAGTATTATAATATTTACCTTCGTAGTCCGTGGACTATGGACCTTGCTTGTTCCAGTGCGAAGCATTGGAACACCCGCGCGCGCGCTCGTCGCGCTCGCGATCGGGCTCGGGCTCGGCACGGGCACGGGCACGGGCTCGGTCTCGGACTCGGACTCGGTCTCGGTCTCGGTCTTGGTCTGGGCTCGGGCTCGGGCTCGGGCTCGGTGCGAGGGCGTGGGCTTGTGAGGCAGTGTGGCTGTAGAGGCGCTAGTGGCGCACTTCGCACGTGCGCATCGTGTCGCAGAGGGTCGCTCCCTTCGCGAACCGGAGCGAGACGGGTGCGACTAGTAGTTAATGCAGATAGTTGGCTGGACGTAAATCTAGAGGACTGAATGAGAGTCCCTCTGATTATATAGAGGCTGGAAATATAGCTGTTGCACAAATGTGTAACAGCTATGGAGTTAATTACAAGAAACTGTTGCTAACAGTCAAAAAACGGCTAGCCCAACAGCTATAAAATGGCTAGTCAGCTCTCTCACAACAGCCATATAACGGCTAGTTTCCAACAGCCATATAACGGCTAGTTTTCTCCAACAGCTAGAAAACGGTCATGGAATTTAATTCCCTGGACCATAACCCCCAGCCATCATAGCCTATAAAAGGAGGGTCTGGATGGGTTCCAAACCATCTCAACTCACTCCAGCAAACCCATACGAACATAGACAGCCAGCCCCTCTCCACTCATATAATATATAGTTTCCAGCAACAAAGCAAGGCTTGAACCTTAGCTTGAAGAATAGACCAGAGGTGTGGTCTAGAACTGTTCAACTGAACCAGTGGCTGACGAATTGGACTGACCAGTGCAGTGGTCAAAATCATTTTTCTCTTTCTTTTTCTTTCTTTTGGGATTTTTCTCTTATATTGTAATATTGCCAGAAAGTATGTAAAAAAATTCCATTTGGTGGGCCTTCGTGTTTGCTGAACGCAGACCCACACCAGGCTTGTCGTATCCTAGAAGCAATTTACCTGTAACCTATCAGCATACTCAATCTACTTGAGTAGGGGCAAATAATGCTTTAAGGACAGCGTTTCAGACGTGCTTCAGCCTGTCCTTAGTTCTGATCATAGTGATTTTTTATTTCCATATTATACAGATATTACATTAATCTGTATAAAATTCTCAACATGGCCCACCTACCTTCCATATTTGTCTTATTCATTTTTCCAAGCCTATAATTGAGGTGTACGCCTGATGGACGGAGTGGATGAGCCCCAAGCAACATGGGCAAACATAAATTGGGTGTTTTAGCCGCTGCGTAAAACAGCGTGTGCGCTGGAGAGTGAAACGGCAAGTAGAATTTCCCAGAGTTATTTAATACTCTGGCAAAGTATACCAGTTGATACACGTGTAGTATCAATCTGTACACTTGTCATATACCAACTCGAATGAAAGCGAACTAAGTTGCCAAATTCATTGTCCGGAAGTCGCAGTCCCGAAATTAGATAAGTGGACAATTGAACAATCCAACCTCTTATTTGTGTATGCTATTTTTTTTAAAAAAATCTCTTTAAGAAAGGTGGTGGAATGTAAATTTTATAAATACTAGGCGTAAAAATCACAGTAAATGCATCCTCCGATTTCGCCTTGTACGACACGCCCCTGCACCGCTGCACGGACGCGGATTTGCTGCTAAAGCAAGTTCTGCGCAGGGATGCTGGTTTGGGCCCACTATTAAATGTCCTGAGAAATTCATTCCGTTCATCCGTTCTGAGAGCTTATTTTAGTGCATGAGTTAGAAAAAAAAAATAGGTAGATGAGAAGCTAAAGTGGGCCACACAAGAGGGAACAATTAGGGAAAGCTGGGCTCGACTTAAAGTTTATATGCCATCCAAAGTGTTAAAAAGGTCATTACCACTGTGATGAAGTGCAAAAACAAAAAAACTTAGCCTTATATAAAACTTTTATGGCCATACGAATGTTTCAACTCTGCCCATTGAATCTGCACTGTTTCCTCTGTTGCTCATTTAAGTTTGGATCCATCAAAGTTTTGGTATAAATGTCTTAAAATTAGATCGTAAAACGGACGGACGGAGTGGATTTCTTAGAGACATAAAGGTGTGCCCCAACTAGCATCCCTGTGCAGTGACTTCCGGGCTTTCGCAGTGAATCCGCGTCCGTACTGTAGCAGTAAGAGAAACTTTGTTACTCGGTAGGGTGTGATCGATGATACACAGTCACTTAGGACTTGCGAACGTGACATTCAAGTAGTTAAATTAAACCGCTTAAATTATGGAAACCAGTATAGATGTTTCATGACCCAAAAATTTGCTTATTTGATTATCTGAATATCGGATTGTTAATGGTTAAAATTTTAAAATCCTCAACCGTCAAATTTGGACAAACAAGTGTCCACGAATCAGATGTTAGAATTGTTCCGACAATCTGAAATTTGGATTGTGACTTGAAAACAATGTCCTGAACAATATAGTCGGTTTTATTTGAGTTAATGTCTTCCACGTGTTCAATTTCTAAGTGACTTAATATCAAGTGTCATACGCAGCCGGAGTATCATTTTCCTCTTCATTGTGCCAGTGCACTGGACGCCTATTTCCTGCGCAGGGATCTCTGTGGGGTCCACCGTCATCGTTTTAAGAAATCCACCCCGTCCATACGTTTTGAAATTTAATTTTAGGCTGTTAAGTAAAAGTTTTAATATATCCAAACCTCTAGTGGGACACGCGAGAGGAAACAGTGGGAATTCAATTAGCACCGTTGAAACATTCTTATGGCTATAAAAGTTCTGTATCAGGATTTATTTTTTTTTTATTTTTTTTTTTACACTTCATCGCAGAGGAAATGACCTTAATAACGGTTTGGATGACGTATAAACATCAAGGTGGAGGCCAGGAAGGTTTCAACGGCAGGAATTTTTTTCCCCAATTTTCTCTCTCGTGTGGCCCAATTGAGATTTCAATCTACCTAATTTTTCAGGGGAAAACTAAAATGAGCTCTCGGAACGGATGAACCGAGTAGATTTCTCACAAACATCAAGGTGGCCCCACTGCGCATGAACTTACTTGGCAGGGCGCGGATCAGATACTGACAAGGTCAGTAGCCAAATGGCTACTGAAGTGACGTCACCAAGCTCTTTGGACCCTACTTTGATGCATGTGTTGTATTCATACCGTCCATCCATTTGGAGAGATTGTTTCATGGCATGAGAAAAATAATGAGATAGATCTAAAGTTCAAGTGGAC
The DNA here is from genome assembly GCA_021015155.1 of Magnolia officinalis. Lineage (NCBI taxonomy): Eukaryota > Viridiplantae > Streptophyta > Magnoliopsida > Magnoliales > Magnoliaceae > Magnolia > Magnolia officinalis. Next base: position 8,463,165 of record JAJHSJ010000007.1, read on the forward strand.
CCCACCATAGAAAACAGTGGGGGCAGTGACATCCATTGTTCAAAACTTCTTAGGGGCCTACGGAGTTTCCGATCAAGCTTATATATATATATTTTTTTCACTTATCTATTTCTATGTTAACTTATGAATAGGTTGAATCTAAAAAATACATCATGGTGGGCCTTATAAATGTTTCAACGGCGGGTGTGACTGATTCCACGATTTTTTGTGGTGGGTCCGTATGGATACAGCATGGATGCGGATTTCCTGCGAAAGCCTTTTGCAGGAAGTTCCTGCGCAAGATTTTGTGTGGGGCCCACTATGATGTTTGTGAGAAAGCTACTCTGTTCATCCGTTTTTCGAGTTCATTTTAGAACATGAGACTAAAATGAGGAGGATCAAAAACTCAAGTAGACCACACGAGAGGAAACAGTGGAGATTTAGTGACCACCATTGAAACATTTATATGGCCACAAAAGTTTTGTATCAGTTTAATTTCTTGAATTTTCACTTCATCTCAGGGAAAATGACCTTATAAACGGTTTGGATGGAATATAAACATCAAGGTGGATCCTGTGAAGGTTTCAACGGTAGGAATTCCTTTCCCCACTGTTTCATCTAGTATGGCCGACTTGAGTTTTGAATCCTAATAATTTTTGATCTCATGTCCTAAAATGAGCTAAAAAATGAATGGACGGGTTAAATTTCTAACAAACAACATAGTAGGCCCCATCCAAAATCCTTGAGCAGGAACTTCATGCTTTAACAGAAATCCACGTCCATACAGCACATACATCATGGTGGACGTGGATTTCCTACTAAACCCTTTGGTAGAAAGTTCCTACGCAAGATTATGTGTGGGTCTCACTTAGATGTTTGTGAGAAATTCAACCCTTCTATCCATTTTTGAAGTTCATTTTATGACGTGATATTGAAAATAAAGAGGATCTAGAACTCAAATGAGTCATACGAGAAGAAATAGTAGAGATTTAGTGATAATCGTTGAAATATTTATGTCTATAAAACTTATTAACGATATAATTTTTTTGATTTTTTCACTCTATCTTAGTGAAAATAAACTTATAAACGGTTTATATGGCATAGAAACAGCAAGGTGGAGCCTAGGAAGGTTTCTACTGTAGGAATTCCTTTCCTCACTGTTTCATCTCGCCCACTTGAGCTTTGGATCCTCCTCAATTTTGGTGTCATACTTAAAATGAAGTCGAAAAATGGATGTATTTGATTTCTCAGGAACATCACAGTGGGCCCACCTAGAATCCTTGCGCAGGAACTTACTGCGAAAGGGTTTAGCAGTAACTTCCTGCGAAAGGAAATCCGCGTCCCATCATGGTGGGGTCCACATAGCTTGGTGACGTCACATCAGTAGCAATCTGGCTACTGACACGACCTTGTCAGTATGTAATCCGCGCCCAACTGCGAAAGGCTTTAGCAGTACATCCGCGTCCAGACAATACGCCGGTTGGACTGCCCTTTGAACCATCAGAGTTACCTTAAAAACGAAAAAGGAAAACAAAAGAATCCATCAGAGTTACTCTTGACTCGGAGGGATAAGAAAACGAAGGTGGGCATGGACGGTGAGTATGGATGTTACGCGGTTAATCCTTCTGATTTCAAAGGATTCGACGGTGATGATGGATGTTACGTGCTTAATCCTTCTGATTTCAAGGGATTCGACGGTGATGATGGATGTTACGTGCTTAATCCTTCTGATTTCAAGGGATTCCACGGTGACAACCCCTCTGATTTTAAGGGCAAGAAATCGCTCGCGGACTTGGAAGATGTAGCTATCATTGCCGAGAAAGGACCGGTAATTTTCTACAGAGAATTTTATATCTACACACGCGATTGATAGAAACACCCTTTTTCTTAACTTATTGGTAAGAAAGCAGTACAACCTTGTACGCTGATACCAATCAGGGAGGGTGTAAATAGTGAATCCTTTCTATTAGTTCATCACTCCCTCTCGGATGTACAATGGTGATAGTTAACCACCATTTAAAAACTGGTGGTGACTTCTTCTCTGCTGTAAAAGTGGATCAACGTAAATCAATCCAGGTCATGTGTGATGGATCCCAACCCGATTGGTGGACTCTCGAACATTCCTAACCATCCAATTACCGGTTTTCAATGGATGGTTAGAACTAATATGATGAATGTTCGAAAATCAGATGGCTAGTATAATCTGGATGTTGCGATTTCCACCGCCAATGTCCACGATTTGAACCGTCCTGATTACGCGTACAGTTTAGCTGGGTTCCCCCCCCCTTTTATTTTATTTTTACACACGCACACGCACACTCACGCCGTAGTGGGCTATCAATAGATGATGAGCTGTTTTGATGAAAATAGGTGCCGTTGAGGGACTATCCACATCCAAGACATCTCTGCCTCAGCTTTCCCTTCCACAGCACTCCTCATCAGAGCTACTGCACCAAAGTAAGGCCTCTTTCTTCCTTTTCCTAAGAAAAAGATCAGAATAAAAGGAAATTAAAAAAATAATAATAATAACGCCGTTGCCGGGGATCGAACCCGGGTCACCCGCGTGACAGGCGGGAATACTCACCACTATACTACAACGACCTTGTTGAAATGTGGTGATGATAAAATTTATTTAATGATTATTTTCATTAGTCACACTTCCACATTGATCCTGACCATTGGATTTTACATTTGAATATAATAAATTGAAGTTTTTTTTTTTAAATTATATATTCATCCATCCACACGTTTTGATGATCAGAATCATCCATAAGCATTGATTGTAGCATCTAAAACATGGACGGTAACTATCATCAGAACCATTTCAGCAAGTGGGCCCTATGTGGTGACATGGGGACATTAGCGTTTACCTGAACTGATGGTCTTCACATGAATAGAGACCCCAATGCTTTTCTCGTCTACAGTTGCTTGTAGATACACTGTCGAGAAGAAATTACGGTCCAGATTTGACAGAGAAAAGACCGAATGTTTCTGGATATCAAATCAACGGTCTGGATCGCCGGACCATGGGCCACACTTGTCGAGTCTATAGTTCTCCCCTCCACGAGGATATGCACGGTGCACGAAGGTTTAAGATTGAACGTGGCAACCTTGTTCTGATGTGGCCCACTGGACAGAGCAGAGACAACGCTCCAAAAGCTTCCACGATTGGAAGATCCTAGCCACTAATTTCGAACCTCTTTTCGGTGATGGAGTGCTGTATTCCTCATTTCCTCTTCTTTGAAGTGAATCATATTATCAACAGATCACAACTGGATGGTGATCTGAAGTGGGCATCCAAATACCTTGGTGTTTTTAATGGGTGGGATCAACTGGCGCGCACTCATCACCACCGTGTATTTTTATTATTATTATTATTATTTTTTGTATATCCACACCGTCCATCTATTTTTCCATCTCATTTTTTGAGGCGATCCCAAACGTTAAAAAGATCCAAATCTCAGATGGACCATACCACTAGAAACAGTGCCAAATGACCATTAAAAACTTTTGTGGGCCACAAAAGTTTTTGGTCAAGCTGATCTTTGTATTTTCCCTCATCCAGGTCTTCTTGACATTATCAACAGGTTGGATGGCAAATAAACATTACAAAAACCTTATGATGGGCCCTTTGGAATTTCTAATGGTGAGGCACTCAATCACCACTATTTCCTATGGTGTGGTCCACCTGAGATTTGGATCTGCTTAATTTTTGGGACTACCGCCTAAAATGGGCCGGACAAACGGCGTGGATATACAACACATCATCAAGGTGGGCCCCACAAGCTGCTCCCTTTCTACACAAGCTGCTGCTATAGCTGGGGTGTACAAATACAATGCGTCTCACTGAACTCCGAGGGACTGCTAATATTCAGGCCTGTGGTTTCCTCCTCACAGTACAAATGGCTATCATTTCCGATGATCAGGACTCTCCATATGGTGGGCCACCAAGCCATAGAAAGTTCAATAATTGGACCGCTCTGACCATCCAGTTGTGATCGTTGCTCTAACAATTCCTTTCTCAGGCCTATCGACTCATTCCAGCCCACCATGGTCAAGACTCCTAATTCAAAAAACAAATATGCACTAATCAAAGGTTGTGACCGTTGAATCACATTCGAATTTAGGATCATAACCATCAAGAGAGGGACCCAAGATCAGACGGTTTAAGTAACATGTTTTCCACGTGTACAATGATGAAGTAAGCGTGTGAACAATCACGCTGCATTTCATTACATTAATTAGAGCTGTTGATTCTTCTAATCTTAACTAATGTATGGGATGTTTTTTACCATAAGACCCGACCTACCACCCACCTTTTTTTATTCGACCTGAACAAAACTTACCTTACCAAATTAGACCTCTACCCATAGGGATGAACCAATAAAGAAAAATACCCCTACTTTTTCCAACTGCTTTACTCTAAAAACCAGGGGTATTTTCGTCCAAAACCCTCTTTCTGTACCCTAAAAGTCTACTTTGGTAACATAAGTTTTCCGGCGTCGAAAAAAAAGAGGCATACAACGGAAGAGTCTATAGTGCTAATTTTTTCCTAATGTATCCATCATGGATGATTTGATTACAGTGCTACTGCTACGTATGTGAAACAAGGGCTCCATGTCTCGACTGGTTGGGAAGTGAAGGGCATTGTCATGTGACCAAGGTCCTGAAGGAAGACACTGTCTACAACTCCATACCAAAATAGAACTTTTGTTTTGAAAGAGACATTTGAAGGAAACATATGCATGGCATTCAATTTCTAAAAAAGCAGTGGACGTGTAGAATCTAGGCCATTCATCTTGTGGGACTTGACAGGGATGGGGCCTACAATTAAAATCCCAATGAAAATCACATTGGGCGTATCTTACTTGACATGGATGGCACTGAGCTTTTGTTGGGTGTGGTTTTTAGCATATGACCCATCCATATGAGGGCTCAAATACATTAATGGCTCTGATCTCAGAGTGCCTTTTATAACTAAATCTATTGCAGGGGATCCTTCCCAGATTCTGTGTATGAAGGTTAGAATTTAGAAACATACATGCATTCAGGGTTATTGGAATTCAGAGAATACTCTCTAGATGAATTTGATTTCCTTGGAAATGAGTTTGTTGTTGTGTTTGTGTAGATAGTTCCATTTCCAAGGTTTTATTCAAAAAACGAAGCGAGGGGGGAGATTCCCTTGGATATTGATTTCTCCCTAAATATTTTAAACCTTGATTTCCAAGGTCATGATGGATGGCTCTTGTCCTTCAACTATTGACCTTTTAACATTTCCATAAAAAATGCACTCCAAACTAAACAAGAAAAATATTGTTGGATTCCACATATGCATGGTTGCATGAATGATGCATGGGCATCCATTAATGAGTGCATGCTGCAGTTCATAGATGTGAATACAGCATGTAGAGTCGTCATACATAGAATTATCTGGTCAGGGTTGCATGAATTCTGTTGTCCAGTTGTGCTTAAGGTAACAGAAGAAGAAAAAAGGAGAAATAAATTGTAGCTTTTGCATTTGCAAAGCCATCTGATAAAAGATAATATATCCATTAACATAGGTTATTTCACTTATTCTACAATCCAAGTCTAGGGCAATCAAGAACAATTACTCGTCGAATGAAACATGGAAATCAGTGGTGCAGCCTGATGCATCTGGGTCTTCGGCTCCGCAGCAGTCATAGAACTTGGCAGCATAGGGAGGATCATCAGGTCCCAGCTCGTAGTACCTCCAACAACACAAGCATAAAAGGCCAGTTCAGCAAACATGTGAAACAAAGAAGATCAGAACTCTTTTTCTGGTTTGATAAGCTAGGGAATATTTTTTTCAAGGTCCAATTAGCAAGGACCCATTTCCTTCATAGGTCGGTTAGTGTAGAACCATCTTCGCCAAAAGACTCATGAGAGATAGAGAGAGAGAGAGAGAGAGAGAGAGAGAGAGAGAGAGAGAGAGAGAGAGAGAGAGAGAGAGAGAGATGTATCTTGGTTACAGTTGAGCTGTTTATACAGAGAGATGTATCTTGGTTACAGTTGAGCTATTGGTATGAACAGGTGACAATGTGGCTGAGCTAGCAGAATTGCTTATGAGATATCAGATAAAGCTAGTCAGGAAAGGAGCCTCCTACTGTTTGGAGGACCAGATACGAGCAGAGACCAGGCAAATATTTTATGATTTGGGCCCTTTATTCCTCTCTGAAGAAGCACTACTCTGTGGTCCCCTTTTTTTTTTTTTTTTTTCTGGACAGCCTTGTTGGCGATCAAATCTGCACGAACATTGCCTTTCTATGGTCCCATCAACCAATTCAATTTTCAAATATTATATCTTTCACTTTCCATGAAGTCGACAAGTTCTACAACCTCCCTTGGAACTCTTGAACTGAATTGAGTCCTACTCTGTAGGCTGAGCTGTCCATGTTTACCAAGATGGAATGTGGATAATGAAGCTGCAATGAGGTGGGTCTCATGTTGGATGAACTTCAACACGTTATGGAAAATCATGCCCTGGGTCTATGTTGATTACAGAATGCATAAGGCGACAGAGACTAGGAAGACCAAAGACATGGACCATTTAGGCAGGTGTTGACACAGCATAACTTCAAAAGATGCCAGCTTCATGCTATTGCTGTGGCTGATGGCTTTCCTTCACAAAGGACTTGTGTGTGGAAGACATTGCTCTGCAACCAAATCTTCGTTCTCATCTCTACTAGGACTGGATAAAATCTGGCATGTCAGTAATGGGGGTTGTTCAATACCCTATAAAGCATCATGCATGGGATGTTCCACCTCTCTATCCTCTTCTTTCAAAGGTTCTTCAGGCTCCTCATGAATGGCCTCCTCACAAAGGTTGAGAATCTTAGTTCAGATACACAGCTACCAATTGGCATTTTCTTCCAAACTTTTTGCAAGAGAAATTGCCACAACCTCTCTTCAACGTCTAACCTATGTTCTTAGTCACCTAGGACCATATTTTGCATTCTCCTGGGCTATTACCACTGGCTATCATGAGAGGTTTCTGACCACTCTCAATGCGTGGCACAAAGGGGCGAGGTGTGGAGCTAGTGGATATCAGTTTGGATGCCTCATATCACCCTGCTTGAAAATTTTCATGCCTCGCAGCATCTTTTGTTAACTGTTCCTGGACCCATAGTGAAATCTGATAGGCCTCATTAACATTTCTAGGTCTAACCACTACCATCTTCTTCTGATGTCTTGTCTCTCAATCCATTACGGAATCAGACAACTGACTACATGCTGGTTTCTGTCAACTCACACCATACTGTCAAGTCATAGTACTTCTCCGTGTGCTTTTCGGAGGTAAGATTTCCCCGTGTAGGCTCAAGAGAACCTGACATAATGTGGCCTGATAATCCAAAGGTAGGAACCTCCATTTCATTCTCGCATTCATTTCCTTCCATGCAGATACGGTAGGGAGACCTAGGTCATCAAGTCTTTTCTTACTACCTCCACCCACGTCCTTTTGAGCCTTCCCCTTGACCTTTTAGAGCCTTCAACTTGTACCATTCATGCCTTCTAACAGGCGCAATTCTTGTTCTCCATTGCAAATGACCAAACCATCTGTCTACTTTCCCTCATCTCATTACCTAGTGGTGCTACTCCTAAATTCCCTCTAATGCATTCATTTCTAATTCTATCCTTGTCACGCCACTCATCTATCTCAACATCTACACATCCTATGAACACGTCATTCCTTAATTACCCAACATTTTGCCTCATAAAGCATGACTGATCTTATAGCCATCCTACAAAATTTCCCTTTCAGTTTGAGTTGTACCCAATGACAATCACATAAAACTCCAGAGGCACATCTCATTTCTTCCACCTCGCTTGAATACTATGGGCAACATCCTTCCACCCACTCTCATGAGGTATAAATCGTTTAGATTTTGAAGCACCCCTCCATAGATCTAGCTTTGTGTCTATGCCCTCCCTCATCCTGTCAATCAAAACTATGTCATTTGCAAACAACATACAACACGGGATCTCTTCTTGCAAATGCCTCGTTAACTCGTTCAAAACCGATGTGAAAATGTATGGCTCAATGCCAACCCCCTGATGCAAGCCTCTAGTAATTAGGAACTCACTATGACGAACCCAACCAATATGCCAAAAGGCCCCAGACTGATGGAATATACCAAGTTAGGCTATTAAACCCTTGGGATTGTAACATTCCACCACGCTCTGTAGTCAACTTCTGCGATGACCCACTCTATAGTGGTACTCACTCTAACCTCTTTTCCAGGTAGCCCTTTAGCTACACTTTGGTTGTCCAGGTAGCCATCTTTATGTCATGGTAGCTTTCACTCTAGTCTAGGTTACCCTTTTCATAGGTCGTGCCTTCTGTGACTCGAACACAGGATGTGGTGTTTGCTCTGATACTAATTGTTAAGAACCTAACTAATATACCAAATGCCTCAGGACTTATGAAAAACTGGTTATTAAACCATTAGGATTGTAACATTCCACCATGATCTGCAGCCGACCACCATAGTGGCCCACTCTATGGCATCACTCACTTTGGACTCCTTTTCCAAGTAGCCATTTCCACTCATGGCAGCTACACTCTGGTTGTCTAGGTAGTCCTCTCCACTCATGGTGGTTGCACTCAGCCTGTCTAGGTAGAGCCCTCTCCACATTGTGGCGACTTTCACTCTGGTTCAAGTTGCCCTTTTCATATGTCGCCCTTTGTGTAACTTGAATACATGACGTGGTGTTGGCTCTAATACCAATTTTTAATAACCTAACTAATACACCAAAAGTCATAGGATTGATGGAACGCGTCAAGTTAGGCTATTAAACCCTTGGGATTGTAACACTCACTTGCCTCTCCACTAGTGATCCTCACATTTGTTACTGCTCCATACATATCTTTATTCATGTCAATATATTCTCTTGAAACTCTTTTATTTCCCAACACTGACCAGAGTAACTCTCTACAGACCATATTTAAGCTTTCTTTAAGTCAATAAAGACTATGTAGAGATCCTTCTTCTCCCTATATTTCTCCATTAATTGTCTAAGTAGGAAAACAACTTTAGCAATAGACCCCCCTAGCATGAGACCAAACTGATTTTCTAATACATGCATCTCATGCTTTAGTCCTTGCTCAATCACTCTTTTCCAAAGTTTCATAGTATGGCTCATAAGTTTAATCCCACAATAATTAGTGCAACTCTCTGTCTCCTATAAATAAGTATGACAATACTTTTCCTCCATTCGTTTCACATTTGCTTCAATCTTACAATATTGTTGAACAACTTTATCAACCAAAATAACCTCTATTGGCATACCATCTAGCCCAAAGGCCTTTCTTGTTTTCATCTTTCTCAAAACTTCTTTCACTTCAGATATCTTAATTCTGCAAATGTATCTATTGACTCCAATGCCATTTAAGTTTATGGTTCCTTCTACCCCTATACTTCCCCACATTTCATTGATTTTGTTGCCTTGACTAGCACCCCTTGGTCATCGCTCTTAATGCATTTAACATGATATAAGTCCCTACTCTCCATCTCTCTCATTTTTGCAAGTTTAAAGACATCTTTCTCACTTTCTCTTGTCCCCAACCCAATATATTGTAAAGATCATCCTTAAGTTTAGCCTCACTTACTACTACTTTCTAGCAATCATTTTAGCATTTCTATTTTGTTCAATATTTTCATTATTTTTAGTCTCTTGCTAGGCTTTGAAACATGAATGTTTTTCATTAATAGGTTTTTGTATATCATCATTCCACCACCAAGTTTCCTTATATGGTTGACCTTTCCCTCCAGATGGTCCTAAAACATATTTTGTACTTCCCTAATGCACTTGGTCATCTCATTACATAGAATGTTTACTCCTTCCTCAACATTCCACTTTCCTTCTTCCATCAATTTATTTCTAAATAATATTATTCTCCTTCTAAATTCTACCACCTAGTTTTTGAACATCAATTAATTTCATTCCGTTTCTTCCATCTCTTAATATGAAGTATGAACATCCATAACCATTAACCTATTTTGTGTGGTCAAACTCTCTCCAGGTAGGTATACCTTGTTGTCCTTACACATTCATCATTCTGTCTTCCTATCTAGAAAGAAATCTATTTGGGTTGTATATGATCCACTTTTGAAATTACTAAATGTTATCTCTCTTTCTAAAGTATGTGTTTACTAGAGCTAGATTGTATATCATAGCGAAATCAATGACAGCATATCATAGCTTCACAGCCTCGCTGGAAGTTGGACTCTATATGCTGCTTGTCCAACTCGTCCAACTATGGGGAAAGTCCAATCATACTTCCGTATGAGCCCTTTATGCACCTTGCGATAGACTCTTACTGGTTTGGCTGAAGCTTTACCAGTACTAAGTCGAAGTGGGCAGGCTTCTATCATCTTGTCTGCCCACTTTTTCATTATCTTGGCAGCCTTCTCTAAGTATGCTTTTGCAATTTCAGTTTGTTCGTGCCAGTTTTTAGCCAGAATCGTTCTGATGGGGGCAGGGAAGTGCCGCTGCTGTTAACCTACGCCGTCAGTGTGTACCCATTCCTAGCCATGCATAAGCATATTGGAATATATAATACATAAAAGTTGGGGTTGACCCCAACATCATCAATATTTTTCTCCCAAAACCATATCTTCCACGTACCCTCTTATATCCTCTACTTTCTTTTCCTACATGACCATGTAAGTCTCCTCCTACAAATATCCTCTCCATTCAAAATTTCTTGCATTAGTCCATCTATATCCCCCCATAACTGTCTGTTGATTTATCATCTAATCCTGCCTGTGACGCATATGCACTAATAACATTCTCATCTCCTAAGACAAGTTTGTTTTAATAAAATTAAATCATTTACTCACTTAACATCTACAACTTCATCCTTTAAATCTTTATCTACTATTCCTACCTCATTTCTATTATTGTCCTTTCCTATATTCCAAAGCTTATATCCATCAATTTTCTAGTTTTCACCCATTTCCACTTGTCTCCCTCAATGCAAGCTATATTAATTCTTCTTTGTTTCATCCTATCTATTAATTTCATACTCTTTACTTCTGAAATATGGAATCTAGAAACACCTATACTATAGAACCACCCGTTGGATCTCAGTCATGTTTGATGATCCAAACCGTCAATCTGACAAGATGCACAGCTGATGGAGGCTGCGTTCAAAATCTTCAAGATTCAAAAATCGGAAAATTGCCTTATGAAACATGGTTTAAATTCAAATATGAGAGTTTGGGGTAGGGCATTCCATCTACTGTGAGGCCCATCATATAAACATTTTGGAACATTGAAACAATCCTTGATCCAACGGCTCGACGTAGCTCTCTACTGGAATATTTCATCACATAGTTTAAGATGCGTAAATAGAAAAACAAGCCATAAGTTGGATTCATGTACCAGTGTTACAAAAAAGAGAAGTGGATTATTTGAATTGAGAGAGAGAGAGAGAACCTCTTTTGGTCGTCGTGTCTTCTGGAAACGAAGAAAGAAGGGTGGAACCTGCAAGAAGAAGGGGTATTAGATTTCAGATCGTACGTTTGCTTGCAACGCTTGCATGTCTTTTCAACCCTTATCTTCTCCACATCTTCTCCTTCTCCTCTCCCCGCATTTTCCATTTTCTTTTTCCTCTTTTTCTCTTGCCTTGTTTTTTTATCCGAGAAAATTGTTGCTACTTCGTTAGACTATGGTCATCCGTGAGCATGCGCACATGTACCGTACACGTGGAATATATAACTGAATCTAATAAGTTCAAATTGTGGGTCCCACTTTTGATGGGTCATAGCCCAAAAACAATTTACACCTTGAGAATTGTATTGTGTGATGGTTGGTTAACACTTAATGGACGGTTAGGATGAAACTATCGAAGGTTGTAATTCAGTAAAAATGTCCTTCTTTGATATTACGTCATGGCTCATCACATCACTTGTATCCACTCACCACAGTACAGATGGTGATCGGCAACAGTCCTATTTATGGTTGACATTATTGATGCGACCTAATCCGAAACTTCCTTTCATAGGACAGTTTTGGTTGTCCATTCAATTAATAATTTCTACTTCTGTAACCCCATGTATGGTGGGCGCGGATTCGGTCAGGTGGGAAACTGACCGATTTCGGTCTGGTCGTGAGTTGGGCCTACCTTGATGTACGTGCTATGTATCGATGCTGTCCATTTTTTTTAATTTTTTTTTTCAGCTCGTTTTAGAGTGTAGACCCAAAACTGTAGTAGATCCAAATCTCAGGTGGACCACATCATAGGAACAGTGGTGTTGAATCACAACTATTTCTTGGGGTGTGATCCACGTGAGATTTGGATCTACTGCATTTTTCAGCTCATGCCTTAAAATGATACGGCGAAACGTGGGACAGCGTGGATATAAGATGCATACATCAAGGTGGGCCCAATAGTTAGGGATCCACCCGAAGCCTTGTAGCTGTTGGTGAAGCATCAACATGTTGGTTGGAACATATGCTAATTACAAGCGGTGTAGTGCTGCCATGATGTGCGAGTGCCATCCAATCTGTCCATTAAATGTTCTCCATGCTGGGGTTCGAGTCCTTGCCTCAGTGGCAGACTTTGAGGAGTTTCAACCCGAGGTCTTGGGTTCGATACCATAGGTGGTGAAATTCCACTATGGCATGCCTAGGTGTGTCTAAAAATAAAAATAAAAATTGGACTATAACCCAAAATCATCTTAATTCATCACTCAAGTGGGCCACACCAAAAGAAACTCCCACCATAGACAGTCCAGATGGAGTGTGGATCTACCAAGTTGTGTATACTCCATCCAACGGACTCATTCGATGTGTGGCCTACCAGGACGAATATGGCCATTCCAAAGCTAGTCTATGGGCCCACCATGATGTACGTGTATTATCCACGCTGTACATCCATTTTTCCAGCTCATCTTAGGGCATATCTCAAAAAATGAGATTTATCCATGTCTCAGGTGGACCGCATCACGGAAAACAGTGATGATTGAACGTCCACCATTAAAAATTGATCGGGGTGGGCGTTCAATCAATAAGCAGTACATCCTGCGGTGGGGTACAACGGTCTCATTCTTTGGCTCATGCCCTAAAATAAGCAGCACAGCACAGGTGGATATAACACATACACATCAGGTGGGCCCACAGAGATTTTCCAGCAACGACCAGTAACTTACATGGGTACTCGAGAGATCGCTACGGAATCCGAGTCCGATCTCCATGGCAGGGAGAGCCTACACAAGTGGCATGTTAGCAGGAAAGATGGTGCGGGCGTCGTTCCTGTTTACAGCTCATTTATGCATTTACTACCGACAATACCCTTTCTTTCCTAATTGAAAGAAGAGGGAACGTAGATCTTCCACCAAGGCTGTATAGAGTTTCTTCCGATTCAATGATACCGCCTGCAACTGCATGGTTAAGGAAATAAATACAGCAACTGTCCACATTCACTGAAAAAGAGAGGCCAAAATTGGAGAGACGAGGGCTTAGTCCCAATCTGGGCCATGGTGGGGGTAGTCTGGATGCCTATACATGGGGCTAAATGTAAATGATTTACTCTTTTTTTTTCACTTGTGGATCCGTTGGGGCACCAAATATCATGATAGTCAAACTAATCAATCATGAAATTTGGCACAACCAAACGTACCCTAAATAATATAAGAAGTCAACCTGCATAATGACAACAGCCCTCATAGAATGTCTGGGCAGCCAAACATTGCACCAGATTTTTTAAAATAAAAAAATAAAAAATACTCCACCAACCAAAACCCAAAAAAATAATAATAATAATAATAAATAAATAAATAAATAAATCTCTGCCAAATGTTAAATGCCTTTCAATTTCAAATGACAATTATATTAGGCGGAATGGCAGTAAATTCGCTTTCCTCTGCCAAGCAGGCTCTATAAAAGAAATGAAAAGAAAAGGAAGAGAAAGCCTATTTGGTCCGTGCGATTAAATGGTGTGGGATTAAATTGTATGGAATTGTATTCCATGGGATTAACATCATTATTGCAAAATGATTGTATGTCTGGAAATACCATGGTATTTTGGCCATCCAATCTCATGTTTGGGATTAAATTCTTGCTATGGGAAACAGTGGATCACGCAAGATCCTGTTTGGTGGACCATGGAATTGTAATCAATGGACCAAATTCACAATGGACGTGGATCACTTGTACATGTATATAACCAGAATGTCATGTGTAAGGGGCGTATATGAATGGACGGCATGGATAAAACACATGCATCAATATGGGGCCCACGTGTGGTGGATTTCAAAATCCAAAGAAATCCCACATGGGACCAAATGCAATTCCATCCAACCTAATCCCATCTAAGACCATGCACCAAACTCCCAACAAAAGAACTTAGTTTATAGGAAGACCACCAACCTACAGGTTTATTGCACAACAGTAAACAAACACGTCAGTTTGATTAAAATGGTTTATTGCATAATACCCGCTCCGCAGCAGGCCAGCGGCACCGAGTATTAAATGGAATGTTATTTTATACTTTGGTTGTGTAGGATGCTTCATACTCAAATGAAACTTCTAAATTGTGGAACCTGAAATTCAAATTGGTTGACCGTTCTAACCTATGCATACCCTTGTTAGCTGAAATAGCACCGCTGGATTTATTAATTATTATTATTAATTTTCTTTTCGGATCGGGGCACCGCTGGGTATTTTTCATTTCCATCCTGTAATAATGTCCACCTATCTGATAGTTATAGAAGTCTGGCTTTTGGTTTATGATCCATCTAAACTATCCATAATGTGTCCAGATTACTTTGAATTACTTGAATGCCATGTGTACAGTATCACAACGCCAGGGTATCATCCACCACACTCTGCCAGAGTATCAAAAGTTCTTCTCATATTAAGTATGAAATTAGACCTAATGCAAGTTAAACAGCCTTTGCTTACAACAGCAAGATGCTTGCTTGATTCACATAGAACAATTCACCATGTTCATAAGAAAAAGAAAAGGAAAAAGAAAAAACTAAAGCTCTGTTTGGTAGACACCTAAAAATGAGGTCATTTCATTTTAGTTAAGACTAATTATGTATTAGAAATCTAGATCTATAATGAATAATGAGTTCATACTAACAGTAACTATGTAATAGAAAACAAGACCTCTGATACATTATGGCTGTAAACAAAAATGAGATGAACACATTTTTTGGTGTCAACCAAACAGGGGCCTAAGTAGATTGGTTTCTATCAACATGGTTTACCTTTGTTTAATGGCCCAAACTTCATTTCTTTATTTCCTTCAAAATATGCAGAAACTTTTACTGAGGTTTTGACCAAAACCCAAGGCCCTGTTTGGCAGCCACTTAAAAATGACTTCGTCTCATTTTAGTTAATGATAATTATGTATCAGAGACTTTGGTAGGGATTAAAAAATAATCTTGATCATCCATAAATCATATAAACTATGATGTCTAATGCACACTTACTGTTAGCTAAAACGAGACGGACTCATTTTTAAGTAACTACCAAACAGGACCTAAGTACATCTTCCAAGGTGTTTTTATGATGTCTTATAGTTGTGTGCATGAGCATGCACTTCCTCATTTCATTGGCAGTACCATATGGACATACTAAAACACATCAAAGAAATTTTGGTTCCATCCATTTGTGATTTTTTATTTTTAAAACTTTTTTTTTTTAAATGATTCTATCCAAAAGTGTGCATCATCAACAATTCAGTGCAGATAACATGAGAACTCAAGAGTTTTTTCTTTTGAGGCTTTCGAGAGGGGGGGAATATAGAGTCCCACTCATCAGCGAACAAGCATGAAATTGGTATAAAACAACTATTTCCTCATAGTAAGGCTGTGAATTATGAATATGATGATCACTTAGAGACTGTTTCTTTCTTCTATGTGCACCAAAATATAGGCATGGAAAATACCATGTAGATGTATGAAGAAGAAATGACAGTAAAACTTACCACAAGCAACATAAAGGTACATGTTTGTTCCTACATCCCTATTCATGTTACAACATTCAAATAATTTCGAAAGCGAAAGGAGCATGCATGCGGATGCAGCAAGACGTGGAATGTTAAATATGAGACATGTCATTATTCCAATGGTTTCTTCGGCATGCAATAAATGAAACCAACCAACATACCATTCACTAACTGCAGTTAGCATAAATCCTTCAGATTCGCTCGCCATCATTGATTGGAGAAGGAACCAAACAACTGGTCATGCATTTCTCTTGCCGATACCTAGCTCCACTTAGTCAAGAAATTAACCAGTTCTTAACAATCTAAATTACCAAGACAGTTCTTGCAAACACGCAGCGCCACTCAAAAGAGATTTGCCCAGTTTCCTGTCACTACAAATCCAAATGCAGTAAAGAAATGCTTCTTGAGTGAGAACCGTCAGATTCCTCGACACTTTGTCTAAAAGCATCCATAAATAACAACTAAGCACACCAGCACTAGTTCCCATGTTCATCAAAATCAGGATAGAAGCATAAACTACCAGATGCGAACTTGTTCGGATTTTAAGTAGCCAGCCAACAGTTTTATGGTTTTCATCTGATGTTTTCACTCCAAATTACCGAGCTGGCTCCCATTCATTGTCGTCAATCCAGTCACCATATATTCTACTGATCTTGTCTGGTCCCTTCCATTTCTGAAGGGGCCTCTGTGCCTGCCTCTGACTTACACCAGCAGGCCTCTGAGCAGGGACTCCCATATGATAAACATCCGAGTGAGGAACCGATGCACTGGATGCAGCAACGGTATCTGCTGAAGTCCGTAAAGATGTCCCGATTTGCTTCGAATCTGGAGGAGCTGAAGTAAGATCTCTACCATCCATGTCCACCAGCCCCCCACCATATTTGTGAAGCTCTGTTGCCAGAAAGCTACATGTCAGTAAAGAAACAGAGACAGTAATCCGTCTTTTAGAATCAAAGCTTTCTATTGTTTAAGAACTAAATTCAGCCCACATCTCAAGGTTAGAGATTTGATTTAAGGAAAATTTCCATCTGCAACTGATTTCACAGAACCAGTATGTCTGCTAAAGTCGCACATGCATGTGGCAGATAAACGAGCCACATGCGATTTTATTGGTTCAAATAGGGGGAGGTAGGGGTAAAAGGTTCTTCTTTTCTGAAAATTGTGCCATACTCAGACCGTGGCCTCCACAGCCCATTTCAATCAATCAGATTGCATGTAGGCACTGTATCGGTCAGGCACATGTGGGCTTAAGCAAGTATGAGCTTCCGGAAATATACTAGCTAAATTGGACAAAGGTCAGTATAGCATGGAGAAAGGAAATTAAAGGTTTTGTGATGATTGGCCAATCAAGACATATGTTCATGTGATCATCATGACGATCGTTTAGAAGGGAAATAATAATAATAAGCTGCAATTGTAATGTATACCATATGCTTGAAAGACATCAAGCAGCAATTGTAATGCATACCATATGCTTGCAAGACATCAAGCAGCAATTGTAATGTATACCGTATGCTTGAAAGACATCAAGCGGCCATTGTAATGCATACGATATGCTTGAAAGACATCAAGCAGCAATTGTAATGTATACCACATGCTTGAAAGACATCAAGCAGCAATTGTAATGTATACCATATGCTTGAAAGAAATCAATAGAGCAACAAGTTCATAACAAGAGGGTCATTGCAGTAACAAGAACATAAACCTAAAGTAAAATAGGAGAATAAACGTACCTCCCATCCCATGAGCAAAATGACATTTGCTCCCAAATGGGCAATAGCCAGTCATCTCCCACTTGTTACAGATCCTAGTCTTCCAATTTGAAGGCTTCTGATTCGGCCCGTTCATTCCACTCCCATACCCACTCCCAACCGTGGGACCCAAACTAATCGCCACACTCTCCCGAGCCTTTGATTGCTCATCATGAAGAAAAGTACACATATCCCCATACGGGCACCCCTCGTCGGTGTAGAATTTCTTACAGTGCCGCCCTTTATAAGACCTCTGAGTCTCCCCACCCAACCCAGATGAACTCAGAGATGGTATCTGATGCTCTTCCCTCGGCTCCGACATACCCCGGTCCTCATCCTGAGCTGCCACAATTTCCTGCCAATTCGGAGGAGGTTTCCGCAGCTCCTCTATCCCGTGAGCAAAATTGCAGTTTGTTATGTAAGGGCAAGTCCCTGCACGGAATTTGCAGCAAAGTTTCGTCTTGAAGAACATCCGCCCGATCGCTTTAGATCTGTTCCCAGAAGCGAGATCGCGATCTCCTTGGGAATTCCTCGATTTCTTGTTGGGCGGTTCACTTCCGGACCGTGTCTGAGACTGCCGGCCATCGTAATTCGAGTTTGAAAGAGTGTCAACGGCCCCATCTCCATTCCAAGCCCCATAGTCATCCTCTGTTGCCCAAATTGCCTGATCGCCCAATCCCGGTATCCAATTGTCAGAACCACTCCCAGGCATTTCCAACATCATCTGACCAACATTACTGGCAGAAAATCCGGCTTCTCCTCCATAATCCATGGATGGAAAAAACAGACACCAACCAACCAAATTTTCAAATTAAAAAAGGAAAAAAGAAAAGAAAAAAAAAAAGTATACAAAACCAGTCGTTCTGATAATCAGATTTTACAAATGAACCGGATAAATTCAAAAGTACATAACAAAACCCTAAAATAAAATCAGGAATCTGCCCAAAAGCAGCCAAAGGTCAAACCCTAGAATTGCAACAGTGCAAGCAAAATCGCAAACACCTAGTCTACAAACAACCACCTATCATCGAAATAACAGCTCAACCGAAACTTCCTTTAAATTCAAATCATTTGATCAAATCCCCGGAAATTAGAACCCAAAAAATCCACCGATTCCGCGAATTTTACAAGATTTACAAACAAGCAAGCTTTCCATTACAACAAAATAAGAATTAAAAAAAAGTTCAATCCGGA
The DNA here is from genome assembly GCA_021015155.1 of Magnolia officinalis. Lineage (NCBI taxonomy): Eukaryota > Viridiplantae > Streptophyta > Magnoliopsida > Magnoliales > Magnoliaceae > Magnolia > Magnolia officinalis. The sequence continues at coordinate 8,482,071 of JAJHSJ010000007.1, forward strand.
AAGAAAATTCAACCAAAAGAGAGAAACCGTCGAGTCATACCGAAGAAAATGAAATTCAGCGCTTACACTTGGAGAGATCGGAAGAAATGTCGGAAGATCTGAGCTGGAATCGTTGATTTTATGAGGGGAAGGAGAAAGGGAGAGAAATGGAGGAAAACCATAGCATAGGTTTCAGCTCTCTGATGAAGAAATTGGAAGCTTTGGAGATGGAAACCATCCCAAAAACACGAGAGAAGATGATTTTGTAGAGAGAGAGAGAGAGAGAGAGGAAACGATAGATAGGTAGATAGGCCATGTAAGCAGCATTTAGACAGATATTTATTTGGAGTAGCGATTGAAATGGGCTTGGACCCCTAAACTTTGGCCCAGATATGTGGGCCCGAGCTTGAATCTAGGCCGAATGACTGGGCCGGTATTCCAGCCCAGCCCATTGGGCTGTTCCAAATATCAAGGTGGGCCACCATTAGGGCGGCCTGAAGACACTTGTTAATGTCTCTCATTCAATTTACATGTATAATTTTAAGACTAATTTGATTTGGGTCATGTCTCAATCATGTAAACAGTTTAAATGTAGGATTTATTGTGGACTGAGGATATTCTAAAAATAAAAAAGATTAAAATTACACCTATTTTATCTCAATCATGTAAACAGTTTAAATGTAGGATTTATTGTGGACTGATGATATTCTAAGAATAAAAAAGATTAAAATGTAGGATTTAGCTCAAAAAATTTTCGAACTGAGTTAGAGCTTGCCCGAGCTCGACTCGACTCGGATCGAACCCAACTCGGATCGAACCAGATCGGTGACTCAGTTACTTTGATATTGATGTTGCTCACCAAGTGTTTAACGAAGTGTGGCTTGTGGCAAAGAAGGTATGTATATGAAACAAATACCTTTTTTTTTTCTTCTTCTTTTTTTTTTTTTTCTTTTTTTAAATGTTACTTAGAAGGTGTTTGATGACATACTTGTAAAACTACTGCTAATGTTTTATATACAGTAGGATTTTGAAGGTGCCCATGTGTTTGTGAAAATGTTGCACAGGAGAACACAACTCGAACTGGCTCGAGCTGCTCACTGAACCAAGCCGAGTTGGCCAGTCAGGCTCGAGGACCGAGATGAGTTCGAGCTGGGGTCAACAAGTGGCCAAGCCAAGCCAGCTCGACTCGTGTACACCTCTACCGACCTGGGTCACACTGACCTGTCTTTTTAGTCAAGTAGAAGGACGAGACATTCCTAACGAACTCTGAAGATCTTGGAATCGTTAGAGGTAGTGTTCTTGTGGGCATATTCTTTGGTCACGGACTTTGAATGGGAAGCGGGTTCTCGACAAGACTTCTCGTCGTCGTTTGTTTGATCAAGTGTATACGGTTTCGACCTGACCTTCTCTTATAGGTCAATCTCTCTTTCCCCATAACAATGCTCAAAACCGAGGTGGCAAAATAGATAGACACACACACACACACACAACACACACACACATATATATATATATATATATATATATAAGTTACTTAAAAGTAATCATAAACCAAACTTATTTGAAATAAGTTACTTACCTATTGTTGTAAGTAAAAAAAGCAACTTATTTGGTGGTTTCCAAACGGGCCCTAAGTATATGGAAGGTAGCTGAAAAGAGACCCACATTTAGAGTGAAAATTAATTTAAGTATTTAATAAGTTAAATTTGCCAAATGACGTGAATTAGTAAAATTATGGAAAATATTAAATTTCAATGATAAGCACTGAAAATAAATTTTATCAAGCAGCCCCTCAGTTAACTAGTTTAGCTGAAGCTTAAAATGAAGTTGTTTGTCAAGGGGTATCAATGATATGTAACACACATAAAACTTCTAACATAGCATATGTGGAAAATGTGTACTACTTAAATAAACTTTAACATATGCCAAGTGCTTAAATATGTAAAGTGCTACATGTAAAAAGCATAATCACACGTACGACTTAAGACATGAGGCACATAAAAGGTGCTTGGGAGGCTAAACATAGACTACATATATACATCAAAATGGGCACCAGGGTAAGGGCTGCTCCATCTTGGGTGAGGCCGGCCGGGGCTGCACCTAATCCACTCCCCAAGTTGCTATGCCACGTGTATGCAGTGAGAGGGTTGCGCAGGTCCCAAATGGTTGTGGGAGCAAGGAAAACATGTCCATTCCCCCTGGCCAAACATGTAATAGACACGCGGACAGGTTGGCCACCCTACCAGAAATCAAAGAAAATTTGTTAATGGCTTGAGCACGACCATCCTCACGGTGGGGCCCACACTGGACCACTCGGATACCCCACAGACTCTCCACTTTGACACGTGGTGTGTACAATCACGTGTGGAGAAATCAAACTTCATTTGTACGTATTTAGAGAGTCCATACCTTCCACCTATATATAGTTTTGACGAGTTATAGCCTCCAAGGCATAGACTCAGCCACTGCATGTGTTGGCACTCAAGCAGCCATATTCAAGCTTCCAAATATAGTAGGACCATCCGTAGATATATATGGTGGAGAGCTTTACCTACCCATTGGTTTTGGTTGTTATATACAAATCAACAACTGGTCAGAGACTAGAATTACAGCCCACCCTTCAGTTTGGGATTGGGATCCTGGAACTTGTATAGTGGGACAAAAGATTTGGACACTTCAGATTGAGGTATATCATCCAAATTAGTACAGCAGCGAAGAGGGTTGCCTTACGTTACTGTTCAGTCCACCCACCCAGTCGTTGGTATATATATGGGTAATGGGAAGGAAACCACCATCCTCAACCTCATCATTTGCAGAATACACTTTAGTTTTTAAGCATGTACAAGTGGGGACAACGGATCAGTGCCAGTAGCATTATCAAAGGAGGTCGGAAAACCCTTTCATCTTCCCCACCCAGGTTTTGACGCTGTCCAAATGGCCCTGGATAGTAGAAACTATATATATTTTTTAGCGCATTCTCTCGTGTCAACGAGATTCAAGCCTCTAATCCAATACCGTGCAAATTCCACCGACGAAGGGTATGGATTCCCTCTCATGCCGTTGCTTTTTGAAATTTTGTTTTTTTCTTTATAATAGTCCCAAACATGGTTCCTTGACAACATTCAATAGTAATCAATGACTGAATCCTTCCCAGGGAATTTTTGAACCTGCTAAATTTCACATTGCCAAACGACCCCATCATACTTTTGGCCATATTCTTGCCCAACTAGCCAGCTTTCTCATAGAGATTTAGCCCATCAGGTGAATGGCTCAGCTTGGAAAAGAAGCCATTGATTAGCCCATCAGGTGAATGGCTCAGCTTGGAAAAGAAGCCATTGATTAGCCCATCAGGTGATGAGCTTGGAAAATGGCCCATCAGGACACACTGACAGAAGGCCCATCTCAATGATAGTCTGGGACTTGGCAAATGTTTGGAAAAGAAGTTGCAAATCACCTCTTCGGGCTCAGATTGATACCATCAACTGCAGGCTGCTTTTTTCCAAACGGGCAAGATTGGATATTAGATTGGATATATATATATATATTATATATATATATATATATATATATATATATATATATATATTATATATATATATATATATCACAACAAATAAATCACAGAAAGGAAGGCAATAGCTCTCCTGACCTTTTTAACTTTGTCTTCCTTGTCAGCAATCTCTTTCCGCTTATCCTTTTCAGAGCCCTGATAATGTAACAAAAAAAAGATAGTTATGATGTTTGCCTCCAGCTTCAAAAAATTACATTATGGGAAAAGGATAGGGAGTTTCCAAAGATTCACCAATTTAATGAAGATATCATCATTGCTCTTCTTAGAAGAAAGCTGTTGCATGGATTCAAATTCCTTGTCCAAATCCACTTTCCTCTCCTCTGTTTTCAGGGCTTGCAGGGCCTTCCTCTTCTCTTCTAGTACCTTCTCGTACTCATCCAGAGTCATCTCCTATTTTGAAAAGAAACATGTCAGCAAGTAGAGCCTCTACTTCTGTTTTTTTTTTTTTTTGAAGTCACAGGTAGAAAGCTTCACAGCAGTTAGTCTGAATCACATGGAAACAGGGCAAGCTTTCCCAAAATGTTACAATTAGGGAAACTTTCTAGTTTCAGGAAAAGCCATCCAAGGAACCATGGGACAGATATTCTAAAGATGGAAAGCTTTCTAATTACAGGAAAAACCATCCAGGGAATCATTGGACAGTTCTAAAGACGAAAACTGCAGTGGGTTAAGAGTAAACTCGACTCTCTTCAATAGGATGGATGTGACAAGATGAAAATTCCTTATCCATGTCAAGACTCCAAATAATTTTTGCCCTCCAAGAATTTTGACACATTATGATTTAAATTTTCAAGAGATGTAAGTGATACTTGCTGAAGAAACAGGAATTACCATGTAAAAGCAATAATAGCCTTCATCTCTTCATAGCCTCATGCCCTTAGTTTACAGAAGCTTTTTAAAAACTAGATTCAGTGTAAAAATGTGAACATGAGAAATGACAATGTGAAAAATACACTAATATATGGCAGCATTGTCTTCCATGCATCCCAAATTTACACATTTTCCTATACCACTTTGTTGACTCTTCTTGCAGTTCAGTTTGGTCAAGTTTTGTTTTGAACACAAAGTCATTGCCCATCAACTTCAACAGCATTGTTGAAAAGGGACAGAAAAGGAGGGAGCAGTGTTATAAGAAACTTTAATTGGAATAAATCAAATTCAGAATCATCCCCCAAATCTTAAAATAATGTACTTTTCCTGTTGATGCTAAAAGTCAAGAGATGAGAGAGAATCACAGACAATTTAACAGTAAGACGTCACCCACCCAAATCCCTGTAAGACAACCAACTAAAAGACCAAAATCTCTCCGACTCATCAATTCGACATTTAAATATGTACAATGTTTTTTGAAGGGTAGGATGAAAAACCTGTCGAATATTTTACAGCCAAATCAAATTTAGGGCTCCGGACAAGAATTTAAATAAATAAATAAATAAAACCCGAAAAAAAAGATCACCATTTGTATGAATGCTTCAAGAATATAGGATTTCAATACATAACTAAGTGCATGCCAAATTTTGTGTGGACTTGCACGAGAAAATGATAAATAAACATTAACAAAGAGATCTCAGGTCAAAGAGCATAAGCATCCAACCCAAAGAACAAGGAGTTTAAAAAAAACCATACAGCTAAAGGAACTTGCAAATGATCATCTGGAAGGTTGTTATAAGGTGCTCACAACCAATCATCTGCAGAATAGACAGATGATAGTAGTAAACAATGCCTGTACGTAAGGTAGGTATGCTGAATGTGTCAATCAATTAATTGGCCAGTCGCTCTGCCACCAAGATATGAGCCAAGTGTGGGGTTTAGCAGGGCAAGAAAGCTATTCTAGGGAATCTGTGTTTCTTAGCTACCTTTTCAGCAGTCTGGAGAGAAGGGAGTCTATTTCTGAGGTGATATAAAAAGTGAGAAGTTACATTAGCTTTTGGGCATGAGCCACAAAAGATTTGTGAAATATAAGAGGGGTGATTTTCACTTCCAACAACAAAAGTGAGTCTATTTCTGCGGCGATAGGAAAGTGAGAAGTTATGCTAGCTTCTGTGCGAGAAAGAAAAGATTCGTGAACCATAGGAGGGATGATTTCTATAGAACCTAGGAGGGCATCTACATGTAATGAGGGTGTGAAGCTTTGTGGTATCCCGAGGGTTGAATTATTCTGCCTTTGCCATTTCAATTACCCTTTACTGATTAAAAAAAGGACTTGCAATTGAGAGTTTTTTTCTTGGCACACCTTTGTGAGGTCGGGGCGCCTACGCTTATTAAAATGGAGCAGCCACTATCAAAATGCCCTGGCCAGATCCAACCAGCCCACTCATCAAATAGGCCACAAGTGTAGAAAAAAATGGACATGGAAAAATGACAAATGGCTCATATCCAAGTGTACATGTAGCCCAACTGATGAATGGACTAATGCAGTCCTTACTCAGGGCAGATTGATGGCTGCCGAGATTGGGACATGTGTCATCTTGGCATATCTTCCACAGGGAAAACCTTCAGTCTTACTATGTCTGTATTGATCACATGGTTGTTCTGATAATTTTGAGTTTTAGAAATAGGGTAGTGTTGAGATATGAAGCACTACTAAGAACTTTGAATTGTGCACCAGTACCACGACGTCTGAGACTCTCAAGTGTTGAAAGAAGATAACACAATCATTGATCATAGACAAGGATCATTTCATGAGTCAATGAATGAACTGTCAAAATTATTATTATTTTAAAAGACTAGCAAGGATTGAACCCTAGATCACTCATACATACTACACTGTCAAAATTAATGGTTAGATTAATTGCTAAATCCACCATCAGCTCTACTGTTGGATCCACCAACCAACCTACTGATCCACTGATCAGTTTTATTGATGCATTGAAGTTTAGACTAGTGTTTTAACTAGCGAATAGCATGTGGCGTAGCATTCACCCATCCGAAGCGTGAGGCGTAAGCTACATAGACACGTTGATTGCAATGTGAAAACAAGGACAAATTGGACAAAGCACACAGAATCAAGTGTGGACACATTGATTGTATTGTTAAAGCAAGGATAATTTACGTAAGGTTGAGGGAGGATAATGAAGTTCCAACAGAAGAAAAAAGTGTGAAACAAAGCACAAAACAAGGCAGTATGAAGCACAGTGGAGTCTGGTAAATGTCATGCCATCCAACAGAGTGGTCACCGTTATAACTCACATAAACTGACCTGATTCATGACAATCAACAAGTGGGAACTCGACAGCAAGTTTATTCAAGCTCAAGGAAAAATGATGCAAACAGCCGCACCATCATATCTCATATCAAGAGACAGGATCCATGGTCCTTATGATGACAAAACAAGGGCTCAGATATACGATCAGTACGATCAGATTGGTGGGCCCCACAAGTGGCCCAATCAAATAGTCCACCACACACATGTTCACTGTTCATCCATATACATGCATGGGCTGGTTTGATTAGATTCCAAAAGTTCCTAATCAAGTTCCTGTTTTGATTAATAGGAGTATATACTTGTGAACACTCCCTACGTGTGGATTGATGCCCTCACTTTCTTAGCTTTCTCCGTACATCAATTCTGATTTGATTTTATTTAAATGCGGGGTTGACTCAGATGTAAAAGTGAGTTTGGCACCAACAACTGTCACGCTCAAAACTCGGGAACCGGGCACACAAAATTCCTGGCCGCCGAATCTGGTGCTGACAGCCTCCGTAGTACCCCATTCTCGGCTCTCAACTCCCATGCGCCAGGTTTCAATTCTGGGATCTTATAAGGAGGATTTTCAAGGTGAATTTTTTTTGTAAAGGTGCATAACCACAAGTGTACCCAAGTCACAAAAAATCATCACCACATATCTACTAATATAATGTTTCAGTACAGTGTTGAAAAGAAAATACATGATATAACAAAACTCCGAAAGATCGGGCACATGCTCCTGCCTCAATGTTGTTGTGGTCTAGCATAACCTATACGTAACGAACATGCATAAGCTTACTAAGAAGCTTAGAGAGTGCGTGCGCAACGCATGTGCCAAGCATACAGATGTCAGAGTAAGCGGAAAGGATGAAAGGCTAAACTGGCAAGTCCATAAATGATGTTAGCTATACCAAGGCTATGCAATGCAAGGCCTATAAGGCCGAATGTCATATGCTAGAGATGCAACGCAAGCATGCCAATCCTTAATTAGTCCATGTATCAGTACGGTTCGTTACCGAAAATATCATCGGGGTCTACTACACTCCAACACTGACTGCCGCCCTATCGCGCGCATGACCAAGTGAGTAAAAAAGACCTCACTATCCACCTTGTCAGTGGTACGCCAATGCCCACCCGGTTGGTCGATAACAGACCCATTTATGAGCTGGTCAATCTCAACCTTGCTTACAGCCCCTTACCCTCAGGCAAATAAGGTCACACCCTTTTTCAACTGACCATGACACAGTGGGAGTTGCGGCTTACTAGTATTCGGCACCCAGGCGCTCATGTCATCCACTCGGTCTCGACGTTGAAGCATTCTATTGGTACCACAAGGGTTTAGGGACTTTCACCCAAGGACATCTATATAGCCCTGATGCTAGAACAGATATTTTCAGTATCCAATCTGGCCATCCACGATATGCATGTGGATGCTATAACCTTGATGTTGCTAAGGCGTAAAGTGATCGTGACATACAAAATGCGAAATGCATGAGTCATACCATCCAAGTCATGCATCAAACCTGCGCGTACCGCGCGATCATGTGGGGCAACCCTATCTCATATGAGGTCCCCTAAGGGCGTGTTTGGATGGGCCCATCCCATGGGATTGGATTGTATTAGGGTGAATGTCAAGTAATGATGGTTGTGTCAGTGGATTGCTGGCAATCCCATGGGATTGCTATATCCAGGGATTCACCACCGAGTGTGTTTGGCTCGCCTCGCCAATCCCAGGATTACGTCAGCCAATCCCGGGATTGCTCCATCTAACCAAACATGTCCCAAGCAAAATAGATGGGATTAAGAGGGATTGGGTAGATTTCAAGGTAATGATGGTGATGTTAGTGGATTGTTGGTAATCGATCCCATGGGATTGCTATATCCAACTTCTGCCTTTTTGGCACGCCCGGCCAAATCCCAGGATTGCTCCTTCCAATCCATCCTAATACAACCTAATCCCATCCACCCTGCCTGGCCAAACAGGCCCTAAGTATCTCAGCCCAAAGGCATATGTTATGATCAATCACCACCCATAACATGCATACAAATGATGCGTATCGGCACATGTCTGGACATGATGTCATTATACTAAGCATGTTCTTAGTGTGTCCTATCAGGCCAACTACACCAGTATATTATCAGACATATCAAATAATAATCGGCCTTAATCGGCACTTCATATACAGAGAGTGGGAACTGAATAACATGCTCACTAAAAATATATTAGTCTATGTGGTGTAGCCCACGTTAGACTAACATCAGCTCCTTATGTAGCCTGCAAGGCATGAATAAAATATATATAACAAGGCAGGGTCCATTGGGAGTGACCTAGATGGACACCCACATGTACAACACATGTCACTAGGCTACCAATCCATTTGGGCATATGGCCCACTAATGATGTCCCCAAATAATCAGATTATCAATGACATCACTATAATTACTTTAATAGAATATGATTCGCACCGTCTGATCATTACTAACGTAAATCGATGATTACAATCATTGGTTAGTCACTAGGATATGATCCCATGTTCATGGCCCATCTGAGTCTTAGAATTTCATTAGTTCAGACAAAGTATATGCTTAAGATAAATGGATTTTATAAAACCATAGTTTCAACATTCACACACCAACTAATTTAAGAATTTAAATCCAAGATGCCAAACATAACCAAAGACCTAAGGGATCTCGATTCCAAAGATTTCAAGTCCAAGGGATCCCAAAACTAAGGATTTTTAAGTCCAACCGACCCTAAAACAAGAAATCTCAAGTCCAAGAGATTTCTACCTCCACATTACCCTATGGTGTGGCCCACCTTTGATATGGATGAGCCTTAGTTTTGGGCCCATGGCCTAAGATGATCTAACAAGACGGATGAACGTAGTATATGATACATACATCATGTAGGGTCCCACGTCACGTGTGTGGGCAGCCCAAGGAGACTTCTGCCTTCACGTCACTGGGCAAAACCGCCCAGTAACGATTTTCTTTTTCTTTGTTTCTCTTTTTTTATACACTATCAATGCAGCCCCGTGTGGATCTTCTACTCTGTTCACCGCGTAGTCCATCTCAAGCGAGTCTGATGGACTCTAATTTGGGTTGATTTGGACGAACAGGGACTCCACAGTGGGCCTTAGAAGATTTCAACGGCAATGGTCCGTTTCCCTCATTGCGGCCCACTTGAGACCCAAATTTGTCTCATCTTTTGGTTCATGACCTAAAATGATCTTGAGAAGTCGGTGGACGGTGTGGATTCAATATAAACATCAAAACAAGGTCCCACTTGTGAGACCCAAAATTGGCCATGGGTTACCGCCCACAATGCATGACAGTCATATATTTATTATTATTATTATTATATTCATTGAATGTTTTGCATACACTATTAAGGTAGGCCCTAATTGGATGATCTATTCCCTTCACCATCTTGACCACCTTGAATGAGGTCAAATAGACTCTGAGTAGGACTGGTTTGTATGATCATGGACTCCATAGCAGGCCCTAAAAGGTTTCAACAAATGGACATTGTTCTATTTGACTGATATTTTTGTTTCCCCTTTATCTATGACTGTGTGACCTTATGAACAGGTTGGATGACAAATAAACATCAATGTGGGCCCTAGGGAGAAAACAGCTTTCAACCGTTGATGTCTTAATGATCATTGTTCCCTAAGGTGTGATCCACTTGAGCTTTTGATTTTCCTCTTTTTTGGTTTCATGCCTTAAAATGTATTTTTTAAAAGGATGGATGGTGTGGATAACTCACACATACCATGGTGGGGCCTACATATTTAAATCAATAATAACAAGTATTGTATGGATAGCTTTTCAAAATGTAATTCCCAACTAATTTCAAACAGGTGGCGTAAGTAATAATTACTTATTTCCCTGTATTTACCCGGGAAAAGAAAATTTTATTTCCCTATATTTACCCCGGGAAATGAAACTTCTAACGGCCCTGAGGGCCTGTTTGGTCGGGCAGATTAGATGGGATTGGAAGAAAGATCCCGGGATTGGCCAAGTGTGCCAAACAGACACGGGATCCTGATCCCGGGATATAGCAATCCCATGGATCTTAAGACAATCCACGGACATCACCATCATTACCTTTAAATCTCATCCAATCCACCCTAATCTCTTCAAAATTGCCTACGACGTGTTTGGTTCGATGGATTCAAAGGGATTGAAAGGTTTAATCCCGGGATTGGCCGGGCGTGCCAAACAGACCGGATATAGCAATGCCGGGATATAGCAATCCCATAGATATTGCACCAATCCACTGATGCAGCTATCATTACCTTAAAATCCGTGCAATCCACTCTAATATCATCTAATCCCATCTAATCTGCCCGGCCTAAGAGCCCGTTTGATTTTTGAAGTAAATGGTAATTACCTGGTAAATAAGTAATAATTACTTACCAGGGAATTACCCCATCGTTTCCTGCGCCTATGTTGACGGCTTAACTTTTTGGCCTTAAAATCGAGGATAGCTGTCAAATGAATATATGCCCACTGTGATGTATTTGATGTATCAAAACCGTTCATCCTATATGTCAGCTTGATTTAGGCCATGAACCCAAAAATGAGGCAGATCCAAAGCTCCAGTGAACCACACCACAGGAAACAGTGGAAATTGAATGCTTGCCGTATAAAAATTTATGTGGCCCGTAGATGTTTTGGCTAAAGCTGATATTTGTGTTTACCCCTTATCAATGTTTTTATGACCTCGTGAACAGGTTAGATGACAAATAAACATTAATGTGGGCCCAATAAACAAAATAACTTTTAATGGCGGACATTTAAGGCCATTGTTTCTTGTGATATGGGCCACTTGAGCATTGCATTTGTGTCGATTTTGGACTTAGGCACTAAAATCTTTTGATAAAACAGATGGACGGTGTGGATATGTCATGCACATCAAAGTGGGGTTCACAAATACAAGTCAGCTTTTTCGGACAATTTTCGAGAAGAAAATGCATTTGAAATTTCAAACAGGTGACCTTTTTCAAGGGTATTTCCTGTTCCCTCAAAATCAAACAGGATGTAAAGGTATGCAAGTGGACCCCACCTTAATGTTGGTACGTAATACTGTTAGTCACGTAATTTAGGCCGGTTTGAATTTCCAAACGAAATGGGTAATTATGATTTCCCTGAGCAATTACAGCAGCAGTACCGATGCTTGATTTGATGCTGGCTTTTTTCATAAAAACCGATGATGCAATGAAATATATGTGAGCCACGGTGATATATGTGGCTTATCCACACCGTCCATATGTTCCAACTGAAATTAGGGCATCATCCAAAAAGATGAGGAAGATCCAAAGCTCAAGTGGACCACACGCAGGATTTAGGAAATCAAATACCTACCTTTAAAAACTTTATGGGGCCACTGTTTCCTTTGGTGTGGGTCACTTGAGTGTATCGGCTTCATTTTTTGGCTCATGCCTCAAAATGTTGAGTTGCTTGGAGGAATGTTTCACACGCTTCATCATCACCCCAAGCAAATCTACTATCCAAATGTCATTGACTTGGCCAAATTGAAAAGAGAAGCTACTGAATTCTCGTACCCTGGCTAGACCAATTTATTCTCGGATTCTGTGTTATGATTCTTATACATTGGGTATTGATATTATCTTTATTACTTTGTTTAATACCATTTTTATTTTTATTTTTGGTTTGAAAGGATGGATTTTCCAAATGTAATCTATCTATACAAAATGGCATGCTTGCTTCTACTGTAAAGCCTTCTGCCTTCTGCCTTCAAGCCCATACCTGCTGTATTATCTTTTTCTGCACAAACTTTTCTTCCTAGCTTCATTTTAGAACTCATTTAACTTGTCAACATGTGGATCTAATGTGCTTTTATTTGAGAATGTGCTTAACTTGCAACTGGAGTTAATCTAAAATCAGCTCAAAATACTTTTCCCCAATTCATTTTCTACTCAACTGCAGTTCTTTTTTTTCTTTCTTTTCTTTTTTATACCCACATTTGTCTTCTTTTGTTATGGCTTACACTCAATGACAACGTTGTTGATCTCATAATATCTGCGTTCACCATCATGATTTGCACGTTTGGGAAGCTCAGATCATGCACGTCTGCCATTTTAGAAAATCTTATCTTGTCACCTTTATGGGCAGTTTTCTTTTTTCTTTTTAATCATTGTTGCTTAATTTACATAAAATGGATCTGTTTTTAATTTTGGTGTATGCTCGAGTTAGTTCTGTTGGGAATCTGGACTCTTGGAAAGGTCTTGCTCTTGTATCTTTTATACAATCACCCTTTTTCTGGAGATGTAAAAATCTGACCTGATCCATTTCTTTCATTGAAAATGCATGCTAACTGCACAACCTGTTCTCCCACTTACCATTAACTACCATTAACATAATATATGTACCTTACTCTGCCACATATTTGTACTTTTCATGTTAATACAGTCTGTGTTGTAAAATCCCAAATGAGTGGATGGTTGAACCACCACAAAATTGGTAGAGGTCTGGTATAATACGTAAATTCCAATCTTCCAATCTTAGAGATATTTGAGAAATCTCTCATCATATTTGTTTCCATCATATTAACTGTCTAGATCACCAAACCATGTCCTTTCAACTGTACGGAATAAGGTCATTTGGGCACTATTTCTATTTTGTGTAGGGCAGGAAACATTGGTGATTGACCATTAAAAACTTCTTGTGGGCCACAAAAGTTTTGGATCAAGCTGATATTTGTACTTTCCCTTCATCTAGGTCTTTGTGGCCTTATCAATAGGTTGGATGGCAAATAAACATTCTGGTGGCGCTCAACAAGTTTTTATTGACAGGTATTCAATCACAATTTCATGTGGTGTGGTCCACTTTAGATATGAAGATACTTCATTTTTTCGATCATGCCCTAAAATGAGCTGTCAAAACAGATGGACTGGAGATGTAGGGAAAATATATCACTGTTGGCCCCACAATTAGGGATCCACTGAAGCTGCACCCAATTAGCTGGAACCACACTCTCTCTTACTTTGCTCTTGTATTTAGTTGCTCTATATGATAGGTGTGGCATTGTCCTTTCAGTTGGGTGTTGGAGGGGTGGATATACAGACTTTTATTTTTTGAAATCAGATATTATATTTCCTTCCATATAAAAAGCCAACTCCAAATTGCTGGGAGAAAGGCTAAGATGATGATGGATAACACGAGGATGTGAAAATCTTCGATGATTAATTATCGGAGTTAAATTGTACAAATGTAATTGAATTACATTTAAAAATACTCTCTCCTCTCTTCTCTTCTCTCTCTCTCTCTCTCTCTCTCCTCTCTCTCTCTCTCTCTCTCTCTCTCTCTCTCTCTCTGTTGCACTTGAACAACTCTTACTTTTGTTGCAATATTGATATATTAGTGGTTCTTTCAGACGCGCAGCTGTCTTAGCTTTGAGTACAACAGCTCACAATAAGTCAAACCTTATTAAGGTGCTTCTTCCTGAATTATTGCCACTTCTATATGACCAGACTGTTGTTAAGGTGAGATCTGCTTTGCATTTGAATTTTTAAACCAGTTATGTTATCAGTGGGCTGATTTGCTTATGGTTTAGTATCTCCCAGCCTGGGTTAAGCTACCACATCACTTGATGGTACACTGCACTAGGTTGAGGCCCAACTTTTGAAGCTCACTGAAGGTTCTTTGTCTCATAACATGATCTGTCAGACACATGCGGAGCTTGAGACAGTTTGGTTCATGGAACAAGGTGTCCTCAAATTAAAAGGCTGCTTCGGTTTTAAGGAATCTGATGTGGAGGACATGCTTCAGTTTGAAAATGTCTTTCTAGTAACTTGCCAACTATATTCCCATTAGTACCTCGCACTCGCACCTAACCCCTTCACATGAATGCTAGTTATTGGGCTGTCGTTGTTGTATCAGTACTGGTTTTTTACTTTTAGCATTATCTTTAGATTTCTGATTTTGAATTCCTATTAGAGTTTTAAGGTTTTTTGTTTTTTTGGCAGTTATGGTGTTATATCTGTACTAGAGGTGACAGATTGACAGCCTCTAACTAGCTGTGGTGTTCTGAGTAAAGGCAATAAATTTGTTAGATTTAGGCAATTGATTCTTTTTCTTGTTTGCTACTGATCAATGCAGAGAGGTTTTGGCTGACTTGAAAGCAGCTGGGGCTACTTAGGTGCAGTTGATGAGCCAAAGCTTGTGCTGGATTTGGACTTTCATCAACTGAAAGCATTTACAGGTGCTTATTTACATGTGGAAGAGTCCTTATCTGGTCTGAAGGTTATTGTTGAGACCTACTTTGCTGATGTGCCGGCCGGAGCATATAAGTCCGTTGGCATTTTATATCCAATATTATTTGTTCATCATGATCTGCTTGGTTTAGCCTTTCTTCACCATCTTTTTTTACCTGACCCAGTTCACTGACCTGGTTGTAGGACTATCACGTCATTGAAGGGCATCTCGGCTATTGGGTTTGATCTGGTTCGTGGAGAGAAGACCCTTGAATTGATCAAGAGTTTGGGTTTTCCTTCCAGCAAGTATCTGTTTGCTGGAGTTGTTGACGGTCGTAACATTTGGGCTAATGATCTCACAACATCTCTTAAGACGTTGAAAGCTCTCGAGAGCAAGGTTGGCAAAGGTATACACATTTCATGAGTTCTAGATTTGTTAGAGATAAGTAGTCTATGATTTTGAAATCACTGAATATGTTGTTAACAAAATCAGTAAAATCATCTGTCACAATCTATGTTTACTTATTTTAGCACCGAAATGGTTTCTTAAGTTTGCTCCATCAAGTTGATGCTGTTTTTTAAGAATATCAGTTTTTATTTCTAATTTCTTTGGCCGTAGCCGCCTAATTCCTACATATTTTGGGTTTTGTTTTCATGTCTTTGTAACTGTGACTTTTCTAGTCTATCAAAATTGATACCTAAACTTTGCATGGTGTTTGTCAATTGCAGAAAAGCTTGTAGTTTCCACTTCCTGTTCCCTTCTGCACACATGTTAAGATCACAATGATAAGGCGGTTCTGACCATTGGATCAAACGCCTATGAAAGGAACAGTAAGGACTGTTTTTGAAATATATTTCAATCAACAATTTCGACCATCTATTTCGTAAAGACAATGATGTATTACCTGCCATTGTAGGGAAGCACTTTGATCAGACCATTCTAACCTTCCCATTCAGTGGTTGGAATTCGAATGACTATAAACTTAAGTCCAAATTTTGGACGGACAGGATATTCCAATTCGTGTGATCTTTGTGCTATGGACAATTAAGAGTCTGCAATTACAAGACTATAAAACACCCCATCATTTCTAAAATAATTATAAGAGGTTTCTAGGTATGTTAATCTTCCTTTTTGCTGCACACACAAAAAAATGGATCTGAACAATCTTGCTTTTTTTTTTTTGAACCAGGTCTCTAGGCCAAGCTTCCCCATCTGTGAATGCATTTCCAGCAGGGTGAGCAACAGCATACAAGATGTTTGAGACCATCAAACGGAAACCAGACATCAACTCATACGACACAGGTGGAATTGTGTTGGAAGATATCAACAGCGATATAGAACTGAGAGATGTTTGCTTTAGCTACCCTGTAGGACCTGACATTCATGTATTTTTTGGGTGCTCGTTGCATGTTCCAAGCGGCATGACTGTGGCTCTAGTTGGAGAGAGTGGCAGTGGGAAGTCGACAGTGATCAGCCCGTTGGAGAGGTTCTATGACCCCCAAGCTGGTGAAGTGCTCATAGATGGCATCAACTTGAAGAAGTTGTAGCTTGGATGGATCAGAGAGAAGATCGGTCTCATTAGCCAAGAGCCCATCTTATTCACAACTACTATAAAGGAGAATATCGCACATGGTAAGGCGGGTGCTACATTGGAAAAAATCAGAATAGTAACTGAGATCGCTAATGCTGCAAGGTTCATAGACAAGATGCTACATGTCACTTGCTTGTACTCTTTCTTTTTTCTTTTTTTTGGTAAATTCATACTACTCTCTTAAAGTTGTTGTGAGTGGAAGGCTAGGAAAGGAAGACATTTGTAGTTTGTTTTGGTAAATTGATTGTTTTGTTGATATTGTGTTGATTATTATCTTGATGAATGTTAAGTGGGTGAAATATGCACAGGTTCGATCATTTGTTGATAGAGAAATGAGGTTAAAAGTGAATTTAGCCTCAGTTGATGCCAACAAAGGCTAAATCCATCTTTAGTCTCAGTTTTGCCTCAGTTACCTAAACTGAGACTACAGCTCCCATGGCTAAAGGCTTTAGCCTCGGTTGTTGAGAACCAAGGTTAAAAATAGATTTAGCTTCAATTGGAGGCAACTGAGGCTAAAATTTGAATTTAGTCTCAGTTGGAAACAATGGAGGCTAAAATTTTGATTTAGCCTCATTTCGAGAAAACTGAAGCTAAAAAGATTCTTTTAGCTTCACTTGAAGAACCGAAGCTATAAAAGTCATTTTAGCCTCGGTTACTAAAACTAAGGCTGAAGCCTTTAGCCACAGGGGTTTCAACCTCGGTTCGGATAACTGGGACAAAACTGACACTAAAGGCTTTTTAACCTCAATTTTTAACCTTTTTAGTGACAGTTTTTGTCACGCCCCAGACCTGGTAACCGAACTCACAAGGAACCCGATTGCCGGTTCTATCCGCAACAGCCTCCGTAGTAGCCCATTTTCGGCTCCTGAGGCAGGTTCCGATCCTGAGATCCTACAAGGAGGATTTCCATAACAGTATAATCATTCCAATACAAGCATACCCAAGATCACAGCAAGTACATCTGGAAGTAACAAAGGATACACATCACAAAATCCACTAAGAATTTGAACTTTTACAAGCTTACATCAGGTTCAAAAGGACATACATAAGATAATGGGAAAAGAGAGAAAAGAGTCAGCAACACTGGAATCCACAAGCTCAAATCTACTCCACGCTCTACTGCTACGACGCCTGCCTAGGATCTCCTGCACGCATCAATCGTGCATAAGCTTATAGAAGCTTAGAGGGTGGTGTAAGTGTGTGATAATAGTGCACAGAAGAATAATAGGAGATACAGGAAGGAAACATGATCAAAACCAACACCACCAGCCTTACCAAGGCTGTCATGAACGCAAGAAGCTATACCAAGGTAGTACAATAATGCGGGAAACCATACCAAGGCTATATAATGCAATGAGTACGTAATGCAATGAGTACTGGGCGTCATGCCAAGGCGATGCAATGTGAGGCTTGCACAGCCGATGCAAATGCAATGCGAAGTAATGTCAATGCTCATATCCAATCCACATATCAAGTACATTTCCATCATAAGAAAATCACCAGGGTTCATTACACTGCTGGATGACTGCCGCTCTACAGACCCCGCACAGTTAAATGAGCGTAAGAGACCTCACTACCCTGCCTGCAGATAACCAATCACCAGCAAGGCCTAAAGGTAGCGGACTCATTCACGAGCTGGTCAGACTCAGCCTAGCAATGCCTCCTTACATCAGGCAAGTAAGGCCACACCCCTATCCAACTGACTACACGACAGTGGGAGTCGCGGCCTGACGGTATAAGGCCCTCGTGCATTCATATATTCCACCCGGTCACGGCGTTGGAGCAGATCCTTGGTACCATGGAAGTTTTAAAATTTTCACTCATGGGTATCTTATGCACCCGGTGTGCTCAAGTAACATTTCTAGTGTCCAAACATGACCATCCACGATGTATCTGTGGAGGCTACAACCCCGATGAAGCAAGGGCGATAATACTCACATGTTATGCAATGTTAGATGCATGAATCACACAATCAACCATGCATCAATTCCAAGTATTCAACGTGCTCAAGAGGGAGTACTACGTCCCTTAGAGAAGGTAACATGCAATGCCCAATGACACAATATGACCACACACACAGTGTCAACCAAGCATACAATGATGTACATGGTTATGAGGATGAATTTAATCATACTATATGGTGATATACAATGTATATTACATTCCTTCTATCCAAGAAGGAACCAAGACTAGGTACTTAGACAATATCCTTAAGGAAATTCAACTTTTAGTGGGGGGGGCCATTTACCTGGGGTAGCCCACGAGACTAAATATATAAGCTACAGGTCTAAGTAATATAGAAATGAATCTAGCAAGAGTCTAAGATGAGTATCCAATCACTCTTAAATACAACCGGGCCTAGAGGGAACCATAATGGGGACATTTAACCACAATTCCCCAAAAAGGCATATCAACCATGAACTATATGGATAGAAGGCCCAAGGCCTACATTCAAGATAAAAATAAAGGTAACACATACATATATTCCTCATAATAGGCCATTAAAAGATATAATACCACTTTTAATAATACGGGCTCCAAGAGGGGAATTAAGGCCCAAGACTCAATTCCGAATGGCCATAGAATCCATGCATTAAGTTGGGCTTGGTGGGCAGCCCGCGTACACAATATACATTCCAAAAATAAGTTTAAGTTTGGGTGAAATGGGTCCAACTACATCAGCCCAATAACTAGCAATTTAAGTGAGCAACCAAGGGCCCAATACTATCCTTATCTCAGCCCACAAGTCCATCAAAATGGTGGAAGCCACCCAATATATGGTTGGGCCAAGCTGGGACGTCCCAACCCACGTTGGGCCCATGGGATGCCCCAAAAATCTGATCTAAGATGGGGTCCTCATGTAATTACTCAAGGTGACCCAAAAGAATGCACTGATTAAGCGCAAAGATTATAAGAAAACATAAGCATGTAACACGTACACAAGTTCTCAATATGGTGGATGTGTATACATCAAGAAAAGATCAAGTAGGCCAGCTACCGGATTGTGAATCCAACAGCAACCCAAGGCAGAGAGCGCCTCCATGATCGGGCGATCTAAGGCTTGGACGGCCTGGACCAAATATGCGTTAAGGTAGGCTCCACATTCATTCACATTGAGCCTCAAACAAATGGCCTAAGGCCTATGGTGTGCCTTTAACCATCCATAGAAGAACCCATGGGCCTACCTTAGGACCACCCAGGAGGACATCCAACTTCAACTGGTTCCCAAGAGGTAGCCCGCCACTACTCGAACATGAACTAGGGCCCAAGGCCTAAGGCAATCCATGGCCTAGTGAGCTTATACTCAAAGCCCAACACATAGGCAATATGGTGGGCCCTCAAGCAAGGTTGGGCCCAACCATAAAGATCATGAGTCCACTCATTGTGGTGGGCCTAATGGGCAGCCAATTATTCCAACATATCGGTGATCCTTATATTTAAAATAAGTAAGTTGGGCCTTACATCTCGGCCCAAATCTGGTTTACTTTAATGGGCAAGCAAAGGCCCAACTACCTGAGTATTTTGGCCCATAAAACCCATCACAATAGTGTATTAAATATAGGCCCAAAGGTGGGCCACACTGCCCTAAAACATACATTTGTGGGCAGCAACCTTGGGCCAAATGCTGAAATTCCAGCCCACCCACTATCTGGGATTGCTGGAAATTCAATAAATTTTATTTATAGTATATTTATTTCTCTGATGGCCCACACACATCACTGTGGGCCCCACCAAATGAGAGGGGAAATATACAACACATATAGTCAAGTGGGCCATGCCGTTGGAATGCTGGCCCAACAGCCCAAGGTAGGGGGGTCCCATGGTGGGTAGTCATACGGGCCTGGGTATTCGGCCCAAAACTGACCCAATTTGCAGGCCGCACCACGGTCAGTCCAGGGGCCTGATGGCCCTAAAAATTTACAGGATAGTCCTTCCATAGGTGTACCATAACCTCACAAAATTTCAAGATTTTTGAACATCTAGAAATATTTTAATTAATTTGAATAAAACAATCTGTCTAGAAAATCGACTGGCCTGGACGTCCCAACGTGGTAGGCCAGTACGGCCCTAGCCACGGTGTGCACAGGTGTCCATTAGCCCCAAAAATTTGTAGGTGGGTACTACTATAGGTGGGACACTTTCTTTTAAATTTTCATAATTTTTAGATATTCATAAGTATTTTAATAAATTCCGGAGTTACAATCTATCCACGGTGAAATGTTGCTGGAAATAACTGTCCTGAATTTGGGCCATCCAATGGGTGGGTTTTGGGACTCCAAAATTCTTGAAATTTGGACCCAAGGTCCTTCATCAAGTCTACAACAAGGTGGGACCTAAAAATATGGCCTAAATTCTAAGAAAATATTTTTAAAAAATTTATTTTTATGGAACTATGTTGCTGGACTACACAACAGAAATTTCTGGCAGCCCAATATGTTGGCCCATCCCTTTGGATGCCCAAATGGGATCCATTGCCCATAAACTTTTGCAGGTAGGTCCTACCATGAGTGGGACACCTCTCTATAAAATTTTAGAATTTTTGAGGTAGTATAAATATTTTATTTAATTCATACAAATTATGGTCAGCAATGAATATCAGAAAAAAATCTGCTGGTGCAGAAAATACTGTTGTCCCATGTTTGGCACCACATGGGGTGGGCTTATACTTGCCCAAATTACTGAAAAATTGGTGGGTTTGATGGTCCCACATATGGACAGCAAGTGGGGTCCACTGGAGTGGCCCACTTACTCCCAAATCAAGATGGAAAATAAGCATTTCTAACATGCAATATTGCTGGACTGTTTAGAAATTTCTGGACAGTCAGCCTATTTTGGCCCATCCCATAAGCCTCAAGTATGGGAGAAATGATGTGGGCCCCATTCCATATCAAAGTGGGTTCCACACTCTAGAAAACTCCCAAAGAAATTTGGGAGAAAAAGACATGCAAACAGATCTAAACATTAGCTCAAAAGTCATGCTCAAACTGGGCCTGAAATCTGGACAGCAACATATGTTGTCCATATTTTAGCCCATATAAATTAATCAAAGGGTTTATGGCACTGATTCAACATGTGGGGTCCACCTTGATGGGTTAACAAAATTTCAGACCCATGAGCTCACTCAGACCTTCATGAAAAAGCCATTTTGGAGGTCACCCAAACCATGCATGCATAGTGAGCTTGGACATCTAGTCAAAGTGGGCTTGGACTTCCCATTTAGCTAAGGGTCTGAGTTGTTGCTGACCTTTCCTTGGTGGGCCACACATCATCAGAGTACACAGAAAAAAAAATAGAGAGAAAGGGAGAAAGAAGAAGTAAATCGGCCATTGGTGAAAGGCCCCGCCACTAATGGACCTTCCACTTCACAATGTACACCATCCACTATGTATACACTTACATGCAAGCTATTATGCATCAAGATAATTTGTTGGAGGGTAGGGACATCCTCCCTTCATGCATGCAAAGGCCTAGGTGGCCTATGAAATGCAAGAATAAAGGAGAAGGCATCATGATGGGTCCATGGAAAATGGCCCACCACGGAAGGAAATAAGTAGGATCTAGGCCCATGGCCTTCATCCTAGGAACCATGTAAGACCTCCATCATGGATTGGTGGGCCCTACATGCTTCCATGCATGTAAGGAAAAGAAAGAAAAGAGAAGAAAGAGAGAAGAAGCTAAGGAGAGCACCCCCCTTGCTTGGATCTTCAAAGTTCTTGATGCATTGAAATCATTAGGCTTCAAGGACCATGGATGAAGGGTCAAGATGAGAAGTGGAGGGTTATATGAGGAGGGAAATGGAAGAAATGTGGCTGAAATTTTCAGCAAGGTAGGATGTTTTGAAGGTTCTAGTAATGGGAGAGAGAGGAGAAAATGAGGAAAAAAAAAAAGAGAGAGAGAAAATCCTTTTAAGCAAAGCAATCATTGTTTTCTTACCTTAGTTAGAGAGGGGAGATTATTGCAAGTAGAGAGTTACAACCAAAGTTGTAGGTTTAATAGGTTAGTAGGCATGTGGGTGGTGTTTAAGGGTAGGTGGTGTGTGAGATAGAACTCTGTGTAGTGTGTGTGGTGTTTGTTGGAAATTGCACCAAAAAGGGAGTGGGCCACCTTAAAAAAATGTGCACTCCTCACTAGGTGGGCTACATAATCATTATCAAGGGCAAGAATTGAATTGCCTACATCTTATGATTTACACGTCGGATGGATGCATAAAACGCGGCATCGGAACAGCAACGGCGATGCGAACAAGATGGAATAGATTTCGGCTCAATCTGAGTCGGGTCTACATGACCGGACTTGAGGATGATCACAAACACTATCTGATGGTCGCGGGTCACCGGAATTCGACCGGTGGGACTGCGAGACCAAGATGAACGAGATGCATACTCACACACACACATGCGAACTCGAGTCGGGTCTCATAGTTTTGAACCGAGGCTAAAGCCCCCTTTTCTTATAGTGACTGTTTCCTTTGGTGTGAGTCACAAGAGTGTTGGATCGGCTTCATTTTTTGGCTCATGCCTCAAAATGTTTCACTAGAATGGATGGACGGCATAAATACATCATATATATCACAATGGGCCTCATAAATTTAAACCAGTCCACCAGCAGAAATACGTATAAATTTTCAAACAGATGCAATAGTAATCATTACTTCTTTACCCTGCATTTACATTGTAGTTGGAATTGGAAAGCAATCCTCATGTGGCATCCACCCTTTATTCGGAAATGGATTGGCTACTCCCCTGCCACCAGCCCCGTGGCCGGTGGTCGGTGCTCTGTGGTACCCACGATGATGTATGTGCTTCATCCATTCCGTTCATCCATTTTTACTAATCATGTTAGTTTTTTATAGAAAAAATGAGAAGGATATAAATCTCAGGTGTACCACAGCTAGAGCTGTACACGAGCAGACTATGGCTCGAGTACTCGCTCGACTCGACTCGGAATACTCGACTCGTACTCGACTCGCCTGAGTTAGAGCCGAGTACGAGCGGGTTTTCACTGCTTGTTTAGATTATGAGTAGAGTACGAGTCTATTGGTACTCGACTCGGTACTCGACTCGTACACGTGTATAAAAACGCCCGAAAAAAACAAAACCCTACCCCACTCGTCGTTTTCAAGCAGCGCCCGACCCCTTCCCTCCCTTCCCTCCCAGCGAGCTTTCAAAATCCCTCTCTCTCTCTCTTCTCTCTCTCTCTCCCAGAGCCCAGAGGCCAGAGCCCGTCCGGTCGTCCCTCTTCTTCCCTCTCTCTCTCTCTCTCACTCACCCCTGTTCCTTGTCCGGCGGTGCTAGACCCTGCCGCTTGTCCCTGCGTCCTCTCCGGTGCCTCAGCTCGTCGCTGCCACTCGTCCCGTCGACATCGTCCGTCATTGCCCTGCCCTGCACGAAGCTGCCGGTCGTCCCTCTTACGCCCGGTTGGTACGGTTGAACTTTCTAGGGCCCACTGTACTATTTACTTGCCATTGCCAATGCCATCCAATTTTAGGGCCTGTTTAGCCAGGCGAACTGGATGGGATTAGATCGTTTGGCCGGGCGAACGCCCAGTCGCCCACCATTAAAAACTTTCCGGGGGATTAGATCCAATTTTAGGGCCTGTTTGGCCGGGCGAACGCCCAGTCGCCCACCATTAAAAACTTTCTGGGGCCTACTGACCACTGTACTGTTTACTTGCCCTCCAATTTTAAGGCCTGTTTGGCCGGGCGAACGCCCAGTCGCCCACCAGCCGAGCATGTTTACTTAGATTTGGATATGCTTCATTTTTTTTAGCACACATTAAAATGAGAGGGCAAAATAGATGATATACAATACATACATTGAATTGACTTAATTTATTTTATAAATGACAGTTTACTTTTTACTTTGTTAGTGTTAAATGCCACCACATTAAGATGTCTTTGGCTTTTCATAAGACATATTGTTAATTGTTATTAGTTAGCTATATGATAAATGTCAATTTCAGCATGCTCCTTTGTTTGCATAGATATGAATTATTTGTATTGTTCTAGTTGTAGACTTGTAGTATAGGATAATCAGTTGCCCATTTGAAGATTTCTATGTTGCCAGACATAGATTTAGTGTGTTCTTGGATGCATAGAAATCGTTCAAATTGTCCCTTTTTGGACAGTTCATGGTTAGATAGATTGTAATGTCTTCATTTATTCCAATTTAAATGCATATGCCTGTTCTGGTTTCGTCTCTCCTTTTTCTCTCTGGATATATTTCATGTATTTATTTTCGTCGTCAAATGTCCACACTTTGTGTTGATGATTGACATAAGAATCAAATACAAGATTAATATATTCTGGAGAGATAAGGGGAGATGCTGCCGGAATTTCGGCGTAGCATTTAAATTGAAAAATGAAGCATTACAATCCATCTAACTTTGAATGGGTGACTGATTTAGACAGTTAAGTAATTATTCCCGTCTAGCGGTCTAGCCGTCTAGCCATCTAGGACCCTAGCCCCTAGGTATAGCCGTATAACATATCGAGAATTTTATTTTATAGATAGCTAGTCAAAACGAAAGCTCAAATACCCCTGGAATGGGTGCATCGGCCACATCTCCTCTAATAGTAGAGGGAGACACAGACACGTCAACCGCATGCAAAGGGAAGAAGAAGAGATCAGCAGTGTGGGATGATTTCAAAGATGTGACAGTTAACGGTGTACAGAAGATAAAGTGTAATAACAGCAAAAGGTTATTCAGCAAGATTCCAGGAGAATCTACGACACATCTAATTACACATTTGAAGACGTGTCCTAAGAAAGCAAGACTCCCTCCTCCCGGCCAACAGGCGCTGTCATTTATGAAGTCAGAAGGGGACGACTCCCAAGGCGTAGTGTCCACTCATAAGTTTGACAAGGAGAAGCTGAATGAGTGGTTTGCTAGATTAGTGATTTTGGAAGAAAAACCTTTCAGAATGATTGAAAGTAAAGGGTTTAGGGCTTTCTGTCAATTCCTTAACTCTCGGGTCGAGAATGTCTCCCGCGTCACAGTGCAGAGAGAAAGCATGAAGATGTACATAAAGGAGAAGATGAAACTGAAAGAAGTTTTAGCTTTAGTGAATAGAATAGCTTTGACTTCTGATTTATGGACGGCGTCCAATCAAAGAAAAGGATACATTTCATTAACCGCTCACTATGTCGATAAGGATTGGAAACTATGCAAGAGAATTTTGAACTTCAAACACCTTCCTCCTCCACATACTGGTTTACTTATTTCAGATTGCATCTACAGTTGTCTAGAAGGCTGGGGAATTGAGAAGAAAATTTCAGCAATAACTTTAGACAATGCTTCAGCAAATGACAGTGTCATTTCATGCTTACGTAACCAGTTCGGGCTACAGGAAATTTATTTTTGAAGGAAAAATATTTCAGATTAGATGTTGTGCCCATATTATAAATTTGATTGTACAAGAAGGGCTGAAAGCAATCGACGACACTATAGAGAACATAAGAGAAAGTGTGAAATATAAGGGGGTCGCCATCGAGGCTGAGTGTATGGAATGACATCATCCAACGTTTGAATGTGCCATCTAAAAAAACGTTGAAGTTGGATGTCTGTACACGTTGGAACTCGACCTATGAAATGTTAGATGCGGCAATAGAATTACAGCTTGCATTTCCTGAATATGCGGCGCGTGACAGAACGTATTCTTGGTTGCCGAGCACAGATGATTGGGCCAAAGCATAACAAGTTCACACATTTCTCCAAGTTTTCTACGATTGCACGAAGATTTTTTCTGGGAATCAGTATCCAACCGCGAATCTGTTTCTTCCGTCTCTTTGGAAGATTAAGGATGCTCTGCAGAAAAATGTCAGTACGGGTCCAGATTTCATACGTCAGATGACAGTTGGTATGAAGACGAAGTTCGATAAATACTGGCACGAATGTCATTGTTGATGTCCTTGGTAATTGTTTTTTATCCCCGTTGTAATATGGGATTGGTTAGCTTTATTTTCATGAAGCTTTATCCTACTGAAAGAGCGAAAGAGCGGCAGCAGAAACGTCTAAGGTTCGTGAAGCCCTTGAAGATCTATATAAATCGTATGTTAATACTTTACCTGCAGTGGGTGTTGAAGAAAGTAGAGATGCGGATATTTCTGTACCTGGTAATCCGGATGTGCTAAATGAATACATATCATATTTGGCACAAGCACGAATGGAGTTGATACTAAGGAATCAGAGTTAGAAATGTACCTCAAGGAGTCAATCGTAGTGCGAGCTGAATTTGATGTGTTGGAATGGTGGACGATGAGGGTTAATGAATCAAAATACCCTACATTATCTGTGATGGCACGGGACATATTATCAATACCAGTTTCAACAGTGGCATCAGAATCCGCATTCAGCACAAGGAGCAGGGTGTGAGCAAGTATCGAAGCTCACTTTCGCCAAAACACAGTTGAAGCGTTGATTTGTACGCAAGATTGGTTGCGCCCGATATGGGGAGGAGATATGAATGATGATGATGAAGAAGAGGAGATTGAGATTCGTGATGAGTCTCTACCTACAGATCAGTAATTATTTTCGATTTTTCAATTTTTTTGGCTGAATGTTGAATGATCTGTAATATTATTTCACTGCAACTGCAAACACGAAAGTGTTGGTCCTTTTGGAATGTGGTTTGGAAGACTTTAAATCATTGATATTTATTTACATATGCCTGTTCATTTACTTTTATTTTTGAATTTTGATACATTTATATTGCTTTCTTTTGTTGCTATATCATGTTCAATTTATTTATCAATATTCTGATTTTTTTATTAAAAATTGAATGTAGATATGTCGTCATCTGAGCCATTGACAAACATTTGGGACTATACTTCCCTAGTTGAATCACCGCCACGGTCTGGAAAAATAAAGATTAAGTGTGGTTTGTGTGGCGCAAAGTTTGTGCACAAGACTAATCGTTTTCGCCTACACTTGTCATGTCGAGGTGGTGATGCAAAACCATACCCCAATGCCCCTAAGGATGTCCAAATTCTTTTTCAAGCCCTGTTAGATTCGAATAGAAAGCCTTCCACTCCATCCAAACCTTCTGCTTCTGGATCTGGTACACAAATGACATCCACAAAAAATGTAGAGGAGGAAGCCAGATTAAAAGCTTTGGAGGAAGAACAATTCCAAATCTCCATAAAACGCAGTATGGAAGATGCTTCTAGACTTCAGCGATATTCAAGTCAAAGACAACACGATGTTGAAGTAGGGTCAAGTTACTCGTCGAGTACGACAAATAAGAAGAAGAAAAAGAGTAAAAAATTGAAATTTTTGACTCGTCTCGGTGAATTTTATAGGGCATTGGGTACTACATACAATTCTTCACATAAAGCAAGTTTGAAAAATCTAGTTGAAAGTGTAGAAGAGCACGAAGGAAAAATCTCTTCACCTTCTGACTCAGAGGAAGTGAATCAATTTGTATATGAAAAAATATATAGCAGTTCCGATGGATCAGATGACAATACAGGAACAGGAAGATACTCATCTTATAGAGATTATTAGTTATAAATTGTCATTTTGAACAATGTAATGTAATTATGTAAATACGTTAATGTAATTATGTAACAATGTAATGTAATTATGTGCATTTTATATATTTTATTGTTTCGTTTAACTTTTCAATTGACAATCGAATTGAAATTCAAATTAATTTCAATTTATAACTTGAACTTGGCTCAAAGCTCGAACTCGTTACTCGAAAACCTACTCGAATTGGGCTCAAATTCAGACTCGGACTCGAACTCGCACTCGGTACTCAACTCGTGTGCTCGTACTCGGACTCGACTCGAAAACTCGGCCTCGACTCGACTCGTTTAGTACTCGTACTCGGCTCGTACTCGGGCGAGTAGAGTACGAGCAGGGGGTCATGCTACTCGGCCGAGTAGAGCCCGAGTACGAGCAGCGGTCGGTCGTTAAGAGTCGAGTACGAGTAGGGCAATACTCGACTCGACTCGACTCGTGTACAGCTCTAACCACACCACAGGAAAACAATATTGATTGGATATCCACCATTAAAATCCTCCTAAGGTCTACTGTACTGTTTATTTGACATCCAATCTGTTGATTAGATCATACAGGAGATCAGCTTGATCCAAAACTTTTATAGCCAAGGTTTTTAATGGTTGACGCTCATTCAACACTGTTTCCTGTAATGTGGTCCACTTGAGATTGGGATATATCTTATTTTTGGTCTCATACCATAAAATGATCTGGAAAAATAGATGGACAGCATGGATGAAATACTTACATCATGATGGGGCCCATAGAGTACCGACCACCAGCCATTGGCTGGTGGCAGGGGGAGTAGCCAATCCATTTCCCCTTTATTCCGTGTTATATATATATATATATATAAACAAAAAAAAGAAAAAAAACGAAGTTATGGGAAGTTCGTCAGGATGTACTCGATGACGAGCAGGTAGTAGCACAGCTGAAATTCCGACAACAGGTGTAGCGCGTGGTGGTGGAGCATCTACCACCTCAACATGAGCCGGAGTCATCCCTTGTTGCACCACAGGCACCTCGCCATGAGCATGATAGACCCCTTCTTGCTCCGCAGCAACCTCACCGGCATGACCCAGCTCCACATCAATCCGGGGCACTTCCTTGAAAAATATTTTTTTCCATAAATGCATGGCAAGAGAAAGCAGGACGAAATTTTCCTAGTCCCCCGTTCCCATCTTACAACATCCCATTGAAATCCAAGAACCACAAACATCAATCACTCAATGCCTTGAATCCAACCAATAAGCACAATCTGCTTCTCCCATGGCTGTCCAAGAAACACAACCTGACCAAGAACCCCTCAAAGAACCACAATGTGATTCTGCAACCAACAATATATGCAATCTTTGCTCAGTGGTTCCAGATGGTGTTGCCACACCAAAAACATGCAAACATACAATCTTTGTTCAGGTGTCATGCGAGCAACGTGCCCTGTGTAAACCCTACCACTCATCAGGTGTGAAATACGTGAATGCAAACATGCAATCTTTGCTCAGGTGTCATGGGAGCAACGTGCCCTGTGTAAACCCTACCACCCATCAAGTGTGAAATACGTGAATATAAGAAAGAAAAGTGACAAACACCAGGGGTGACATACGTGAATATAAGAAAGAAAATTGACAAACACCGCACAAAGGTGTAAGTAAACCCATTCACGATGACGCGGATTACGTACTAACCCCATTGGGACTGGCCGCGGTCTGGGTGGATCCCTAGCTAGCTTTGGGGCCACTGAGATGTATGTTACTTACATCCATACCGTCCGTCCATTTTCACAGTTCGTTTTAGGGAAAGATCCCAAAAATAAAGCAGATCCAAATTTTAGGTGGACCATACTACAGAAACCGTTGTAATTGAATCCCCACAAAAAAAAAAAAAATTATGAGACAACAGTAATGTTTATCTGACATCCAAACTATTGATAAGGTCACAAAGATCTGGATGAAGAGACTGCATAAATATCAGATTGATCCAAAACTTTTGTGGTCCAACTTTTTAATGGTCGCTTACCACTGTTTCCTGTATTATGGTCCTCATGAAATTTAGATGTACTTCATTTTTGAGTTAATAACTTAAAATGAGTTTTCAAAACAATTGTACGGAGTGGATATTAAACACATGCATCACAGCTCACCGTGATGTTTTTGAAAAATCTACCCCATTCGTTTTTTTAGGTTGGGAATTTTTCCCGTTGAAACCTCCTTGAGGTCTACGGTGATGTTAGTAATGTCATTACCAGAACTGAAATCACAAATATTACCCCGATTCAAAGCTTCTGAGCCCCATGAATATTTCAACTGTGTGTATTCATTCCTTATGTTTTTGGCCCACTTGAGTATTGTATCCCAATCATTTTTGGCCTCATATCGTAAAATGTTCTCACAAAACGGATGGACGGATTGGATTTCTCAAAAACATCACGGTGGCTCCCACTTAGGTTTTCATTGGAAAAACTTTACGTGAAAGGCTTACGCCGCGTCCTCTAGGATCGATGAGGTTTTTTTTTTAATTTTTTTTTATTATTTTTTTTATCACACACACCGCCACATACTCACGCCAGTGGGATTTCACCACCTATAGATACTCGAACCCTTGACAGAAGAAGGTGAAAAGGCTGTGCAAGCCAGTGCGTAGCTGAGTGTCTAATCCTATAAATGTTCCAAAGTTGGATGTTCAATCCATAATATTTTCCGTTGTGTGGCCCACTTAAATTTTAGATTTGTTTCAATTTTGGTTCAATATCTTAACTTAATATGGCAAAATGTTCAATCCACGAAGATCTGGGACGTTCATCAAATGCGATATTTGTGAATGTATTCTAGTCTAATAAACCCAGCAGGTCCATTCATCATGTGCCCCACACAGGTCTTCCACTATGTACGCATGCATTGTAACAGGGGCAAAGAAAGGTGGCCACGAAAACGGTAGGGCCCAGCATGAAAATCAGTTATTGAGAACCTTTGTCGGTATCTGATAAGTTCTTGTCAAAGAGGTGAAGGCAAGTATAAGATGGCCCTGGCCACCCAATAGCATGCTCAATTGTAACCCGGGCCATAGTGAATACTCGGATTTTTATACAAGAATTCATGTTTCCATGATCCAGACCCTTCATCTGATGAACTTCAGGTTGGAGGGATGATACCAACAAAAATCTTCATAATAGAACAATCCAAACACTATTAGATATCTTTCATGCCGACATTTAAACAAGCAAATAAATCAAAGGTACACCTCCAGCAAAGAAAGGCCAATTACTGGATGGTATCCTTTGGATCCTGACCATCCATTCTCTAACCTATCTAAACAGCGTTGGAGATAAACTAATATCAGTGAGACCGGTATACAGTGAAAACCCATTGTATTATATACATCTTCTAGACACAGGGTCATTTAATTCCTGTGCCTATAATAGGAGGCGGATGGATCACATGTGGCCCGCATCTTTGCACGTTCTACGGTTGGTTTTAAATTTCGAGACGTGGGACCCACTTGTTTTTAATCCCGACCATTGGGCAACTCTTACCCACTTGTTGTTAATCACGACCATTGGGCTACTGTTTCACACCATTCTGCACTCGCAGACCGCCAAGAAAAGTTACCG
Source organism: Magnolia officinalis (assembly GCA_021015155.1). Taxonomy (NCBI): domain Eukaryota; kingdom Viridiplantae; phylum Streptophyta; class Magnoliopsida; order Magnoliales; family Magnoliaceae; genus Magnolia; species Magnolia officinalis. The sequence continues at coordinate 8,513,731 of JAJHSJ010000007.1, forward strand.
AATATTGCAACTCTCACTGCCCTCCTTGTACCCGGAAGCGGATTGCGTACTGTGTAAATTCTGTGGGTCTCCCACAGTCATTTATATACAAATCAACAACCGGTCAGAGCCTAGAATTACAGCCCACCATTCAGTTTGGCTTTGGTATCCTGGACCTTCTATAGTGGGACAAAAGATTTGGACTCTTCAGATTGTGGTATATCATCCCAAAGTACCGCAGCGAAAAGGCTTGCCTTACGTTACTGTTCAGTCGGGTAATGGGAAGGAAACTACCATCCTCAACCTCACATTTTAGTATTTATGTATGTACAAGTGGGGCAAACGGATCAGTGCCAGTAGCATCCAAGCAGGTCGGAAAACCCTTTCATCTTCCTCCGAAAGAAAATTTTGGCACGTCATTTACATCTGTAGACCAGCTAAGGGCCTGTTTTTAATTCCAGCACAGTGTGTGCCCTGCAAATTCGAAGGGTATCGATTCCCTCCCCGCCGTTGCTTTTTTAACTTTTGTTTTTTTTCTTTATAATAGTAATTATTATTATTATTATTATTTATGATTAGCACTGTCCCATTCTTTCCCAATCCCAAACATGGTTCCTTGACAAAGGATTACATTCAACAGTAATCAACGACTGAATCCTTCCCAGGGAATTTTGGAACCTGCTAAATTCCACATTGCCAAACGACCCCATCATACTTTTGGCCATATTCTTGTCCAACTAGCCAGCCTTCTGATGGAGATTTAGCCCATCAGGTGAATGCCTCGGCTCGGCTTTTGGTCTCGGACACACTGAGAGTTGGCCATCCTAATGATAGGCTGGGACTTGGCAAATGTTTGGAAAAGAAGCTGCAAATCACCTCTTTGGTCTCAGATTCATATCATCAACTGCAAACTGCTTTTTTCCAAACTGGAAAGATTGGATACTAGAAATCTATCGCAAATATCAAAATGCAATATCTTGGCAACCCTTAGTTTGAAAATTTAAAGCCTATCGAAGGATAATTACTATAAAACTGGAAGATAAATGTTCACATAAAAGCTGTATATTACAATATAACACTTCTATCTTCCCCACGTGTCACTTGTGCATAATATCCAATCCATGAAAAAGATCAACCGCATTGCAAAGATTACCTTTGCCTAAAAACAGCCCAATCCATTCATCTGATGTACTGTGTCAAAAGCTCATGGTTTTACTCCATGTATTTACTGTGTGTGGCTAACCAAATAAATGGATTGTACAAATTTTTGATCCCTGCGAACTTCAAGGTATGGTCCATGTTTTTGACGGCTAGGATGTTACACTAGAGTAACACATTAACAGAAAATAGAATTGTATGTGGACATATATCATATTGGAAATCATTAGAAGGATTTCAGCAACTGCCCATGGTGCAAACTTGCAACATACTTCTTAAGATCTTTTATCAGGGAGGGTAAAAAAACCTATTAATTTCATAAGATTGTACCAGGAGATGTGAAGTGCCCCACATGCATGAATATGCATGCTGTGAATGAGTCATGTGACAGAAGCATTGTCAGCACACAATTGAGGAAACACCTAAATATACATTTAAAACATTTAAAATATTCAAAGATCTTTTTGATACAGGAAGCCTCGTTATTCCTGTGGATCCTGCCACTCACTAACTACTCTTCCAAACAAAGAACCCGAACAAGAAGAAAAATACGAGAAAGGGAGGGAGAGAGAGAGAGTGAGGAGATGATCTCATTTAGCACCCAAGGTTGGGAACTGACCTGGATCTTCAATGGAAGGAGCTGCCGCATTATTCATCACATCGCCTCCAGAAAATCCAGAAAATCCGCCTCTAGAACCACGGCCTCCGCGACCACGGCCACGGCCACCAGGGCTGTAGTACCTCTCCCCTTCTGCGGGCTTCAAGAACTCGTTTATGCTAAGTGGCTGCAATGCACACAGGAAAGTAAAGGGGACTGTCAAACAACCAGCATAGAAAATGGTTTACCAAAACTAATGAAAAACAATAGATATCTAAGACTGAAAGAAAACTCAGTGCAACTGTAGTCCATTATTGCCCAAACTTGATAAAAAGAGTTGGTGAGCAAAACCATCCCCTCCGAGTCACAAAATGCAACAAGAACAACACCAAGAAGAAGGGTCATACGTCAAAATCTGAGTTTCCAGACCAATGTAGTGCATATCAAAATACTGTTTGATATTGTGAAGGAGAAGAAGAAGGGTCATACCTCAAAATCCGAGTTTCCAGACCAATAAATTACATATCAAACAACTGTTTGATATTTGTGTTTATTGGTCACTTGAAACAAAGAAAACAAACAGCTACTTGTGAAGAGGTGTCACCATCGTCATAGCATTGTTCCCACTATTTGGGGTTGGCATCACAAAGCCTGTTTCACCAATCAATCCAATCCAAGTCTCTATAATCACTTTCATCAGTAGTGAACAAGACTTCATCCATTATTATCATGTCAAGCAACATCCTTTTATGTCTTCCTCTCATCCTTTTTTCAGGCCCTTCAACCCTAACAAAGAGCACTGTATATTTTATCATAATGGATTGATAACACAGTTCCTACCCAAGTCAGTCTGCCTCAAAGGCTCCACAGGGTCTCAACTAGGTATTTAGTTAATATTTAGAATAAACTAAGAATACAAAATTTAGGAAATAATACAAAAAACATATGGAAAATAGTGAACTCTTTTTTCAGAAACAGGTACCTTTCACAGCAATAGGAACAGCCAAACAAGTGAGCCTCTTGCCATTCAACAAGGAAGCCATCACAAAGATACAAAGCCAAACAAAATAGCCCTACAACCCACACCATGAAAGATTACATTCAACCTTCCATATCGCCAACCCACTCTCCAAAAAGCCTGCTAGAAATCATGAATAGGACGCCCACAAAGAAGGGGTTCACCTTTTTCCAAAATAACCCCGTATCTTTTGAAATTTAAAAGTTTCTATTTTTAAAAAACTTAACAATATTCACTTGGGTCTTGACCACTCTAGTAACATCAATTATGTATTCCTTAACCATGTTCTCAAGCCCCACAAAACCACTTTTTAATTGAAAGGTTGACAAAGCACCAGAAATTGGTTAAAAAACATCAACTTGATGGGCATGGTTACCACTGTTAGATTTCCTTGAGAATTCCCAGCATTTCCAAAAGGTCGGTAATTCAGTCTCAGGCCATAAAGATATGATAAGGAAAGGAATACAGTAAAAAGATATATATATATATATATATATATATATATATATATATATATATATATATATATATATATCACAACAAATAAATCACAGAAAGGAAGGCAATAGCTCTCCTGACCTTTTTAACTTTGTCTTCCTTGTCAGCAATCTCTTTCCGCTTATCCTTTTCAGAGCCCTGATAATGAAACCAAAAAAGATAGTTATGATGTTTGCCTCCAGCTTCAAAAAATTACATTTATGGGAAAAGGATAGGGAGTTTCCAAAGATTCACCAATTTAATGAAGATATCATCATTGCTCTTCTTAGAAGAAAGCTGTTGCATGGATTCAAATTCCTTGTCCAAATCCACTTTCCTCTCCTCTGTTTTCAGGGCTTGCAGGGCCTTCCTCTTCTCTTCTAGTACCTTCTCGTACTCATCCAGAGTCATCTCCTATTTTGAAAAGAAACATGTCAGCAAGTAGAGCCTCTACTTTTGTTTTGTTTTTTTTTTTTAAGTCACAGGTAGAAAGCTTCACAGCAGTTAGTCTGAATCACATGGAAACAGGGCAAGCTCTCCAAAAATGTCGACAATTAGGGAAACTTTCTAGTTTCAGGAAAAGCCATCCAAGGAACCATGGGACAGATATTCTAAAGATGGAAAGCTTTCTAGTTACAGGAAAAACCATCCAGGGAATCATGGGACAGTTCTAAAGATGAAAACTGCAGTGGGTTAAGAGTAAATTCGACTCTCTTCAATAGGATGGATGTGACAAGATGAAAATTCCTTATCCATGTCAAGACTCCAAATAATTTTTGCCCTCCAAGAATTTTGACACATTATGAATACAACAAATATAATAATAATATTTAAAAAATATATGAACACAATGAACGTGGGCGGAACACATTCTTAGCCAATTTTGGGTCTCACAAGTGGGACCCTGTTCTGATGTTTATATTGAATCCACATAGTCCACCGACTTCTCAAGATCATTTTAGGTCATGGGCTGAAAGATGAGACAGATTTAGGTCTCAAGTGGGCCACAATGAGGGAAATGAACCATTGTTGTTGAAATCTTCCAAGGCCCACTGTGGAGTCCCTGTTCGTCCAAATCAACCCAAATCAGAGCCCATTAGACCCGATCAAGAAGGGCTACGCAGTGAACAGAGTAGAAGATCCACGTAGGGCCCGCATTGATAGTGTATAAATAATAAAAAATAAAAAAGAAAAAGAAAAGTGTTACTGGGCAGTTTTGCCCAATGATGTGAGGGCAAAAGTCTCCTTGGGTTGCCCCCACACATGAGACCCTACATGATGTATGTATCCTATCCACTACGTTCATCTGTCTTGTCAGATCATGTTAGGCCATGGGCCCAAAACTAAGGTTGATCCATATCAAAGGTGGGCCACACTATAGGATAATGTGAGGGTAAAAACCTCTTGGACTTGGGATTTCTTGGTTTAAGGGTCCCTTGGACTTGGGAATCCCTAGTTTTGGGATCCCTTGGACTTGGAATCCCTAGAATCGAGATCCCTTAGGTATTTGGTTATGTTTGCCATCTTGGATTCAAATTTTAAAATTAGTTGGTGTGTGAATGTTGAAACTATGGTTTTATTAAATCCATTTATTTTAAGCATATACTTTGCCTAAACTAATGAAATCCCAAGACTTAGATGTGTCAGGAGCATAGGATCACATCCTAGTGACTAACCAATGATTTGTAACCGTCAATTTACGTTAGCCATTGTTGTCAAATGCGATCGCATATGCGCATACTGTGGATCGAATCGCATATGCCATGATGGCATATGCGATCCTGGCAAGTATGCCATGACATACTTTTATATGCGATCACATATGCGAGTATGCGATCGCATACTGCATATGCGATCGCATATTTTTCTAATAATCAGAGTGGAAGCAATTTTTTTATTTTTTATTTTTTCAATTTGGAGAACTTTTGCCTATAAATAGGCACTCATATCCCCTCCATTTTCACTATTCTCTACTCCAAAGCTCTAAATCTATTACTCTCTCTTACTCTAATCTCTACAATTACTTCAAGTATGTTTATTTTTTGTATTTTATAAGTTGTGCTTACTTTTTGTAAATTAAGCTGTAAGTTATAACTTTTAAGTTGTTTCAAGTTATCCATTTATCAATAAAATTTCTTTGCTCGAAGTTTATAATAATTAGTTCTCTTTTAATGTAGCTTGATTGTTTTGTTAAAATTTATATAATATAATATAAGTAATTAAATATATAACTTAATGAAACACTCAAACTATAATGAAATAAGTAAAATAACCCAATCCAATCATGTGTACTAATCAGGCAAGTTTTTCCTTTTTTTTTCATTTGTTAAAAAAAAAATTCATTTTTAATTTTTCTATTATTTTATAAAAAATATGTCATGGCATATGCGATTGTGAGATCGCATATGCTAATCGCATATAATGGCATATGCGATTTGACAACATTAACGTTAGCAATGATCAGACGGTGCAAATCATTCTACTAAAGTAATTATAGTTATGTCATTGATAATCTGATTATTTTGGGAGATCATTAGTGGGCCATTGCCCAAATGGATTGGTGGCTAGTGACACGTGTTGTACATGTGGGTGTCCATCTGGGTCACTCCTAGTAGACCCCGCCTTATTATATATATTTTATTCATGCCTTGCAGGCTACATAAGGAGCAGATGTTAGTCTAACAATTAAGGCCGATTATTGTCTGATATGTCTGATAATATGCTGGTGTACTTGGCTTGGTAGGACACACTAAGAACATGCTTAGTATAATGACATCATGCCCAGACATGCGCCCATACGCATCATTTGTATGCATGTTGTGGGTGGTGATTGATCATAGCATATGCCTTTGGGCTGAGATACTTAGCGGACCCCATATGAGATAGGGTTGCCCCATATGATCGTGCGGTACGCGCAGGTTTGATGCATGCCCAGACATGTGCCCATACGCATCATTTGTATGCATGTTGTGGGTGGTGATTGATCATAGCATATATGTCTTTGGGCTGAGATACTTAGGGGACCCCATATGAGCTAGGGTGCACCACATGATCACGCGGTATGCACAGGTTTGATGCATAACTTGGATGGCATAACTCATGCATTTCGCATCTTGTATGTCACGATCACTTTACGTCCTAGCGACATCGGAGTTATGGCCTCCACAAGCATATCGTGGATGGCCAGATTGGATAATGGAAATATTCATTCTAGCATTAAGGCTATATGGATGTCCTCGGGTGAAAGTCCTAGCGACATCAAGGTTATGGCCACCACAAGCATATCGTGGATGGCCAGATTAGATAATGGAAATATTCATTCTAGCATTAAGGCTATATGGATGTCCTTAGGTGAAAGTCCTTAAACCCTTGTGGTATCAATAGAATGCTTTAACGTCGAGACCGAGTGGATAACATGAGCGCCCAAGTGTCGAATACCAATAGGCTGCGTCTCCCACTGTGTCATGGTTGGTTATAAAGGGGTGTGACCTTATCTACCCGAGGGTAGGGGGTTGTAAGCTAGGTTGAGTTTGACCAGCTCGTAAATGGGTCTGCTATCGACGAGCCGGGTGGGCATTGACGTACCACTGGCAAGGCGGATAGTGAGGTCTTTTCTACTCACTTGGTCATGTGTGCGATGGGGCAGCAGTTAGTGTTGGAGTGTAGTAGACCCCGGTGATGTTTCTAGTGACGAACCGTACTGATACGTGGACTAGTTGAGGATTGGCATGCTTGCGTTGCATCTCTAGCATATGACATTCGGCCATGTAGGCCTTGCATTGCATAGCCTTGGTATGGCTAACATCATTTATGGACTTGCCGGTTTAACCTTCCATCCTTTCCGCTTACTCTGACATCTGTATGCTTAGCATATGCATTGGGCGCGCACTCTCTAAGCTTCTTAGTAAGCTTATGCACGTTCGTTACATGCAGGTTGTGCTAGACCACAACGACATTGAGGCAGGAGCATGTGCCCAATCTTTTGGAGTTTTGTTATATCATGTATTTTCCTTTCAACACTGTAGTCAAACATTATATCAATGGATGTGGTGATGATGTTTTGTGACTTGGGTACACTTGTGGTTATGCTCCTTTACAAAAAAAAAAAAAAAAAAATCACCTTGAAAATTCTCCTCGTAGGATCTCAGAATTAGAACCTGGCGCATGAGAGCTGGGAGCCAAGAATGGGGTACTACAGAGGCAGTCGGCACCAGATTCGGTAGCCGAAAATTTTGTGAACACGGTTCCGAAGTTTGGGGCATGACAGAGTCATCGCTAGCTAGAATACGACTTTAGGATCTATGTTTGGCTAGAAAAGGAAGGGGTTAGGCACCGTTTTCCACCCATGCAATGCACGGTCTCTGATTTATGAGAGTATACTGTTTTAAGGGAACTTCCAATACTACCAAGATATACTGCGCTAGGCCCCAGGGCGTAGGTTAGTGAAATAAAGAAAAATATAAAAGCAGCATGAGAGTAGACAGTTAAGCCATATTGCGCTAGGTTTCAGCACCTGGGTAGGCAAAAGTTTTAAAAATATATTTTTTTTTAAATAGTAAAAGATGTGTGCATGGAATTTGTTGACTTTCCCGGTATGTGCGGAGTAGAATACGGCTTGATTTCAGATGTGAGAAGAAAATGGAAAAATTAGACAATTTTCGATCAAAAGCAATAGCTGAATGTCCCGAATTTCGACCCTACCCGTTGACTTTAGTATTTTTCTCTGACTTTAAACATCAATTGACAGAGCAACCTAGTAGGGAGCATGCTTCAGAGATGGCGAAGGGTCAAATGAGTTTAGGTGCGTATAGTTTTAGAATAAAGGAGGGGCGCCTGAAACTTTCTTCCAAAGGACTAGTTGAGCAAACCTTCTACAATACTTCAACTCGTCCTGCACATCTGCTTCTGCTCGCCTCTCTTCATCTCCTTTTCACTCGAACGGAGCTTCTTAAATAGACAAGAGAACCATGCCAGCGGCTGATTACAACAAATCAGCGCACGTCGTACACGTGGGCAGACCCTGTGATTGGACCAACCTACCTACACCCAGAAACGGTTGTTCAAGGACCAGTTTTGAGCAAAACCGGTTGTTCCTATGCCGATTCTGCGTAGAACTGATCCTTTGTTGACCAATTCACCTATAACCAAACCTTTATGATCGTTTATAGTTATTATACCTTTTTTTAATAGGTTCTTGGGTCCAAGGGTGCTCCGAGGACCGTATTCTTTCTTTGAATTGACAACTATACATTTCAGCGACGATCGATCTGACCTAATGGCTATCTTCAGTGCTTGCACTATGCTGTATGAGTGCTTTGATTGACACTCAATTGAAGTTGACGAGTAGGATTTAATCTCGCCTAAGGTGGTTCTCTCGTCCTGCACATCTGCTTCTGCTCGCCTCTCTTCATCTCCTTTTCACTCGAACGGAGCTTCTTAAATAGACAAGAGAACCATGCCAGCGGCTGATTACAACAAATCAGCGCACGTCGTACACGTGGGCAGACCCTGTGATTGGACCAACCTACACACCAGAAACGGTTGTTCAAGGACCAGTTTTGAGCAAAACCGGTGTTCCTATGCCGATTCTGCGTCGTAGAACTGATCCTTTGTTGACCAATTCACCTATAACAAACCTTTATGATCGTTTATAGTTATATATACCTTTTTTTAATAGGTTCTTGGGTCCAAGGGTGCTCCGAGGACCGTATTCTTTCTTTGAATTGACAACTATACATTTCAGCGACGATCGATCTGACCTAATGGCTATCTTCAGTGCTTGCACTATGCTGTATGAGTGCTTTGATTGACACTCAATTGAAGTTGACGAGTAGGATTTAATCTCGCCTAAGGTGGGATCCACACTTGGAAATTAGCTGAAAATAGTCCATGTAGGATCCTATCACCTAGAAACGGTGCTGGCAAGAGCGAACCCTACTCGTCGACCTCAATTGAGCTCCAGTCAAAGCACCCACGCGGCATAAGGCAAGCCCTAAAGATAGCCATCGAATCGGATCGGCCATTGCTAGAACACGAAGGTATCGAAGTAACGAGGGAGTATGATCTCAATAACACTCAAGGAACGCCAAAACCTATTTCAAAAAGGTGAAAAACCTATATAAGAGGTAAACCGGTATGCCAAGGAGCAGTTCTACGCAGAATTGGCTTAGGAACAACTGGTTCTGCTCAAAATTGGTTCATGTGCATCCATTTCTGAGAGTTAGGTTGGGCCAGTCCAATCGGAGACCCTGCCCTCCTATAAGCTTTGCTCTGATTTGTCGTGATCCGTTGGCAGAGCATCAACAAGTATTTAAAGAGCACCTTGTGAACGCCCAACAAAGGAGAACCATGAAGCCAAAGGCCAAGAGCTCAACCATCACCAAAAGAAAGGTTCAGCATAGCTCCGATATCCATTCTAATAGCAACACATCCTCTCACTGCTCTACAAGTTATACGTGTCTAGCCCTCTGCCATATCTAGGAAACCCTCCCTCCTGCCATGTTCCTTTGTCAGTCGAAGTCAAAAGCCGATGAAGACACAAAAGTCAACAAGTAGGGTCGAAATTTTGGACATTCGATCATCCCTTTTTTTTACCGAAAAAGGTGTCTGAATTCCCATTTTCCTTCTCATATCTCAAATCAAGCCGTATTCCGCTCTACACATACCCTGAACGTCAACAATATCTGCACACATGCACATTTTATATTGCCTTTTCTTTTTTAATATTCCGCCTACCTAGGGTCCTGGCACCTAGTGTGGTATGGCTTAACTCTCAATTCATATACTGGGTTTTTTTTTTTTTTTTTTTGCTTTTCTTTATCCCCCTAAAAACTATACAGTCACGGATAGTAGAGATTGTGCATCGCACAAGCGAAAAAGGATGCCTAACCTCTTCCTTTTTCATAACAGAGATCCTTACCCAGAATCTACGGTGCAGACTAATATAAGAGTCACTCGGGTCGAAGAATCTTATGATTTCTCATCTTCCAAGCGATTCTACGGACTCTAGCAAACCATAGATTCTAAAGTCATATCCTGGCTAGTGGCAACTGCAAGACAAACGCAGTTTTACCTCTGAGTCAACCCCACATTTAAATCAAATCAAAACTAGAATTGACAGACGAAGAAAGTCGTGAAAGTGAAAGCATTTCCACATCTTCATGCGCAGAAGGGGGCATTCACAATACTATAAGGGGCTATTGGTCTAAAAAGTTTAAAATTTTGGTTGAACTTTGTTAAGAAGCTATAGAAATTGGAGTAGGTTAGTATTAAACAAACACTCGACAATACATTTATGGGCCTATTCTTTCTTTTTTAAATTATGACTGGTATCAGTATGAGTTTAGGGGTATGAGTCTTTTGCGACATGCCTCTTCTAGTTTCACAATGAGATGCCACTGGTTATTTCCTTCATTCTTTTCTTCTAGCTGTTTCCTTCTTCCTATTGAGTATTGACTATTTTTTAAAGCATGGTATGTGATCTTGTTGGAGTTGGAGATTAGCTGCTGAACTTCAAAACTTCATCAACAAATTCAGAAATCAGGTGTGCCTACTTATCATATCGTTCAGAGTCAAACCTCAGTTTTTAGGGTTAAATGCTGGTCTTCACTATTTTATGTTGGAAAAAGTTACATGAGGAACAGGATTGCTATGACCACCTAAAAATACAGTAAAATGGAAATCGACTGGAAAAAAAATTAATGCCAAAACAAGAAGGAATTCACTGAATATAAATTTGCAAACAAATTCATGAACATCACAGAACTTCAGAACAACTTGTTCAGTAGTCAGTATCAAACGAAATGCAACAAGTCTAATGATGCAGCTGAAGGCCATTCACCTTTTCTTCAGGTTCTTTCTCTTCTGGCTCAGTGGCAGCATTCTCCTTGTGGACACCTACAGCATCTTCCTCTCCTGGCTGCTGCTCCTGGCTCAAGTTCTTCTCATTTGCCTGGATAACTTCCTCAGTTTCCCTAGGCCAGAAAAAAGACGCTCAATAGAAATTTGCCATTCTACATATTACAACTTGAAACAATCACAAAAAATTGATATTGTTTGTGGTGTGATTGGATATCTAAGGAATGCTAATTCCTACACCCAATATTCAAGTGCCCATGACAGACACATAGGACATGCGCAGGATCTAGAACATTCATCAGATGGTCCACTCAGTGCAGATGCCCTCATAAAAATCAGCGTGGCACAATCATCAGGTGACCAAGACATGAACAATGAATGTTGTTTACTATTTTTCTAACCATCCATTTCTTTTTTGCATGGGTGGCCTACCTAATAAATAGATTGGATAGGCTCTAGGACTAAAGAAAATTCACATTGGTAACCACCACTTGAACATTCTGGTTTGCCATTGAATTTACATAGCAGGAATGTCGGTTGTCTTTCAAAATTATGACAACTAATTTTGTTTCAAGTCCAGGTTACGAACTGAAACTGAACAAAATCACAACTTGGGACCATCTATTAAATCCAACGAGGTCAGGCTAACCAAACCTTGGACATTTCACTTCGTTGCAACTTAATTATCAGACTCCATGAGAATTTCACATCCAAACGACCCAACAAAATGAATTGTGGTCATGATTCATGGAAGGTGCACTCACTGGGCAAATACTTCATCAGTCTGAGTTCCCCAATTGCCACGACCACCCCCTTCGCGTTTAAACTCATTGCTGCAAATAAATATCAAAAAGAAAAAAGAAAAGACAAAATCAATACATCATACAAGAGTAAAATAATACAAATGGTTTTCTCCTTGGAAACCTGTATTTAAATAAAACCACCGAATGTGCCCAGCAAGCAAGAGAAGACGATTAAATGGTTAAATATATACAGACGATTAAATGGTTAAATATATACCCGCGTCCGGTCCCACTGCGGCGTTCGAATTGCCTCCTAGGCGGACGGTCAGTGTCCCCTGCCTCTCCATTACTGAAACCACCACGACGGCCGCCACCACGGTGAGGACTGCGGGGCCCGCCACCATAGGACCCACGCCCTCTTTCCGAGGACCTTCCGACATCACCATCCTCGACCGCACCATTATTAAATGTGTTCTCGGTATTTCCAAAGTCCCGATTAAATCCACCACCCCCGCCACGTCCGCGTCCGAATCCACGTCCGCCAACGCGTCCTGCACCACGCCCAGCGCCTGTGTCGTTCTTCGTCTCCCTCACTAATCCCAAAAAATGAAAAATCAAATAATAGAAAATTTAAGTTAAAACACAAAAAGAGATAACAATAAATATAAACAGAATAATCAAAAAGACGAAAGGGAAAAAAAGAAACAGAGAGAGAGAGAGAGAGAGAGAAAAAAAAAACCCTAACCGGCTTGAGCTGGAGGAAGAGGTTTGGAGGGCATTTTAGCCGGCGGCGGCTGCTTCTGAGAAGCAGCTTGCGTTGAAGCTAGGGCTTTCTTCGGTGCTGCTTTCTGCTGCTGCTGCTGCTGCTGCTGAGCAGCTATCAGCTGCGACGGATCGTCATTATCGTCATCTCCCAACAGATCGAAAGGGTTCGCAGTCGCCATGTCCTCGACCGATTGAAAGAAAACCCTAACGCGCAGAGATACAGCAGCAACCGAGAAAACCCTAGTTTTTTCCCACAGATTGGTCCATCGATGCAAGATCTACGTCCAGAACGAGCCCTCTGTTTCCCCCCTTATACCTTTTTCCTGAGATGAGAAGATGAAAGAGGTCTGGAAACCCTAGCCGCAACTTAGAAAGAATGAGTGAGAAATGAGCGAGAAGATGCGCAGTAGCAAAAACCTAATCTCTCCACCTATTTATCGCTATCAGGGGCTTCCTGATTATTATTATTTTAAGGACCGATTTAATGGTCCACGGGAGTTCTTGAAAGTGTAGTCTTCCGGATGTGGACCATTCATCCGCAGAGAATTATATGACCTTCCTTCAATACACAGGCAAGTGGGCCAATGTTGATCCAGACCATCTATCTGTTTGGCACTAGCTTGGATAGACCATGCAAAAAAAAAATTCAGAATGTGCAATCCTAACCATACAATCTGTGGCATTAAAATAGAGTGGCTGAGATCTTCAGATCTGGACGATTTACTGGGGCATGGTCCATTAGCGGTGGGTATCATCAGACCAACGGTCTGGTGCATGGAGCCCATTTTGCACAGAAGGAACTGAGTTTTGTAGGCATCTCGTCACTGAGAGTTGCTATGGTCGATGGCCCTCGCGTGGCATTTGAAAGTTGGAGTCGTTGGATTCAACAGTGCATTGGTGGACCACCAAAGGTCGGGCCCATCAGTCTAATGGTTGTGATCGCATGAGCCGGGTTAGTTCCGCATGGTGGGCCCCACGTACAATTGCGTATCTGTCGGAAATTGGCATTTTATTTACACGAAATTACAAGATTCCTACTTCCTTTGCTTTTTCTTGACTCGAAGACAAGTAATCAGGTGCTTGTTTGGAAGCACCGAATTAAAATGTGAGGGATCATTTGGCATCGTCATTTGAAACATATTTGAGTGCATTTGGATTCCCAGTGTGATGACGTGTAGATTTAAGAATAAATGAAATACACAATTTTAATACATGTTTTAAAATCTGATTATAATACATCTAGAGTTAAATATCTTTTCTTACTCCTATTTAAAATGCAAGAGACTGTATGTGAAACAAAGGTGCTGTTGAGCTACTAATTTATTATACTTGTGCCATGTTGATAATACCCTAAAATAATTTAATTATTAATTACATCACTAAACTAATATTAATAGAATAATCCAAACTACCCTAACATTGGCCATATAAAATTATAAATTGATTGTTAAAAAAGTTGGTGATACATTCATTTGTGATCTTTATGTTATGCTTGTTGTCACTTATGGTTCAAATTTTCATTATTTATTGTCAAAATATATGTTTCACTGGAATTGTTACGACCATCTCATCAAATATTATATATGTACTACATTTTAGTTTTTTTTTTTTTTTCTTTAAATGCAGGGTGTCTTGCTCCCTTTAAGGCGAGACTATTTCATGTAGATACACACAATAACGCAAAACCATGTATATCAGGTAATACCAAGGAGAAATGTTTTAGAATATTAAAATTGATGTAGAAATCAAATTTAAGTTAAGTAGCACACTACCGAATTTCTATGCATTCTAATTTTTAGATTCCAATGCATTCTTATTACAAGCTACCAAATGTAATTAAGCAATTGAAACCAATATGATTTGTTATTAGATCCCAATGCTTTCGGAATACAAGCTCCCAAACAACAACCCTGAATTTTCAAATTCTATTTAACATGAAAATTCAAAATCCTGCATGTAGAAATCAAATGTTAGAAATTAATGTTTGGGAGCTACATTCTTACAATTGAATTTCTAGAATTATTATGTGGTATGCTCGCATGTTTGAATGCTCTTAAATATTGTAAACATAACACATTAGTACAAAATATTGTAAAACATAACACACTAGTATAACGTAAGATGATCATTACATTGAGTCTATTGTAAAACAATATTAACTAAAAATAAGGTGATTTCAAGCTTTTAATGGTTAAAAAACGCATGCTCATTAACTTCATAATTGAAATAAAATATTATGCTTATGGGTAATTGTTAAGTTTTTTCATGATGTGGCTTACATGTCGTGCATAGATAACAAATTTTTTGTAGCATCCCATTATCATAATATAAATGTAATTGAACAGTGTGAATGAATATGATTATCTTAAGCGAGGAGCAGTTGGTAGTTACAACGGTTCAAGATTACCCAAAATTCTGAATTTCACGAGTCAAGGGTCTTCTATAGAATTGAAAAAAAAGAGTAAAAATTCTACATTTTGAATCACCCATAATTGATTTTTATTTTTTATTTTTAATTATTATTATTATTTTTTAATGGGTGGCAAATGATCCCACTTTTACAAACCCTATATATTAATTCCCAACTACACTGATAAGAAAATTAGCTTCGCTATATCCTCAAGAATGGCAATTTTATGCCGGTAATGTAGCTATGGGTTAGGAGACGAGTTACAATGATCTAAACTGTTTATATGATGGTCCTCACCATGGATGGAGGATTCACGTGTTTAAAAAATAAAAAAATAATAAAAAAAACAAATCTTAAATCAAAATAGTTAAACATCTTTATCTCATTTTCCTTTGAATGTGGACCGTCTCAACTAACCGTTATTTCCCGTACACTTACGAGAATACCTACGTAATTGTGATTGAACCTCTGCTAGTGGTGGCTGTGGCATCACATTGTGGCATGTTTTTTTTTTTTTTTTTTTTTTTTTTTTTTTTTTTTTTTTTGGGGGGGGGGGGGGGTTAGCTTGTTAGTACACACCCATGTCAGTACACACTCCATGTTAGCCACCCCCACTAGGGATCGATACCAAGACCTCAAGAGTTGAAACAAGGTATCTCCACTCAGTCTGCCAGTTGAGCTATGGATTTGGGTGTTAAAATAAGAATTTTTATATCTAATTGTGAATGAGCTAGTCCACGGTTTGGTGACTGCCTCGTTCTGCCCATGGTTGAGTCGTATTCCCCCGAGTCAAGTTGTATTGGACAAGTTGCTTAGTAAGTCAAGTGGCCCACTTTCCTTAAATTATTTATATATATATATATAATATATATATATATATATATAGAGAGAGAGAGAGAGAGAGAGAGACGAGAGAGAGAGAGAGAGAGGAGAGAGAGAGAGAAGAGAGAGAGAGAGAGAGAGAGAGAGAGAGAGAGAGCTTGGCTGATTTGAAGATAGAATGTAGTTAAGCTAGACCTAAAGATTGATGTGATTCCAAAACACGGCCAGTTTAACCATCTGAGTCCATGTCTATCCAGCACAGCGCCGCCCAACTCGTCTGCTAATGATAATTGAAAGAAATTGAATGGTGATCTAAGTAGGTTCAGAACGATAATTATACAAGTAACCAGATAAATGGCCCGGAAGGTGTTGTGTAGGCCACAAAAGCATGCAATCTAACGGTGACACAGCGGGATCCAGACCACTGACAATGCAGGGCACCTATTAATCAACAGTGGTGATTGGTGTGGCCCAGATACAGCCTACATTATGACACAAGGAATTGTGCCATGGCTGGTCATGGATGAGTTCATGGGTCAAATACTAGGCATAGCTGAAATAAAAATTGGGCTGATTTGAACCAAAATGTTGGGGCCAAAGGCAAATTCAAGCCCAAACATGGCCAATTGGTTGTCAGGATTCTCAGACAGAGGTAGAGGAGTATATGATTCAGCCCAGTTGTGGCCACAACAGAAATCTACTCTCAATCTAAAGGAAGCCAGGGGAACTTTGGAGTCCTAAATCCTAATGATTTGAGTCCAGCTCTGATAGTAAAAACTCAAGGCACGCATGCATTGCATACACCCACCCCCTTTTGCAATAGTGTAAGTTAGGACTTCATCCACTAGATTTTGGCACTGTTGGCGTCCAATAACAGAGCAGCCCCACTAGCTTTTGGTCCCACACTCCCAGAAAATTTCAAAACATGCTGTCCTTCTTTCTTATCAAAGTCCATTTTCTCCCACAGGAAAACATGAAACTTCCTGTGACCACAGAACACATGGAGGAACACACGTCGAACCTGTCACAATCCAAAAATCCACGCCAGGGGGATACTGATCCGAACTGTTTGGCCAATTCATCATAAGCCCCACCTGATGAACGACACTAATCTCTCGCATCGTTGTGCTCCACAACCGCTCCACCTTCATGGAGAATAATAACGTGGATGTCCTCAGCATTTCCCTTTCTTTACAACAAGACAACACAACTAAGTGCGATGCCAGTGGTAAATAGAGAAGATTGCAGGGAGAATCTTGTCTCTCTCTTTTAGCAAAGCTAGTTTTTGCCATGTATTTTTTAATCAATAGGCAAGGGAGGTGGCCGTCTTTATCTCTTTCTTTTTTTGTCGGGGGAGTCGCTGCCCTTATCCCTTCTCTTGGAGATGGAGTCATGAATAGGGTATGGTAGCAGGCTTTATCCATGTTATTCACCAAGGCATCTCCCTTTTTTTATTCACCCAAACCGAAGCGGATTGCGTATTAGGTAACTAAGTATGCTATAGACGGACGCGGATTACCCGCCCATCCCTAGCCACGAACGGGCAGTCCTGTAGGCGGGCCCAGTGTGATGTATCTGTTTATCCACACCGTCCATCCCTTCTCTCAGATCATGCTAAGGTATGTGCTAAAAAATTTGAGACAGATCCAACGCTCAAGTGGACCACACCTACTAATAAGCTTGGTCATATTAAATGCACAATATTAAATGCAATAGTCATATGGGGTGTGGTCCACTTGAGCGTTGAATCTGCCTCATTTTTGTATTCATAACTTAAAATGATATGAGAAAAGGGATGGACAGCATGGTTAAACAGATGCATCACAGTGGGCACACCTACAGGACTGCCAGTTCGTGGCTAGAGTCAGGCGGCGGCGGTACGACACAATCAGCGTCCACTATAGACTGAGTAAACTTTGGGGACCCCAGTGATGTACGTGTCTTATCCATGACATCCATCCATCTTTCCAGCTCATTTAATTGCATGAGCCCAAAATTAAAGCATATCCAAAGCTCAAGTGGACCACACCACACCATGGGAAACAATTTGAATTGAACACCTACCATTGAAAACTTATTGGGGGCCACAAGTTTTGGATCAAGCTGATATTTGTGTTTTCCCTTCATCCATATCTGTGTGATGTTATGAACATGTTGGATGACAAGTAAACTTCACTGTGGGCCCTAGAAAGGTTTCAACGGTGGACATCATTATCCATGCAGATTGTTGCTGTTTTATTTTTATCATGCGAGTGTGGCCCACCAACGGCGTCATCAGATTCTTTTCATTCAACATCTATTTTTTGAACTATAGCTTGTCTCTTCTTCGAAGACATCTGAATTTTCTAATGGCAACCATTCAAGGTAGCAGATAAATTACAAAATCTGCTAGCCTACAACATTAAGACAAAAAGGCAGAACAGCATCATTTTGTACAACAGATAATGCATCCTTAAATTATAATAAACAAAATGCAGTAAAAAAGTTCTAAAAACCAGGCAAAACTGAGAGATCTGCGATCCCTTTGGGAAGGTCTGCGATTTTCTTGAGGAGCGCAAGCCTGTTTTTCCTGACCCTTTCGTCCTCCTGTCACACAGGCGCATTTACAGATTATTCATTTGTTAATAACAGAAACCCCAATTGGAAGTATTAGAGAAGTGTAGAGTTAGGATCACACAGAAATGGGTGTTGATAACACACCTAAGCTATTGAAAGAAGAAAATTCCAATGCTGTGATGATGACATGCATGCCCGTAGAAACTTTTTTCTTACACACACACTCACACCCCACAGGCCCACACACACCCACCCACTCACACCACAGTGGTTTTTCACCACAATGGGTACTCGAACCCATGACCCCGTGTTGAAACTCTTGTGAGTCTACCACTAAGGCATGAGTAAGGACCCAGGCACTTAGAAACTTAGTCAAATTAAATTGTCCACATTCGGTCTATCAGATTGGTGGGCATTTATTGAACGTTTAAAAATGAAAAATATCAAATGGTCCTCTTTCAACAAACAAGTGTCCATGAATCAGAAGTTAGGATCATTCAAACAACCTTATCTTGGAACTGTGACTCAGGTACAGTGGGTTTCACAATTTAGTCGGTTTAATTTGGGTTAATGCATGCTCCAAGTACAATTTCTGAGTGCCTGTGTATCAAGCATTGTACACTACCTGAGTATCATATAACTCCATTTGAAAGACAACTTTAAATTTCATCACAATATCCGTAGGAATTCATTATAACGACAAAATGTTCTACTCTTTTCAAGTTCCAGGATCTAACTTGAGAACTACACTACAACACACTGGTAGTTTGTTTGAAAATTTTTAAATCTACGTAAAATTTGAAGAGACGCCATCAATCAGTACGAGACTCCAAACAATATTCACAGACATACACATTCTGCTCAAATATCAAAGCAATCATATGTATGCCATTGTACAGATACACATAAATTACAGATGCACACCAATAAAATTACAGTACTTTTCTAAATCAGGTGCCCATGCATTAACCCCAAAACATGTCATTTATGCTCAGCTTCAACCTGATGATTTCTCGTCAAAATATAAATATTTTTCACATGACAGCCAATTTTTTTTTTTTTTTTGAACTTCCTAATCCATACTAATGGCCTAATTTGGAGGTTGCATCTGTTCGTAATCATGTAAGAAATTTAGTATTAGAGAGAAATTCACAACAATGAAATAGTGAAGGAGCATACCACCATGACAAAGACATGGTTAAAGAAATCCTCAAGCGGTTGTAGTAGTTGTGAAGACACCTCGACAAAATCATCAACTTCAACACCTAAAAGTTGAAAAAAAAAAAAAAAAAGCTCATGACATTAGTATGCAGTGACGTCTGAACACAGTTGAATGTTGAAGGAAAAGCAAATGATATAGACCGTGCACCAGCTTATAACCATGATATACCAAAATGGTAAATGTGATTACGGTTTTAAATAGCAATAAAATTTTATAGCAAGAGGTAAAGGGTACCTGGGTGAATTTTTGTCTTTACCGCCAAGTAAGCACTCCACAGAGTTCTCTCTTCATTTGTTTCAAATGTAGGCTCGCTTACCTTTTTAGATAAGTTTTATGTAAGATACAAAAGTATACTATTAGTTGGAATGTAAAAGATACTTATAATGAATAGATCCACATAAACGATAATCAAAAATCACAAACAATATCTCATTTTTCAAAGTGTCAAACATACCTCTTTAGCTCAAAGAAAAGAGTTTCTCATTTACATGACCAAAAGAGTTTCTCAAGAATACTATTTCTATGGTTGGATCTACTTGCTGTTACTACTAAGGTAATGTTCAAAACTTAAGGTTGCAAAAAGTGGTTAAAATGAAAATTATTGTTTGCATAGGATGCTCCAATCTCCATTACCGCAGGACCACTAATAACTTTAAGAAAATATCAGTTGGCGTCAAGTTTGGGACGGCTTTCTTAGGAGTTTCAATATCGCTTGGACAATGCCAAGTTCAGTTGGCAGGCTATTCATGGCTTGGCATGGAGTGGGTCTCCCAATGCAAGCTAGGGCTCTTTAAAGAATATGTTTAAGAAAGAGACTCTGATCTTAAGAGTCACTCTGGAAACAGGTGTATCTAGGGTGTGACTACGAGAAGGCTCGTTTGTTGGCTGGCATATGGACTATTTGGGGAGAAATGAATGAGACATGCTTTAGAAATGAGAGCAATAGGGCGGAGTGGGTCACTAGTATGGTAATGTTGAAAGAGTGCTCCTTTCCTTTTTTGGCTAGTAGCTTTTTTGCACCATCTTTCTCAGCGCTCTCTTTAATAAAATTCTTTGTTACCGTTCAGTAAAAAAAAAAAAAAACACTTCTAAGAAAGGATCAGTCAAGAAGAAGAATGTCCAAGTAACCAGAAGGAGGGGTTTCTAAACTTCCTGAAGAGAACCTCATTCCCAAAGAAGGATTAGGTCCAGAAACATGCAGAGGATAATGAATGAATGAGTTACATTATCACTTGATAGAGGAGAATGATACATAACAGCAGTAGCATAACCAAACATAGAAACATTGAATGAAGATCAAAAGGGAAGAGAAGATATTGAATTTTAAATTCTCAATTTCATTTCTTGCAGATCCCACTGACCCAATGATTCGAAGTTTAGTTGTATGGGATTTTCTGTACGACCTGAGGTACTGTATCATTTTCCTGGAGAAACTTTGGATATTTCTAGAACATGTGAACACAAGATATATCTTATTCTCTTTTTGTTTCCAGGTTCTAACCAACAACAAACCATTCATAAAAAAAAATAAAGTTGCATCTTTTGGTCGTGAAGAAAATAGTAAGGCTCAACCAAAAATTGAAATACCTCCATATCAACATCCAAGTCCTTCCCGCGGATAATTCTTGTTGGTCGCGAATATGCTTCAACAACTTTTGGGAAAAGCTCACCTCTGGACAAGGCATCCATCTACAATTGATATAATGTTGATATGTCATTAAAAAAAAATAACACCTCCCATACCCATCAGAACATTAATAATATTCATAAAAAGTGTCCAGTGTCCTTCAGGACATATGAGGCACCATCTAGTGGAACAACTATCAGCTCTCATATTCCTAACAGTAACAACCAAAAGAAAAATGAGACCATATTGTAGGGAGAAAGGCAAGCACAGCAAGAACATGTATTGCACAAGATTAATTTCCCATCCTAAGTTTAAATACTAGGAGGGTGAATTGTTTGAAAAAGTTCAATGCTTTCATTTCTGCGACCTATTATATTACTAGGAATACATAAAGGTGCGATCACTAAGATGGAGGTAGTAGCACTCAGAGGAAATAACCATCCTACTCCTTTCTAAGAATCTTTGACAGAGATGCTTACAATTCCATATTGCAAAGACACCTTAACAAACTGTAGTTTTTCTACAGTAGTTCAAGTAGAAGATCTAAAGAGAGTTAAGACATCAATCACTCACTTTAACAGCTGACTGTGCAGCCAGGCATGGCCAATTTGCACGCTCTGAAAGAACAGAACGGACTATTTCAGAACTTATCCCCTTATCCACCTGCCACAAAATCATCACAAATATGTATGAAGTTCATCAGGATATTTATAATCGGTCCTGCTGCTTAAAAATCTAAAATGGTCAAGATTTGATTGTAATCAACAAAATTGATATTCAGAAAAGTTGTCCTTCTTCCAAACATCAAAAGAAATGTAGTGAGAATGGCAAGCCTCACTCCAGAAAAGCACATACCAGAAGTTGCTCTAGTCTCCGAGTGACAAATTGATGTGCCTAAAGTACAGTCATGATTGTAGCCAGTAAGTCAGACGTACTAATACCTAGAAGTGACCAGCTGAGAAAACCAAATGAATTACTCACATCATTTATAATACTGGTATCGACCCCCATTGGCTGAACATCTGCTGCAAGTCTCAAAGCATTTCTTAGATCCAAGTTCTTGTTATTTTCCACCAACACTTGGACCTGAAACCTAACAAAAGCAGCATTAAACATATTTATATTGATAGAATGAGAAGGAACAAACATATCACTTACAAGCCCATAAGAGATTCTTCGCAGGCCAAAAGGATCATTTGTGGAACTAGGCTGACAGCCGACTCCAAATAAGCCAACCAGACTGTCTAGTCTGCACATTGCATAGCACGATTTGGAATCATCTAAATTGGCCAAACATAGCCTTAGTTCCAACTAAACAGATAAAGGTGAAGAATAAAACAACAAAGGAAAGAAAAGGGAGCAGGTAAGAAGAGCAATGAGAATAAAATTCTTGGGGTTTTGCCCTGGAAAACCAATATTTGGTTGCTCTTTTGGACCTCATTTCCCTTGATCTAGCTTATGCATTGATTATTAGTATGGAATTGCTATTATCTATGGAGATGTTTATTATTATTATTATTATTATTATGGGTTTTTAAGGTATAGCCTTAGGCAACATAGAGATTGGACACATCGACCAAGTACCAAGGGAGAGATATGGTCCATAGATCTTAATGCCTTGGCTATGACTATAAAAGTACCTGGACTTGCCTTTTGTTCTTCAATAATAATCTTGTGTGAGGGGACTAACTTGGTGTCAGGACAAACAATCTCCACCATTGGACCTGAATTAATGTTGGTGAACCTTTGCCCTACCCCACATGTGTGTGTATGAGCCATGGATGATCCGCTTGGTTGGATCTTTGGTCACTCACATTGGCAGGATCACTTGTAAGTTTCTAGATTGGTAGGCTCAATATGTCCCGGCTAGAATGATACTTGCGGATTTGCACGAGCTCCGTCCATTTTTTTAGACTTGAGGATATGTAGGCCGAGATGACTTGATAATAGGTGCTTTGGTTCACTTTACGATGTCACTACATGGCCACTAAAAGTGGGAGAACCTAGGTATCTACATCAAAGTTCATCAAGGACCATGTGATCCAACATGGGATCCACTTAATTCACTTGGGAACACATGTTAGTGGGCCAAATCTTGAGGTTTGAACCATCCATCAGGTGTTTTAAAGGTTGGGCAATAACCCTGTGTTTTTTTATTGTTTTATCAAGGAATTTTAAAACTGTTAAACTTTGAGTTTTAACCGTTGATTTGTTTCAAATCAAGTCTAATGGAAATTCAATCGCTAAGATATGATGGTCCACACCTTAAGGTGGCATGGGATTCGCTTAAGGATGGACACCATGGATAGTGGAAGGAAATGGACGGTTGGGGTACATGGATTAGGAAGGTATACTAGCTTCCTTCATGATAGGGTGTACAGAAGCCTTGTGGGGGTGGGGACTACATATTATGGTGCTCCCCTGAAACCTAAAGCCTACCTATATAAAGATCCTATTGCAAGAGGGATGAGAGAGCAAGAGAGAAGCCCTTGGACATTCCAACTAGAGAGAGAGAGAGAGAGAGAGAGAGAGGAGCAAACATCCACACATCCTATCATCCACCTGTGTGCATGCCTCAGGCATGTGGCCTGCTTCTTTGATGGCTTTGGTCAGCCTCAACCTCTCCCAGAGAATTGTACGAGGATTCTCACCATCCTGAACTTGCAATCGATCGAGGAGAGACTCTATGTTTAGAGATCGTCAGCGGCAGAAATAGGTGAACCGAACTGCACCCGGGCATGATAATGTGGTTGTTTTCGCTTGTTGAAAAATGGCTTAATTCATGGATGGAGATCCCAAGACTAAAATTTGACCTAAAATCACAAAAGAGTTTTTCTAAAGGTTCAATTCCGTTGCGTTTATCACCTTTAGAAACTTAAAAAAAATAAAAAAATAAAAAAAAAAAAAAAAAAAAAAAAAAACCTGGGGAAAGGTGTTCCAGTCTGGTACATAATATTGGATATTCCACCCACAGCTTCAGCTCGTAAACTCTTCTCACATCAAATGTTTGGGATTCACGGTTTTCTAAGGCATGACACGGGAACCAAATGTGGGGAACAGAACAAACTCATGTTACTGATAAGAAAAGAGGAGAAAGTGTGCGCACAGCCTTTCAGTGCACACATTCCTACCAGTCAATAATAGCAGGTGGGAATCTTAACAAGCATTTCAAAATGGGATCTGAAAATCCACATTTTGAACTGCTTGTTAGAGTTTTGCCAACATTCTTTTAATGGTGGGAGAAAATGTGTGTGCCGACTCATGGTGCTCACCGTGCACATTGAAGTCATGCCAAATATAGAAAATGGAAAAAAAAAATCATGCTCAACTCCATGAACCACCATTGTTGAGTTGCATGAACCACATAAATTCTTGGAGAACAGTTCAAACTTCAGTTAAAAGTCAATCTAGCTCATGTGGTATGCACTCATGTCTAACAGTCCAGAATGCAGATAAAGGAAATATAGGGTTCCAAGCCTAAGCAAATGTACAGTTTGTGGAGGCTCACAGTTCATGTAGAGATGTGAAAAATATGGTTTGGTGATCCAGACAGTTGATATGATGGGCCCACTGTGGATGATGAATGCTGCAAAAGTCTCCCAGATCAGAAGATCCTAAAAATTCGATCTTATGCCTGCCTTTTCCATTGAATGTAAACTGTAGCTTCTTCTTTTTCTCCCCCCTTGATAGTCTATTTGTAGTTCATGAATAGATGATAAAACGTTAGGATCTTCTGATGTATGAGAAATGGCAAATGCCCCATCCAAGCTGTGGCCTGCATGATCAGTGATCTGAACCACCAATCTGTGGGCCCTGCATGTACGGATTTGGAAGCCTCAGCAAACTGCATGTTTATGAAGCTCAGGCTCCTATTATTCCTCAGAAGACAATCTCATGAATAGCTAATGTCACTGTCTGCAATCTAAGTAAACAGAGAATTGTTAGAAAAGTGATGATCCTGGAAGGCACTGCAACTGAAAGTAAGTAGCTGATAATTCACCTGTCAGCAATTGCTAACACAATCCCTGCATCAGTTTTTGGAAGTATATCCCCAGAAAACCTTGGCAGTGTAATTTCAAATAAGGCCTCTGCAATCTGTTACATAAAAAACCGTTACTGAATCCAAATGAATGGTACCTGACAAACGCTTGGACATGGCTGGTAAAGAAGATGGCATTATTTCCTTCAAAGGCATAGACTGAGCCCCGGTTACATTAAACTAGAAGTTATAAAAATTGAATAAGCAAAAGATGTTTTTAGTACATTGACAAACATTCTTTTGCTACTCATGCAGAAATGTATGAAATTGTCTGTTAAATTACCTCAACTGAGTGACCATCCCTCAGAGCATAATGGCGTGCCATTATTCCAGAAAGGGAGGTGAACTCAGTAACAATAGCTGTAGCAAGATCCGACATAGCCAATGCTGCAGCATCTTGAACAACAGGGAACACATTTTCATCCATGCCCATAGCCAAGCTTAATTTACCAACAGTCCTTTCGACACGTACCATCTTGTCCAGCATCGTTCCTAGCTTCTCCTGTTTGATTTTGATATAACGTCATTGTGTGGTGTGAGATGGTTAATAGAGGCAAAACATATTTATCATAAGCTATGTGAAAAACCTGACTTACATGAAAAAGAATCCCATTCAGTTGACCTCGAAATTCAGCAAATTTTTTATTTGTGTCCATCTTATAGAAAAACCTAGCATCCTCATAGCGAGCTCTGCACAAAAAGTAGACATTTTTGGTTTCATAAGAGATGGTGCAACAGTTCAGATAACAGAAGGTGCATATATAGAGGAGTTATTTCTTTCTTCTAAAATGATAAAACCTAGAGTGCAAGTGAAATGGCTTTTTCATTCTGAATCATTACTTCAATTTCAAGATAGCCATGGGTGGCCTTCTCGCTACATATCAGATACACCTTTCAAATTTACAACAGAAACAGAAACTTGGGAACAACAGTACTAGACTTCCTATCTATATGAAAGACGAAAGTTATCTGGCCACATGTCTAACCTGAGTACAGCTTCATTCCCTTTTCGTACCACCATCTCATCAATTATTCCATTAGCCACCTTTAAAAAAAGAGAGAGATTGCGAACTTCAATACTTCCAGAATGCATCTCATGTATAGTGTTAAGAGTAGCCAACTACAAGAAATCTAGTCAGCTGGAAATGCCTAGGCATTGAAAGGGATTCTCACAGCAATGAAGAATGGTAGGAGCTTCCCATTTGATTTATTGGCCACAGGAAAATACTTCTGGTGCTTGCGCATAACCTGTATAAACAGTGAAGAATGGTCACCAGATTGATAGAATCCTATGCGCCAGAAAAGTACCATCCAAAGGGTAGTTTGAACTGGTAGCAGAATCACAAGATTGAAAATGAAAACCAAAAAACAAAAGATCTAAAACATGAACACAATCACTCTTCTGTAATGGACAAACTGGTCCAATAGCAAATAGATGCATTATCACTTTTTTATTGATGTATCAAATATTTCATAAATGTGAAACCTGGTAAAGTATGAAATAAATGAAACCAAATATCTTGGTCACCACACAATTGTGTTCATGCACAAAAAACTGTGCAAACCTGGAACATGTGCGATTCCAGAGTTTTGAAGTATGGATCATCAGACCTCATTTCCAATAACCTTCCTCCCATTTCCACTACACATCCCTCTTTTGCTTTTTTCTGCTGGCAGTTCTTTCTCTGTTTCTTGTTTCTTATCGGACTCCTCACACAATTCATTGCCTTCTTCAGTTCTTAACACACACACACACACAAACGTGCGTGTGTGTTTTCCATATCCAAACTCTTCCTCTTAACAAAGAAGGTCAGCTGGTTTCTTTTGCACTTCTCAACAGTGACACGTCCTCTTGGAAAGGGAGTTGAAAACTTCCAGTTTTTCTTAATTAGCAAATTTTGAGCCCTCTCCTAATCATGAATGGATCCAGCATCCATGGGCCAGATCCCAGAAATTTTCAGATCTAAATATTCAGTATTATGCCGATGATCTTGAAATAGACCTGAAAATTTTAGATATTACATTGTAACAAACTAATTTACTGGTTAATTATAAGATACTACATTACCATTAACAATTAAGAGTGATATTTCATGCCAATAAAAACATATAGATATAATATCCAATGAATAATCCTTACACCAAAAATCATCTTTTTAAATATAATAACCTAATGATATGATTAATTTTCACACAAATCAATCATAAGTGAAAAAAAATGCTGGATCCTCCAACCATAGCCCTGGATGGCATTTATAGGGTAATGGCCAGACCACTGACAATCACAAAACCGTTGGTTTACTACCAGCTCTTTTTAATTTAATCGTAGCAGGTAATAACCTAATCCAGCAAGATGATACACTCTACTTAGAAGCTTTCCATTTCAATGGCCTCGCACATGGGTAAGAAATAGATGAGTGCCTCGTGCAAAGATATGCAAACAAGTTAAAGCAGCTCCTTGAGTAAAGAAATAGTTTCTGCAGAATCAATAAACTGGCTGCAGCACCATTTCATGTACAGGATGGTCTTTGGATTTACATGATGGCATCTTGTTCATTATTCTGAATATCCTATAATGTTCACAAATTGCAATAAATGGGCATCTTTAGAATTTATCTTGAAATCGGGTATACCTGTCATGATTTGACAGCCTAATAACCAATTCAGTCCAGAGGTAAGGAATAACACAACCAAAAATATCACAATACATGAAAGTGTGGAAAGCCACCCAAGATAATGAAAAATACCAAATGACCAAATCATTCATTTTGGAATAAAATAATTCTCCTCTTATAGTTATGTCATCCTGTCAAATGCATAGATGATATGAATCCACTCTCATCGTAACTACGACAACCATCTGAGTAGCTTGCATGGTTTTCCAGGTCCACAGACTAGAAGCTTACTGTTCTGTTAATTAAGGGGCAACTAAATGAGTATAAAATTTCAATAAAAGGCACCCCTGCAAACAACTTCAGATGGGTGCTCTGCAGAAAATATGGAAGTATTGTCAAGCAAAATATTAGATTACCATGATTAGTAAATCTTCTGGAAGCTCTAAGAAGGTTTCGTCAAACCTCCCAAGTATTGGAACTGGTGCTTCAACAAGATTCACAACCTGCATATGGATTTAAGTGTCTTACAATCCTGTTTGCACGTAACAAAATTCAACATGAAAAGGAAACGAACCATTACCTCCTCAAGTAAATTATTCTGAACAATAAGATTCCCACCAACACTTCCAGATAAAGAATTGGAGTGCTGTAAAATTCTTTTCTTGCGGTCCTGCAATTATAAAGCTTTCTCAAAACATACGAAAGAATTTCGCCACTTGGAATGATCTAGCAATATACCACTTGCTCGGAAATGGGAACCGATTACAATTTGCATTACTTGTCTAGTGAAGTGATGTCAGTTACATTTGACCACAATGATGACATACTTTGATTGTTTGTTTTAGCCATGAAATATTGTACGGATTGAGATTTTATAATGTAAAATTGTAATGATTACAAATGCACTTACCTCTTCCCTATTACATATGCATTTGACCCTCAATTTTTGTGCCCTAATACTTGTTTAAACAAACATTGGGAAAAAATAATGATAGCCCACTTACATTACATTCCATGGAATTCGGAAAAAACAAATAGGCCCCTAAACCATTTTTTGTAGGAAATCAATAATTCACGGATGTGGGGATTTGGACCTAAAAATAATTCATGGATGTAGTTTGGACTTTCAAAGAGCCTGTTTGGATGGGCACCAAATTCATGGATTTGGAAATTTTAATTGCCAAATTCATGACTTATATAATTAATGTGTTTGGGTTACCCTTAATTTCTAATCCACTAAGCAAAAGGGGCACAAATAATGAACTTGTCGATCAAAAAATAAAAAAGTCAAAAAGTTCCCCGATTCATGATGTTGGAAAACGAAGGGCTTCCCAAGGTTAAACTTGAGAACGGTTCCCCCCCCCCCAAATGTCCAGCTTTGTAGCCATTGGTCTAATGGTTATGATATTTGGTCAAAGTGATGTTTAAGAGGGATGAGTAATCAAAGGTAGACTCCACACGATAAAAGGTTTAAATCAGCAACCATATTTAGTATAATCAATTTGGAGCATCAAGTTTCCAAGCCATTGCTTAGATAGTTAGCATCATCAGGTCTAAATAATTTTTTTTAAATGATGGGCAATCAAAGGCAGTGTTTTCGGTATCGCGTTACGTATCGCATTCTTGGGATACGGATACATATCAGTTATCGCATGGGATATATCGGTTGTATCGTGTAATGTATCGTTGTTGTTGGAAACATGGGGAAACATAGAGAAATTGGTCAAATTTTTCAATGAAACTTCAGTGATTGTTAAAAAAGATATCAATACAAACTTACAAATCAAAACATTACAAAAAAACAAGTACACATAATAGGTTTTCTTTGTATGGGGTCTTAAATCTATGCGTTGTCTAACTGAATTGATGCAAGTATATTCAATGTCTATTCATATAATTTATAAATGTAAGAAGACATGTAGAAACACAAGCAATACATTCAAAAGCAAAATAAGAATCACAAGATTAGGTTACATACATGTTTGATTTTATGTTTGGACACAAAGATTGGAAATGATTTGCGAGAAATTAGGAAATTTTGATTTTTTTTTTTTTCAATTTTCTGCAACTCGGCCCCATCTCCTCCAAATCTCGAAATCGAAGCTCTCAATCCATGATTTTTCATGGATTTGTAACAATTTGACACTAATTTAACATGAATTCAGAAAATAAAAGGATCGAAATTCGAAAATGCTCACCAGATCGAACATGTGGGATATATCGCACTACCTATGTGTTTCGTATCGCATAGGTGGGATGCAAGATATATCATGGGGTATATCGGCCGATATCATCGATATTTAAAAAAATGATCAAAGGTGAGCCCCACATGATGAATAATAATCAAACATTTTTCTACTATAATTTTTTAAAAAAAATGCATTGTCCATTTTCTAGCCGGTGATAAGTGGTTAGGATCATCCAATCGAAGTAAATTTTTATAGGGGATCGGCAATGGAAGGTGGGCCCCACATGATGGAGGGTCTAGATCGTAGATAGGATATCTTCTAGTTAAATATGGACTATCCATTTTCTGTTATTGATTGGATGGTTAGGATCATTATATCACATCGAATTTTCAGAGGGGTGGGAATCAATGGTGGGCCTTATGCCATAGATCGTCCAAATCAACAATTGGACCTCTATTATAATCAATATGGATGATCCTTCTTCATTTACATTAACTCAATGGTTGGGATCATCTAATCAAACTGACTTTTACAAGGGATGAGCAATCAAAGGTGGACCAACATGATGGATGGTTTACATCAATGATCAAAACTTCTCTATTATATTGAAGCGGATCATCAATCCCTAGTTGTAGACCGAATAATTAGAATCATCCAATCAAAGTGACTTTTAATGTGGATGAGTAATGAATGGTGTGCCCCACATGATGGATGGTCCATATCATGTATAAGAGGGATGGGTATAATCTAAAGGTGGGACCACATGATGGAGAATGGTTAGATAGTTTTTTTATATAATAAAGGTGGGTCATCCATTTCCTAGCTATTGAATGGATGGTTAGAATTATATAATCAAAGTATCAAAGTGAGTTTTTAGAAGGGAACAAAAATGAAAGGTGGGCCCACTTTTTGGAAGGTCCATATCCCCGATGGTACCTCTTCTGACGCGGACATCAATGGTGCACCTTTTAGAGTGTACCAGAGGAGGAGGCGTCGCTGACAGAGTATCAGAGTAGAGTTGATGTGGAAGGACGCAAGGTCCATCAGACCCATTTTTTGACACGCTACGAGTGCAGGAGCGGCATGACCACCCATGGGGCGGATTTCACACCCTATCGTGCGGGTGTTTTAGTTTTAAGCGTTTTTTGCTCTTTTCCTTGTTTTCAGGGGCTTTAGTGCACTTTTTTATTTTTTTATTTTTTTGTTATTTTTCTTGTTTTTAAGAGTTTTAGTGCACTTGTTACTTTTTTCATAACTTATATATACACTGTGAGAAACCTTATTTTAATTATTATTAAATAAATAGAAATTCATATCTTTTCTTCCTCTTTTATCAAGATATTAGGGTTCCAGGATTGGCCCTTGGGTGTTGAGGATTCCACTCCAGTTTCAGGCTTCCTTCTTCCCAGATCTTCGAGGTGCAGGAAAGGTAAGAAATCCACCTTCTGTTCTTTTGATGACAAAGGACCCATAGTTTCTTTATCTCAAACCCTCCCTTCTTCATCCCTTTCGTTCTTCTAGACATTCCCTTTTGATTTAAATAGAAAAGAGGAATAGCTAGTCAGTAGAATCATATACAAACTTGACCGTGTACTGACTTATGCTAGATTTGGGATGTTCTCATATCCCTAGGTCCTCCATTTTTTACTGTTTATGTGATTTTATGCTAAGGGACATGATCCTAACGGAATGATCTCATCTCTGTGTTGAGATTTACCTAATCCCTTTAATTAAAAACAGTTGTTTGATTAATTAATTTATTTGAATCTCGTCATCCTGATTATACATGCATCTAGGGTTGGGGTCATCACATGTCCCAACATCATTTTCTAATATAATAAATATAGACTATACATTTTCTATCCATTGATTGGATAGTTAGGATAATAGGATCAATATATCAGAGTGGTTTCTTAGAGGGGAAATCAAAGGTTGGCCTCACTCATAAGTAGGGGTGTCAATGGAACAGGCTCGGGCATGCAAAATCAGAATTTTGAATAGGGCCAGCCTGGCCTAAAACAATTCAAAATCCAGGCCAAGACCCCAGGCTCGACCCATTGACAGCCCTACTCGTAAGCCATGTAAATCAATGATTGGACCTTTTTCCAGTATAATCAACATCGACAATCCATTTTCATTGTTGGGGTTGTTGATCATCACCGCCATCATCATCTAAGCCTTATCCCAACTAATTAGGGTGGGCTACGTGAACCATTTTCCGCTATTTCACTCTATCAAGGGCCATAACTTCAGTTAGAACATAGGTCATCAAATCTTTTCTTACTACCACCACTCACATCCTTCTAGGCCTTTCACTTGCCCTTTAAAGCCTTCAACCTATACCAACTCACTCCTAACAAGCACAGTTCTTGGTGTCCGTTGCACATGACCAAATCATCTAAGTCTACTTTCCCTCATCTTGTTACCTATTGATGCTACTCCTAAATTCCCCTCAAATGCGTTCATTTCTTATTTTATCCTTCATTGTCTTGCCACTCATCCATCTCAACATCCTCACTGCAGCTACACATATCCTATGGATGTGTTGCTCCTTAACTGCCAACATTTTGTCACTCATCTCATACGTGACATTTGATGACCATTAATTAAATTAATTGTCTAACATAACGTGATTTCAAAGGGACTTAAACCTCCCTCCTAAATGTAAATTCGATTAAGCTGACCAAACAATAAATCTAGAAAATAATGATTTGACATGCTGAATCCCAAACAACAAAAAATTCTACTTAATGAATTTCCAATCTCACGAATATACGAATTGATGAACTCCAAATTCATGAATTGAGTTATTTCATGGATCCAAATAGGACCTAAGGTTCTAAAAACATCAAAATGGGGGGGCAATAAGGGTTTGATTAAACAATATGGATATCCATATCAAATGATGACAAAATAGAAAGAAAAATAGTGAATTGGGCAAGTAGTAAAGCTAGACAAGCTATAACACGGAACCATCTGCATGCAAAGGATTCTGCTAATGTTATCGAGCAGGTCTCCTCAGTCAGGTTCCCTAGGAACTTCACCAATAGGAAGGAAGAAAATAAGGGAGATTTGAATGTAGATCTCAAACACCTTGAGCATGTTGAGAGGGAAGGAAATTCACCAAACTCCTCAGCCAAACTTGGAGTTCATACACCATTAATACAATTTCGGGATCATGTTCCCGTTATGGTAATATGCCGCTTTGTCATCTTTCTACTCTTTTTGAATAAAAATTCCATTAGTAGTGAAAAAGAAGTCTGGCAATGATTGCCAATGATTGCTAGATGGGCTTTACTGACGTACCGATGGTGCTCCGTGTAAGATATCCTAGGAGATTGGAGTGGGTTATAGTCGTTTGCCGGACTTTTGTATTTTGGGAGAGGTTTTTCCTCGTTGCTTGTTTTGCTTTTAGTACCCCAAGCTCATCGAGCAATGGGATGGTCACTTGTTGCTGAACGCCTTTGTATTTTCCCTCTTTGTTTTAGTAATATTTTAGTCATCTTTTAAAAAGAAAGTTCGTTGGTGATAATTAAAAGAGAGAGAGTGAGAGAGAGAGAGAGAGAGAGAGAGAGAGAGAGAGAGAGAAGAATCACGATGAGCTTCTACCAACTACCATTCAGGGTAATTAAGCACCGCATGCCAATAAATGAAAGAATAATTTTGGTGTACCTCAATTTCAATCAAAATTCCTGCTTTCTTCATATTATCTAAATAAGACTCCGCGCTTTGTACCTGTAAAAAATTTAGCAAACACTCACACGAACTAAACAAAGGATGATTGAAGACGGAAAGGAAAAAATAGTAGCTCGAAATATTTCAAGCTGTTCGCATAGTAGTGGAATATACAATTGAATCACAGTAATTTATGTGTTATATTATTAACAAAAGTTCACTTCATTACAGTAAAAGGCCTTATAAATGAAGAATAAACATTGGGAAATGATAAAATGGTAAAGCATGAAAGGATTTGGTAGAAAGGTTTGAAGAAATATATGAGACCATCATTTCAAAAGTAAAAGGAGAATATCTAAATTATTTATGAAATGCTCAATCTCCACAAAAGGGTAACACACATATTGTGTATGAAATCTGGATGGTTCAACTTGTATGCCCCATTGTGGATAAACCGTAAACCAAAAATCACACCAGTTAAACTAACCTAGACATTGAATTGAGTATTTTTCACCATGGTATCTGCGGGTGAACCTGTATCTGCAGGCGAATCATCCCAGCCAAAAAATGATATGCTGCTGGCGTTGCGTATCAATATCGGCCCACATCAATCGAAATTTTTCTAAGCCCAAAACTACAAAAATATCAAAAAGGGGCAAGAAACCATAGTTTTTTGTGTTTTGGACATGTATTTAATGGCGTATCGGACCATTCTTGAGCATGTTTTCTGTTTGGTAGCCCTGTTATAAGATGCATTGCTGAGCTTTTGAGATTTAATTTTTAGTGTATCACATAAATTGGTATGAAAAACGAATCTATCAAAATGTAACTAGCATCTTCATCAGCTCATTTATAAAGTATATTTGCTGAGCTTTTGAGATTTAAATTTTTAGTGTATCACATAAATTGGTATGAAAAACGAATCTATCAAAATGTAACTAGCATCTTCATCAGCTCATTTATAAAGTATATTTTTTTTGGCCTACGAATGTCATCCATTGGTTGGACTTTCTCTAACTGCTCCTTTGTATTCCTCGAGAGCCCTCCAACAGTGGCTAGGATCACCTGGCCAATGTGTTTTTCAAAGTATGCCCCATCCACAATAGGACCCAAAGGATGAATGGTTTGGATCTCATATGCATTTACTGCATGTACAGATATTGACTCAATAACTAACATAGATCATATTGATAACACTAGATCCTCCCCCAAAGAAAATAAAGCAAAACTATACAATGAGGGCCTTATTGCTGTAGCTTACAAAACTGGCCCCATTGATAACTCGAAAAAGCAAGGCATGGATATAAGGCTTTCATTCCTTTCTTTCACCAACAACATATGAAAAGGAAGAAAAAAGTCCTCATAAGGACTGAAACTAATAACACAAAAGACGAGAACAAAATAATGGCCGATACCTCAATAATAGCTGAAGAAGAATTCCGCAGGCCACATGTTTCTTTTCCACTGACATTTATAAAAATAAATAAAAACATTTTGAAGTAGATAATACACACGTCTTAAACCAATTATATCTTAACTAAGAAATTAATCGCAGCCACTTCCTATTCAATACAAAATAGTTACAATAGTTGAATATAATTAGTGCAGTCGCAGTAATACTTCCACATTTGTTTTATGTAAATGGAACCTGATGCAGGACATGAAATTCAAATATGATGTGCAAGATTTTCAGGCTTTAGATCACACTAGTTCAGAAACAATTACACAAAATTCCACATCCCACACAAAAGTTCAAACACTCAATCAAGGGGAATCTTATGCGGATTCAGGCCTACACATGCTAGGGCCGGATCAATCAAAATTATAGACCAAACAAGAATCAAAGGAGGGTAAATTCATCCACACATGCACAGAAAAAATTCCCCCAATCCAAAGGATTTAGAAATTTCAATTCGGGAAACCCTAAGGTTGAAGAAAGGGCCTAAAATTGGGGATTTAAATAATTTAGGCTTACGTTTAGGGATTTTGGGTGAAAAAGAAATGAAAGAGAGGAGAGATACGAACCAGAGAAGTACCGCACGTGTGGACAACAGCAATGGCCCAGACACACGTGCGTGTGATCCTAACTGCACGTGTGTGAGGCCCACTATTCAGAAAAAGGCAAGCTTGGTGCTAGTCGGCTAGGGGTGGACTCCAAACCCCCAAATATCAGCTCGATCCAATGCACGGTTTGTGTGTGGTGCTCCGCCGAAGTTTCAACCCTCCTACAGGGCTAAATTATGGAAATCTGCTGTAGAGAGAAAAACGACTGCAATAGAGAATGGATTTGAAGCGTAGATGATTGTAGGAGGAGAAATATGGATGGAAGAAAATGGGGACGAATCGGCATAAGTGTGGCTTCACACCACGGTAGTTAGCCCTTCGAAGAAGGAATGGCTTCGCATCCAATTAGGTTTTCATAACTCGGAAAGGAGTAGGAAAACGCAGAAATTTTATTAATCTTCAATGAATAGAAAAGACTACAAGGAGTGTCTATTTATAATAAAACCCTATACCCCAAAACTCGCAGCATGTGCGCAACCTATTACTTGGCGACGAAGTAATCAAAAATAACAACTAATCAAGGCAATCTAAACCGTCCATGATACTTCTAATAACAATAATAAGAAAAACCCAAAGTACTAGATTAATTAGAATAGTGGGTCACGATCATGAGAACCTATGGTGGGATTCACATGACTATCGGGTCTACTCCAATGAACCAAAACACAGTCCTCTAACTAGGAGGCCCTCCCTGAACGTCGTCATCGATCCAGATCGATGATGGGGCCCTCCTCCTCCTTGCGTACGTGCGTAGGGGGTGTGCATGTGCGTGTGATGTCCCCATCAGAACCATTTGGAATGGCTAAATTGTTAGTTTTCAGCTCCCAC
The DNA here is from genome assembly GCA_021015155.1 of Magnolia officinalis. Lineage (NCBI taxonomy): Eukaryota > Viridiplantae > Streptophyta > Magnoliopsida > Magnoliales > Magnoliaceae > Magnolia > Magnolia officinalis. The sequence continues at coordinate 8,550,373 of JAJHSJ010000007.1, forward strand.
CAAATGATGCCTCCATGCCGATCCTAATCAGCAATCTCAAAACACATTAACATCAAAGACACTACACACTTTATCTATAGAAGGCATTTATAAATTACCTAGGAGATTATATGCATTTACATTCACATGCTCATTGTCTCATGTGATCTGCCATACATTCACATGCCATCTAAACTGGAAAGGTGGCATGATTGTGCAAAAAGCCATTTATCTAGCCCCAAATTTTTTCAAGGCTTTTTGTGTGTGAGTTTGGTGGCAAACCTCGGCAAACCCCATATAGCCGGGACAAGGGTATAATGAGATGGTGAATTTAGTAAAACTGAATTAGTAGAATCAAAATGGCAAGAAGGGATCCTCATGCTTGAACTCATGCAATTTAGCTTGACGGGGAGAAAAAGGAGGTGTTGATGCAGATCCTTAGGTTAGTAACAGGTGTGATTGAGTGCTCCAAAGTTTTTTTTTCCCTCTGGAACTGGAAAGCAAGGAAGCTGGATCCCTTTCTTCTTTCATACACCATTTTAACAGAGGGAATTAGTATTAGATTGTTCTCAAGAGTGCAGCCAGGTCCAACCATAACTCATTTGTAGCATGTTCAGTGTTCTATACTGTTACTGGCACTTGTCATGGTTATCCTCGTTTACTTTGTGAATCACTGATCGAGGGCTTGGGTTTCAATACACAAGGCGTTTCACTTTATAGAAGACTTCTTAAGAAAGGACTTGAGGTACGCATCCTCATAGCTAAACAAACAGTAGTTAGTAGGCCACCATCTGCAGGATCTGGGTTCTTATATGCATACAAGAATGAAATCAGCCTCATTCAATTCCTTTATGCCTTAAGTTTACGCTAGGAGATGGGCAAACATGCTGTCTGGTTGGGATAGATAAAGGCAATCATCCGGTTCATGAAAGCCAAATTGAATTGACTTAAAAATTTGCAAGCTAGCAGAAGGTTTTCCAAAACAAATTTGATATAGTTACCTCAAAATCCCTGCAAACGTAAATGGCACAACTGCATCTCCATGGAGTGCCAAAAGCCAGCGAATAGGCCTACTAAACATGATCTACATGAAAAGAGAAGCAAAAAGCAATTCATCATCAATCCAAATAACGATTCTGTAAGAAAGTGAAAGAGTGATGCCTAATTGCCTATTAATAAATAAATAAATAAACGAGACGTGTTGGAGTCAACTTTCTTAGACCAAAAAGCAATACAACCGTATTTAGCTACGAAAAGAAATACAGAATACTCATTTGGTAGACTGGTGGTCAAACAAGACATAGTTATTGATTTGCAGAATAGGCCTCCAAACACGATATCAACGTTAATCAAGTTAACAGGCCCACCTTACAAAAGGATACTACCTGAGCAAGAAAAATGACCATTGACCTTTTTACAGGTTAAATAAGAACAATGTTAGAAATATTAACATACAAATAATGATCACATTTTTTATTTTATTTTTTTAAAAGTTCAGAAGCTCTACAACAAAGGTAGTGCAGTTAACTTTAAACAAATAAAAAAAATCCCAAATAAGCCCTGTATGAACTTTAAAATAATAAATAATTAAAAAAACATTGGAGACTGACCTTTTTGGCCAGTGGACCAGGACTCTGACATGTTTGATACTTGTCGACCATGCACCACCCACATATAGCAAAGTGTCAAAAACTTCCTATTTTAGAAAAACCTTTTTTTATTGGTTAGAACGTTAGTACATACACCCCACTGTTAGCCACACCCCACTTGGGAATTGATACCAAGACCTCGATGTTGAAACGAGGTTATCTTCACTCAGTCTACCACAAGAGCTATGGATCGGTGTGTTATTTTAGGAAAACCTGGGAGAAGACTGTAATTGAAATGACTAAACTCATCATCACCATCATCAACATCTAAGCCTTATACCAACTAATTGGGGTGAGCTGCATGAATCCTTTTCCAGCATCCACTCAATTGAAATGACTAATGTATCTCTTACAAAATAATATGCCCCTCAAATTCACTTAGATGAATGACACATGACAAATGTTTAAGGAGCTCATCTTGTTAGCTTTGTAATCTTAGAAGAAACTTATGCTCACTCTAATGACCAAGCTTACACTAAATTCCTGCCTTCAAAAGTCAAAATGCCACTTGCCAAACACCCCTGACACTCCAATATCTTTGTGTCCCTAGATTCTTTACCCTACACTTAGGGCATGTGGCATCCATCTAACCTGAACATAAAAAACAAACAATTGCCCCAAGCCTACACCGACATCTATGAATAAAAGCCTACTTCTTAATAAAAAGTTCCCTGAAATCCTAGTCTATGCTTCCACCCCTGAACCAAACAAACTCTTAATTCTCACCTCAAGCACCAAAACTTGGCAGAACTTCCCCAAAGATGGTACAAAAGGTAGAGATAAGAAAACACTGTAGCAGAGGAGAGAGCAAACCATCTAGTGTGTAAGTTGTAAAGTCAAACCAATTCAGCATAGGGTGTTGATCCAGAAAGGAGCTAATTAGTAGCACTGTCTACTTATTCTCTCCTGGCCCAAATCAACCTCTTGGAAGTCTCTTCTGTCACAGACAAGAATCTGATGCAGATTTCTAATTTTCACATTGACATCAAGCCATCATTGCTCCTAGAACTAGAAGAAAAAACCCGTTACACATACCACTTCTATACAAATGACATAGGCCACCAGGCGACAAAAGCCAAAGGTGTGCTCAACAGCTTCCCCATTGTAAAAATGGATCCTAATGAGTTAAGTACCCAATGACCTTGAAATTAGGTCACTCCTCTGTAATGTTCTAAAATAATATTCTCTGTCTTGGCCTATACGCCTATAGTTACGTGGTTGGGCAGCTTAAACCTACGTAGTCTATGCAAATATTCTTGAAACATTACGCATGTTCAACTGAGATAAGATAAAAGAATACATGAAAGAAAATCATGTTTCCTCACAAAAAACACAAGAAAAAGGTAGAGAGTGTATGTACCTGGGAGTTCCAACGCATTGTCTTTGGAAATGAAATTTTAGCTATAATATCAGGCAAATCTTCAGCCAATACCTAGTCCCATAAAATGAACATCAAAGATTGCAATTCAAACCCAGAGGTAAGTAACGAAAGAGATACCAGACAAAACAGATGTGCTACAAGAAAAATAACACCATATTGTTCGCCAATGTACAATACTAGAGAATAACAACCTCTCAAAAACACTCATTAGCATTCAAGAGATGCTATGGCTAACAAGGTTCAAGTGTTAGATTAATCGCTCAAAATTTTTTTACCATTCAACTCATATTGATCAACACTCAAGTGCAAGGAGCAGCTCAAGTAACCATCATCATCATCATCTGAGACTTATCCCAATTAATTGGGATCAGGCACATGAATCCTTTATGCCATTCCACTCTATCAAGAGAAATACCTTCAGTTGGACCATAGGTCATCATGTCTTTTCTTACTACCTCCATCCACATCCTTTTAGGCCTTCCCTTTGCCCTTTTGGAGCCCTCAACTTGTACCTGTAGTGGCACAACTTCAGGTACTTCTCTCACCCTTCCTTCCATACACCAGGTTTAAATCTTTTTTGTGTGGACAAACAAATAAGTCCAGGTTCTTTTTTACACACCGAGTCTAACTCATTGACATGTGCAAGACAATGATACCCACATCATAGTTTATGCAACACCAGTTTGGAGTTCCAGCAACACTTTTGTTCTCTTCTTTGGGCTTGTTTGGGTTGGGATCACCACAGTAATGTAATGGAAAAGTATCATCATTACAATTTTACCAGCTCAAAACCAAACACAGCAATCATCGGTCAAATGCAGACGCTTTTAGGAGACAAGGAATTTGTAATCATTCCGCTTTTCAATTTCGTTACTGTAGATATCTCGGATCCAAACATGCACGTTAGTGTATGGATTTGATGATTTGACATTAAGGTAATGCTAAAGCGATAAACCAAATACGGCAATCCTCAATCGAATGCGGATGTACCTCATCTGAGTAGAATTTTTTGCTTTCTAACTCGACTTCTCATTCTATTTAACTAAGAAAACAAAGGGATGATGCATGGGAGAAAGTGGTGAAAATGAAAAGGAGAAGTGTATGTGTGCACATGCTGTTGAAAAGGCAGTGAAAGAAGTGAGTTCCTATCTGGAACCTACAGTTTAATGTCTTTCAAGGAACCATATCTCACTAGAAAGAGAGGTTTCAAAGAGCCAACAGATTTAGAAAGAAACATGCATTTCGCATATGAAATTCAAGGCACTTTTTTTCCAATAGGATATCATCATCATCCTTTCTCCCGGTAATTTGGGCTTGGCTTTTAAATGGTAGATTGGCAAAAGTTTTACAATCAGCTCCCACCAGATATCAACCATCCTCCTGAGCTCTTGGAATTGGCCGTGGCAGAGGCTTACATTTACACAGCTCAGAAGCAAACAAGGACCAACCCAATATCATGATATTCAAGAACAGTTGTGTTACAGCCATGATGGTTGTTATGTAATGGTAATGGTGGGAACCGGTACGCAATACATGGCTGTAATGCCCATTCTTAAAAAAAGGCCCATAAAGGCCTTGTAATGGCCATAATGGTCTGATATGGAGCCGATACATTTTCTTCCATTAAATTTTTTTTTTACTTTTTACCATTACAGGGCCATAAGCCCATATCATAACGGCCATAAGGCTGGCCATCCTGGCTACCATTACTGTTATTGAATACCTTGCCCAATATTTACCCCAGCCTAACTATTATATGCATGCGCAAACAGCGAGCAAGCTGTGTCAGATCATGGAGGGGCAGTTACTAAGCAAACCGCGGAGCACAAAACACCAACACACATGAAACATCATGCTCAAGTAGTCAGCTGCTAAAATAGCAGCAAACCCACTGATTACATTATTCCCAGCAGAACTCGCGTGCCAACACAGGCCACAACCTGCACCATACCACAACTATGGCATTCTACCCATAAAGGAAATTTGCTAACAGTTGATGTCCCAAAGCATGCAATGCCAGATGAGCCCGTCGAGCATGAACTGATTTCCAGTAGGATTAAAAAAATGCATAATTATTATTTAACAAAAAAAAGCTTTGTGCAAAACCTAATTCTATCAATGGCCTTAGCAAGGAGAAAGCTTGAAAATGGACCTCTAAGGTAAGTCGCGCAGATTCCTTCAAACGAACATAAACATACTCCATCTTCCCTGAGACTCCAAAAAAAAAAAAAGAACACTCAATGAATACCAAAAAATTTCAATAAAATATGGAGGGAAATTTCCTCCTACATACACTTGTTGACTCAACATCCAGAAGGCAATTGACACGATATTGGCAATTTTCATTTTCAAATCATAATTAGAAAGATGCAGAGCAATTAACATATGACAGAAAGCCCAAAATGAAAATAAGGATCAGTTATGTAATAATTCTGAACTTTTGGTTGGGCTCACTAGTCTGTATCCAGATACGCACTGGTCATCTTGTCCAATCTGCTGAGGATGCACTCCAAATATTAATTGGCAAGTTGATTCTTTTGTTATCTGGTGCTATTATTTTGATGAAATAAGAGTATTCAAAGCAATCCAGAATCTGGGCATATTAGTGTAGGATAGCAACCTAGGATTCCAGTTGTAAAGTTTTTACATTCACTACTAATGCAGTGATTAAGATGACAATCAAGGATATTGATATTCATAATCAAGAGTGAAATCCTGCAGAATATTAAAGCCAAGTCAGAAAAAGCATGGTTCATCAATCAAGAAAATTGAAGGTTTTCATGTACCTTCCTACTCTCAAGTCTCGACAAAAAAGATGTTGATTGGGGACAAGTGGATGTTGCTTTTAGGACAACATTAACATGTTACCAGTAATCAAAGTCAAAGGTATGCTCTTAAGGTTAAAACATCAAGAAGCTGAGGTGTGAGTTTCTATGGCAGAGCGTGGAGAAGAAGAAAAAATTCCACCTGGTAAACAGGGGGAAAGTGTGCAAATCTTATGATAGGGGAAGTGCAGGGATAAGAGATTTGGCATGGATGAAACTGGCACCCCTGTGGAGGTTTGGGACGAAGGAAGGTGCGCTATGGAGGGAATCTATTGCTAGTAAGTGTGGATGCAATGAAGGACAATGGTGCACAAGGACTTTTCCATGTACAAAGCTTCGGAGATCTGGAAGGGGTTGCGCCTGTGAAGGCCAAGTTCCTTGAGGGGATCGGCTTCTCTCTTGGCAACAGGGGAAAGATCCAGTTTTGGGAGGACATTTGGATAAGTGATGACTCCTTGCAAGATACGTGCCCGAGAATTGCCCGCTACGCTCCACAATATTCCAGCTGCGCATTGCTATTCTTACCATAGAGAGTTTGTTGTCTGGTCTTCCTCTTGCTGTAGATCCTTCATCAATGAAGAAGCAGAGGAGTTTGTGATGCTGCTAAATTGTATCCAGTTATGTCACCCAGTTAGGGGACGAACAAGTCCAGACACTTCTCCATTCATTCTTTTTATGTAAGGCATCTGCAAAGTAGGGAGGGAGCTTCATGCAAACATGGTACGTGTGGTCTTATGGAGCTCCCTTGAAGATTGCGGCTTTTGGTGGGCTAGTTGGAAGGGAGAGGATTATGACCGTGAATAATCTTCAGAAACGATCAATGATGATACTGAATATCTGCCTAACATGTATGGCAAATGCTGAAATAGTCAACCATCTCTTCATTCACTGCTTGTTTGCGCATCAAGTGTGGTTTGATTTCCTTACAAGTTTCCACATTTCATAGACTATGCCAAGTTCTGCTGAAGGCCTTCTCATGGCTTGGCATGGTGTTGGGCTTTGGAAGCAGGAGAGGGCCCCGTTAGACGCTGTGTCTGCTGACTATCCTTCAGAATAAAGGAACGAGAGATGCTTTTGTAATGTTAGCGATAGTGTAGAGAGGGTTTCAAGAAGAGCGATGGGTTTCATTATGGAATGGGCCTCTTGTATAATGGGCTGTGAAAATGTAGTTTTCCTTTCTAGTTTGTAGTTTTGCGCCATCTTGGCACTCTTATTAATAAAATCATTGCTACCATAAAAATAAAATAAAATAAACTGATAGAAATGCACAGCCAAGAGTAAGCTTGTTTTCTTATACTCTGGCAGCATATGACGCCTGATACAAAGACACTCAAAGATTGAACGCGCATCATACATCGCCAAGAGTAGAGCTTGTGGTTCTATTTTTGCTCAAGTGGGATAGCTAAGAATTTCCAAACATAGTTAAGTAACAGTTCACAGGCTGAAATCTCTTTCTTAATTCCTTTGGTGATACATGGCTTGTCCAAGTGATTTGTCTAGCCAAGTGGCCCAAGTCCATTATATATGCGATCTCGGTACGTTAATCAGCAATGCAATGGCGATCCTCAATAACCAGATTAGAAATGAGATGTGGTCATTTAGACCATGCCAATTGCAGCAATTATGTCTATAATGCGCTGAGGTGTCTCGGTCAGTCGGTCCACATGGGTGCTAAACACGCAATTCCAACCAGCCTAGAGCCCATGCTGACAGGCACAAGTAACCTATAAAACTTCAAAGGGGAATGATCAATGCATTGGTTAGTCTACAAGAAGAAATTCCAAGTAAGCACGAGCCATCAACTTGGGTTGCGGGTTGAGCACATCCCTGACCATTGTATACACTGCTAATCACTCATATAATAAAATATTTAGCAACTCACCTGGTAAATCCAAAAGAGACATGCGCACATGAAGAATGCCCTCCCACACACACACACACACACACACACACACACCACACACACACACACACACACACACACACATACACAACACAACACACACGTGTAAAGGAATATACTGGTGTGCGGCTAACAGGATTGATACTCTTAGTGCGGTGGCCAGTCACTGTTCCCTGAAGTTGGTATCAGAGCCCAGGTCGTGCGCTCGAAACCTTGCGGTGGCATGAGGCCTGTAATGGGAATTGTACAGACAGATATTGTGGCGCCTGCACCAGCGGAAGCGTGTGAATCCCGTATAAAGGAATATACTGGTGTGCGGCTGACACGATTGATCCTTTTAGCACGTTGGCTGGTCATTGTCCCCTGAAGTTGGTATTAAAGCCCAGGTCATGCACTCAAACCCCCGTGTGTGTGTGTGCACATATAGACGGTCAGGCCAGATCCACAACAAAGCTTTGTAGGTTAAGCATTTTGTGGGCCCACTGTGATGCATAAAAGACACCCGATCCGCCCATCATGTACACCCCTAATGTTCTCCTTGGTGCCCAAAAAATCAGGCTGATCCAAAACTCAGGTGGGCCTACATGCTTTCCAGATTTTTTTTATTTTTTTTTTTAAGTAACGGAATTCATTGAAAGAGAGAGAAAAAAGAACAGCGACTGCCGAGGTGGCAGAATAATAATTAAAGAGAGAGAGAGAGAGAGAGAGAGAGAGAGAGAGAGAGAGAGAGAGAGAGAGAGAACAGACTACTGGCCTAGGAACGTAAAAAACAGACTACGTGCTTTCCAGAATTTGTAAAGTTACAAAATCCTTCTTTTATCAGCGTTTATGGAGCCCTTTGTCAACAAGTATTTCACCTAACATGAAAACTTACCTATAAAACAGTAAAGAATAACGCAATATAAAACTGCAATGGTGTTCCCCTTGAGTTCAGTCCAATGAAAGGAAAGGATTAAATCTCTAAGAATTGCCTTGTACTAGAAATTTAAAAATATATATATTATAAAAAATAAAAAATAAAAAAAATAAAAAAAATAAAAAAAAACTTGAGCGAAGAAAAAAATTTAAATTCAATAAATTAGCATGCGTATGAGCAACTGACTTGATACTAACCATCAGCTTTCTTAAAAAGAAAGTCCAGGGATACACAATATTTGCGGCAAAAACCCTCAGCAGCCTGAAAAAGAATAACAAATTTATATTACAAGGAAATCACAAATACATCAATGTTAACTTTTACATAAATAAAACATCAAAACCTAGGATACCCAGATGCTAATGATTAGGGTGCCAGTATCAAACTGTGGTATTGTATCCAGCATGGATACTTGTGATACAGTTCACTATTAGGTTGGCTGTCTTATAAAGTCCAAACAATCTTCTCATCCATATCTGTGTCCTAGATTTTAGGAAATGTGGAGTCTTATCTCTACTCTATGTAGCCATTGCCCATGATCCATATTTAGGCATTATAGATGCACACTTATGTTAGGTATGAAAAGAGCTATCATCGCATCAACTATCAAGTACATCAAGGATTGAGTGCAATTGATCCTCTAAACCCCAAATTCTGTGTACAGGTATGATGAGGATTATTTGCAACTTGAGAATATAATCATGCTAAAATATTGGAATTCATATCTACACTCACCCTGATTGATTTGCTAACAAGTAACACCCGTTCTCCAATTTGGAAGCTTACAGGTAATGGTCTGTATTCCTGGAGTACGGTTATGCGTATTGACTATAGCAAGCACCAGGTACAATGGATTCTCTAAATCAGCTCTCAGGATACAGGTATGGCCGGGACTGGTTGCAACTCAACATATTAATCATGTTAAATATAGCCATACGACTATTTTCCAACTCAACATATCATCAGTGGGGTTTATAGCACAATTAGTACAATGCACTATAAATTCTAGAAACTAGCAAATTCTAGTCTTCAAAACCCTAACAGACCTGAAGTTTCCTTTGTTGAATTGGAAGGTCTGCCGGCCCTTTTCTGAGGGGGAAGCGAGCATCAAGTGTCTTGACCTAGTAAACCATGCTCACTTGGGCAAATGGTCTGGCAGTTTGCCACTGAGGATTCTAGCTTGTGGAGATCCTTAATTGTTGCCAAATATGGTTCTTCTCTGATGGGCTGGCAGACCAAAGATCTGTCCCTCTATCGAGCCTCCTTCCATTGGAAGGCGGTGGCTCGTGTTGCTGTCAAAGTTTTTAAGGGCTCGATTGGGAGCTTGTAAATGGATGTAAATGGGGAATAGAATTGGAGGTAAATGAATTAGGAGTAAATGGCTTCCTCAGCTGTGTTTGGATGAGAGTAAATAAAATGCATTTGAAATCCAAATATTCTATTATGATGGGAGTAAATGGGAGGAATTGGAATGCATTGGAAATTTTTAATATATTCACAAGAAAATATGTGATACCCCAAATTAGCTTTACTCTCACAAATTAGTGTACATATGTGATAGTTAACAAATTTATTTTAATAAGCCCATTGAAATATATACTTTAGCAAAAAATGAGAAAATTTTGAGCCTCAAGCGAGCCACAAATGTAAGGATCACTAACAAGCAACTTGCTAATTCTTTTTAACCGTCCGTTGAGATGGCCAACCTTTGGACGGTTTAGATTATTCTATTGGTGTGATTTTAGTGATGTAGCCAGTAATTGAATTTTTCAAAGTATCATTAGCATGCCATGTGTATGGTGGACATGTGCGTAGCGCCACCTTCATTTACTCATGTGACTCCCCAAGGGAGCCCAAAATGGCACTTCACCTCATTTACTTCCAAATCCTCTCCTAGAAAGGATTTCATTTACATGCCCATTTACTCCAATTTCATTTCATTTACATGCATTTATTTCCCATCCAAACACATCTCAAATACCATTTACTTCCATCCAAAAGGCCCCTAAGGGCTTGTTTGATTTTCCAGTGCATTGGTAAATACCTTGTAAAAGGGGTAATAATTATTTCCTTATGCATTTACAACATTTTCACCCATACTTGATTTGACTACCTACTTTTTGGACACGAAAACCGAAAACATTGCAAAATATATGTGGGTCCCACTATGATGCATTTCGCTTATCCACACCGTTCATCCATTATGCCAGCTGAATTTATAGCATGAGAAAAAAAAAATGAGGCATATCCAAAACTCAAGTGGACCACGCCATACGAAAAAGGGAATCGAACACTTACCGTTAAAAACTTCGTGAGGCCACTGTTTCTTTTGGCGTGGGCCACTTAGAGTGTTGGATCTGCTTCATTTTTTGTCCCATGCTTCAAAATATTGTAGTAAAACAGATGAACGGAACAGATATATCATATACATTACTGTGCAGTTCAAAAATTAAAACTATCTCTTTCGAACAGGTTTCAAAGGCACAAATTCCTATGAATTTTCAAACGCAGTGAAACCGTAATAATTACCCATTTATAGTGTATTTACACTGGCTTTGAAAAAACAAACATGCCCTAAGGGATTCAATTTTTCTATCGAAGATGGATCTAGAATAAGATTTTGGGAAGACGTTTGGTGTGGAGATTCTACTCTACACTTATCTTTCCCATCTCTTGCCAATCTTTGTCTTGTGAAAATATATTTGTGGCTAGTTGCTTCTCTAGCCTGGACACTAAAGATATCTGGGTCCCTCCTTGCCACAAAAGCTTAAGGGATTCTGAGATAGATGACTTGGTCAATTTGCTATGCCGTTTGCAGGCATTAGTGCTTCTCTTGGAGTTAAAGAGAAGCACTCCGGTGAATCCAAATTGAGACCACCTTTTTTGCATGGCTTGTTGGGAGAAACCAGATCCTCACCATCGACAATCTCCGCAAAAGCGCTTTGATCCTACCCAACACTTGCTTCTTTGCCTCAAAGATGCGAAGTCTATCAGCATCTCTTCATTCATTGCACCTTTTTCTCGACAGTTTGGTCCCAATATTTTAGTTCTTTCAAAGGTCTCCTAGGTTATGCCGAGTTCCATTGAAAGCCAGTCTTGGCCCACTAATGGTGGAAGGAAGCTGGTAAATCTAGATGGAGAGTTGCCTTATTAGCAGTTCTTTGGGCTATTTGGGGCGAAAGAAGTAAACCAATGCTTCTATAACAAAAATGGTTCCGTTGTTGGGGTCTTAAACCGGGTTTGGTTGTATATCAAGGATTGGATTTCCTAAGGGCGTGTTTGGATTCACGTATAGTATTGTACAGGGAAGTAAAACTATCCCATCAAGGAATTCGTGGTACTGTAGCGCCATGGGGTCTGCATTTTGAAAAACACTCACAATGTTTGGGTTAGAGTAGAATTGTGTACATAAACATTATGGATTTCGAAAAATAATGTTTGGAACAATCAGCGGCAATAGCCATAATCGTTGGAAATCAGATTTCATAAAATTAATAGTAATCCCTGCTTCGTCCTGCTCAAGCCACCATCATTAGATCCACAAATTTGGGTCATCCTCTTTTTCATCTGATCTCCATCATCTACCACTGCTGAACACACCATTCTTGCCATACCACAGCCCTCTTGCTGCTCACCACTACTGAAATACTGTTGCAACCCATCATCCGCAAGCTGCAGAGCCCCGTCATCCCCAATAGACAATAGATTTGGAACCGTGCATCACCCAAGCAATGTTGGCTCCAATCACCATTAGATTTAGAACACGATTACATATAATCAGTGCCAGCTCTACTTCCTGTACCACCACCATCATCCCAACCATCTCCGTCCAGTCAGCACCCACCGCCACCATCTTCATCTTCTTCGGCATCTTCCAAAATCCCATAAACCTGCTAACAACCACCAACAACAACCCTATTCTCCATTGTTGCTTCCTCTCTTCTGATGTTCTTCTTTCCCCAAGTCATAAAAAAATAATAAAAATAAAAGAAGGAAAGCGAAGAGAAAGGTTTGTCTTTTTTTTTAAGTGCCCTGTGGCATGTGGATGTAACAGCTTCTACGACCCTTGACATTAAACCCTAGCATTTCAAACCATAATCGGGCAATTTCCAATTCCAGTCCAAAGCTCCTAAAATCAGCCAATCCTTGCTTCAAACCATAACAAGAATTTGTGGATGGAATGAGGACAGAGGAACGGAATCTTCAGGAATTTCCGACAAAAGCTATGTGAATAATCGACCACATACGATGGTGGAGGTCCGATATTAGGATTACCACACCACGATCTGCCACATCCGACGATAAGAGAAGCAAGAGAAAACCCCGCTGCAGATAAGAGAGAGTAGGGCTTTGATATGGTCCGCTGAAACACGCAGCGATGAAGGAGGTTTTTTTTTTTCTTTTTTTAATTCTCTCTGCAATGGCGATGCAGTGCAATGAAAGCATTGCACTGCCACCTGCATTGTACGCTGACATACGAGACGCGTGGATTTTGAAATTTAGTTCGGTGACGTACTCGGCCCGCCAGCGTACCACGTGTGGACGTTTGGATAGAGTTGCAGTGAGATGTATAATATATTATAATATACAATGTTGTACAACGTGGGCCCGGCATCCAAACATGCCCTAAGGTTTTTTGTGGTTGTTTGGGGTGGTTCACCCTTGGGCTATGTTGTATATTGTTTTTCCTTTTTGTTTTGTTGTTTTCCTCTGTTAGTTGGTACTTTTCTGGCTTTTGGCCCTCAGCCTTAATAAAATTCATCATCTTTCAAAAAAAAAAAAAAACTGAAGTTCAAGCCCTGCATGGGAGGTTCTCATAGGGATACAGTGCAAATGGATCAAGTTGGATCGATGGGAGTTCTAGACCCAACCTATTTAATGATCGGATCTACATGTTGGACAACCTAGAACCAAGTCCCAACCCATTAAAATCCAAGTCAGATTTCCAAGTCAAAATAAGGCAACTCATTTATTTAAATGGTCAAGTCTAACATAAGAGGATATAGACCTCGTATCTTTAAATGTATGATACCATAAAAGATATATGCAAAACTCCAATTATCAGTTTTCAGCGAGGTGTTGGTTGATTGGGTATGACTAAGGTCCATTTGGGTTGGTCCAAAGAAGACCCTTTTAAAAATTAGGTCCAAGACAGGTTGGGTCTAGTTGATTCTGAGAGCTCCTAGACTAGGCCTATGGAGCAACTTTTGGATCCAGACCCACTCCAGTGGATCCAAATTGAGACCACCTAGAACCTTGTGTTTCCAGGTCAGTCTATTGACTGTCAGGTCCACCCAACCCATTCAAGCCCCTAGTTTATCATCTTTACCCTTCTCCAAGGGCACAACTTGGGTGCTCCAGTTTTTTTTTTTAAGGTTACAAGTATGACAACAATTGGCATTGTCCAATATAAAATGTATGTCATAAAAAACTAATACGTTTAGACTTCCAAACCTAGGCAGATTAAGAATAAGTCCCTCGTTATGGGGCCTTATCTTAATCCAAGTGTGGTACTTAAGTTATTTTTGCTATTTATTTATTGGCTTGTATGTTTGCTTGCTTCCTTTTTAGGACCAAAGTGCAAGCAAGCACACCTGATTACATGGAACATAAAACTTCAATTCATAAAAATGCTCGTGTGACCTAGTCATATGGCAAGGCAGCAATCTAGGCACGTAAACCTTGAGACATGAAAAAATGAGAACTCTCTACATGCAAAGTATCCTTCAAATTAAATCATAAGCAGCTTCATGAGAAAACGACCCTTTTCCAAGTATAAATTCATTCACAATGAGACATAAATGTTTGATATTGTAATAACAATCCAAGGAGATATCCAATTAAACTACCCCTCCCCCTGGAGGGGAAAAAATGAAAAGAAAAGAAAAGAAAAGAAAAACAAAACAGGAGTACAATTGGGGTAAAAAATGCTATATCAGTCTGATCATTGACTGCAAAATTTACCACCAGAAAGCAGGATGACCTTAGTAGGATTTCCCTGTTGGTCAAATGCCTTCGCCACTGGAGGTCCCCGAACCTCAACTTCATTTTCCAATTGCTTAGAACTAAGCCTCTCGACAAGAACCTGCAAGGCAAGTTGGTTAAGTCATCACTGTCGAATATGTGAAGAAATAAGGCATCTAAATTACTAACAGGAAAAGAATTAGAAACCCCTGGGCTGTATTATTGGATTGACATAAAACCATACCATCCAAAAAGCAATTTTTAGCATAAACTTCCAATAGGATGTGTGGGTTCTGATAAGAAACAAGCTCCAAAATAATTACTGGAACAAGTTTCAGCTACCCTCTTCTTCTTCTTTTTTCTTTTCTTTGAACAGTAAGTTTTGGCTACCTAATAAGCAATAATAAAATGAAATCTATACTTTCAGTCAAAAGCTTCAATTTCTGTTTCAAGTACACAAACAGAGGATTTGCATGATTAACTTACAAGATTGAATTAGTTGTTTGGAGACAGATATAGATCCTTCGGCAAGAATTCAAATTCCCGTGCAAAACTAAAAACAGTAACAAGTGGAGGACACTCGATGCATATCCTAGCTAAATCCCACATTGACCCATTACCATTTGTGGCATCCAGAACCTTAAAAAGTACATAAAGAGTCCTTAAAAAAAAAAAAAAAAAAAAAAAAATTATCAACTCAAAGATGGCCAAAAAAATTGTTTGAAAATGGAACACCAAGTGGTATCCAGATTCCATCCCAGTGGCCAAGTCATTTTGCTGATTAAAACCAGCATCCAACAACATCAATGAACAAACCAATGATGAGCCCTAGTAGAATGAACAATCTATAAAAAAACGAGTTGAGAGTTATAACTAAACAAAGTTGCTATCATTTGTCCTGATGCTTGATGCAACAAGAGGTTATTTAAATTGGCATGGAGTTCCTCATGAAATCTAACTACCACTATCAGCATTGTATCATGTCAACAGATTAGAAGCAGTAAGGAAACATATCATATCTGTGGAAGAAAGAAAAACAATACGCTGGCCAGAGCTTACACGGTCATGAAGAGCAGCAAAGAAAACAGACAGCTATTACACCAGAAATACAGGGATACATACGAAGAAAATAGTCTGTCATGCCAACACAATGGATAGGAAGTTATGCATGAACTCAAGCTCTCAAAACAGTTGATCTCATTAGCAAGATTCCATGTACGAAGATTCATAAAAGAATCATGACAACTCCTGTCATATGGAAAAAGTAAGAAGAGGAAAAAAAATTGTCAATCAAAAGAACAAAAAGGAAATTCATCATAAAGGTGGTCACCAATTGTAATGGTTCATAAATTAAAGAACGAAGGGTTAATTGGAAAAGAACTCAAAAAGAAAGCTTTATTCGTCAGCCATTAAGTTTTTACTTGGGAATAATGAAGGGTTAAAACTTGCTAATGGATTTTCTGCAGTTACATATGTTCATTAAAAAAGTCAAGCGTGTTAGAATAATAAAAGCACTGACTGAGAAATTCCTCTTACTGGTCAATTACACAACCAGCAGTATCTGGCTCATCAATAAGAATTCCATAAACTTTTGAGTTATGCCTGAATTAACCATTGGAAATGTTCATAATGCCCTCAATCTCCACGTCGCACAAATTCAATCCTAGTAGATGTTATACTGAGAAAGAAGATAAGGATTATTCCAGATATGATTGTTCAATAAGCAACACCGGTAATCATAAATTAATAATAATAACAATGCCAGTTTGTCACATTCGCCACATTCGGATAACTGGAAACAACTGAAACACCAAATGACATTATCACGAGGATACGAACAGCTAGGTATCGCAAACACTGAGAGATGAGGAAAAAAATACCACTACTCTGCGTGGAGTACCACATGCCAACACCTCCCCATGGCTCACTCTTCGTTTTTCTAGTAATTGTATGATTGAACTTTTAAGCTGCCACAGCCAACAATTTGTCATCAACATGAAAATAGTCAAAGATCATTTTGTAAATTCAACTTCTAAACAGAACATCTATTCAAATGGTGCCCCATAAAAACAAGAGACCAATCAAAGAATCCTACTTGAGCCATGCATTAAATGGGAGAAGAGTAAGAAAGTATTAACTCCTTCGCTCCATATATGTGGGTGGGTGCATGTGTTTACGTGTGTGTAAAGCCTTACCTGCAGGCTTGCATCAATTACATCTTGAGGTGGCATCTCTTCTGTTCCAATTTCAAGAACAAATATCCTTGGATCCTCAGTTACCTGATACAAAATTAAAAAATTTTAAAAAAACAAAAAAAAAAAAAAAAAAAAAAAAAAGGGCTCACACTTCACCATTGCTATCATGGTTATGCTTGAGAATTTTGGAAATCAAAAGTGAAGTTTCATGATAATAACTGAAGAGCAGTGGAAATTTTAGGAGGAAAGCCTCAAAGGAGTTTTAAATTCAAGTTTCAAAATATCAAAAGAAATCCACTGAGAAACGGTGTTCAGAGAGAACTGTTCACATAATGAACAATCCAGCAGCAATGCATCTTACAGCTCAACATAGTATTATTTCTATTGAGAACATGTTGGATGGCATCAAAATGGCTACTATGGATTCATGTGCCAACCACGGATTGTTTATGCCATCCTACCCATCCAACAAGTTAACCCTAATATGAAAATGAGATGCCCCAAAAACCATGTCAATCCAAGCAGCAGTTGGGACTTGGGCCCCAAGTGTAATTCGTGGGTTTTGGGGTAGTTGCCCATTGTTTTCAATGGGGTGTCCCACGTGATGATTGGATTAGCCTAATTTTTATGTTAGGTGACCATCATGTTAGGGCAAACCTGTTGGATGGTTGGATATCAAACACATGTGGTGCGCACAACAGTCACCTACGTGGTAACTTCTCAAGTAGTCATTGCATGTGATGTGACCATTCCTCAATAAAGAAGGAATAAAATCTCCACCATGCAAAAAGTAATCTAAGCAGGAAATTCATCATGATTCCACCTTGAACACATACAGATTAAAAGTATCTAATTATGATGAGAGGATAAAAAAGTCAGACAATCATAACTGGCTCCAACATTTCTTCAAGCCAGGATACCCATTGATTCATGACAACTAATACAATAATGTAGCTGTCAGGCTTACAACTTGGAGACGTCAACAGACAGAACTGTAGCACTCCAAAGTAAGATGGATTGACGTTAGTGACGCTAATCAGACCTCCAATGATTACCAACATGATAACCATCCATCTGACCCATCCTTCTGAAAAAGCAATCCTCTAGTGACAGCAAGAAGTATTCTAAAGTTGAAGGATGACTTCTGGCCAAGCCAGAAAGATTCCTGACCATGATCGCAGGACAAACATCTTACTAGATCCAACTTCATTGGGAACTACCTCCACAAGGATAGCCACGGTACAGACTTAAAAGGGCGAGAAATATGTTTGTAACTATCACATGGCTCCTGGTGCAAAAAATGTAACTCCTCTTGGACCCAAACACATTAGGAACCATGTTCTTAGCTGCAATGAGTTAGTCATGTTCAAAGCTGAGAGCATGGGAATTTCACAAAACTACCAAAATGTAAAACTAAATCTCACAATAAAGTTTTTGTATACTTTCAGAACAAAATCCCACAATAAAGCAACATTACATTAATTCAAGAAGATGCCATAAAGTCATCCAGCTAGTTTTGGTCGCATTACAGAAATACTATGTCAAGAGCGGAAAAATAATAACCAAATGCATGTTGCATGACGATGAAAAGCTGACCTTCCGCATTTCTGCCTGAAGAATTTCTTTGGAGCAAATGAGATTATTGGGTTCAGTAAAGAACCCTAGTGGATGCCCAAGAGACTCTCTTGTCTTTACCCAAAGTTGTGCACATTGGCGGGCTAAACTGATCAACAAGCAGAAAAATAAAATGCAAGTAGCAATGAAACAGTTACTCTGAGCTTCAAATCCAGTGTAGCAATATCCCTACTGAAAATTTCACCTTCAACTAAGAATCTCAAACAAGAAGATAAATAATACACCATAGTCATTACTCTTACCAAGAAGTTTCAACACCACCATCAAATGTTGTATTGAAAAATTACAGATTCAAGTTCTCATTTTGAAAAAGAAAATTATGAAGGCTTAAGAAAGGAAGCATACCTCGCTGAAAATTTTGTACTCAAGGTGAGTGCATTCTTATGGGAAAAGAGGGGAAATACCAATCATGGTGAATGAGCATACTTGGTATTCTAGCTTATTCCAAGCAAAAAATAATTGTCCTTCAAATTGAAAAGTTTGATTTCCTCTAAACTGAACTTATCTATTTTTTTAATTGTGACTTTGGGAGCTTCAATTATGGCATGGTGGTACCATTCATAGGTTTGGGCGAATGGCTTCGGTCGTGGGTTTGCTCCCCATAGACACAAGTTCGATTCCCCTCCCCGTGGATTACCCGATGCACGTGGTTGGCAGGTAATTGTGTGCATCCGCAGGGAATAATCTCGCCTTAAAAGGGGTGGGGACACCCTGTCATTATCAACAGCCAAAATAAAAAATAAAAAATGGCATGGTGGTTTTAGAAGCAATTTGAGGAAGCCTTTTACAGTTTACACTCTGTGAAAGGGAAGATGGAACCATCGTTGCATGACAGAAAAGATGAACATCTACATCTATTGTGATGGCTAATTTTAGCAGGAACAAATGTCCAATTGGTTATGCTTCCTCTTATTACTACCATAGAGAACTTTTGAACTCAAGCACTGTGAGAGGGACGAGTTTATATCAATCCTAGAAGAGGTCACGCCCCTTGCCTTCAATTCTATTGTGTTAGACTTTAGAGTGATTGGAAGTGGCACATGCTACAGTTCAAATGAGGTTAAAGCTCATGCAGACCTTTAAAAAATGGTACAATCTTCCAAGCATTTTATAAATAATTACTTCATAACTGTGCAGTATTGCAAATGTGTTGTTCTGGGATGTTCACTGACACCCTGTTAACACAGACTTGAGACAGTAACATGCAGAAATAGGTGGTAGCAAATGACCATTTTGAGCTTTCCTTAAATTACATTTCTGAAGTTTGGTTGTGATACCACCAGTAGTTCAGTTACTTGACTTGAGTAAATTGGGGCATAAGTAGTGACATATAAACCCATGGTAAACAAAACAAGAAATTATGCCCCACCATGGGACGTTAGACCATTCACCGAGAGCGTCCTGGTGTAAGATGAGCCACAGAAAAATTCTCACTCCTCGAAGATCTCGAATCCATGCGAAGGTGAGCTAGAAACGACAACTGAAGCTTGTCTCTAACCACCTTTGCATTGAAGGTGAGGATCTGTAATTGCTGGATTTTTACCTTGTAACCAGTATATAGTGAGACATTCCAGACGAGCAGCCTGGGTTGCCAACGGGTCAGGTTCGGGAAGAACACTAGCCTACCCATATTCAAATCTACCTAAGGGGGAGAGGATACTGTCCACTTATTTGGATCCACAAACCATATGCAACAATCTACGCCTAGATCTAATTGGGCACTTACCTGGCTGGGTCTTAAGGAATAGAGAGCTGTACATTTATAGAGAAGCTTGTACATAGTAGAAGAGTGTAATAATTCTGAAGAGTGCTAGAAGCACGTAGAGTAATAGAGATCTCTAGCATACTATAGCTTTCTCTAGTAGGTTGTTGTAGAAGAGGGTTTGTAGAATTATCTCGAAGGTTTCTAGAGTATTCCTAGTTGTTGGAAAGCCAATACATGGCTTCATCCTTGCCATCAACATAGGGTACCCAGAACGTTCATCATCGTCGTCGTCTATGCTTATATACCAATTCATTGGGGTCGGCTTCATGAATCCTATTCCACCATTCCACTCTATAAAGGGTCAGATCTTCAGTAGTTCATTTAGACCATAAGTCAACAAGTCTTTTCTTACTACCTCCATCCACGTCCTTTCGGGCCTTCCCCTTACCCTTTTAGAGCCTCAACTTGTACAACTCGCTCTTTCTAACCAGCATAGTTCTTCGTCTCCATTGTGATGCAGGACAATTAACCACTTGCTCTAAAAGCTTGAAATGTTAGAGCATGGCGAATTAATCCCTTTATCTCATAGCCCAGGCCCCACATCTCATGGGTTTAGGACCTCGGTCGAACCCCCTTCGTGGGCCCCAAATCACATGGGCCGCCCACCCTGAGTGTGTCCCCGTATCCCACGGGCTACCCCACTCAAGACCGGTGTGAAATACGCATTAATCACCCCTGGTGAGGAGTCTCGAACACGAGACCTCCCCCGTGGGCCCCAAATCACATGGGTCACCCACCCCGAGTGTGCCCCTGCATCCCACAGGCGACCTCACTCGAGCCCAGTGTGAAAATGCCCCTGCATTAATCACCCCCGGTGAGGAGTCTCGAACACGAGACCTCCCGCTCTGATACCAATTTGATGCAGGACAATTAACCACTTGCTCTAAAAGCTCAAACTGTTAGAGCATGGCGAATTAATCCATTTATCTCATAGCCCAGGCCCCACATCTCATGGGTTTAGGACCTCGGCCGAACCCCCTTCGTGGGCCCCAAATCACATGGGCCGCCCACCCTGAGTGTGTCCCCGTATCCCACGGGCTACCCCACTCAAGACCTATGTGAAATGCACATTAATCACCCCTGGTGAGGAGTCTCGAACACGAGACCTCCCCTGTGGACCCCAAAATCACATGGGTCACCCACCCCGAGTGTGCCCCTGCATCGCACAGGCGACCTCACTCGAGCCCAATGTAAAAATGCCCCTGCATTAATCACCCCCGGTGAGGAGTCTCGAACACAAGAGCTCCCGCTTTGATACCAATTTGATGCAAGACAATTAACCACTTGCTCTAAAAGCTCGAACTGTTAGAGCGTGGCGAATTAATCCCTTTATCTCATAGCCCAGGCCCCACATCTCATGGGTTTAGGACCTCGGCCGAACCCCCTTCGTGGGCCCCAAATCACATGGGCCGCCCACCCTGAGTGTGTCCCCGTATCCCACGGGCTACCCCACTCAAGACCGGTGTGAAATGCGCATTAATTGCCCCTGGTGAGGAGTCTCGAACACGAGACCTCCCCCGTGGGCCCCAAATCACATGGGTCACCCACCCCGAGTGTGCCCCTACATCCCACAGGCGACCTCACTCGAGCCCAGTGTGAAAATGCTCCTGCATTACATTGCACATAACCAAACCATCTAAGTCTAATTTTCCTCATCTTAATACCTATTGGTACTACTCCTAAGTTCCCTCGAACACATTCATTTCTAATTCTATCCTTCCTTGTGTTGCCACTCATCCAACTCAACATCCTTTTTAAAACACAAAAAAAAAAAAAAACAAAAAAAAAAAAAAAAACAAAAACAAAAACAAAAAACAATATTTCATTACTGAAGATGATAACCTTTACAGAGCACTGCACAGAAAGCTATTTCGGGCCCCCTCCCTAACAGGACAGAGAGAGGACCTATCGTAAAAGAACCATCCGGCCGACTAAAAACAAAGGCCAGAAGAAGAACAGAAAACTAATTACGAGATCTGATCGTTCCTAGCCCCACCCTGTCCAAGACGATCAGCCCACGGGTTTGAGCAGGAAGGGACCTAGGATTGAGGTGGATCGCAGAATGCTGGAGGGTACTACCTTGGCGAGCCATGGCATCCGACTCATCCAACTCAACATCCTCATTCTACTTGTGTTGCCACTCATCCAACTCAACATCCTCATTCAGCTATACATCCTACGAACAAGTTGTTCTTCGACTGCCCAACACTTTGTCCCATAAAGCATGGCTGGTCTTATAGTTATCCTATAAAATTTCCCTTTCAGTTTGAGTGCTACTAGATGATTGCATAAAGCTCCAGAAGCACAACTCCATTTCTTCCACCCAGCTTGAATTATGACGGCAACATCCTATTCAATCTCTCCACTCTCATGAATTATTGACCCAAGGTATTGAAGGTGGTCATCTTGGGAAAACTCATGGTCAGCAATCTTAACTAATTGCTCACTTCCACACCAACTATTACTAAAACCTCACTCCACATACTCTACTTTAGTCGAACTAATTTTCAATCCTTCAGATTCTAAAGCATCCATCCAAAAATCTATCCTTGTGTTTACCCCCTTCCCTCATCTTGTCAATCAAAATTTTGTCATTAGCAAACCACATACACCATGGGATCTCTTCCTACAAATGCCTTGTTAACTCGTCCATAAGGGTCCTTACTCTTGCTTCGTGGTAGACTCTCAGGAGTTTCAACACCTGGTCAAGGGTTCGAGTACCCATAGGTGGTGAAATCCCACTACGGCGTGAGTGTGTGGTGGTGTGTGTTAAAATAAATAATTATAATAATAATAAATTAAAAAAAAAAATTTAAAAAAACCTTGTCCATAACCAATGCAAAAAGGTACATGCTCAATTCCGATCCCTAGTGTAAGCCTACGTTAATTAGCAACTCACTTGTCTCTCTAGTCTCCACTAGTGGCCCTCACATTTGTTACCACTCCTCATACATATCCTTAAAAATGTCAATATATCCTCTTAAGACTCCTTTCTTTCGCAACACCCACTTTATTAACTCTCTAGGGACCGTATGCTTTCTCTAAGTCAATAAAGACCATGTGGAGATCCTTCCTCTCCCTATAGTTTTCCAGAAGGTTCTTAGGCCCATGTAAGGAAGATGCCTCATTTGTAACCAACATCAAAAGCAAGTGTGTTCTTCAGTAATACAAGTTCTTCTTAGGACTCTTTAGGGCCCAATCAAGAAAATTCTTTGGAAAGTAGACCTAAAAGCCTTACTGTGGTGCGTTTGGGTAGAAAGAAATGCAAGGATCTTTAGAGGGATTGAGAAATTCGAGAGGTATTTTCAGAAATATAATTCTTTGGTTGTATGTTGGAGTGGTCAAGATAGGATTCTGTCAGGAGTTTGACAGATCCTACTTTCGTTGAGTAGTTTGGGAGAGTCCATTATGTGACGCATTCAAGTTGAATTTTGATGGTTACTCGCTGGGTAAACCAAAGCCCCCAAAGTGGGGGTTATCATAAAAAATAGCAGAGAAGATAGTGGTGGGGTTCTTTAGGCCATCAGGCTGCCGCGATTCTTCCCACGCTCGATCTAAAGCCATTTTTCAAGGATTAAGGATAGCTGAAAACCAGAAGCTTAGTCTAATCATTGTGGAAGCTAACTCAAAAAAATGTTATTGGATGGATGACAAAGGGCGGAGTTTCGAGGTAGTTTGCTAATTGCTTAAAAGAAACCAATGAAAATGAACAAGCATTGTCAGCTTCCTATGTTCATGTTTGGTGATCTACTAATGACAAGGTTAACTCCCTAGCCAAAGGAGGAGCTACCTAGAGTTCCTTTTGGATATTAGCTAGTAGTTAAATATATTGTTAAGGTGGTTCCCCACCCAACTCTCCAATTCTCGACTGTTGTTAGTTTTTTTTAGCAGTAGTCATTTACTCATTTTTTTCTCTTTTCCATTTTTGTTTATTAATAAAGCTCAGCCAATTATCCAAAAAAGAAAAAAGTGACCATTCCCTTGCTCTTTTGCGTGCTCTTTTTTTGTAAGTAACTTGGCTTCACTTGGGTGGTAGGTTGACTTGTCCATAGAAGGGCTTATGAGTACAGCTGTTGCACGGTCAATGCTTGGACAAGTTTGTAGACCATCTAAGTGGTATTAAAAGCAGGTTACAAAAGGGATTTGTGGTACTTGTGGGACGACAGAGACACAATGTCGTCTGAGGTGACAAAAAAATACTAGGTACGTGGACATGAGGGTGGTCCAGGCAGGTGTAGGATAGGGAATTCTCACGACATGATAGCAACAACAGAAGAAAGACTTGCATGGTTGGAGATGACCGTGGCTTATGAGAGGGGGCCAATCTAGTCAATGGGCAGCAACACGGAGGGCCTCAATAGCATACTCGAGGAACTCAAGCCAGAGATGTTGGGTGTCTTAGACTAGCTGGCTGACACTCAATAGTTAGGTAAGGAAGACTTCCATGCTAAGTTGTTGTAGCCTGTAGACCCACAAAATGCTAGAAGTGCAACATCAAAGTAATAAGGAGATATAGGGACTTACAGAAAACAACCATGGCCAATGGGGATGTAGCCACTTCCCCTCAGGAGAGGTGAAATGGATCAATTTAACTTCAGTGAAGGACTCTAGTAGAACCAAGATGATTAACAAAAAAACCAAACCCATTCAAGGTGTGTCAAAGGATGTGAAGCCATGCATTTTTGGGTGGATCAACAAGACATTTCTCTCCACTATTCCATTAGATCATTTCAAGGTCATCTTTTGGGCATGGATTTCAAACACAAGGCAAAGGCAATTACAATACCCTTCGTTGAGGTCATGTGCATTATTCATGAGGTATCCAATGACAGTAACAGCAACCGTAACAGTCATAAGCCGTTATGACGGTCATTACGGCCCTCTAATGGTCAAAAGAATTTTTAAAGGATGAAAATGTTTCTGCCCATATCGGGTCGTTCCAGGCCTTTTTTAGAATGGGTATTACAGGTTACAACCCCTAATCGCATAACGGGTCCCACCAGATACCTAATGGTCATTATGTAACCATTTCTTAATACCATGATGGTTTCCATTGAGTGCGTGGGAAAGGCCGAGATCTCGGCCTTCTAGCTAATCGGCAATCTCAGCCTCAAGGAGGATGAGAGATCAACGAGGATATCAACGCGATAGGTGGGGGAAATTGTCACTGACCGGTCATTTGCATGTGACTATTCCAAGAACGACCATTGTTCATATATAAAGAGACTTGCCAACTATAGGAGTGTAGAGAATAGAAGAGAGGGCTAGAAATATGTAATGCAGAGATCTCCTGAATGTTCTGAAGTTTTGTAATTGTAGAAGAGGGTTGGGGTAGAATTATCTAGAAGGTTTCTAGAGCATTCCTAGTCATTGGATGGTTGCCAAATAGTTTCATCCTAGCCACTAATATAAAATAGCTAAAAAGGTTCTTGGGTGAACATAAGGAGAGCTCATCATTTATAACCAACCTCATAAAAGTTGTAAGCAATTGTGCTCTTGAATAACACGCATCACGTCTCTCATCCCTTGCTCTTTTGTGAGCTCTCTTTCTTTACAAGTAACTTAGCTACACTTGGGTTGTAGGCTGACCACTGTACAAAAGGGGTTGTAAATCTGAGCATTGCACAACTACGCTTTGGGAAGTATTCAAGGAATTACACACGCTATTAATAGATTGAAGAGAGAGAGAGAGGGAGGGAGGGAGATTGCAGGCCATTAATAGATTGGAGAGAGAGAGAGAGTGCATGTTGTTAGTAGATTAGATAGGGATTAATTGGAGAGAGGGTGCATGTGTGCAGGCTATTAATACATATTAACATGTATAATTTTAATGTTACACATTAACTAGGTACCAGAAAAGATACATGGCCTATTTTTTAAATGGATCTAAGCTGATGGACCCAAACCCAGCACAATATTAAACAAATTGATGAGGACATCAGAGGACCTACTCAGATGTACCAGAGGCGGAGACAACCACCCACATCAGCGCAGCTTTCTTTGTGGAAGGGAGATGAGTTCCAGATGGGGCCCGCCAGGAAGACCCCACATGCACTGGACATGCATCAAGAAGACCCCACCTTGAGATGATGCATGTGAGCTACTTAGGAGATCATTTTAGTCAGAGGATTCTATTTCTCGTCGATCCGACCGTTGGATCTTGTCATCAAGCTATCGGGCTATCAAATCTTTTAGATCTAGGCCCCTAAGACTATGATCTTGCTTTCTTTATGGGGTTTTTTTTAGGAGTTATTTGATGGTTGAGATTAATAATATATGTTTTAGTTTTCTTATTTTGGATGATATGTTACTTAAGTGAGTGACATAGTTGTCATTCTGCTAAATTTTAATTCCGAATTTTTTAATTATAAAACCACAAGGGGAGTGGAGTTCCAACCCTGGTGGAGATTTGAGAAAAGAGAGAGAGAGAGAGAGAGAGAGAGAGAGAGAGAGAGAAGCTCTTTTGTGTGAAGGAATTTTCCTCATTGTTTTATACGGTTTTTTTGAAAAAAAAAAAAAAAAAACCCTCCCTTCCAATTAAATTGTGGAAGGGTAGAAGCTTGTTTGGTGGTAGATTCTCCAAGGTATCCTTCGTCTTACATCCTTCCTTTTTCTTCTTCAAAAGGTATTATTCTTCTTCTCTTGTCTTCCTCTTTTCCCTTCCATTACAACCTTCTAAACCTTAGATCTTCAATTTTTATTTTTCCCAATTTTTAAAAACCCTAATTCCAAAATCCCCAATTCCCATGAACCCTAATTTTCCTAATTTCATATTTTCCCCTTTCCTAAAACTAATCATAAAACTTGCAAATCTGTCCATTGAGTGTGGAACGTGCCTATGCTAAATTGGAAGTTTTATCCTTCCATCGGTCCTAGTTTTAATTGATTTATATAATTTCTTAGCATGCGGGCATGTGATTTAGGTTAAATCATATTTTATTTCTTATTGTTTACTCTTAATTAATTCGTAGGTTAGCATCTTTTGTTATTTGAATTACTTTATGGACTCTTTCATAATCTCCACGTTGCGTGCTAGCATTAAACCATGTGTACTGCATCACAGATCCAAGAATGGATTTGAATCCATTTATATGGGGCCAGATGTAGGTACCCATTGACACCCCTAGACAAGGGGTATAGGTGGAGCCACCTTAGTTCCCCAAAAGGAATAGCAGACAACATGCAAGGGATTCCACTAAAATACGCTGATCACATGGAGCCTATAAAGCATCCCATGAATTTGGAATGATCTTCATTGATTTTCCATAAGCTGCAGTTTGGTGGTTTGGTCCCCTCTTTGTCGCAGAAACCTATCGTATGAAGAATTTCAAGAACTTCTCAGTTTATTCGATTGTCTAAAGCTCTATGTTCCCTTGCCCTCCGATGAAGATTAAGTTGGTTTGGAAAGTTCACGACTCAGATATTTTCTCTGTTCACTCTTTTTACACTTTGGTGTCTAAGTCGTCCTCCCTATCTTCCTTTCCTTTCCATCAATGGTCTTATGGAGCTCCCCTGAGAGTTGCGGCTTTTGTCTAGCTTGTGGGTAGGAAGAGAGTGTTAACCATTGATAGTTTTTGAAGGAGATCTCTTGTTCTTCTCAATATGTGTCTAATGTGCATGGTTGATGTGGAAACAATCGACCATCTTTCATCCATTGCCCCTTTGTTCGTCAAGTCTGGGAGCACTTTCTTCTCCTTTTCCATCCTAGTTGATGCCGATGTTACTCGATCACCTATTGGCACAAGGGTACTGCAGGTAAATCGCATAGAGCAATTTGGAGGCTTATTGCGTTGGGAATTTTTTGCATTATTTGGAAGACTTGCCTATGCTTTCAAAACCAGCTATCTTTGGTGAATGAGGTCATCTGTTTGGTCAAAGTATATGTTTCGGAATGGGCTTCCTTAGTTAAAGCAGCCAATCCTGCTGATCTCGTTTTTTTTTGTTTGTTTGAAGTAGTGTCAGTGTATTCTTTTCCGCCTTTGGAGGCTCTCTAAAAAAAAAATTGTCATCTCTCAAAAAAAATATTTTTGGAATGATCCCTTAATAAAAACCTGATCTAAGCATTCACATGCTTATGAAAGGAACAATCATGCCATTTTCTCTGGAATATAACCCAGGAAAGTAGTCTCACCTGCGCATGCGACCAAAATATCGAGCCCGTTCAGTTACACCAACAAATCCTCTTGAATCCAAGATATTGAAAGCATGAGAAGTCTTTAGAAGCTGGTCATACCTAACACGTTGTAGAGCAAAAGCCAACTTTAACAAAGACCATTGACAATTAACTTCCAATTAAGATAAAAAAGAGTTGTTGATGGTTCTTCCAAAACATACGCAGGAATTGCAAGGCCCAATGAAAGTAAGGAGCGAGCTTCTTCTTCAAAAATTTCAAAGTGTTTTTGGATATTATTAACTGCAGCATGCTCCAAATAATATGCACTCATTTCCTTCCTGCAACACAAATAATGAACATTATATTCCTGTGAGAGCTGGTGCAGTCTGCTCTAGGAATGGCATTTACTGACTGAAAAAAGGTAATTCCGTGAGGCAGGAGGATAATACTATTATAACCAAAAAAACAAAAAAAAAAAAAACAAAAAATTGTTAAAGCAAAAGATTTGCTGAAAAGGAACCCATTCTTAGGTAACCATACATTGTGGACCGATAGTCTAAACATGAATCATGATTGCCAGACTGTCAGAGGTTTCAATTTGAAATGTGTGTGTGTGAGTGTGTACATATGTATTTGTGTGTGTGGACAGAAAATAAAAGGGCATAGGTAAGCATACTAGTTGCAACTTGCAAACTTCATATAACTATGTGTGCATGTCTATAGAAGAATAAATGAGTACATTGTTGACAATCTGACTTCCTTAATTTATTACAACTAGTAGAAGATGCAAAGAGAAGAAATAACTCAAAAAAGTGACATTGTGGTCCATAATTTCTTTCATAGTTCATGAAGATACAAACTGAGGAAAAATTATGCAACATAACTTCAAACCAAACCAATCTGCAGAGAACAAATCCTCCATTCTATACAAATCGCTGTTATTCACTGTTGTAAATTAAATATGATAGCTAAGACAATTTATCCGCATGCATGTGTCCTATAAAAAAATGGAGTAGAAATGCAACCGTATCAACAACAACTTTTAACAATTCAAAAAGCTTTATGCTGCTTTCAATGATGTTGTTTGGCCTTACTTGGTCTGCCAAGTGATGAGGGTAAAGCAGGTTTGATATTCCAGAGAATACCACATTCCATAAGCACCAAAGGAAGACATCACCGCCATATTGTCCAAAAGAAAAACAAACCAAAACAAAACAAAACAAAAGAGTAAAAGAGAGAGTAGGGGGGAGGGAGGATTTGATAAGCAGTGAGATACTAAGCAACTCACTCATTCTCCAAAAACAGTTCACCATAAGTAATTCCTTCAGCGTATTGAATTTTCTTGAAATGATCAACCCCCTGCCATTTATATATCACCTAAGTGAGCACTGGTAAAAAAAAATAATAATAATAATTCACAGGGTATGGCTACTGATCTGAAAACACTAAGTTGACCTGAAGCAACATGAGGATACGCTCAAGGCCATAAGTAATTTCCACAGAAATGGGCAGCAATTGAAGACTTCCAGCCTGAAAAGAATTGAAAGAAACAACATGTAGAGCACTGAAAACACTTTAATATGGGGAATTCAACGATCATTTTATGATACAGACAGAAAGATCAAGACAATCTGAGTTGGGAGAAAACTCCTGAACTGAAGCAAGAAAACAGAACCAAGTGGAGTGATTCAATACCATGGGAGATGCACAAACACATAAAAATTACAAAAAGACTTAAGATACCTGCTGGAAGTATGTGAATTGTGTAATCTCCATCCCATCCATCCAAATTTCCCAGCCCAATCCCCAAGCCCCAAGAACCTATCAACATTTCAAGAAATTAAAAAAGAGATAGATGGAAATTGAGTTTGCTAATAAGAGCCAGTAAATATGCCAAAATAATCCAGATCAACTAGGTACTCTTATGCTCCCAGTTATTGCCTCATGTAGCATGAGTACATGCTACGATTCAAGCTGTATCTCAAGCTTCTCAATCGTACTTAATTGATCTAGCCCAGGTCATACTAAGAAAAGAGACATAAAATCAACAACAAAAACAAAAAAAAAAAAGGAAAAAAAAAAAGTAAATCAGTCAATTTAAACAAACAAAGACCTACCGGACTTTCCCAGTTGTCCTCCACAAAACGTATATCATGTTCATTCACATTAATACCTGCTAAGCATGTTAGCTTCAGAAACTCAAGCCAAGAAGGTATGTAAAAGTATTAGCATGTACTAGATAACAGATTATACAGAAACAAGAGATCGTAAGATTGAATCACATCTACTTAAAATGAGCATTCATTCACTAAAAAACATATAGCAAATAGTGACCAGCTTGGAATTCGATATTTTCAAGGTGAACTATTTTTCTTTTTTTTTAGAATCACCAATTTTGTCTTTTCTGCTGATTAATAAATATTATCAACAGGAAAAAAAAATCAAATCATATTCATATTAATATAAGACGAATTGTAGGAGATGTGATCTGAGGCTTTGTAAAAGCCCACACCCACACCGTATGATATTGTCCGCTCTGGGCACAGCCCGCATGGTTTTGTTCTCAGGGTTCCCCCAAAAGGCCTCATACAGTATAGGGTGATAACTCCACATATAACAACCACAACTTCAGACAACTCTTCCGATGTGGGACAAGTTACGCTACAGTCAACTGCAACAGTAGCTCACCCAGGCCCTCAGGCCCCGCCCACATCGCGCCCGCCCACATTGAAGCAATGACCGGGGCATCACATTATCCCCCACCGAGGGCAGAGCCATCCTCAGATCTGATACCATTTGTAACAGCCCACACCCACACTGTATGATATTGTTCGCTCTGGGCACAGCCCGCATGGTTTTGTTCTCAGGGTTTCCCCAAAAAGGTCTCATACAGTATAGGGTGACAACTCCACATATAACCACCACAACTTCAGACAACTCTTCCGATGTGGGACAAGTTACGCTACAGTCAACTGCAACAGTAGCTCGCCCAGCACGGTAGCTCGCCCAGGCCCTCAGGCCTCGCCCACATCGTGCCCGCCCACATTGAAGCAATGACCGGGGCGTCACAAGCTTTCCACAATGTTCACTGGTTATCAATTCTGAAAAGTGGGACCATGCTTGGGTAATCCAGACCATTTTTGTGTGTGACACGTCACACCGTGGATTAAGCATTCCTAGAATCCTCCCAGATTGGAAGAGCCCAGCCACCAAGCATTGGACTTTTTTATTCAGTTGAAAATGGGCCATTGGATATTTCTCTTCTTACCAGACTGTTTGTAGCCACAATAAAAAGGTTACAATGTGATGTCGAGGAGATTTTTCTTTATCATGGTTCATCAATGGTGGGACACGACAGGGCAACAATCTGGATTACCAGAACAAAATTGAGGTCTGCTATGTTGATGAGAGACTTCCAAGAATTGTGCATGCATGTGATTACACAAAACAATATGGCTACAAATAGAGGATACGATAAGATAATGGTTACAAGTACAGGATATGGATTAAAAAGATGGAAACAATAGCAACCATGTCCAGCTCGTCGAATAAAGGAAATTACAAATTAGAGCAAGTTATTGAGGAAACTTTGCAACTTAAGAAACTACCTCGCGAAAAAGATTCCCCTAAAAGGACCCTTTACACTGCTAATAATATCACTCCTTACCTAGTGCTGATAAGCTCCGAATAAAAAGGTCTTGTGAATTTCCAGGATCTGGCTTTAATATAACCTGCGATTGATCAAGTGAAAATATAATTTTGAAAGGAAGGCTCCAGTAAAGAAGGATAAAGTGCCAATTTTCTCAGCATTGATCTACCTAGCAACAACTGTGATTTCTTCCAATCATAAAATGTGGACCTATAATGTGAAATTAAATTTAACCTGGAACTGAGTGTGGCGTTGGAGCCTATTCGGGTTGTCCCCATAACGACTATCGTCTGGTCGTATGCTGGGTTCCACGTACCTGCCAACAGAAACTTCCATGTCAAGAATGGCAGTAAGCAATATTGTTATGCAGAACTCTAATTGATAGAAACAATTTTTTAATAAGTTTCAGAATCATCATCATCTAAGCGTTATCCCAAATAATTGAGGTCAGCTATATGAGTCTTGTTGCATCATTCCACTCTATCAAGGGCTATAATTGGAATCCCATAGCGTGAGCTTGGAATGTCATATTGTTCGAATTCATGATAGAAGTTATGGCATAATTTCACACTAGCTGCCAACCTAACGCAACCCTCCTTTGTCTGGGCTTGGGACCAATAATGAGAGCACAAAACTCCCACAGGCACAATGTTATAGACTACTACATAGGTTGATCACAATCAGGCGCTATCTAATAGTCAATTACATAGCTTGGTTACAATCAACAAGTGGATTACAATCTGTGATTTTTTGGTAAGTATCAGAATCAAGAAAAATAAAAGTTGTGACTTAAGACATGGCCGGCTTCGCACCTATGAAATCTTGAGTTGATTGGCATAATTAAATAACAACCAGACCTCAAGCAAGAGCAAAGCATTCACAACCAATGCAGAAAACGCAACATTTCCAATACAATAGGAATGTGAAGTGTCAAATTTTTGTGATGATCCCAATTGGAAAACACAAAAGGTTAGCAAATGCCTTAGACATTCTACTT
Source organism: Magnolia officinalis (assembly GCA_021015155.1). Classification (NCBI taxonomy): domain Eukaryota; kingdom Viridiplantae; phylum Streptophyta; class Magnoliopsida; order Magnoliales; family Magnoliaceae; genus Magnolia; species Magnolia officinalis. Next base: position 8,583,344 of record JAJHSJ010000007.1, read on the forward strand.
GAATTTCATGTTGAATCCGCGGTTTTGGGGAGAGAAAGAAGCTTGGTATTCCATAATGGTAATGGTAGCCGTAACAACCACCAAAGTTACTGTTATGATACGGGCCATGATGACTGTTATAGCCTTTATAAAACTTAAATTAAAATTTATAAATAATAATAATATAATAATAATAATAATATAATAATAATAATAATAATAATAAACCCTGTTTCTGCCCCACTACGGGGCCATTATGGACCATTTTTTCTATACACCCTTGTAACGCGTAATGGTTACAATTGTAACCATTGCGTGACAATTTTGGCATATCTTGGAAAGAATGAATTCTACCACTTTTCATGCTAGCGATCAACTACTACAGCTATGATAGACCTTGATGACTGTATATAACAACATAATGCCGATTCACAAATTAAAAACATGTATTGTTTAAGATACCCTTACAACACTCCTACATTGGAGAGAGCAATGAATTATTGTTGTGCGCGTTTGATAATTGCAAAAGTGAAGTGGTGATTGTTACCGATGCATCGCATTGTACAAATTCATTCCCCCAAAGCATACTTACGCAACATTCCATGGTTCCGGACCGAGAACTCTCAAAAAAGTCAGGGGATTCATAGTTCCAGCTCCAACCTGATTAATGGATTGATAATCCCATAAGAATGCAATTCAAATCTCATTTACCACCATGCACTAGGAAGTTGGAAAAATGGGCCAATAAGAAAATTATTTTGTCTACAATTTGAAGAATATCTTAAACTGGTGATGAAAAGAAAGCTTGGCAAGAACACTACCTCTGTGTTGCTACATTGCATTACAGCACATCCGACAGAAGCCCAATAGTCCTACAACCAAAGAACGCACGTCACCCAAATAATAGAACAAAAATATATTGCCTTTACCTTGAACGACAAATCGGGACTGCAAATTTTGCAGGAAAAAGACAGAGCAGCGAACTATGCTTCTTTTGTTCAAATCTTGCAAATACATTTCTTGACTTTGAAACAAACACAACCAAATCAATAGAAAATGGACCTTGATTTTCAAAAGACGCGCCATTGGATGCTTGGACGTTAGTTTCATTTCACGCAAAAACTAAATTCACTTGCTAAACAGTCTACACTCTACACACAATAATCAATGGTAACCAAATGAGTTGATATGGAATTTCATAAAGCTGGCCATGAAGGACGTCCTTGAACTTATAGCACCCAGTGACAATGATAGATCTTAGCTCCCAACCAATGCATTTGAATTCCACTGGAACAAATCAAGAGAGAGAAACCGAAACCCAACTTGCATGCAAATACAAGTTTGAGGTTTAAAGAAGAAAAATTAATGAGAAATGCCAGCTCCTACATGGAGATGCAGTGAACTATGCTTCTTTCGAGTACGGATTTTACATGTGTAAAGTGCTGATCTAGCTGTTTGTTCACATCACGCAAGTAAGTTTCTTGACTTTGAGACAAATGCAATAAAATCAAATAGAAAATTGACATTGATTTTCAAAGGACATGACCATTGGAAGCTCATAGCTCAGTTTCATTCCATGTGATTGAAACTAAGCTAAATTCACTAGCTAAACAGACTACATGCAAGAATCGATAGTAACCAAATAATTCAACATTGCATTTCATGAAGTTAGTCATGAATGGACATTCGACATGCTCGAAATCATAACACTCAGCAACAGTGTTAGCACAGACAATTAACTAAGATCTTCGTTCATATCCAATCCATTTGAATTGTACTACAACAAAACGAGAAAGAAACTATAACTGGATTGACGAGTGAATGTATATAAGTTTGAGGTGAACTTTTCAGTAGAAATGATCGATTTCTACCTGGAGACGTTGAATCGCCTGCTGAAACGTGGGGATGGAAGCTGCGGCGTTTGGTTTCGGTTCTTCCGTTTGGCGGGGAGATGTTGTGGAAGTGCTTACTGCTAAGACTCCGGTTTTCCTGAACAGAGGTGAGGAACAGCGAGGGAGGAGCTTGGATAATCGGCTAGGGTTTTGGTTTAGGCCGTAGAAAAACGGGAAATGAGTTCCGTGGGTTTTTATTGCGGAGAGGGCTTTTGGAAATGCGAGCATTGCCATGGCGGAGGTACAGAGGGAGATGAAAGAAGTGGCGGGAGGTTAAAAACAGTGCACGGTAGCACCCCCCGTGCTGGATAGCCTATCCGAAAGAGCGCGCTGGCAGAGAGGCATTTTATAGGGACGAGGTTCGGGACGAAATGCTGTTGGATGAGTAAGCGGATTGCGTTCTCGGTAAGGGTCAGTTTGGGCAGTGGGATTAGAAGGGATTAGGTGGGATGGGATTTAAAAAACACAATTATTAAGCATGGCTGGGATTGTCCCCTATTGCCGTGGGATAAAATTAATGTCATACTTTGTTGATAATACGGTGGTACATTGAATGGATATACCTACCATCATTTGAAATTACTGAGAATAACACACATGTGTTATATCTAAACTGTTCATTTGTTTTGTAACCTCATTTTATGGCATGGGCCTAAAAATGAGGTAGATCCAAAACTTATGTAGCCCCCAAAAAGTTTTCAACGGTAATTATTCAATCCCTATTGCTTTCTATGGTGGGGTCCACTTGAGCTTTAGATTTACTTAATTTTTTGGCCCATGCTCTAAAATAATCTTGATAAATGGGTGGACGGTGTGGATATAGCCCACACATCATGGTGGGACCTACACAACTTCCCAAACATTTAATGAAATTGGCACAAGACTCTATGCAATTTCATTTAAAGTAATTCCACGCTTTTCCATTCTTCCCAAACGTGGAGTGGAATTGGCACAGGACCAGATGAATCTTATACCACCCAATCCCTTCTAATCCTTCCGCCCAAACTGGCCCTAACGGAAGCGGATTACGTAGTGGTAACTTACTCGCTTAGCGTAATTAGTTAACTCTGTCAGGTCCACCATGATTTATGCATTTTATCCGCTCCGTCCATCCATTTTCCCAAATAATTTTAGGTCTTGAAATAAAAAATGAAGTATATAAAATACTTAAATGTACCACACTACAGGCAAAAGTTGAATTGAATTTATACCGTTGAAAATTTCTTGGGGACCACAGAAGTTTTGGATCAAGCTTATATTTTTTGTTTCCGTTAATCCATGTCTGTATGATAATATGAACATTTTTTATGACAAATAAACATCACTGTGGAGCCTAGAAAGGTTTCAACGGTGGAAATCATTATCCCCACTGTTTTCTTTGTTATGATCCACTTGATCTTTAGATATGCTTCAATTTTGGGGTCAACCTTTAAATTAGATGGAAAAACGGATGGACGGCATGGATATACCACATACATTCAATGTGGGCCCAACTAAGTTTACTGGGTACGATAAGGGCGTACTAAGTAACTCAGTACGCATTCCGATTTCCTCGTAACTCACTACGCGTACTGCGTAAACTCCGTCGGGCCCACCGTGATTTATGCATTTTATCCACTCCATCCATCCATTTTACCAAATTATTTTAGTTCCTGATCCCAACAATAAATCATATACAAAGCTCAAGTGGACCACACCACAGGAAACAGTGTGGAATTCAACGTTTATCCGTTGAAAATTTCTTGGGGGCCACGTAATTATTAGATCAGGCTGATATTTGTGTCTTCCCTTCATAAGTATCTTTGTGACATTATGAAAGTTTGGATGACAAATAAACATAACTGTGGGCCCTGTGAAGGTTTCAACGGTGGAAATCATTATGTTGGTCCAATTGTGCTTCAGATATGCTTCAATCTTGGGATCAACCCCGGAAATAAGCTGGAAAACGGATGGACAGCGTGGATAAACCACGTACATTCACGGTGGACCCAACAGAGTTTACTCGGCATGATAAAAGGGTACTTGAGTTACTCAGTACGCAATCCGATTTGTTCTCAGTCGGGAGACACAGGGAGTGGGACCATGATCCGGTGATCCGGACCGTTGATATAATAAACTCCACCGCGGATGAACTATTTCCGACATGGAAAAAAAAAAACTAGTGCCGCTGCCATAGTTTTTGGAGAATGCTTCAAGTCATGTTTGATAGAAGCCTAAAAATGAGTTATTTTACTTACTGTCAACATAAATTCTGTACTGGAGATCTTGATCTCTGTTAAACAATAAGTTTGCGTGTGTTAAGCAACTAGGGCTGTGTCACGTGCAGTGCATGTGGATAGGAGGAAAGAGAGATACTGGGAAGATGAATATGGCCAGCGAGTTTTTGAAATGATAAAAATCACTTCAGTGGGTAGCTCGAATTTTTAATACCTAAACCATACTGGTTTTGGAAATTTTTGTGTGCTCCTGGTCGATGACTTTCATAAAAACTAATTCTCTAGGTAAATTTGTCCAGAGCTATTGACATTGTTATTGATACAATTCTGGTCACCTTTTGCTCAACCTCCGAGCACCTGCACATTGCACATGAGAAAGATAAAGGAGATCATGGCTAGAGCAAGGGACCCTACGATGCTTAAGTCAAAATTTAGCAAATTGGATTTAGTCGAGTTAAGGATTTACTAGTGCGTACCTTTCACTGTAGATGAAACCTCTATTTATAGGCCACAAATCGATTACGTTTAAAAAAAAAATAATAAAAAAAAATAAAAAAATAAAAATTGCTCATTGAATCAAAGGTGTACATTTAGCAAGAGTTTCTCGGTCATTTTGCGAGATCCTCAGTGATGATAAGGTTAAGTAGCTGATAAGGTTAAGTGGCTGAGGTCGAAAGACACATGTAATAGGGGACTGAAATCAAGCATCCAAGCTGATCTCACAACTGTGCTGAGGAAGAGCTCATTGAACTGGGCTCTCATATAGGCTATGGTCAACCTGCTTATGAAGACTGTATCTGAGTACTGAGGTCGAACTCCCTTCCTTGATGAGGTATGGATGAGATTAAAGATGACCATCTTCTTCATCTTATTATACGATGTCGGGACTTCTTCATAAATTATGAGGTGCACGGCCCCGTGCATGGGATGGGATCATAGCTCGAATGGCCGGTTTAGACGGGCCTCAGTAAATCGTAGACAGATCTCCTTGCACAAACTTGGAAATGGATGGGACCGTAAAAGGGTTCAGCTCTTGTTTATTGTCAGATGAAATGAGAATACTTCATCCTCTTGCAGGTCCCCTCATTATCACTGTCCAGCCGTCGAGGAGCTCCTTAGTCAAGATTAATGAAGGCTTGCCACAAGACAAACACAGATGTCCAAGCTGACCTCACCTTTCTTACTGATTCCTTTTTACTCGTACAAATAGTAAATAATAAGATTTCTAATATATAATTACCATTAGTTAAAATAGATGAATTCGCTTTTACACATTTTCTGATTGCATTGTATACCTCATTAGCTGAGTGCCAGAGAGCATGGTGAGTAGGGCTGTCAACAGGAGGTTAGTCTCAGCCCGGGTTTTGAATGTTTTGGGCCAGGCTATTGACCGGGCATGTTGAAAATTCTGAATTTGTCGGGCCCAAGCCCGGCTCATGAACACCCCTAACGGTGAGTATAGCGCATTGCCTAAACTCCATGGGGGGTATGTCATGATATATGCGTCTTATCTATGTTATCCCTCCGGAGGCAGCTTGTGTGTTGAATAGACCCTGTGAGAGCATGTTGTGATGTATGTGTCTTATCCACATGTCCTTTCATCTTTCCAGCTCATTTTAGTCGTATGAGCCCAAAATTCAAGTATATCTGAAGATTTTTTTAGAGCGTGTAAGTTTTGAATCTAGGCTGAAATTTGTATTTTTCCTTCATTTGTATTTGTGCGACCTTATGAATAGGTTGGATGGCAAATAAATATCATTGTGGGCCATAAGAATATTTTAATGTTGAACATCATTATTCCCCCCTTTTTTTTTTCTTTTTTTTTTGGCATGGTCCACTTGAACTTTGAATATGCTTCTATTTTGAGATCATGCCCCAAATTGAGCTGGAAAAAACAGAGAGTCACTGTGGATAAGAAACGTTTATTATGCAATTGGCTGTTTTTAATGTGAATTACAGCACAAAGGGATATTGCAAAAATAACCCCTTGATCTAAAATTCAATTGGACCCGACCATGTGAACTCAAGAAAAGATGAAAGCATGTTTTTACAGTCTCCTAAAGTGAGGTCCACCTGAGCTTTGGATGGGTAGGATTATAGATTATGCTCAAACATTAGGGACAGGACTAGTGGATCTCATACACGCGAGGTAGTTCACCGATGGAAGCAGTGGTCACGCAGCTACGTGACTATGAGCAATGAATCCAGTGTTTTCTTTACATTATTCGACTGCATTACAGCTGTAAAAAGTGTTTTCAGATTCATCCATGGATGCTGACTGCCGGCAATCAAAAACTAGGTGAGGTCATCGTGATGTTTGCGAGAAATACATCATGTTCACCTGTTTAACCAGCTTATATTAGAACATGAAATAAAATATTGAGGAGGATCCAAAATTAAAGTAAGCCATATGACAGGAAACGGTGGGGATTAAACATCAGTGGTGGAAATATTTCTGTTCAGGCCAGAGTGAATGACCTTTTTGAACGGTTTGGATATCACGTAAGCATACCAAGAAGACTTCGACATAGCATTTCCATCCCCACTTTTTCATGCGAGTGGCGGATGGACTTCTCACAATCAGACCACAAAGTTAGGTGGGGCCACCATGATGATATTTGTGATAAATCTATCCTGTCCATCCAATTTTTCAGCATGCTATAGACTACAAATGAGACGAATCCAAAATTCAGGTGATCCACACGACAGGAAAACAGTGGGGATTGAAAGCCTACCATTGAAACATTATTAGGTACGGAAATGTTGTATCACACTAGTAAGTTTTTGTTGTCGGTTAATCCCAATTGGAATGATCTTATGAACGGTTTGGATGGCACATATAAACATTACGTTGGACCTCATAAAGATTTCAATGGCAGGCATTTCTCTAGCCACTTTCGCCTATCGTGTGGCCCACTTAACTATAAGATCCACTTCATTTTTGGGGCAAATGTCGTGACATGATCAGGAAAAAATAGATGGATGAGTTGGATTTCTCACAAACATCACAATGGGCCCACCTAACTTTCGAATCCTGGAACGTGTTGCAAGCAATCCGCCACCGTCAGTTCACACATCAGTGTTAGCCACCCCCAATACCTCAGTGTTGAAACGAGGTATCTTTCACTCAATCTACCACTTGAGCTAAGGATCTGAGTGTGATTTGGATCTACTTTATTTTCTTGATACTGCTGCACTTAATTTCAATTATCTCATTCTCTGTACGGTTCGCCAACTTACATGCTTGGCAGTTTAGGTTCATAAAAAAAAGTTCTCTTAATGTCTAAATCAAATTCTTCCATATATCTGACAAAATACTCCAACTTCTTCCACGGCGTCAATGTGAACTTTCCTTTTGTAGTGTATTTGGGCCACAATAATGCCTTCGGGTGAAGCAATTCCACACAACCCAGTATATTTGGGTCACGCAGGATGCAAACAGTGCAGCAGTTACAACATTTATAACAACCACACGTTGCATACAATATTAAATGAATTTAGGTCACATAAGATGCAAACAATTCAGCTACGCACACTTATAGTTTATAAAGTTATAAACTTATATATTAGGCATCAATTCCAAGAGACTGGTATAGACTGCATCAGCATGCTAGATATCAGTTACAAGAGCCAGATAATGATTGCATACCAAATATCATTTACAAGAGTCATACATGAAGTGCATACCATGTATTAGTTACAGGAGGCAAGTATGGACTGCACACCAAAGTATGTGTTACAAAAGGCACATATAGCATGCCTACAGCAGGTATCAGATACAAATGGCAGATATGGATTGCACACTAAGAATGAGTTACAAGAGGCACATATGGCACATTTATACCAAATACCAGTTCCAAGAGGCGGATATGGACTGCATACAAATTCAGGAAACCGGTAGAGTGCGTGCACCTGTAACTGTATACATTTCAATAACGAATCGTCAAAACTTTGAAATTTCAAATGCGAGTAGGGTACCAAAATCTTCAATTCTTAAAAAACTCCAAAATTCAAACACCCTTAAAATCGAATTTAGGATTCAAGTACTCAAATTCGAAGTGGGAATAGGGTACCAGAGTCTCTATTTTCAGATCTCCAAATTTCGATTTGGGATTAGGGTACTAAAATTCTCAAATCATCTTAATTGGACGTTCTTATCCCCTACGGATCAATGGCTATCGCCAGGAATGGGACGATCCACTTCCATATACAGTGGAGAAAATCCAAGTTAACGAGGATTATAACGTGACAGAACACCAGAACAACGGGCTCACGTTCAACTGAAAAAGTTCACATGATAAGCACACAAGATATTCCGATCCCTGAGATTTCTGGTTCACAGTCTATCCACATTGGAATTAAACAGACGAACGGTAGAGATTACAGAAAAAATGGTCCCACTCTCAGAATTCAAAACCCGCCGAAACGATCCAAAGAGGTGTTCGGTGTATACCATACAACCCAAGGCGTACCATATAAAAGCTACCGCCCGAAATCTAAAAAAAAGAGCGTCTCCAGGTACCTTCTGCCGCTCCGCAGCTCGATGGAAGAAGAAGAAGAAGTTCTGGCCGAGGTCGAGGCGGTTCAGGCCGTATACGGAAACGACTGCCACGTCATCAAACAATTCCCGCCGCACATTAACGTCCACACAAAGCCTCGGACGGCTGACGATTCGTCGCAACAGGTGATCTCTTTTCTCCTCTTTCACACCGAAGGGTTTGCCGATTGCAGTTGCCCCGGTTCCCTATCGCGTTCCGACAAAAAAATCGGATACACGGCGCAGTGATCTGTGCCATTCGTTTGACGGGTCATACCACAGATCGTCCACAGTGGAAAAATCCCGGCGGTTGGACGGTCTCAAATGGCTAAATGGTGAGCTACAAATGGGTGGTTGAAAATAGTAGGGACAGCAGACGGGATAAAATGGGAAAAGGGTCCGGAAATTGGCTGGGCGGCATGGATCATGGACCACTGTGCCACGTGTCCAACTCAAGCACCGATGCGAAAATTTTGGGCCGAGTTCATAGAATATCAGCTTCAATTACTGATGGCATTGTTTATATATATATATGATATGTTATATAATATATATATAATTTTTTTTTAAAAAAAACCATATATGGCATTTATTTATTTTTGGTACATAGTACGGTTGTCCATTTTATTTATACTTTGTATATCTGAAATATGAGTTGATTAGCTGCAAACTGGTTTTTGCAGCATTCAATTGCATACTTTGCTGTGACGAAGGTCTAAAATACTGTTATGTGTCATGATAAATTCAACTGGTAATTCATATAAACACACACACAAATGACATGCATATGGATAATGTATCATTTGTATCCATTCATATCGTCTGTCTCAAGTTTCAATCAGTGATGCATTTTGATACAAATGCATGGTATTGGATGCGTTCCTCCCATGATAAGTGGAGTTTGATATCGCACCAAGGTTGATAGTATCGGCAGTGTGACAAATATCATTGAGGTTTTTGAAATTGTCGAGATAGATACAAGAGAAAATATTAAAGATTTTCAAAATCTTGGCAGTTTTTAAATATCGCATTTCTATTGCGATATTAACTCAGAAAATAGTAAAAACATTTAATGAATTCGTGATATAAATATAAATACACACACATTCTAAAATTATTTTATAATTTACAAGAAATATTTTTATTTTTGGCTGGATTTTCCTAATAATATACCAAGAAAACCTTGAAATTTGAAAATCTCCTAAGAAAATTCCAGGGCCGAGAAATTTCTGAGAATGAGATTTGTCACTACGAGTATCAAAAAGTATATTATCATCTCAGGAATGCATCTCAATCAATTCATTCAACATTTTGATATGTTTCAAACGATATTTTGAACCTTGGTTGTGACTATTGTTTCACTGTCAGACTCTTAAGGTTGTGCAATGTCTTTTTTGACCCTGTTGTTGTTTTGTGTTGCAGTTTGTTGAAGCTGTTCTTGAGATCCGAGCAAGTAGCCAGGTAAAAAAAAAAAGCAGTAGAAGAAGCACTTCTGACATTGAGTTTCATATTTGTACCAATCATTGTGCTCTTAAGGACATTGTAATTTGTTTCTCTCTTCTTCTTCTTGTTCTTCTTCTTCTTTTCACAATTGGATCGTTCATAGACAAAATGGCAATAGCAAATGGCACGATGGTGAAACTGTGAATGACAAAGTGGTATAATTTCTGGTTTCTGCTGCGTATTCTATTTAGGCAGGGCATAAAAAGCAATATACAACTTCTAGAGACTGCTTCTGCACGAAGAATTAAGAATTTGGATGCACAAGTAAGTTAAATCATGATTTCTTTTCAAGCAAGAGGAAATGGCAAAAGCCGATGGAATTTCCTAGCATTAATAATGAGGTGGTACCTTCACCTCACAGTTGCATCCTACTTGAAAGCAATATAGTTGCAATTTGTATCCAAGGCCTTCAGTATGAATGCTACAGAAGGAAAGGGCAATCTGGTATTCCTTAATCGTAATAATTGTTTATTAAAAAGTGAAGGGCCAACACAACACTTCAAGAGCTAGAGGGAAAGATGATCAGCAATCATCCACAGCAACAGAGGCTCATTGCCTCACTTTCCTTCATAATCATTTTATAGTTCTCAGCAAACTCTTTCAAGCATACATCCCATGTTATTATAATATATATATATATATATATATATATATATATATATATATAGATATATATATATATATATATAATAAATATATATATATATATATATATATATATATATATATATTGGAAGATCTCCAGAGTTCCCTCCTTGTTTCTAAATGTCCTACTGTTATACTCTTTCCATGTTGCCCATAGCCTCGCTAGCAAGGTTAACCTCCGCGCAGCCCATAAGCCCACACCCTATTTTATTATTATACATATATTTTTGGAAGATCTCCAGAGTTCCCTCCTTGTTTCTAAATGTCCTACTGTTATACTCTTTCCATGTTGCCCATAGCCTCGCTAGCAAGGTTAACCTCCGCATAGCCCATAAGCCCACCCCCTATTTTGTTCATTCCTCAATTGGAAGCTTCAAGAAGAGCATTGATGATCTTTGGCATTAATCAGTCCATCATGAAGTGCTTCAAAGATCTCTCATAGACAACAATCATGAAGACCCATCAATTTCTCAATTCTCTAACAAATGAATGAAGGATGCAAACATTTATAATGGATTATGCTCCTTCGGTAGTTCATGGCAAGAACTTTATCCTTTCCAACAAGCAAACTGGAGGTAACCACCTTTTGGGGCCTATTAGGTTACCAAACTAGGGTAGTAGGGGCTCCCTTTTTTCTCTTTCTTCTCTCTAGAACGACTCATAGAACAACTTCACCAAAAACTCCTTGTTCTCACAAAGCTCCACTTCCATCATGATCACTAGGAGTAGTCACTAGCTGCTCCTGGAAGCTTATGAATCCCTCAAACCTCATCGTCTCTTACATTCCTTTGAAATTGGAGCACACATACCACTTGGCCTCCCAAATAAGAGTGTAATGTTGAGTGACTTTGATGTCTCTAATTGTTACCACCCTATATAGTGAGTAATTTGGTCATTTGTTTTGTTCACTCATGTCACTTTCAATTCACCACTTGGCATATTTTATTGCTCGCTCATTTACGAGGCCACTCTTTACTCAACACCTGCCTTTTGAGAAAGAGGCATGGCCATCACTTACGAAGCAAGAGCTTCAATCACCAAGCATTGCCCGGATGGGCATGGGATTTAATGGTTTAGCTCTGGGGAAGACTAGCTCATTACATCTCCTCATGCTTGGCTGAATTTTGATCCTTCCACTGCACGCATGAGAGGCGAGCTCACTAGTTTCATTGAAAAGTCTGGTCTCCCTATGGATATGAATATTCGTATCGTATCGGCCGATATGGCTGTGTCGTATACATATCGGCATGAGCCGATTTGCAATATGGGGTCGTATGGGCCTGATACGAAAAAAATGACCCGTATCGGTCTGTATCGGCTGATGTGGGGCATATCGACACTGATATGGGGCCGATATAGGCCAATACACCCATAAAAGCCCAATTTTGATTTTTTTCAAAAAAAAATAAAATTCACTCGTCTCCTCTTCTTTTTTTCATTTAAATCATGGAAGAAGCTTGAAAACTCATTTTAGGCTAGATCTAGACTATTTTGGGATCAAAACAAATGATTTGAATGGAATTTGACAAATCAAAATGAAGTGGACTATTATGTGAAAATTGGAAAGAAGGGTAAACCTTCACTTTCTTTTTTATATTTTCATCTTCTTTTTGTTGTATTTCAATGCAATGGGCCCTAGTTCACCAAATCATGCTTGATCTGCATTCAATTAGGGCCCATTTAGTTGACCTTAAAAATAAAATAAAATTGACAGACAATATTCTCATCAAAGAATGGTCAGATACACCGTTCGATACATGGTCAAAACACAAAAAAAGAAGAGGATAGATTCTTGGATATCTCAAATTTTTATTTTATTTTATTTTAATTTTTTGCTTGTTTTTTTTTTTTTTTTTTTTGTTTTTTTTTGTTATTGTTTTTGCGTTCAAATTTTTTTGACCGATACGGGCTGATATAGCCTCGATACCGATATGTGATGCCGTATCGTATCATGTTTCTGCCGGGCTGATACGCTGATTGATATCGCATTCTAAGCCATGAGTCTCCCGCTTGCAGTGCCTCAGTTGACCATTTAGGCCTTCAACAACATTTCCGCTTGATACTAACTTTGTTAGAGAATTAACTGCAATTCAATTAGATTTTGCATTGCTTTACTGTTACTGTTAATAATAAATATAGTGAGTGTGTGTGTGTGTGTGTGTGTGTGTGTGTGTATAGAGTCATGCTCACTTGCGCACCGTTGCACACGTGTCATGGGTGTCTAATCTGAATGGTCCATGTGATGCGGAATCCCATGAAACCCTATGTGACAAATTTTCACCCTAATCTAAAATTTTGGTGGGCCATAGCAAAGAGAAATGCAAATCAAGGGAGGAAAATGTTTTCATTTTTCATGGCCCATCAAAGTTTTAGATCAAAGTAAAACTTGGGCCCGGGGGGGGGGGGGGGGGGGGGGGGGGGGGGGTGTCTTCACATGAACGGTTCAGTTTTTAGATCCACACCACATATGATGGGTTCTCAAAAAAGTTCGCACCAGTTCCGTGCGAACTGGTGCGCAGGTGAGCATTCCATATATAAATATATATATATATATATATATTATATATATATTTATTATTATTTTATATTTTATTTTTTTATTTTATAAATGTGCTTATCATCCCATTATCGTTGCAGTATCCCCAGGAGCCACCTCAAGTTGAAATTGTGGAATCCAAGGGCCTCGATGAGAAGCGACAAGCACATCTGATTACTAGCATACGAGACAAAGCCCAGGAACTTGCTTCATGTCTAATGCTTGTAGCTCTTTGCGAGGTAGATATTGTCCTAAGTAATATCTAGTGTTATAGAACAAATTATTTTCAAGCTAAACATCCCAATCAACATTCTTTGTTGCTTCTAACAAGATGTTTTTGCAAACTAAAGGCTGGAAAAACTGCATGCATTTCCTTTATTATATTCCATTATCCTTTTAATGCTATCCAATTTCATATCTTGATCATTTTACAATTGTATTCTTGTTCTATCAAAGATTAATATTATCTGGTGAATAGCTATTTAATATTGTAGGTGAACAATTTGTTTCACACAAACATGTATATTGTTCTAAAGTTGTTGTTTTATAAGTTGTCCTAGTGATCAATTTAATTTCGAGAGCTCTTGCGATAATGTCAAGTGTGCTCTGTAGTGGTTAGGTACGTTGTTTTGGATATCAGTTTCAGAGGACAAGTTGCCCAGGGAGTCGGTACTTGGTGCACTCATCCCAACTTGGTTAGAATTAAGGAACATTTTGAGCCGCTGACTAGTTTCATTCTCCACCAAGTCGACTCATTGTCAGGCGGCATTTAAAACCTATAGTTTGGGAGGAAATGTTGAGTTTGGCGAGCATGGATGGATGTTGCTTCATCTCAATAGGTTGCAGCCATGCTTAGTGCCCTCCTTGATAGAGTCTTCATGTGCTGTCAACTACGCTCACCCTCAGGGTAGAGCTTAGAAGCAACATACCTTGGGTTGGGGCTGGTAATGGGCGGGGTCCGGGTCAGCATTTTCGATATCGACATTATCAGTCGACATTTTTAGTATTACACCTCGGCGATATGGAACCCTCGGGAACTTCCCTGATTTTTTGTTGTCGATGATATATCATCAATTATCAATGTACTGGGATGTATCGGTGATGTTGATATGAGAGAGAGGGTTTCATTTTCGTGATTTGGCTAATGATTCGTCATCGTTGTCATCGTCGTAACCTTCTCCCAACCATTTATTTTCGGCTTTCATGATTGCTATTTGCTTGGCAAAAGTTTGCTGACCTGCTCGCTGCTGGGCTTCATAGCTGAATGTTTCTTTTTTAATATGTTGCTGCTGGATATGACATGGACAGTTGATATTTTGAGATCTTATGTACTGATGGTATTTTATATGGGGGCAGTATGTTGACATATTTTTATCAAGTTGGGCATTATGTTGACTTGTTTAAAAATACGAGCAGGAAGGGGTGGAGATTCTTTCTAATATGAACCACCCTGATGGGAACTGCCCATTGTGTCTATATCTCTTGGTCCCAGAAGAAGGACATGATGACGTCTTGCCATTTATGAAGTTGATGTCTTGTTTCCACTGCTTTCACAGGTTGATTCTGAATCTCTAGTTTCTCTTGGATTCTGCTTTGAACTTTAGGTGCTAGCTTCTACGAATTCTTCTTAGTGCAGATTGTCTGTTTTCTTGCAGTGAGTGCATTATTAGGTGGTGGAAGTGGCTCCAAGAGCAAAATGAAACTGACCCTAGTAATTTGATTGAGGCAACAGTCCCAGCTTATAGAGATCTTGAAAACTGGTGAGGTACTTCCTTACCATAAAGGTACTCTTGACTGCATGGAAGAAACATAGATAAAGGTTTACAAGCATCAATATCTTTTCTAGTTGTGGCATCTGTATCATGGGATATTTGATTTAAACATTGTTTTTTTTAAAAAAAAAAATAATAATAAAAATAAAATTTAATTAATTAATTAATTTTTTTTAAAAAATTTATTTACCTAGACACTTTGCCTTTATCAGTTATACTGGTCATGAGAAATGCTCTGCTCTCAGACCAAGTCATAGTGCTCCTAGCTGCATCGGCTTACTTAGACAGTCCAATTGATCGATCTGAACTGTATATTAAGTCTAGAATGCATTTCATGGACTACTATGTAAAAATCACCCTGATCGAATGATCTAATCCAACCTTAATTTGGCCTTATTTTCTATAGCTGTCCCTTTTCCAATCTATAGATGGGATGGCTTCGATTGCCTTAAAAATTTGATTCTTTAGAGTCATAAGCATAAAGCAATCCATGATGGGCCCTAACAAATAGATGGCCCAAATTGTTGATTGGACATATTTTTGTGTAAATAAATCTTGACGGTCCATATTAAAGTCCATTGATCAATGGTCAATATTTATTGGGTTGGGGTGACGTTCTATGTAGCTCAATAAATGTGCAATGGACCTAATGAACAATCTGGATCAATGAATTGGAATGTCAAGTGGACTCATGAAACTAGGAGCACTA
This sequence comes from Magnolia officinalis, assembly GCA_021015155.1. Lineage (NCBI taxonomy): Eukaryota > Viridiplantae > Streptophyta > Magnoliopsida > Magnoliales > Magnoliaceae > Magnolia > Magnolia officinalis. The sequence goes on from JAJHSJ010000007.1 coordinate 8,599,133, forward strand.
TAAATTATAGTGCTCTAAGAGCATTGGAGCATTTACCACTGATGATTGTCGATGAAATGATAAGTGGAAAATGTTTACCTTCTCATGCCAAAATTTCCCCCCTCAAAATGACAAATGGCAATCTTACACCCCGTTTGGCACCTTGGATTTGGTTGTATTTCAAATCCAAATTACTACTTTTTTTAGCCTTGGATTTGGAGGTAAATGGAATCAGAGGTATTTCAAATCTACTTTTTGGTGTGTTTTGAAATCTCAGCAAAATGTGGAAATTTTGGTGTAATCTAAAGGAAATGTCTTTTTTGCTTCCTTTTTAAGGGCGGGAGAGACACATATAACAAAGGTGTCTCTAGGCCACTAATCCATTAGACATATGGTATGCTGATGATACCCAAAAACAATCCAATTATTGGCTGCAACACTAAAATCACATCATAGAATGATTTGAACCATCCAAACGTTGGACATCTAAATGGACGGTTAAAAACGTCGGTGAGTCGCCTGTTTGTGATCTTTGCATTTGTGGCCCACCCAAGGCTCAAAATTTCCTCTTTTTTGGCCAAAGTATATATTTTAAAGGGCTTATTACAATCATTCTATCAAATATCTCCAACACACATATACTAATTTGGGATATGAAAGCTAATTTAATTAATCAAATCTAAGTCCTGTGAGTATACTGAAGAATTCCAATGCCCTCCAAATACAAGCTCCTAAAGAGAAGTTTTGGATTCCAGTGTATTTCAACCAAACACAAATGAGGATTCAGAATCACCTTGATTCCAATGTAATTGTGATTTGGATACCAATGCATTCCAAATTCAAACTCCCAAACGGGCCCTTATTGTTGTTGATGAGGAATTTGGGTGAGGCATGAAACTTAACTGTATCTGTATGTAGCTTCAAAAATTCAAATTTCATCTATAGCATGTCATAAATTCAATCAAATTTAAGCTTTCCATAAGGTTTTCTCCCACGGGTAGACATGGGCATATTTTGTGCCATATGAACAGAAACAAGATTCAGATCATTTAGAAATTAAACTTATATTCCATATCTAGAAAAAGATTTTATAGTTAGGATGGAAGCACAATGCATAGGACCCTTGGACCAGAATATCCTAAGACACTTGGAAGGATGCTAAGAGATGTTTGTCTGAAAGGAGTTGAAGGCAACACCAAAGTTTGCCAGACAATCTGTTATCTAATTGGCAATGAGATATGGACATCTAAGAGACTGTGATTATACTAAGATTTTTGAGATTTCAAAGAATTCATGGGGAGATGCCATTTGAGGCCCTTTGATTTCTATTTCAAAGATAGTTTAAGTCACACTTGTCATTGAAGCAATGCCATCACATTAGTACAATTGCTCAAATGACCCAAAAAGAAAAGGAAAAAAAGGGTGATGGGTGATGTCTCCCATTGAGTAATTATAAAACCCTAGTATCAAGATATTCCGTGACAGCCGCCTCCGTTACTGTTACGTTACTTCTTCTTTTATGGGTATTTTTCCATAATGGACGTTATGACCCCGTAACGCATAATGGTTGCCACCGTTCCCATTACACAACGGCATTACAGCATACCATGCACAGTATCACTGTATCAGTATAAGAGGGTGACCTTTACTGCAATTTTCAAACTTTGTCTTCCACAAATTTTAAGGCAAGGGAGGTCCTCCCACAACTGTCCATCTAACCAAGTTCTGGTTCTTGACAGTTACTCGATTTATTTCAGAAGAATGGGGTGTACTTCATCTTCTATAGGATCTGTATCAGCATATGTTCGATGGTCTTGACAGGAATAATTGGGAGTCCATTTCTTTTTCTGGAAAGGTCCTCTCTGCACATAGGCATGTGAGGTGCTAGGTTCCAGTTTTAACTTTTTTCCCTTGGAGTTGCTGACTCTGACTCAAGCTTTCTCCAGTTCTTCAATACAGGATTGCTGATAGACTCCAGTTCTTTTAGCCATGTTCTCTTTCTTTTTTTCCTTTGCCCTTTCATCAATATATTCTCATTCCATGTTTCATCAATATATTCTCATTCCATGAAAAAAATGAAGTCTTGTCTGCGTCAGACAAGTCCTCGAGTCCTTTTTGTTTAAATTTCAGAGTCTAACAAATACCCCTACCAATTCATGTTTTCATCTGTGGTGCCCGATGAGACTTCTAGTTTAATGTGTTGCTTTCTTTTTTAGATACTCAAAACTTGTTTGTTACTTCATTTGCCACACCTAAAACTGTCCAGTACATCTTGCCCACATAATGTTAATTATAGAACCGAGAATGGATTGCTGAAATTATTTTGTGTTTAGCAATGCTTATACTTTCACTTCTCACCATGGTTTTTGAAATGGCTTGTTTGCAGTGCAGAAGTGCACAGCCCTGTGAAGCAGAGTCAGGGAAATTGTCCTGTCTGCCGTAAGGTGTTTCACACCAAGGATATCGAACATGTACTTGACTTGCTTGTGACCAGTTCATCTCAATTGGTATGTTCTCATTGTGGCGAAAATTTGCATATCTAGGATTTTTCTGCTTACCATGTAAAGTAATTTCGGCTGTGCTCTAGTTGAATATATTTACAATATTTTCCGCTCTTTTGAAACTGTTAACTGTTGGTCTTGAAATATGGACCTGCACAGAATTGACCATTGGCTTTTGTGAAAATCATTAGCATAATCTGAACCATGGTTACCTGTTTTCTTGCCTTTGTCAAAAAGTGAGTGGAAACAAGCTATCATCTTCCCCCCCTTTTCCTCTTTCAAATTCAAGGATTTCTCAAAATCCAAAGGAGTGATGATTCTATCAACAGATTTACGGTCTTTATGTTTGTTCGTGACATTTAATTCTTGGTCCTAAAACAAAACCAACTTATGGTATCACAGCTGGCATCTTTGTTCAAGATCATCTTCTGTCCAGGATTCAAGGGATGAACTAGAAGGCCTCAACTGTTTTTGTTCATTTGAATGGTTCGAGTCCAAATGAACTGGAAAGTAGTCTGGTTCCATCCGAACCCAGGTCTGGTTTCTTCGCAATCCTTGTCTCAGTCTGATAATTATGATCCAAACTTGTGAATCTCATTGCCAAAATCCTGTGAGTTCTATTAATGACAATCAAAACTGAACCCGTTGATCTGGCCATGCAAATTTATAAGAAAAGAGAGAGAAAAGAAAGAAGAAGAAAGAAAAGAAAAGGAAGGTGAAAGTAATCTGAACTTTGGAGTTTTAGAACAGAGTGTGGGCGTTGTTGTTTTGGATGTTGAACACCAGTGTCTTGGCTAAAGACTGTTCGGAGATGTTGAAAAATGATTTGCCCCCATTTGGATTCATAAAGTGAGACTCTACTTAATGGACATGATAACCGTATTTTTCAAAAAACAAGAACAATGATCCGGATTGCAAGTACAATCTTGGCTCCCTTGAAGAACAGAGCAGCTGGATTTTGGGTATTGGAATTTGGATGGTAGGATCCACCTGCTGATGTGTACAGAACCACCAAATTTCTTGTCATTGGATTAAAAAAATGGCCAGAAAAAACTAGGAAAATCTCATTTCCAGGCCATTTTCCATTTTCAGAGGATAGGACATCATACACATCTTTCAAGTTTCACTTTATCACAGTGAATGAAAAAAAGAAGATTTTTTAAAACATTTACCAAACTGACTCATTTGCATTTTGCAACATTTTGGAAACGCAAAACACAATCATTGCTGTAGAAATTCCTGCCTAGTGTGATCTGTCAAGGAAAAAGAAGTGAGGTGACTTGTATGAGTAGGGATATTGAATATGTGATCTTCAGCACGTGTGCTAATGTGGCATATGTGTGCGAGGTGCAAACCATTCATCAGGTGGGGGCCCAGTAGGAACACCTACTCCCAAATTCCGACCGGTCTACTTATCAGGTGGGACCTGCATGTGAGAAAATGGATGGTTAGAAAAAAAAGAGACCAAGTGTCCATATCAAAGTACAGGTGTGACCCATCTGATGATTGGAGCAGCTTGATTTGGGGGTCAGGGTTTGTTCCCATCTGATGATAGACTGGATATTCCATGTGTTTCATGTGGGTGCCTGATTCCCAATGCCGCATTGCGCAAATTGCTCTAGCATTTCTCATAAAAATAAAGGTACCCACAGTCCCGCACTGATTTATGAATAATGCAGGTATTTGCCATCTGAGAGTTTTAGCATGACCAAACACACACAGAGATACCCATCGAATTGTATTAGTCTTCTGAGGAAATGAGATTTGACTCCTGTTGTCATTTGGTTTCAGAATTTGGACGGGACTAGCACAAGCAATGATGAGGAGTTCCTCCGAGCTGAAGCGGAGGAAAACAGGAGAAAGAAATTTGAAGCCATTCTAAAACTACAAGAAGAAAACAGTGGCCTGATTGAGCCCAGAAGAAATGACGTCTTATTGCCAGGAATGTATCTTCCTCAACCCATCCTGCCACCGGTCACATCAACTGAAACTATTGCCAGGAAAGAAGACGAAGATTCTGCATGCAACCCCTCGGCATCAGAGACAGATTTAGGCGGCCCCTCATACCAGCCTGGCACAAGCAAACCCAAGAGCACAAGAAAGAACCGAGGACATCATACAAGAAAACATCTGAATTCTCAGTCCAGCAGAAAACAGTGGATTAAGAAAGAAAAGCCTACTCTAGATTGAAAAAGGCCATTAATGGGTGTTTGGATAAAGGAAACCTAAAATGCCGATACAAAAAACTAATGGCAATTCCTATGGAAATGGAAGACCATGGATTCCAACAGCAAGTTTTGTTGTTTGTTCTGGAGTGTAACTTTTTTTGGGCTCGCTTGTTTCATGGCCTCAGGAATCATTTTAATGTCTTTTTCGGATGACATCAATTTCCACTATTTTACAGGAAAACTGCAGTAAAGGAAACTGTATAGGTATATTACCACTTAAATATTTATATTAAATTTATTAATTAAATATGAAGCTGCGTTTGAGTTGACCCCACTGGACATCGAGTGGAGTTTTTGGGTTTTTAAACTATGATTTGAACTCCCTTTCCATTTCAAGACCTTTGAATAAAGCAAGGGCTTCTGATTTGATGGGGAACCCTCCTCGAAGTCGAGGAAGGCGGCATTGAATTTGACTTTTCTCATTGCTGACTAATGAATGTGCCCAAGATGTATTTGTCAAGCCATTCGGGGGAGGGTTTCAGATACTGTTTTGGGATCTTGGCACTATGGACAGTCATTGTCGGCTGAGCAACGACCTGCTGGAAAAATGGGAGTATTGATTTCTTCTATGAAACATGTTAGATATTGATTTTTATGGTTATGAGAAATGGCTCTGTGACAATTTGACAATTGTCTTTTTAATATTTTCATAGAAAACAGTGAAATTACTGTTTAGATATACAATTCTTCGTTTTCTGATAATTCTATAAGGTTTTCATATTGATATTATACTTAGGGCTGCATTTTCTGAGAAACCAGCGTGTAATGTCGATATCAACATTCCACATATGCCAGCGTGCCTGGAGGATGAGCTTTTGGAGTTGGGAGTTGACCCTCCAGCTCAAGTCCCAAGTACCTAAAGTGCTTCCCCACAAGGGGGAGAGGGTGGTGGTTATAATTGAAAATAGGGGATGACTCAGCCCAACTTGACCGATTCAACGCCTGACTCAGGACCGAGTCATGACTCAACTCAGGACCGAACCAGTCAGTCCCAGTCAAGGAATCTTTAAACCATGATCTGTACCTGTGGTATGAATCCCTTCTACCACAATGATGGGTCTTTTCGGTGAGGGATTCTCCAAGTCAGTTTGATCATCTAAGACATTATCAGGTGCAATCACGAGCCATACCTTTGCAGACCGTTCTCTGGTCTATCAGGTCTGTTTCATTTTATTCCTGTTCCAGTCCTAGAGAAATTATCTGCTCATTCATTCCACATGTATAAAATGATCTGCGCCGTCCATCCGGTTTGCTGTCTCATGCAGGGCGGTCTAAAACTCAGGTAGGCCACACCATGGCAAAGAGTTGGGTTGGAGACGTCCACCCTTAATCATCTGCGGGGTCCAATGGTTTCTATCTGGCATCCAATCCGTTCATATGAAGCTTCTTACCAGGACGAAGGGAACTTCCAAAAATCTCGCTATTCTAAAACTCAGGCGAGCCAAACCGTGAATTTAGAGCTTTAGACATGGTGAGGCCCACCTGAGTCTTGGATCCATGTGATGTTTGGGTTTAAAGGCAACATGAGGTGGCGCAACTAATGGACGGGGTGGATCTCACGCATATGAAAGTTGTTCCTCCCTCGTTAGTGGTAGGCACGCCGCCCCCATATTCCTCAGGAAAGAGCTTTTGGTTTACAATAACCAAAACGAATATTCTGCAGCCATAAAGAAGTTGGGATACCGGACATTTTGGCAGGGTCAATCTTGCTGTTGGCAAATTGGCAATAGAAAATTGGCCTTCCATCCTTAGATTCGACGCCTGCCACACACACACACAGCGGGCCACACACGGCCATGTGCATGGTCCAGGTGCATGGTCCATCCACAATGAGGGCTATCAGCTCAACGGCCTGGATAGCAGAACCATTGTCATGCCCCGAAATTCGGTACCCAAGTTGGCCAGCCCGAACCCGAATTTCAGGATTGTGAGTTGTACTTAAACAAAATATAAAATATACAACGTAACCCACATGATAATCATGTATTTTCAAGGCAATCAGAGCAGCTAAAACAGTAAAAATCATTGTCATCAAATAATGTCCACTAATCAATCCTTAAAATTTTACTTACATTAATAATAATAAAAAAAAACAAAATGCAATGAAGTTTAATTAATATTCAAATAAATAAAAGGAAAGGTCTTCGATTTTGCTTAATTAGCTCTTCATGCATAAACCCTGCAAAAATCTATACGGGTGTGAGCACGACGGCTCGTTGGGTCACATCATTCCCAAAATTAAAATTTCTATATCAGCATGTAACAATGAATAGATAATGAAAGGTCAATTCATAGTGTGTAGTATCGCAAGCTGGTAGGGGCCTCGCACCAAGGGCCATAACTCGCGTTAGTCCCATACCTAACGTGAGAAGTGATTCCAAGATGATAGACTCCTGATCCCGAATAGTCCCATATCTATTGGGGATCGTGGCCTACGGATGTGTGCACCAAAACTGTATTTACTCATCCACAATTTGAATAGAAGATGATATTAATATTCTGCTAATATAAATGAAATTCTGAAAATGAATTCAAATAAGACAAAATAACTTTTGATCCGTTTTTGGACTTCACCAGGGCAGAGCACCCGTGCACCCATTTTAGGGATTAACCCAGGCAGAGCACCATGACCATTTAGGACCTCCCAAGGCAGGGCATCGTGCATCCAACATTTTAAGGAGTCCGGGCAGAGCACCCACGTGTACATGCACTTAATCTTAAATAAAGAAAATACGACTTTCATCCTAGAACACGGGCCAGGGATCGAATATTTAGATATGACACATCCTAGAACACGGGCCAGGGGTCGAATGTCCACAATTGCTAAAAAAATGCGGTATGAAATAAACATCCTTTTCGGGAGTGACCCGGGCAGAGCACCCATAACAACATGATCCTTTCTAGGGCAGAGCACCCATAAGTTAATCATATTTAAAAGAATGTAGCAATAATCAATTGAATTAATTTCACATATTAATAATTAAATAAATGCATTTTATTTTACGTGCACCAAAAATCAAATGACTTGAATAAAAAATATGAAATAATAATCAATGGAAATCAAAATACATACCAATGTAGGCTTTTCAACCGGGAAGATCACCTACCTATTATGACTGTAGATAATTGATGAAGATCTAAGCTCTCAGTGGTTGATTTGAACGGTCCAGATTATATGGCTTCGACTCAACCAGTCACGAAATTTTTAACTATCGTTAAACTGGTGATTCTATAAGAGTTGTCAAGGCTCTGGAAATCAACCCAAACGCCAAGGCAAAAGTCGACTCAATGGTTAGATCGTGTTCAACTCGTCACACCCAAGTGCATCTTCTTCTCTCGGTCCTATCTTTCTTCTTTCTTTCTCTTCTGTTTTCTACTCTCTATTTTTCTTTTGAATTTCTTGTCTAGATCATCCAACAACAGAAGCTAGAGGATTGAGAGTCGTTGGTTGGAGAAGTTTGCTAGGTACGTAGACGGTTGAGATAACATGGAGATGCTCCCACAAATCGTGGCAGTTGTTTGGAGTAAAATTTCGCCGAAGGAGGGAGAGAGATAAGCGGGAGATGATTTGGTCATGGCAGTGACGTGTTGATGCACGTCACTTGAGTTTTTTTTTTTTTTTTTTTTCCTTCAAAAAAACCACAGTCGGCCCCACTCATGAAGTTTATGAAAAATCCACTATGACCATTTATTTCTTCAGATCAGGTTAGGGCATTAGCCCAAAAATGAGGTTGATTCAAAGCTCAAGTGGGCCACACCACAGGGAAAAATGGAACTCACCGTTGAAAAAAATAGGGTATTACATTCTACCTCCCTTAACAAAAATTTCGTCCCCGAAATTTACTACATTATCAACCATCCTAAAATTATGTATTGCCGCGAATGATATGGATTGCGCTCGCATTTTCTCTAGTTGTGGCGTTTCTTCAAGTAGCAACTTGTGTCGTCATGCGTTGGAGCTTGTTCTTTTCTAGTAGCATGTTTTTGAGCTGACGAAATGGATGGCGGCCTCCTGGCTTAGGTAGTTGTTGATAAGGTTGACTCTGTTGGAATCTGGTTGTTGCTATCCTTATGTCGATCGTTGGCGTTGTTTTTGTCATACTTGGTATGGTTGTATAGAAACTTGTTGCCGCGTATTATGGTTACCGGTACGGGTGATTGATATTGTCTTTTGGCTCATGACTCAGTCCGATGTGTGACTATTGATGCGCTCTTGCTGCAAGGTCTGACTTCTTCTCTATTTGCTATCGACTCTTCCAAAATACTCGTAAGTTTTCATCGCTATATTTATCAATCGACTAATGGGGTTCCTTATTCTACCTCACAAGAAGCAAAGTTCACATTTCTAATCTAAATTGACTAATCTATTGAGAGATCATTACTACAAATTTTATTATGTGATGAATTTAAAGAGGAGTTGATATCATATAAAATCTCCTTGATAAGATGCAGAAGTAAAACTAGTACCTTCGGGAGTCTAGGATTCTGTTTGAGGAGCGTAACCCATTGATGGTGTTGGGTCCTCATGTAGTCGCACATTGTATGCTTGCGTCATGTCTTCCGGTGGTAGTGTTGGGTCATCATAATCTTGAGCAGGGTTCTTGCACTGCTGGCGTGCGTACTCCTGAGGTTGAGCTGGATTGTCTGTGGTTGATGTTAACGCATGAATATGTCCTGGAGCTAGCAATCGTTGTGTCTGGATTTTCGGTCTCGGTTGCAGATGCGGGGGAGGCCTAACTTGTTGTTGTGTTTGCCGAGGCTGCGCAGATCTTTACAGATATGGTTGCGATGGTGTCAGATTCAGTTGCATACCCTGAGAAGATAGTGGAGGTGGCCGGTACGAAATTGGCTGCACAGACGATGGAGGTGGTCAGTAATGTTGGTGTGGAGGCCCTTGATTATGCGAATATGGGAAACGAGAGGGTCGTCGGCAGAGGCGAGCGGGGTGACCTATGCGTCCACAGTTATGACAATTTCCGGTGAAGAACGATGAAGGTTTCGCAGTGTCGGTTCCAGTTGTCAGCATTGTCATAGTCCTACGTCTCTTTGTTGTTCTCTTTGGGCCAGGCCCACTCCTGAAGGTAGGTGGACTCTGCCTCCTAAACTGCCCACGTGGAACTCTTGTCCCTTCATGTGCTATTGGCACGGGCTGAGCTTGCTCCTGGGTGTTGGGTCTAAGTAATTGGGTATCTAAGAGGTATGTCACTCCTTCCATTGCCGGGAGGAATCTCTCGATTACCGCACTTCGCCTGGCTGTATCGGGTGTTGTAGTCTCCGATGCGGCTTCGAGGTTCGTACTCTGATTCGTCATAGCCTAGGATAAGTAAAGGGAATTAATAATTTTACTGAATAAATTTAAGATTATAATAAAATCAGATGGTTCAACGTAGTCAAACATGAAGATCTAAGAGAAGTCAAACTAAGATGTAGTTTAGAACTATGTGCAGAAATTTCTGGTCATAAGGGTGCTATTCTAATTGATATTTTTGATATTTCTAGACATTATTTTAACTTAAAATTTTTTATATAGATATATCTATAAGTATACTGTACCCCTGTAAAATTTTATAATATTTCGAAGCCTATAAAATTTTTAAAAATTCAAAGAGTATGTGCTATCTAGATTTGAACGATTTCTGGACAGGTTTTTCTTAACCTCCAATACATACATGAAGAGTCAGTATTTTTATTTTTTATCTAATTTTTTTTTTCTAAAATTATACTTATCAAGCTTCAATTGAGTTTTTGAATCACCTCAATCGGAGTTTTACTTAAATAGTTATGATTTTTCAAAGTCAGAAATTTTATATTGACTATTGCTGCACAACCTAAAAATAATTTTTAAAAAAATCTTAGAAAATTCCTGACGTCCAGATTTGAATCTCTAAACTGATGTGTGGCCTAATTAAGGTCACATAGATGTAAAGAACCATAAATTTAGATTTTTAATTTTTCTCATTACAGGAGTAAAGGGGTCCTAAGTCAGGGTCTCTAATTGAGTCTCTATTTTAGTTCCTCAGTTGATTCTAGCCTAGGCTTAATCTAACCATTAGTATAACATATATCTAAGGTCCACGTGAGAATCTAAAACCTAGGCTCTGATACCAATCTATCACGCCCCGAAATTTGGTACCCGAGTTGGCCAGGCCCCAACCCGAATTCCAGGATTGTGAGTTGTACTTAAACAAAATATACAACGTAGCCCACATTATAATCATGTATTTTCAAGGCAATCAGAGCAACTAAAAGAATAAAAATCATTGTCATTAAATAATGTCCACTAATCAATCCTTAAAATTTTACTTACATTAATAATAATAAATGCAATGAAGTTTAATTAATATTCAAATAAACAAAAGGAAAGGTCTTCGATCTTACTCAATTAGCTCTTCATGCATAAACTCGACAAAAATCTATACGGGTGTGAGCACGACGGCTCGTAGGGTCACATCATTTTCAAAATTAAAACTTCTACATTAGCATATAACAATGAATACATAATGAAAGGTCAATTCATAGTGTGTAGTATCGCAAGCCGGTAGGGGCCTCACACCAAGGGCCATAACTCGCGTTAGTCCCATACCTAACGTAAGAAGTGATTCCAAGATGATAGACTCCTGATCCCGAATAGTCCCATACCTATTGGGGATCGTGGCCCACGAATGTGTGCACCAAAACTTTATTTACGCATCCACAATTTGAATAGAAGATGACATTAATATTCTACTAATATAAATGTAATTCTGAAAATGAATTCAAATAAAACAAAATAACTTTTGATCCGTTTTTGGACTTTACCAGGGCAGAGCACCTGTGCACTCATTTTAGGAATTAACCCAAGGTAAAACACCATGACCATTTAGGACCTCCCAAGGTAGGGCACCGTGCATCCAACATTTTAAGGAGTCCGGGCAGAGCACCCACGTGTACATTCACTTAATCTTAAATAAAGAAAATACGACTCTCATCTTGGAACACGGGCCAGAGATCAAATATTTAGATATGACACATCCTAAAACACGGGCCAGGGGTCGAATGTCCACAATTGCTAAAAAAATGCGGCATGAAATAAACATCCTTTTCGGGAGTGACCCAGGCAGAGCACCCATAACAACATGATCCTTTCTAGGGCAGAGCACCCATAAGTTAATCATATTTAAAAGAATGTAGCAATAATCAATTCAATTAATTTCACATATTAATAATCAAATAAATGCATTTTATTTTACGTGCACCCAAAATCAAATGACTAGAATAAAAAATATGAAATAATAATCAATGGAAATCAAAATACATACTAATGTAGGCTTTTCAACCGGGAAGATTACCTACCTATTATGACTGTAGATAATTGATGAAGATCTAAGCTCTCAGTGGTTGATTTGAACGGTCCGGATTATATGGCTTCGACTCAACCAGTCACGAAATTTTTAACTATCGTTAAACTGGTGATTCTATAAGAGTTGTCAAGGCTCTGGAAATCAACCCAAACGCCAAGGCAAAAGTCGATTCAATGGTTAGATCGTGTTCGACTCGTCACACCCAAGTGCATCTTCTTCTCTCGGTCCTATCTTTCTTCTTTCTTTCTCTTCTGTTTTCTACTCTCTGTTTTTCTTTTGAATTTCTTGTCTAGATCATCCAACAACAGAAGCTAGAGGATTGAGAGTCGCTGGTTGGAGAAGTTTGCTAGGTACGTAGACGGTTGAGATAACATGGAGATGCTCCCACAAATCGTGACAGTTGTTTGGAGTGAAATTTTGCCGAAGGAGGGAGAGAGATAAGCAGGAGATGATTTGGTCATGGCAGTGACGTCACTTGAGTTTTTTTTTTTTTTTTTTTTTTTCTTTCTTCAAAAAAACACAGTCGGCTCCACTCATGAAGCTTATGAAAAATCCACTCTGTCCATTTATTTCTTCAGATCAGGTTAGGGCGTTAGCCCAAAAATGAGGTTGATCCAAAGCTCAAGTAGGCCACACCACAGGGAACAATGGAACTCACCGTTGAAAGAAAATAGGGTATTACAACCATGGACCCCATGTCTGGGGTAATTCTCATTTAGTTACAGATAGAGAGGTAGCTATCACGTGCGGCCTAATTAGGGTCCGCGTGATTAGAAGTTCTGATGATCTGAACCATCCATGTTGTAGACACGGTAAGAAACTATGTAAGAAAAATATTAGGATCACGAAAAAATCCCAATCCACTCATCAGGCAGACAACACTTGTATTTTGTTATTTATAAGACTACAATATTTTCTATGGTATGGCACACCTGATGAATAGGTGGGGTTGGCGGGGCCAATCTACTAGACCGGGTAGATCTCACACACATAAAATGTTGGAAGTAATCTGCAGGATGGACGGTAACTCTACATCCACCGGGTTGGATGTGAACATTTCTCAAAAAACATGCTATCCACAAAAGTATGGTGCATCTTATCTCCAGTGGACCATTACCCAAAAAGATTAGAAGCTCTTGATAGCCATAGAAATTGCCAGCTACATTTATGTCCGGCCAAAATTAGAGTGTGGCCCACCAAAAAGTACAGGGAAAATGCAACCAAATATACATATGCAATCATAGTCCCCACGTCTCTCATTACAATATCCCACTGCTGAAAGAGAGAAAGACACCCCTCAGACCAACCAACATACCAACCGACAGATGAGATAGTTTGATAACCATACAATCTGGATTGGACAAAGTTACAAAACATGGATGCTCTGACAGAGAACACAATTCATATGCTCACGCACAACACCGTACACAAGGCAGACACATCAGCCAATCCGCACCGTCCAATCCACGGACCATGCGTCAGGAAGTTAGATTGATCAGGTGGATCCTAATACTAACCTGTAATCAACAATAGCAGTTTGTTAGGCAGATGTGAAACAGTGGATGTTTCTTCCTTTTAACCATCCATTTGGTGGCTAGATCACCTGCTTGATCTAATCCCATCCGCAATTGGGTCCCACAAATTGCACAGTTTGTATTGTTGTGCCTCGTGCACAGCGACCGTATGTGATGCATATGAACAGTCCTGCTCAACCAGTGTATCAAATAACTCCTCTTGAACAAGACATACAATGAATAGGGACCCTTTTGCTGGGTCTTGTATTGGTTTCATAGAGGGAAAAACCCACCACTTTGGTTTTTTTTTTTTTTTTTACACTCCCTCTCTTTCCCTTCAAAACATCATATATACTCTTGTTGTCTTCTTTATTCACGTGAGCATGTTCTGAGGTAGAAAACACCTGGGCATTTAAACAGATCAGGTTACTTTAATGGCCCCCGTGAAGTTGGAGGCACCAGAAGACAATTCCGCTGTGCCGAGAGGCTGAGGTGGGCCGATCGTGAGCTCTAAATCATTGGTTTCGATTAACAGAGAGCCAGCAGTTGGAGATGGGCAACTGGGTATAGATTGGGATGATGTATTGAGAGATAATTGGAGAAAATCGGGTGTGCCAGTGGTGGAGTAATCTTGGAGTTGAGGAGTGATTGGGTCGGCCCGGGCAGAAAAATCAGGAGCTGGGGTGAGGGATAAGGTTGGAGAAACTTGAGCACTTCCAACTCCGGCTTGGCTCGTGATGCCATGAGAGATTCCCGCCTGTTTAAGGATTACATGTTAGTGTAACCATGGTAAATACTAATAATTAATTGATGAACAAAACCTGCTTAATCTAGGTTTAGAAAGTTATCAAAATGAAAAGCATCTGGTTCATCGCATGCTGTCCCAGACCCAAGTTCCATTGTGGACACATGGGAGGTGTACAAGATCCAAACCGCTTGTTTGCGAAGCCAGCTCACCATGAAATGCACATGGCCCAAAGAATGGTCCGATGAGAATTTCATAAAACAAGAAGAAATGACCATTTACCCAGTCCTGGCTCTTGTTCTGAGCAAGAAGCAAGGACTGTCTGATAGGCTTAGGGGCTGTTTGAGTGCAAGAAAAGTTGTGTCTATTGCAGGTGGTTTGACACACGGTCCATAGTTTGTCTAACTCATGTATACAATGGAACTGTGAAAAATAGGGACTTTCTCTACCCAAAAGGTTGATTTAATAACCTAAGTATAGCATGGCTATTGAAAAAGGTGGATCAAAGGTGAGGAAAACTGATCCCTAATTTGATGCACGTGAGAACACAATGTTCCATGCTCATGCATTTTATGTGTTACAGTTCATGTTCAAGCATCTGACATGTGCCGCATGTGCGACTTTTTAAGTTCAAATGCCTCACATGTGCCACTTGTGCCACCATCGCTCTTCAAGCACCTTCATGCGCAAGACGTTAATGTGCACATACGCCACAAGTACCACCATCCATTTTAAGCTACTAATATATAACTTTTGCTCCTGTCCATCTTAAGCTCCCTAAATGTGTCATCATCCATCTTAAGCTCCCCTCACATGCTCCAGTCTATTTTGCTCCCTATTTCAAGGTGATTGACAAACAACAGGCAGAAGAGCTAGTAGGAAACAGCATAACCTAGATAGCCTATCCAAGACATCATGATTTGGAGAGTTGTGCAAATCAAAACTATGCTTGCATCCAAATGGCCCCTTGGTTTTTGGGCCATGGCCAGTTTAAGATGCTGCAACAGACGGAAATCCAGAGAAATGAGGGTGTGCAAAAAGCTATAGTAAATGGATATGGAGGGGAAAGAAAGCAAATGAAAAGAAGAATGAAAGCAGTGTCTTACCATATAGTTAAAGCCATTGACATTGGGAAGTTCACCACATGCTGCGATAAGGGTTAAGTTTGGGGAAGCCTCAAAGCTCCGGTCAGCCAGTTGGGCTGCGGCGCCAACTGAAGTCCTTGCCTGTATGATACTACTATTAAATAATATCTCGAAGAAAACACTTATGGGCCATGTAAAAAAATGGGATTGGTGGATCTACTAATTTACCAAATGGTTGTCAAGATGGAGGAGATTGATCTCTTCTGCAACTTCATGAGTTCCTGTCGGTTGTTGAGGAGCTGTTCCAGAGGGTGCAGCCTGCACGGATGGTGTTTAGTCAAGGAGAGGAACAAACCCAACATAAAACTTGGGAGACCAAAGGCGGTGAAAATTACGGGAATTACAGTGTTGTTAAACGCCACGTCAAAGAGGCTGGACCTGCGCTTCTTTGTACTGGGAGCAGTCTGCCTGAGGAAATACTTCTGAGCATGGCTGGCTACCTGGGTTGGAGTCCTAGTTCTAACAAAATTCCTCGAGATCCCTCTCCAATCACCCTTCCCTAGCCTTTTAAGTCCTTCTAGAAATGTCTTGTGCTCTTCTTCTGTCCATGGGACTCCTGAGAGAGAAGCCAAATAAAAGGTGTTTCAAAACCAAGCAAGTGATGAAAAATGAAAAACCGTCCTTCAGTCTCCCATCACCAATCACGCAATGTGATAGAATGAAAAAGGGAAAAAGCACCCATGACTATGTAAAAAGATATGATGCTGATTGAGTACGGGTCTGTAGAAGTAGCAGAAAGTAAAAATGAAATGGTATGATTTCAAATACTGTTGGATATAACTGCTAGTGCTCGATACCATCCAAAATGAGAAGAGATTTATTTGTCTAGAAGAAATTGATTGAAATGGCTAGTGGAGAAAACAGTAAGTCAATGTGAATTTGTCATATGCTAAGGAATAGTAGATACAAGCATCTTTTGATAAAGTTGGGACTGTTTGTTTTGAAGACTTGCAAGCGAAATCCCATTCAGCGTTGCAACAAATATTCAACTGGGAAAAATAAGCAATATCCATGCAGACCGCATATGGTAGATTTAGATCCGTCAAAATCTTGAAGGTACCGATGTTGGATATGACACAAGATGGGTATGGATGGTTCTGTTTTGAACCCTTTTTTTATATCGAGGATATAATTAGGGCCTGTTTGGTTGACACCCGAAAATGATTTAATCTCGTTTTATGTGATCATGATCTCTAATACATAACAATGAAAATCTAACATAAGATGTACCCATTTTTGGGCGTTCACCAAACAGGCTCTTAAACATTGCAATAAGTATTCAAAAACTGATAGAGAAGGAAGAGGAATCATGAACTACAATCAGTTGCTTGCAAACCAGCTCACATGATGAGGTGTCAGGTGTGTAGGGCATCACAGCCATTCATAAAGTAGGCCCCGTCAGCAAATTCACCCGGCACGAAAATAAGACTATCTCATCTCTATTAAATCAGGATGTCGGTCAGGATGGCTCAACTGACGCGGGCCATGCTGATTTTTGTGCCAAGTAATCTACTTGGTGGGGCTTACCTGACACAGCTCAAATGTCCTACATGCGTAAAGTGTGAGGTAAGTTGTAGCCTGTAGGTGATCTCTCCTCATATAAACATAGATACATATACTAGGGATATTTTAACACTCAATCATTAAATATGCAGCCATGACCTGTCAAATGAGTTGGGCAATTCAACCAAAAATTAGACTATGAATTCTAGCATTTTCTGAATGAGAATAACAGAGATTCTATGACTCATACCATCCACATCGAAATATTTTCTGAATTCTAGTCTCTCATACCATCCACATCAAAATATTCTCTCTCTCTCTCTCTGTGTCTCTCTCAATGTCTGGGAACTCCATTTTCAATACAGGAATTTGATCTAAAACTGGCTGAAATTGAGGAATTTGGTTGGCCAGATGGGCTCAGGTTGATTGTTCTGAAGCAATATACGTTATGTTCTGCGTAGCAGAATTCCATCAACAGGGTATCAAATAAAACCCATTTGGGTGGGTATCAAAAGGTTTCTTTTTCTTGTTGGGCATTCTCTGGTATTATTATCAAGTCCTTCACAGTCTTCATTGAGATGGGTCAAGCAATGCCGTTCCAGTGCACTCATATCCTTTTCAAGGCAGTGTTTGAAGCAATGAAGCAATGTATACACACGTTTCAAGTACTACTCCTTGTGAGGACCGGAGGGGGTCAAACAATATACTCCACATACAAGCATGATATAACTGTGTGAGCTTCAGGCGGAATCGGATGCAACACCATCTAAATCCACCAAAAAGAATTCTACCCTTCATCTGCTAAAAAAATACTCTTTCCCTTCGAATAGTCTGACATTGTTTCATAGAAAAACAATAATTACTACACCAAATGATTTACAAATTGCCCAAAAACGAAAAGCCCAACAGAAATCAGAATTTTCCATAACCCCAAAAAATTCTATAAAAAGGGGAAAAAAGAGGTTCACTACAAAAAAGAACATTTTTCAACAGTCCATGAATGAATTCCATACAAAAACTAAAAATAAACCACACCCAATCATCTATAAATCCAAAAAGATAAAAAAAAAAAAACCCGCCACGAATCGACAAAATCCCATATGAAACTCAGTTACCCAATATCAATCAGCAATAAATTCCAACAAAAAAATGAAAAAAATAAAAATAAAAATCAAACCTACAAAAAACCCAACAAAAATCGTAAAAAACCCAATTCAATTCACCATCAAATCTCCACACAAAAAAAAAAATAATAATAAAATCCAATTCATCCAAACGCAAAATGAAAAAAACAGAACACCCAAAAAATAAAAAAGCAAAAGAAAGGAATCACCACTCACCTCTCTTCCTCTCATGCCCTCCCTTTCTCGACTCATGCACGGGCCCATCCGACAAATACCCGCCGGGATCGCCGCTGCTCTGCTCAGGCGCGCATGAAGCCAAGTTCCCCATACTCGAGCTCTTCCTCATCACCTCCTCCTCTTCTTCCCCCAAAATCCTCACCCCAAACAGCTTCCACCCTTTCGCCGAGTTGCATGGTCTTGTATTCGTCGCGTTGCATGTTCTTGTATTATGCCCGTTGTTGCCGCAGTGAGAGCATTTCCTGTTCGTATCCATGTCCTTTCTACCCCGCCCTTTTTACCCTTTTACCCCTCTCCCCTTCCCCTTCTTACTCCCTCCCCTTCTCGCCTCTTCTCGTTTTCCTTCTCCACCAGAGATTAAAACAGCAAACCGTGTGAAGAAGAACAGAGATAATGCGGATTTCTGAAAAAACAAGGTTCTTCTGCATATATAGAGCCTTCTTATTTAAATACCTGCGGTTTTCTTCTTAATATCGAGATTGCCCTTGTCGTGTTCCAGGGTTTGGATCTGTACTGCTGGCCTGGCACGCGGTGGGCCTGACTTCCGCTAGCTAATCACTACGTGGGACAAACATCCACCAGATCCAATCCGTCCATCATGTGATCTGACACATATTCACCATGAATTATAAAAATAATTCTAATAAAAATATTAGGTGGGACGCACCATGGGAAACGGTGTGCAGTCATGACTAAAAGATCTAAGTTTAAGTGCTATGCCCCACATAATTCTGAAATGTCCTGATTTTAAATTAATACATTAATAATAGTATGGAAAATCAGATTAGTGGATTCGATGACATATAAAAACCATGTTGGACCCAAATAAATTTGGAATATTTTAACGGTTGGACTTATAATCTTAGCCTCTTCCCATGATGTGCCCCATCTGAGAACTTACTTGATCTGATGTTTTTCAGGGTATACAAAAAAATGGTGATGCATCTGATGGACAGAGAGGATCCCAATTAAGTTGGAATATTCGGTCCATTTCAGCCAAGGTCACCACCCGTCTTCGTCCGCAAGTCACGCAAGCGGCTTTGTTTGGATTTTGAGTGACGTAAATGCCCCTCGTTGGATTCTGTACCGAAAGCGTGTCACGGTTCCGAGTCGGATTTGGTAGAATGCACGCGAGTAGCCTGCGACCATGCGGTCGGAAGCTACGTGGGGCTCACCGAGATTTCCGTGATTATATCCAACCCGTCCATCAGTTCCTGTACGGAGAGCGTGTCGTGTTTCCGAGTTGGATTAGTCGTTTTTTCCGGTCGCAATGGGACCTGAGTTGTCCGCGACCGCGACCGCAAAAAGATCAGGCGGTCGGAAGCTCGTGGGGCCCACCGAGTGTCGGTGAGAAATTCAACCCGTCAAAGCCTTCATGGGGACAGAAATTTTGGATAATACTAATATTTATATTTTCAGTTCATCCTCGCTCAAATGACCTTACGAGCGGTTTGGATGGCATATAAACATCATGGTGAGACCTTGAACGGTTTCAATGGTGACTTTTCCATCCCCACTGTCTACTGTATTGTGGTCCACTTAAGTTTTGGATATAGCTCATTTTCTATATCATGACTTAGAATGAGTCGGAGAAACTTATGGACGGAGTGGATTCCTAACGAGCATTTTGGTGCGCCCCACACTGCAGGAACAGGTTTGCAGGCAACTCCCATCCGTCACGGGGCGAGGTAGCCTTTTTCAGGCCAATGTGAACCGTCCAAATCATGACTCGTCGTGAATGGGCCGTATCCGGCAATCAATTAATTCCATGATCATAGCCATTTGGTCGATGGCCGTAAACTCGGGCCGAAAACTGATTGTGCGAAAGGTCTGTTTCCACGTGTAACCAGACGGACGAGATTGTCAGATCGTCGATACTCAAGATATGCTCCATCACAAAGAGCCCACAAACGGTTTGGTTTGACAGGAAGCGGATTGGGTGGTGTGCCACCCACCACCCACCTCAGTAGTGTATTGACGTCATCAAGTTCAGTTGGTCCCACCATGATGCGTGTATTATATCCATACCGTCCATCCATTTTGAGAGATCATTTCAGTGAATGGGCTAAAAAAATCAGGAAAATCCAAAGCTCAGGTCGATACCATAGAAACTTCTGGAGGGCCACGGAAGTCTTGAATTAAGCTGATATTCGTGTTTTTCTTCATCCAGGTCTATGACTATCAGAGCCTAAGAAACATCATGGTTGGTCCTGGGAAGTACTCAACAGTGGGAACGGATTGGCTACTCCCCTGCTATGGTCGGTGCTCTGTGGGCCCATCATGATGTATGTGTTTAATCCATGCCGTCCAAATATTTTTTCAAATCATTTTATTTTATGGGACCAAAAATTAGGTATATCAAAATCTCAATTGGACCACATTACAAGAAATAGTGTTGAATGAGCGTCAACCATTAAAAACCTTTTGGGGGCCATAAAAGTTTTGGATCAAGCTGATCTTTATCTTTTCCCTTCATCTGGGCCTGTATGACCTAATAAACAGATTGGATGTCAAATAAATAGTACATTGGGCCTTAGGAGGATTTTAATGTGGATATCCAATCATTAATATTTTCCTATGGTGTGGTCCACCTGAGGCTTATATCCCTCTAATTTTAATTATAAAAAACTAAGATGATCCGTAAAAATGGATGAACGGAATGGATGAAACACATGAATCATGGAGTGGCCCACAGAGCACCGATCATCAGACACCAGGCTGGTAGCAGGGGAGTAGCCAATCCGTTTCTCTCAACAGTCAACAGTGGCGTCATTGTCCCTGCTGCTTTCTATGGTATGGTCCATATATATATATATTTTTTCCCGCATATGCCTTTACGATCATGCAAAATAGTGACGGTGTGGATATAACACATGCATCGTAGTGAGTCCAACAGAACTTGGTGACGTCAACACAATGTAAGATTGGCCAGTGGTTGGTGCTCTATAGGCCCACCATTTTGTGTTTCATCCACGCCATCTAATTATTTTTTCAGTTCATTTTATGATATTAATCCAAAAATGAAGTAGATTCAAATATCAAGTGGACCACATCACAGGGAACAATGTTGATTGAACGGCTATTATTAAATATGTCCTGGAGGCAAAAAGTTTTGGATGAAGTTGATATTCGGTTTTCTTTTTCTTTCCTCTGTTGAGGTCTGTAGTAGAACCTACTCAACAGGTTAGATGCCAAATAAATATTATAATAATTCCTATGGTTTTTTAACGGTGGATGTTTAATCACTATTATTTCATATGGTGTGGTCCACCTGAGATTTAGATCTACCTCCCCCTTTAAATTATGCCCGAGATTGATCTGGAAAAAATGGTGGGAGGGCATGGATAAAATATATACATAATGGTGTGGGACAGAGCACCGACCACTAGCAACCTCGCTAGTGTCAGCGTCATTGGCCATACCGCGTCCAACGGAATCGGATTGCCAAGTGTGCCGGACGGACTTGGCTTGGCTGGTGACTGGGCCACTAGGGCCAGTGAGCAAGGGCTAGTGGGCCATGCTTTGCAGGCTACACTAATGTATATGTTTCATCCATGCCGTCCATTCAATTTTTTAGATCATTTTATTTCATCCACGCCGCCCATCTAATTTTTTAGATCATTTTATTTCATCCACACCGTCCATCTAAAATTTTTAGATCATTTTATTTTATGGTTCCAAAAATGAGGTAGATCCAAATCTTAAGTGGACCGCATCAATGTTGATTGAACACCTAATTAAAAAAACTTATTAGGGTACAAAAGTTGATATTTGTTTTCCCTCTTCGTCTACATCTTTATGACTTAATCAACATGTTACATGTCAAGTAAACATTATAGTGGGCCATAAGTTTTTAACGGTGGACATTCAATCACTACCGTAGTTTTGTTCACCTGAGATTTATATTTCCTCGTTTTTTTAACAAGCCCTAAAATGATATGATAAAATGAATAAACGGCATCAATAAAAAAACATACGTTATGAGGACCTACGGAGCATCGACCACTAGCCACCTGTGAGGTCACTGGCCACACCGCGTCCTGATACCACCGAACATTAGCACCTGCCAGCTCACTAGCCACACTGCTTCCGGCCTTCCGTGGATGGGATTGCCTATGACTCGAGTAACTACTGGACGGTGCTCTTTGGCTCAATGATGATGTGTATGTGTTTTATCCACACCGTCCATACACTTTTGCAGATTATTTCAATGCATGAGCCCACAAAAACTAGGAAGATTGATATCATATGTTGACTGCACCATAGGAAACAGTGGTAATTGAATGCTCACCATTAAAAACTTCTCGGGGGCCATAACAGTTTTGGACGAAGCTGATATTTGTATTTTACCTTCATCCAGGTCTGTGTTACCTAATAAAAAAAAACCATTACAGCGGGCTTTGGGAAGTTTTTAATGGTGGGCGTTCAATCACCACTGTTTTCTTGTGGTGTGGTCAACTTGACATTCGTACGTCTTATTTTTTCGATCACGCCATAAAATGATCTAGAAAAATAATGAACGGCGTGGATAAAGCACATAAATTATGGTGGGCCCACAGATCACTGTCAAGTAGCCATCTTGCTACTGGCAGAGACAGTATATAAACGGCGTCCGTCCGCGGGTTATGGCTTACTACCATATCGCTGTTGTTCCAGTTCTACCGTAGGCGTCCAGCCTGTTAGATTTTGTGGAAAACGGTTTGCTGGGATACATCCCAACCTCTTGCAATGAATTGCGTCGGGAGTCTAGCCGTTGGATTTGGGAAATTTTTTAATGATCCACACCGTTTAGTTGATAGAGCTCATCTTAGATAGAGAATTTCCATAATAACTATCAGACTTATTTTTTCAATCCTTTGATCATGGAAAGGTTAGTTTGAGCGTTCATGTTCAAATCAAAAGAGATAACTCATTGAGGGGATGAAATAATCTAATTTTGTGTGCTTTTATTTGTTGAATTTCCACAATACAAAGTAAGACTTATCATACGAATGGTTAAGATCATTAGAAGATGTCGAAGTCTCCAAGATATGGTATTTCCATACCTCAGGATGTATTTTAGCGAACGTATCGCAGGGAAGGATTCGACATTTTTACACCCATGGGCCATGGCCATTATCTGGACAGCGGATTAGGTGAGACCCCGGACCCCTTACCGTGGACTCACAGTGATGTATGTGCCTTAAATCCACACCGTCCAACCATTTTTAAAGCTCATTTTAGAACATGGTTTCATAAATGGAGCATGCCCAAATATTAGGTGTACCACGCCATAGCAAATAATTGTGATTGAATCCCCACAATTAAAAAATTCATAGAGTCCACGGAAATATTTATTTGCCATCTAACTTCTTGATAAGGTAAAAAATACTTATACAAAGAGAACACACAAATATCATCTTGATCCAAGGCTTATGTGGCTCATAAGAAGTTTTTAATAATTATTTTGTTGTGATTTTTTTTGAAAACACCGTAAAAATAAAAATTAAAGAAAATTATTTCTTTTTAGCTCCAGACTGAATTACATGAATATGTTGTTCTTATAGCGTGATCATCTAGCAAACTCAATTAGAGGATGTCTTTGTCTAGTTTATATATGTACAGGGGAGTGGATCGTTAGTAGCTGGTCATCAATGATTCAGAAGGTTTGAAAAATATTTCAGATCTATAGATTTTACCGTTCTCTGTAGCCTATAAAATCCAGGCTTATCTCAGACCCTTCGCACTGTCTCATGATGGACAGGCTTATCTAACATCCTTCGTTTGTGCTCGAGCGCGCGTGCACGTACTAAAACACACAACCCAAACATCTCAACCTCCAAATCTTCAAGTAAGAATACTATCTTTTCTCATTTTGGATGTGAGACTAAAGAAAACCATACTTTTCGTTTGAAAATTTCAAATTGTTTTGATAGAAATATAAAAATTTGAAATATTTTGATTTTTTCAAAAACCCAAATTTCAACACATTTACTATTGCTTCTTGTACTATGGTCTATTTGAGATTTAGATTGCTTCATTTTTTTGGATCATGCCCTAAAATGAGTTCTTAATATAGATGGACAATGTGGATTTAGTCACATATATAAAGGTGGGCCCCACAATCAAGGTCCCATGCACCTCGGTGGATCTCGGCCGCACCCCATTATCTGTACCATTTACCGCCTTGTACTTGAATAATATAACCCGAAACGGATTGCCTATTGTGCCATCTTGGTGGTGTGTTCACATCACCAAATCCCGTGGGTCCACCATAAATGCATGTTATTTACACACCATATGTTTACATTTCAAGATCATTTTAGGGCATGAGACTAGAAAGGAGGTAGATTCAAAGCTCAAGGGGACCACGCCATAGAAAGTAATGGGGATTGAAACTTTCCCAAGGTCTACCCGATGTTTAGTTGCCATCCAACATACACCCTCACACCCAAATACACCACATGGGTACGCTAACCTATGACCTCAGTGTTGAAACACATACAGTCTACTACTAAGCCATGACCAAGAACCCAACGTCCAACTTATTCATAAGGTCATATAGACCTGGATGAAGGGTTCAAACAAAATATCATCTTTATCCAAAACTTCATGGTAGGCATACATTCCCTACTACTTCTTGTGTTGTACTCCACTTGAGATTTTTATCTACCTTATTTGCGAGCCCATGCCCTAAAATGCAAAATGGATGGACAATGTGGATATAACGCATACATCATGATAGGACCCACAAAACTCGGTGTCCAGATTAGGTCCAGCCCCAGCCTTATCCAGAAAGGTAAGCAGACATATCATATAAATGGTAATACCTCTGGGATTTATTATCATGCACCAAATAGGCTGTAATGACATCCCAAATTCAACTGCCAAAGTCCCCATGATATGGTGTTGCCATGCCTCATAGTCTATTCTTGCAAACGTCTTGAGGGAAGGATTTGTCATTTTTACACCCATTTGGGTCAAATGGGTTAGGTTGAGTAAGTAGGATGTGAAATATAGGTTGTGTTGGTTGGAGAGAAAGGGCTAGGCTAGTAATTATGAATGAAGGGATACATTGGTAATTAATAATGATAGGCTATGCTTGGGCTAGATGGGCTAGGTTGGATGAGATCCATTTTCCTCCTCTCCTCTTGATGTATGTTAGTGTGTAAAGAAATTGGTGAGGAGGGGGTTATTTATAGTTGAGGTGGGTGATTTATTGGTAATTTGGATGAAGTTGGAAGATAATTAAGGGTTTGGACAGCTCTAATTGGCTGATGAAATGGGAGTGCCATGATACAACTTCTCATTAGCTAAGGGCAACTTGGTCAATCGAGCCCAAGTACAACATTCAAGGTGAAAGATGCTCTTCTCTCTCTTCCCGACCCCCGGAGTTGCGAAACAATCCATGTCGGCTTTATGGATGCCTATGAGATTCTTGGTTTGGGTTAGAAGTAGGTCCTGCATGGGTCCGGACTTGGATTTGGGGTCTAAATTTGGGTTGAATTTAATTTATGTTTAACTTGTATTTAGTCCGATTTTGGCATGTATTTAGTTGAGTTTTGGCTTAGGACTTGGCTTGAACTTACAACTTGAGTTGGCTTAGGATTAAGTCTTAGCTTTGAAGTTGATTTTGGGCCTGCAATTGGGCTCGGTTTTTGGGCCAAGTTTAATTATGAAATTAGACTTGGTTTGGAAAAATAAAAATTCAAAGTAACAAACATCTTAATCTTTCTACAATTTATTATCCCACACAAGGTGAGATGTTTACAATGTCATACACATCACGGTAGGACTGATGTAGTTTGCACCTCATGAAAATAGCTGTTGTAGATATGAAGGGGAAAAGACCTGTATGGAATCTGGACTGTTGGCTGGGGTAATAACTAGAACCATTCAAGAAGTGGTCCCACCATATATGGTCCATGGTCCAAAAATTGCATCCTATAGCTGATGAACTTGGACCCCCGGCCACTTTTGTGTTAACCATTCATTTTCAGAGAATCGACACCGCTAGTATGTTTCTGGCATGTATGGGCAGTGGGGCCAACTTTCGAAAACATCCAAACTGTCACATGCATGGTAGAGAATTCCCGTGAGAGATAGCATCTAGGCCTCATTCGCTAGCACGTATGCCAGACTTTAATTTCTGGGGATTGGGGAATGATCACATGCGTTCTAATGCAGGATCGTTACCGTATGCTTGAGCTGAGGCCCACCCTTGATGTTTTCGCAAAATCCAAACCGTGATCTCGTGAGACATCTCATGGTAACCGTATATATATAGAGAATCATCTCTTTAAAAATTTCAGGTGGGACATACTACAGGAAGAATGTACATTCATTCGTATAGCCAATATATTCGATTGGTGTGGCCCATCTAATTTTTGGAATGTCTTGAGTTTTAGTACTGTGTGCCTGAATCCATGTGGGACTCAACTGATGAATGCGTTGGATGGCATGTATGAAAAACGGTGGGCCCACATTTCATCTGGAAGTTTCTATGGTGGGCGTCCCCTCCCAGTCTCCCTTATTGTTACCTTTGGTTGATCCACCTTAGATACGGATGAGAATGTTTGGATATAGGCCTAGAATTCAGGGGCCACCTAATGGACGGGTTGGATGGCACTGAGACATCATGCATGGTAATGTGATCACACCCACTTTTTGGCACGGACTGCAATAGCATGCCTATAACTAACCGATCGCCGTGTGTTAGAGAATGTGAATGGGATCCATCCCGCGACCAAATTTTTTTACCATGAATTGATTGAATTCTAGAAATAAATAAAATCCAAGACTTAGGTAGACCAAACCATAGGAAACGGTGTAAAATGATGCCTAAAAGTTATAAATTCACGTGGAAATGCGTACGGTGAGATCTATAAACCACATGTTTTATCCATCTATCATGTGACATGTACCTAATTTCCTCTCTGTCAAAACCTTCCTTTTTATCTTTCTCAAAATTTCAAAGTTCCAATATCACAAGTCATTCATACCAAGGTTGAAAGTATTATTTGAAATTGGTGCGTCGGATGTATACGGGTACGGCTGTGATGGTGGTGAATGATACAATAAGTCAATAACCAATGAAGTAATTTACAATTGCACTACTTTGGTGGAAAAATAAGCATCGTGGTGATCCAATTTTTCCTATTTCATTGTTTATTTGATTAATTGGTCTAATTTTGTGCGAAATTTCATAAAATTTGATTTTTCAAATCCTTTTGTAATTCCCAAAAATATATATAAACATTGTAATTAGAGCATCCTTGCCGAGGCGTTGTTGACAGGAATGCATTTCGTCCCTGAACCCGGGGCAATAAAAGCTGTGGGCCCACTTGATGCACATTACCTGTTCACAGCGTTCATCCCTTCCACAAGCTCATTTTAGGGCATGAACTGAAAAATGAGGTAGATCCAAAGCTCAAGTGGGCCACACGATAGGAAACAATGAGATTTGAACACCTATTGTTGAGGTCAAAATTTGGATCACCCTCCACTCAATGCTGCGAATCTTCGACGAACCTTGACCCTGCACAAGGGGTGAGCAAAGGAGACCTTGGCTAAGTCGGGGGACCCTCCGATGCCTAAGTCAGGTCAAGGGAATCTGAGTCTAAATTGAATGTCGAAAGAGGGTGTGAGATGTTGCGTATCTTCCAATGTATATGTGACTCTTATTTATAGTGAAGATATGATAGTGTGGTCCGTAATTTCAGGAACAATTTCAGCCATTACACGAGATGTCAGAGAATGATGGATGCCGGCAGTTATGCAAGAATTACGTCATGGGTGGTTACTCCTATCGTGTGTTATTGGGAGAGAATCTTGTACTTAACTGATCTGGCCGAGCTGAGCTGACCGAAGCTGAGCCGCACTGACCAGCCGAGCCGAGCTGGCTTGCCGAGGCCGAACTGACCTGCCGAAGCCGAGCTAACTTGCCGAGGCCGGGTAGACCTGTTGAGGCGAAGCTGTGCTGCCAAGCACGAGCAGAGGTGTCGAGGCCGAACTGGTTTTGGCCGACATCTCTACCTTGGCCATTGAGGAGCTCATTAGTCATGACCGGCGCTGGTCGACCTCATGTCTCGCCGAGATGTCCGAGCCGACTTCTTTTCTTTAGTCAGTCCATTTTTACCCATAGCAGTAAGCCCCCTACTTTCGAGCTTGCGTAGCGGGCTTAGAAAGTTAATTGGTTTTGTTGAGGTCGGACATTTTAACCGAGTAGGAGCGTTGGAGTGAGCTCTTCCTTCGCAGTTGATCTTGTCATTTGCGTTTGTTGAATAGGTGGGTTGGCTGCAATGACCCCTTCATAGGAACTAAACAGTTTACTTAAGAGGATTATTTTCTCTTGCACTAACAGATCCTCATTGTAGATCACACGATCTGAGTAGCATTACCAATTAGTGGTCCAACCTCTTCTTTAAGGGTCGGACGACTGGTGAGGACTGTTTTTCCCTTACATTAAGAAATGTCCTCAGTAGTTAGTACAACTCAGATTGTAGAAAAAGAAATTTTTTTCTCGATCTGGGAAAACTCTTCCATAGTAGAATTCATAGTAGAAGACTTTTTTCCCTTTTAAAAAGGGAGGTCACCCTTGTCGAGTAGGTCTATTAGTTGATGCGCTCCTGGTCGAAGGGCCTCTTGAGTCCCCGGGAGTACTAGACCTTCATGCGTTTAGCATCCCATGGGCGGGATAAGAGCCCCCCATGTCTTCTAGTCGATACGTCGCTCAATATTTGATGTTGAGGTCAGAGTTGACCGATGAGCCTTATTGTCGAGGTTAGCTATCGAGGCCGAGCTGACATGTTCGAGCTGACCTAACCTGACTGAGGCCGAGCTGAGCTGACCGAGGTCGAGTCGACCTATTGAGACCGAGTTGAGCTGACCTGATGAGGTCGAGCTGCTCCGCCAAGGCCAAGTTGAACTGTCGAGGTTGAGCTAACCTGACTAAAGCCGAGCTGACTTGCCGAGGTCGAGCTAACCTGTCAGGGCTGAGCGGGCCTGTTGAGGCCAAGCTAAGTTGCCGTGTCGAGGGCGAACTGACATGCCGAGGGTGAACTGACATGTTGAGGCCGAGCTGACCTGTCAAGACTGAGCGGGTCTGTTGAGGCCAAGCTGAACTATTGAGGCCGAGCTGACCTGCCGAGGCCAAACTAACCTGTTGAGGCTGAGTTGACCTGATGAGGCGGAGCTGTTCTGCCGAGGCCAAGCTGAACTGTCAAGGCTGAGCTGACCTGACTGATGCCGAGCTGCGCTGACAGAGGTCGACCAGACCTGTTGAGGCCGAGTTGACCTGTTGAGGCCGAGTTGACCTGTTGAGGCCGAGTTGACCTGATGAGGCCGAGCTGACCTGATGAGGCCGAGTTGACCTGTCGAGTCCGAGCTGAGTTGATCGAGATCGAACTAACCTGTTGAGGTCGAGCTGCTCTGCTAAGGCTAAGATGGCCTGCTGAGGCTGAGCTGAGCTGACATGTCGAGGCCGAACTGACATGCCGAGGCTGAGCTAACCCTTAAAGAGTGAGCGGGCCCGTTGAGACCAAGCTGAACTGTCAAGGCTGAGCTGACCTGACTAAGGCCGAGCTGATCTGCCAAGGCCGAACTGACCTGTTGAGGTCGAGCGGGCTTATTAAGGTCAAGTTGACCTGATGAGGTCGAGCTGACATGCCGAGGCTGAATTGACCTGTTGAGGTCGAGTTGACCTAATGAGGCCGAGCTGCTCTGCCGAGGCCAAGCTGGCCTGCTGAGGGTGAGCTGACATGTCGAGACCGAGTTGAGCTGACCAAGGCCGAGCTGACCTGTCGAGGCCGAGCTAACCTGCCGAGACCGGGTAGACCTGTTGAGGTGGAGCTGAGCTGCCAAGGCCGAGCTGACCTGCCGAGGCCAAGCGATGCTTGAGGCCGAGCTGGTTTTGGCCGACATCTCTTCCTTGGCCATTGAGGACCTCATTAGTCATGACCGACGCTGGCCGACCTCATGTCCCGCTGAGATGTCCGAGCCGACCTCTTCTCTTTAGTCAGTCCATTTTTACCCATAACAGTATGACACTAGAGGAATGACTCTGACTTGGCTGCAGCAAATGATTCAGGAAAAGCTCTGGTTTGGCTGCAGCAAATGATTCAGGAAGAGCTCTAACGTGGCTGCAGCAAAAGCTTCAGGAAGAGCTCTCGCTTAGCTGCAACAAATGCTCCAGGAAGAGAGGAAGAGCTCTGACTTGGCCGCAACAAATGCTCCGACTTGGACGAGCTAAGCCGTTGAGGTCGAGCTGAGCTGTCGAGGCCGAGCTGAGCTGCTAAAGCCAAGCTAACCTATTGAGGCCAAGCTGAGCTGAGCTGCCGAGGCCAAGCTGTAACGCCCTAATAATTGGGGGTCGTGCATACACTTTGTCATGCCCCAAACCCGAAAATCGGGCCTTACAGCTCTCCCCACCTAATAAAAATTTCATCCTCGAAATTTACTATCACGCAGGACAAGGCAAGGGAAGAGGAAGCATCGATATAAACATATATAAAGTATAATCAATCTATAAACAAATGGAGATAGCATTTTCTAATCTCAGCCTTGCGCTCCCAAGACATCTCCTCAATAGAATGGTGACCCTTACTAATCTTCGGATCCCGGATCAGAAATGATCGTAAATGGCATACTATGCAACCTCACAATTTCAACGATAGGGAGCTATATCAAAAAATCTCTAAGTTATTCGAACTCGGGGATCTAACCATTCTAGGTTCTCAACAATCATAGAGTGCAGGGTAGCTATCAGTAGATATATGATGTTATCCTCAGGTATTTCCAAGTTATGCTCTGATACCAACTTCTGTCACCCCCCAAACTCAGAAACCGGGCCTTACACACTTGACTCCCAAGTTCCCGAGTATCGCTTATAACCGATTTTACTAATTTGCGTTTAATCAGGTTTAGATGCACAATGTGAAATTATTTGAAACATGAAGCACAACCACAACTAGCCTACTAAAATGAAATATGCTAAATATATACAAGTCCAAAATAATATAAATGGATTGCACAAGGCGTTGCCCAACAAAAAATGTGTCAAAAAAGAATGATGAGCTGAGTCCAACACCCAGTGATCCAAAATCCATCTACTAGGCCGATGGAGGACCACCCAACAGCTGAAAGTGCGACAACTCGTCCTTCTTATCAAGACTCGCGTCGTCAGGCTCCTCGTACTCTGCGTCACCAGCATCTACGGAAGAGTCTGGTTGGTGTTTTAAAACACCATTCAAGAGTGGGAGTGAGTGATCAACTTAGTGGGTGCTATTAGTCTTAAGTTGTAACAAATATCAATTATATTATGAATTTAATGAAAGACAAACATCCATAAATACCTAACTAATCTTGTTAATGCAGGTGCATGATAAATGATATGATGCATGACCTCGCAACAACACTCCCTCGAGCGACTTCGTCTAACGATCGCGTATGACCAACATTCCCTCATTGTGACCTCAACTGACGAGTCACCAACCTAACTAGTGCGATGCGATGATGATAGTGTTAGCCGAGTTCTTAATTAATTCCATTCATCCAGCAAGTTGAGGAAACTGATACACCCCATGTATCAATGCTCTCAACTAGTTGCGAGGCTAAGACCTCTCAACGTGCGAGGCCAGGACCCCACGATCCTTGATCCTGTCGGGTTCCCCATTCCTGACTTCAAGCACATGGGGAGCGCTGAGAGAAGGGATCGCTCGCGGTCACTATGGGGAGGCTCATCACTCCAGCGTAGGCCGACAGCTCGGACACAGTGTCCCATTCCACCATGCCCGGCTCACGAGTCGGTGGATCGGTTTCAATTGGTTATCAATGGGCTTCAACGGTTGAAGGGTGTTTCAGGTTTCATACAGGCGTGAGCAGATAAGGTTAACAAACATGGTTGGTCAGTAAGTAGACTAGCCCGCGTGAGTTCAGGCGAGTACGTGACAGACAACATCAGGTGCAAGCGACCCATGTAGTCCAACTACTGTGGCCCATACACACCCGTCTAAATCCACGGGTTTGCTTTAGGATGGTCCTACCAAAGGGACCACTGTCTCTCACCTCAGATTTCTGACCAACCTAGGGGTTTGATGGTATTCAATAACACTTCATTAATCAGGGTTATCAACTCACACAAGCGAAATCATGCATTCATATTTCCCAACATAAAAACTCAGATTTTTCTACAATGCGAATGCTAACAATATTATGAAATAAAGGTGCATGTGTGTTGTGTGGGTTAGTGAGGAAGCCAAACATTTCATATATCTCATAGTACAAAAAAATACGCAAGAGTTAGTGCATTAAACATGTTATGAGAATACATTATACAAGAATCGAGTAATGAATGTACAAGCAATCATCAATTTATACCCAATCATGTTGAAAACATCAAACATTCCATAATCATTCCGTATTAATTTGGGGCGGATCTAAAGTATAAGGTCTTGTCTAGGTTTCTCTAAATTACTCAAATACATCACCCAACAAGCAAAATCATTAGATTCATATTAAAATTGGTGCTAGGCCACCTAAGAACAATAGTTCACACCTATGAATCGTTGAGAACTCTAAGAAACGATCTAGGGTTGCTAAGCTCGGGTGGATTCGTAGAGATCCTAAGTCAAATGAACTTACATGTTAGGGTTACATGCAAATCCTATCTCAACACAAAAGATTATAAAAGATGGGTACTTATCTCCCCAATCGGTTGGAAATTGAGCTTGAAGTTGTGGATGTGGGAGAAAGGAAGGAGATTTGCTAAGGTTCCAAGTTTCTTTGGCTCCTCCACCAACAACACCCTCCTTTACTCCCTTCTTCTTCTCTTCCTTCTCCCTTTTCTCTCCCCTCTCCCTTTGTTCCTCTAGGGCAAATTCGTATGGGGAGAGGGGGTGCCCAAATAAGGCCTTTATATAGTGCCAGGTTTGATGTAAATGGCCCTAAGGGATGAGTTGCCTTAGGTGGTGTTTTTCTACTATTTTGGGGCTACTACGGGGCGTAGGAGTCGACACCCACCGTTGGATAGTTGGCCCTAGCGATGATCTACCCATAGACACAAACGACCTATTATTTGGATGCGTTGATCGACAGTTAGGATCAGAATTCAGTTCAATGGTCACCGACTATTGATCGGGCCCGCGACTATAAGGATTTGTATATGACATTACTTTAGGTTGTTGTCCCAAATTTGGTCATGATCTAACGGTCCGAAAGACACAACTTGGGCAAAGACCGAACGTAGATAAGTGACTTAAGTTCTTGGTTAGTTTCAAGAATATTCGCACAACTCATGCACCGAGCTTGTAAGTCCAAGTTGAGCGATCCGAGTCACGATCTCGACTGGATGTCTCGCGATGGACGTCAAGCCCAGTAAGATGGACATTATTCTATAGTTTTGGAATTAGTAGCTGTTCACTCCCCAAGTATAGGGTTGTGATGTAGTAATAAACTCGGTAAGACCGAGGTCGAATCCACAGGGACTGAAACCTGTACGTAATCTGAAACTAACTAGAACTAGAACTAGAATGAGATGAAATCTAAATCGAGTGTGATTTGAGGAATAATGGTAAAATAATAATCTAAAACTGAAGAGAAATTCAGAGAAGGAACACTAGATTTAGATTTCATCTCATTCTAGTTCTAGTTCTAGTTAGTTTCAGATTACGTACAGGTTTCAGTCCCTGTGGATTCGACCTCGGTCTTACCAAGTTTATTACTACATCACAACCCTATACTTGGGGAGTGAACAAGTTTTTGGCGCCGTTGTTGGGGACTGACGGCTACGATTCTCTGAAATTAATTAGTCTTAAGATTAGTTTAAGATTAGGATTTTTTTTTCTAACTTTAGTTTTTAGTTTTTTCTGATTTATAGAAACTAACATGTTTTACTGTTTTGTAGGATCCTGACATAAACTTCTAATTTGGTAATCCCTTTCTAATTCCTCTACTTTTTCTATTTTTAGAAATAGGGTTTGAGTTTTAGAAATTTTTTAATTCTAAAAATTTTTTCCTTTTTAGTAACTAACTCATCTTTCTTTTATTTTATTTTTAGAAACTTTCTTATTCTAGGTATTCTCTTTAGAAACTAATCTCTTTTGTTTCCTTTTGCAGGATCTTAACATAGGAATTTCTAACTGGGTAACTTCCTTCTGACTTCTCCTCTACCTACTTTCCATACTGCTGTAGGACCTTTTTTTTTTCTATTTTCTTAGGATTAGAATCAGAGTTGGGGACTCATCATGTATATGTACGAGTGGGAACGTCAGTATGCTAAGAAGAATAATCTATATTGGGATGATAATTATGATAGAAATCAACCTATGTCTCAGAATTTTCCTTAAACAATCATCGAGAACCGACCAGAGTATAACGCTTCATCGGTTAAGAAATCCTTACGCGATCATATGCAGGAGAACAATTACACCCCACGGATTAACAAAACAGTACGTGAATGTTGGGGTTATCATAACTATGAGAGTGAGAATTATTATCACTCATCCGAGAAAAAGAAAATAATGCGTGATTATATTATGAGTGATAATATGTATTACCAACCATTAGATTCTCCCACACATGATCCGTATGACTCTAATCAGTGGAACCATCAATGTCGGAAAGATGAACCAACAACATGTTATAGTGATAATTCTCTTGGATCCCCTACTTTTGAGAACCAACCAGAAGCGATCCAAGAGGATTCATGTTTTAATCTAGAACAATTCAACCAGCATGTTGCGAAAATGATGAAATCATTAGAGGCAATTGAATCGCACTTCAATAAGAGGAACAAGGCTAGTTCACCCCAGCTGCAACCCAGTCCAGAAATACAATGCAATCCTAACTTGCTTTTAGAGAATTCTGGAATTTGGAATGAAGAGTTGAATTGTGCTAATGAGCATATGGTTCACTTTTTCGATGAGTCGATCTCAATGACTGTTCAAAAGAATGGGGAAGAAACATGGTTGTCTTTCAAATATAATGATGATGACACACTCCACTCACATGAAACACTTGAGTTCAATAAAGAGGAAGAGGTTAGTTTATACGAACCTCAACCCAATTTGGAAATAGAATGTGAGGAAAGCGATCCCATCCCAAGTGTGCACTGCATAGAAGTAGACGATGATGTGTATTGGGAAGATGATTATGAATGTGCAACCCAAATTCCCTTGGAATCAATCTCAAGTTTGGTCCAAGTCAATGATCAAGACGTACACGAAGTGGTCGGTCATAATGAGCCACTCCCCTCACCTAACATGTTTGATTTAAAGGTAGAGGATGGGCCCCTTACAACCGACCCTTTTAACTCTTGTGAAACGTATTTGGACCACTCCTTTGAATCGAATGATGATATGATTCGGGAGATGGACAAGCTACTCGATATAACTCTTGAATTTGAAACCACCTAGTTGAGGCCACCATCTGAACTGTTGAATAATGACGATTCAATGCCTCTTCTGAGTAGTATCAATGAACAGAATCTGCACATCAATACTTCATCTACTGACCCTCTATCTGTCTGTGCAGGGCTGGAGCAAGAGAGCACACCTCCATTTACCTTTAAAGACGATGGATTCTTTGGGCAGATCATCATGAACTCTAATATGGAACATAAGTCACGCTCAACTGAATTTCCCAACTCTTTGGATGATTTCTTAGCACACTTTGCAGATTCAAATGATGCCATGATAAGAGACATAGTGAATTCCTTGCAAAACAATATCTCGGTAGTCATCACTGACCGAGAGAACCCTTACTGTGAAGCCCCTCATTCCACAGATCCTGAATGTTTACCATTAAGGGAGGAGGAGCTAAAAATTGAACCGAAGTCTGATACTTCGGAATGTGTTGAGACTACACCACTTCTTGAAAATTTTTCTCAATTTGATCTACTTGTAGTCTCTGATTCACCATGGGATACTAACTTCGAAACTTTTTCTGACACAGGTGAATCATATATACTTTGGATACCTCAAGCGAACCTACGTCAAATTTTTAATGAGGTACATAAGTTTTTCTGAAAAGTCAAGCTCCAGGGCATCCAAGCCTATTGCACAAAGGGCTTTTGGATGATCCTGTTAAAGAACTTACTGAGAAACTTATCAAGATATTGGCCGGAAGAAGAACCTTGCGGCATGACTGAGTAGTGTTTCCATGCTTTCTTAGGACTATGATAGTTAGTTTCCTTTATGCTGTTTTAGGATAGACGGTAAACTTAGCACTCCTGGGAGGCAACCCAGCTTTTTCATGCCATTCCATTTTCTTAATTTGTTAGTTCAATGTTTGTGGGTAACATTGCTGCAAACCTTCACGAGACTACAACTCGTCCACTAGGGGCAACCTAGGGGTTTAAAGGCTTGTTGCATGCGCTAAATGCAATCGAGAGCACCTGCGAAAGTGGTATAGATAGGATTTTATTTTATTTTGTTAGTTTTGTGTTGCTCTCTCTCTCGTGTTGATTGGATTCCATGCTGTGATCTCTTGGAATGTCTCTCACGATTCATCATCCAGGTACTATCTTCCCATCACTTTTTCTTTACTGCCGTTGTCTCATGTGCATTGCATGTTTATATCTTTTACATTGAGGACAATGTAGATTTTAGGTTGGGGGTGGGAGATTAGGATTCCTAATCAGTGTTTTCTTAGTCCTAAGCAAAATTTATGAAAATTTTAAAATTGTGAAAACTTGTTCACTCCCCAAGTATAGGGTTGTGATGTAGTAATAAACTCGGTAAGATCGAGGTCGAATCCACAGGGACTGAAACCTGTACGTAATCTGAAATTAACTAGAACTAGAACTAGAACTAGAATGAGATGAAATCTAAATCGAGTGTGATTTGAGGAATAATGGTAAAATTATTATCTAAAACTTAGGAGAAATTCAGAGAAGGAACACTAGGGATTCAGAGGATCCACTTGTAGAGATCAGGGAGATCTTATGCCTGGATTAAAAATCAGGGAAATTAACTGAACTGCCGTTGATATAGTTTTCAAGAGATGAGAGGTATATGAATTAGAATGGATTCTATCACCAAACCATGCCCAGGAGACAAAGCAAATAACAGAATTAAACTAATTACCAACCAGTCAACATGTTTATGAAGGTTAGGAAGGGTACCGACATCCAACCATGCCCAGGAGACAATGGTAAACAACAGGGCTTCCTGACGTC
Source organism: Magnolia officinalis (assembly GCA_021015155.1). Classification (NCBI taxonomy): domain Eukaryota; kingdom Viridiplantae; phylum Streptophyta; class Magnoliopsida; order Magnoliales; family Magnoliaceae; genus Magnolia; species Magnolia officinalis. The sequence continues at coordinate 8,636,602 of JAJHSJ010000007.1, forward strand.
ATAAACATAAAAGGCAACGGAAATACTCAAAGCCATCGCAGACCCATTGTAATTTCAGTCACAATAGACCATTAAGAACTAAAAATATTCCCATAATAAAATTAAATCAAAATCCATTCAGTCTAAACAAAAGGCACAAGCATAGATTCTCCCATTACACTACAAGCTTCACCTCTTAGCCCTAGCTAAGAGGTTTAGCCCATCATAAATGGGTTAATCTGATTGTAGAAAAAATAAACAGCAAATAAAAAGATAAAAATAAATAAAAATAAATTACTCTCTCGGTCCAAAATCGTCCCAAGAATGGGATTCTCCCCAGTCGTGGATATCTTTCTCTCTCCTTTCCTTTCCTTTCCTTTTATAGAGTAAAGAGTCGGTGACAGCTTGCATGCGTAGCCCTTACGCACAGCAGAAAACGATGCAAAAGTTTTACGCACTGAAACCGTACGTTAGTAACACAGCTTACGCTGGTTATTTGGTGGGGGCATGATCGGGATTTCCTGAGAAATCCAAACCGTCCATTGTCTTCACCTCAAAATTTCGACCGGATATGGACAGTTTTTGTTGTCTGTTGATGCGGCCCAGGGAAGAAATCCCACTGCAACCATAACAGACGGTCCTTTTATGCTAGCTGTCATCTGCACGTGTGCATGTTTGGTTAAACAAAGCCAACATGGATTTGAATGGTTTTTGTCCCTCTGCATGATGGACGATCTGGGTCTGACTGATGGGTCCTAATGGTGGCCCGCAAGGATCATCCGCACGCTCTGTTTGCGAACAGAGCTTATGGTCGTGGCTGTGATGATCGGTGGGCCCCTTTGTAGGCTTCTACGGAGAAATTCACTCCGTTCATTGTGATCCTCTCGAAAAACCAGTAAGGAATGGCTGATTTTGGATTAGACTCTGTGTGGCCCACTGATGTTTTTATTCCGCCGTCCATCCTACCTTTAACGGTGATCTATGCATGTCCACGTACATGGAAGAAAAAGGTAAGCTTGACGAAGTTTTTGGCCACCCCTCTGACTGAATGGACGGTTCAGATCATCCATTTGGATGATGTGTGGGGCCCACTAGCCAAAAAATGGTCGGACAGCGTTGGACGCAGTCTTCATGAGGAAGAAGGTCGGGTCTGCCCACTTTGACCAAAAGTTCTGGTCTGGTGCACGGCTTGAGCACCCACGTTGTACACGTGCAATGCACATGTGGGTCCCAAAGTGATGTATATGAGAGATCAGCTCCGTCCAACCTGGTTTCCATATAATTTAAATGGTTGACACCAAAATTGAAGTATTTCAAGATATCAGGCGGGCCCCAGATTGACGACTTGTGGGCTGATCTGTCCGTTGGGCCACTTCCACAAAGATCCAATGGCTGATTTTTGACGTGTACGGTTAATTTATGGTCCTCAGGCCATAAATAAAGTTTCAAGCTAAACGGATGGTGGAAACCCTGTGATCTTGCATTCTGGACGGTTTTCAGGCCCGTTTAATGTGAGCGGCTTGATTTTCTCGGATGTCTGGCACGTAAATCCTTCGATCTCGATCCCTTGAAGTCTGTATCTTGCCTTGATGCATTCTGAGCATCAAATCTATGCCTTTAGTAGCCTTTTTCAATCGTAGCTCCTAAATATATCCTGCATCACAAACACCATTAAAATAAGGCATTTAAACATTTTCATAGTCGTAAATTTATGTAATAACTGGGGTCTAATATGCAATATTTAACCCTCAACAGTGGCCCACTAACGAGCGGTCTAGAGCTTGTTCAGAAAATCGGGGCATTTCTGCAATGAATTTGGTAGTGAGATTTCTCGTGGGCAATGATTAGGGTTTGGATTAACTATGTTCATAGTGTGACCTATTTATAACTAGTGAAAGTGGAGATTTGGTCATGATTACTCTAAACCATCGGTTTTAGGGTAAAAGAGTAACGGGGTTGATTTAGTTTATTAGTCAAGATCCGGGCCTTATCTGACTCGGTTTTAGTTAGATCTTTAATTTAGTTATACTTGTCTTGATTAGTTAGCGATGGGTCGGTTAGATTTGGGCCTTATATGAGTAAATCATGGGGCTAAACTTGTTGTTCAAGTGATCGAGCGGATTCGTTGGCTTCCAATGGTTGATTTATCGGATTTGTGTGGTTCTTTACTAGTATCACCCGTGTATAAACTACCATTAAGTGCTAATGGTCAGTAAGTAACATTATAAGTTAATTATACAGAAAAATTTCAAGGATTTTTGGAAATCCAAAATAGTGAAAATCCAGGATGTTATACAAGCTAACCTGCCGAGGACGAGCTGAGTTATCGAGGAAGAGCTCTGACTTGGCCGCAACAAATGCTTTAGGAAGAGCTCTTGCTAGGCTGCAACAATGTTATCTAGAGCTTTCTTCTTTGCTTTCGCCATTGTAGTTTTTTGGTAGAGCAGGAACGGTCTTTTACTCCGTTTCCCACAAATGACGCTAAAAAATGTTGAGGTCAAAATCTGGATCACCCTCCACTCAATGCGGCGAACCTTCGACGAACCCTGGCCCTGCATAAGGGGTGAGCAAAGGAGACTTTGTCTGAGTCGGGGGACCCTCCGATGCCCAAGTCATGTCAAGGGAATCTGGGTCTAAGTTGATTAGTAGAGGGAGAGTGCGAGATATTGCGTCCCTTCCAATGTAGATGAGACAATTATTTATAGTGAAGATATGACAATATGGTTCGTAATTTCAGGCACAATTTCAGCCATTACACGAGATGTCAGGGAGTGAAGGATACAGGCAGTTACGTAAGAATCACGTCGTAGGCGGTTACTCCTATCATGTGTTACTGGGAGAGAATCTTGTACCTAACTGATCTGGCCGAGCCAAGCTGACCTGCCGAGGCCGAGCTGACCAGCCGAGGGCGAGCTTACCTGCCGAGGATGAGCTGAACTGACCAAGGCCAGGCAGCACTGACCGAGGCCGAGCAGAGGTGCTGAGGCCAAGTTGGTTTTGGCCGACATCTCTACCTTGGCCATTAAGGAGCTCATTAGTCATGACCGGCGCTGGTTGACCTCATGTCCCGCTGAGATGTTCGAGCCGACCTCCTCTCTTTAGTCAGTCCATTTTTACCCATAATACCTACCATTGAAGAACTCTTAAGACTTGTTTGGGAGCGTGGATTTGAAACCCCCTCGACTCGGAACCCCTGGATTTGAAATCCTCTTGCTGTGTTTGTCGCCATAGATTGATAATCAACTTTAATCCAGGAGTTTGAATTTAATTACTAAATCAACTTTAATACCTCTAAACAGTGAACTTATGTAATTTTTGACATAATGGTTCTAATAAGCCCGTTGAAATATATACTCTTTCAAAAAATGATGAAATTCCAAGTCTCAGATGGGCCACAAACACAAGATCACATCCGAGTGACTAACCAACGATTTTTAACCGTTGATTTACATGGACAATGTTTGGACGGTGTTGATCATCATATTAAAATAATTAATGGTGATGCCATTAATAATCTAATTGTTTTTTGATATCATTAGTGGGCCATGTGCCCAATAGAATAATAGTACGGTGACACACATGTTACACATGCAACTATTGAAACGATTTTAGGTGTAATCCAAGTAAGCTCTTAACATGGATTTCAAACACCTTCATGGATTTCAAACCCCCGGTTACTTTATGCTACCATACAACTAGTGATTTGAAACCCTCAAATCCCTCCAGATATACAGTGCCAAATGACCCAAAAGTTTTGGATTAAGCAGATATTTGCATTTTCCTTATATCTATGCTTTTGTGCACTTATGAACAAATTAGGAGACAAAAAACTATCAATGTGGGGCTTAAGAAGGAAATAGCTTTTAAGGGTGTCGATGGGCCAAGCTTAGGCTTGAAAAATCAGATATTTGAATAAGGCTGACCTAACGGCATAGCCAAAACAGTTCAAAACCTGGAGCAAAAATTACCTCAGGGTCAGCCCATTGACAGCCATAATTTTAACAGTGGATGTCTTTACTACAACTGTTTTGTTTCCTTTGATGGGGTCTACTCGAGCTTTCGATCTACTTCATTTATTTTTCATATCTTAAATTGTATTGGTAAAACAAATGGACGGCATGAATAAGTCACATACATTATGGTGGGGCTCATAAATTTAGGTCGGCCCTTTCTTAACTACTCAAAAAATAATAATGACCTATTTCCCTTTATTTACATAGGAAAATCAAACACTCCCTAAAAAAATTGAAGGACCACAGCGGCATATGTTACGCCCCAAACCCAGAAATCGGATTAACAGGAATCCCGATTGCCGAATTCGGTGCCGACAGATTCCGTAGTGCCCCATTCTTGGCTCCCAGCGCCCGTATGCCAGGTTCCAATTCTGGGACCCTACAAGGAGGATTTTTTTCCAACGTGCATTTATCTCGTAAGAGGCATAACCACAAGTTTACCCAAATCACAAAGGCAACATCATCATCACATATCTACTAATATAAATATTTAAATACAATGGTGAAAGAGAAATACATATGTTAAAATCAAAACTCTAGAAGTCAGCTACATGCTCCAAGCTCCACGCTGCTGCAACCTAACATCACCTACACGCATCTATCGTGCATAGGCTTATACAAAGCTTAGAGGGTGGTGTAAGTGAGTACACAAGGTAAGTGCCAAGTATTTAACACAATGCCATAATCATACAGTATCGGAAATACTGGTAAGATCGTGAATCATACGATATCAAAGTAAAGCGAAAATACCGACAAGTCCATGGGTCAAACAATATCAGAATACACAATACAGATCAGCTATGCAAATGAGGAGTCATAAAGAGCCAAATATCAGATGCCGAGGATGCAATGCAATATACAATTCCTGATGAGTTCACGAATACCGTCAGCCGTATCTAGACCAAATAAATGCAGAAACACAGTAACCCAAAATGGCATATGCTGCAGATGTAATGCAATATGCGGTGCAAATGGAATGACTATGCTGAAGTGTGAAGTCGGGATGATAGTACGTAGTATTGCAAGCTATGGTGTCCATCACAAGAGACTTCTATCCAAACCAGTCCCATACCTAAATTTGGATAGTCAGACTCAATGTGGTAAACTCCTGATCTCAGGTTAATCGCGCACCCCAACCGAGATCCCGACCATTGCGAAGGTACACGTAACAATTAGTTGCGCACCACTAGCCCGAGTGGATAGTGAATGAATGAATGAATGTGTATGCAACACCTGCTCAATAAGTCCACATATCAGTACAGTTCATCTTTGAGATCATTAACGGGGTCTAGTACACTCTACATGCAACCGCCGCCCACTAACGTGCGACCATGCAAGCGGAAGAGACATCATCATCCGTCTGGCCAGTAGTCAACCAATATCTACCCGGGACGTCGATAGCGGACCCATTTACGAGCTGGTCAAACTCAGCCTAGTTATGCCCTCTACCCTCGGGCGGGTAAGGCCATACCCCCTCCCAGCCGACCACGACATAGTGGGAGACGCGGCCTCCTGGTATTCGGCCCTCTTGTGCTCATATATATCCACTCGGTCTCGACGTTGGGGCGTCTCCTAGCCACGAAAGTTTAAAGATTTTTACCCAGGAGCATCTATGGCGCCCGTATGCTAGAACCAAACATTTTCAGTGTCCCATCTGACCATCCACGATATGCCTGTGGAGGTTATGACCTTGATGTCACTAGGGTATACAGTAGTCACAACACACAATGCAAGATGCATGAGCATACAATCCAGTCATGCATCAATCCTGCGCATACCTTACGCTCATGTGAGATAGCCTCTGCCTATCAGGGAGTCTCATAACAACCTGTCCAATGACATATGCAATGGTCAATTACATCTCATAACAAACATGCAGATGATGCATATGAGCATGTATTGTGATGCTATACTGTCACATACTCATAATCGGTATTAATAACAGGCATCAACAATCAGCCTTGACAATGTGGACATTTAACCAACATTGCCCCCAAGGAATGACCCACTTAGAGTCAAACATATAGTAGACCCATGGCCTCGCGCAAGGGCCTAATATACAACACCACGGGCCTTACTCAAGAGCTTAATACACATCACGATGAGCCTCTCACATGAGCCTAATATACATCACAATGGGCTTCATCGCCTGGCCCTCAAATGCATCACAATGGGCCTCACCACATAGACATCATATTCATCACATTAGGCCTTAAACACAGGCTGAATGCACATCCCAATGGGCCTCAAATACGAGTCACATATACATCACATTGGGCCTCAAACACAGGCAGCATATACATCACATTGGGCTTCAAACACGGGCCGTATATACATCACATGGGTCTCGACAATTGGCCTCAGCAATCGAAATCGGCCTCGACAATCGGAATCGATGATCAGCATCGACAATTGGCACCGACAATCAACATCGATAATCAACACTGATCATTAGCATATAAACAAGGCGGGATCCATAGATGAACAACCGATCAACCATAATATAAAGATCGGCCCTCGGCCGTGGTTATATCAAATCCGATAGCGCGAAACCATCCGTCTAGGGCGAATGGGGCCCACTTATCTGGGTTAACCCATAAGAGAATTATGAGAATGAGCCTAACAAGGCCTAAGGGAAGGTCACAATGTGGACATCCAACCATCATTGCCCATCAATGTGGACATCTAACCAACATTGTTCCCAAGGAGTAGCCTACATATAGAGCCAAAACATATAATGAGCTCGTGGCCTCATATAAGGGCCATATACACATCAGGTGGGCCGCATTGCATGGGCCTCGAATACATCACAATGGGCCTTGTCCACAGGTCTCGAATACATCACATTGGGTCTTGCCCACAGGCCTCAAATACATCACATTGGGCCTCGCCCACGGGCCTCGAATACATCACAGTCGGCCCACACAAAGGTCTCATATACGTCTCATTGGACCTCATATAAATCAAATGGGTCGATTAAATGGGCTGATCAAATGGGTTAAATCAAATTAGTCAATCAAATGGGCTGATTCAGATGGGCCGAGTCAAATGGGCCGATTCAAATGGGCCAAATCAATGGGTCAATCAAATGGGCCGAATTAAATGGGCCGATTCAGATGGGCCGAATCAAATGGGTCGAATCAATGGGTGAATCAAATGGGTCGAATCAGATGGGTCGAATCAATGGGCCGAATCAAATGGGCTGAATCAATGGGTCAATCAAATGGGCCGAATCAAACGGTCCGATTCAGATGGGCCGAATCAATGGGTCAATCAAATGGGCCGAATCAAATGGGCTGATTTAGATGGGCCGATTCAGATGGGCCGAATCAATGGGTCAATCAAATGGGCCGAATCAGTTGAGCCGAATCAAATGGGGCCGAGCCGAATAGGCCGAGTCGAATGGGCCGAGTCAAATGGTCGAGTCGAATAGGCCGAGTTGAATGAGCCGATTCCAATAGGCCATTCATTCATTGTTAAAGATCATTATAGAGCACATATATATAAAACGAATTAGAATGAATTATATCCAAAGGATCATCTGGACCATACCATAAAAGGCAGTGGATGATAATGATTTCCACAGTTAAATTTTCAGTGGGCCCAAATATTATTTATTTTTCATCCATACTATTCATAAGGTCACAAGGACCTAAACAGGGAAGGAAAACAATTATTATATTGAATCAAAGCTTCTATAACCTAAAGGATTTCAATGGCGGGCGTTCAACATCACTGTTTTCTGTAGGGTGGTCCACTTGATGCTAGATCTGTCTTATTATTATTATTATTATTATATTATTTGTCTTAAGCCTTAGGAGTGGCTCACCAAATGGATGGACGGTTTAGATGAACAACATCCATCAGGCTGGGGTCCACGAACGTGGCCCACCTAAGACGGCTCGCCAAAGGGATGGACGGTTTAGGGTGCAACACATACAACAGCGGTGGGTCCCACCCGTACATCACAATGGCCCCGCATAAATGAATGGATGGTATGGATACAACTCATGCATCATGGTGGGGCCATACCTGGCACGCCAAACAAATGGACGACCTGGATGGGATACAGCACATGCATCATGGTGAGGCCAGTCACCAAATGAATAGACGGTAGGGATGCAGCACATGCATCATGGTGGGGCCGATCACCAAATGAATGGGCGGTCTGGATATCACCTCTGCTCACCGTCCAACAACTGGACCGTGTAGATGTAATCATACATCATGGTGCGGTCCATGTAGTGGCCCACTATTATAATGTTGTTAATATATTATATATTATATAATATAATATTATAATATTATATATTATATATATATCTTCACTGTGGCAGCAGACTGCCCAGACTCATTGTCCAGATGGAGCTGGACGGTGTATACATCATGACGAAGGTGGGTCCCAAGTAGCAGTGGTCCATCACAGTATAATATATGATATTATATATATACACGGAAACGATCACCTGCGAACCAGTTCGTACGTACTACATACAAACTTTTTTGAGAACTCATTATATCTGATGAGTCTCAAAAATCTGAACGGTCCACATGAAGCAGAACCTCATGAAACCTCTTGGTACGAATTTTTACTTTGATCCAAAACTTCGGTGGGCCATGAAAAATGCAAACAATTTCTTCCCTTGATTTGAATTTCTCTTTGCTATGGCCCACCAGAATCTTAGATCAGGGTGAAAATTCACCCCCTAAGGTTTCATGGGATTCCGTATTTTATGGACCGTTCGGATTCGACACCCATGACACGTGTGCAAAGGTGCGCACATGCGTAGGTGAGCATGCCTCTCTCTTTCTCTATACACACACACACATTAAAATATATACACGTGTGTGTGCGGATGGGCGACTTAGATGAAATATATCCATCAGCAGTGGGTCCCACGTGGGGCCCACCATAACGTTAATTTTTCATCCAATCCATTGATAAGTTCACACAGACCCGTATGAAGAGGAAAAACAAATTTCATAATGATCCAAAACTTCTGTTACCCAAAAAGGGTTTTAATGGCAGACGTTCAATCACATTGTTCCTGTGACGTGGGCCACCTGAGCTGTGTATACGGTTGTTTTTTTTTTTTTTTTTTTTTTTGGGGGGGGGGGGGGGGGGGGGGGGGGGGGGGGCACTGTCCTAAAGGAGACCCAACAAATGCACGGTGTTGATGATCAACACACATCATGGTGGGGCCCACGACTGGGACCCACGGTCCCTGCCCACCGTTCCACGCAGCAGGACGCTGCTGGCGTCCTCTGACGGTCAGCAGCAGCAGCAGCAGCTGCTGCCTTATATATTATATATTTATTTTTCGAGGATTTTCCTAGATAGGGCCCGTATCAGGGGGATCCGACCCAGCCATTAGTTTTTATGGCCCAAGACAGACCCGTCAAGCCCAATATTTGACATATTTTGGGAACAAAAACATCAGGGTGGATTTCAATGGTAAAAACACTGTTTCTATGCCACGGTCCACCAGATAGTCGGATTTGCTTCATTTTTCGGTTTAATGCCGAAAATGGAATGAGGAATGGAATGAACGGCGTGGATAAGACCCATACATCCAAGTGGGGTCTGCATGAGCAGTCCACCCAAAAGTTTAGAGTCAAACTGATATTTATTTATTTTTTGTTAGTATGCCCACCGTCTGTTTACACTTCACTCGTCCCACGTCTAGCGTCCCTAGACGCTGGACAAACGACATGGGTATTTCATCAAGGTGGGTCCCACATGGACGTGGCCCACCTGATTGAATCAATCTGGTACTTGGGTTTTCCACCACTATAAGGTAGGGTCCACATAACTTGGACGGTTTGGATAAGACATACATCAAGGTGGGGTCCATCCGAGTGGGCCACACATCACACAAAATTGAAGAGAGAGGAGAGGAGAGAGAGAGAGAGAGAGAGGAGAGAGAGAGAGAGAGAGAGAGAGAGAGAGAGAGAGACCCACATAAGATCTTCCCCTTCAACTTATATCCTTATGCTCCAATGCCCTTATGAAGCTTCCTCAATGGTGGAGATGATGATATAAAGTTTGGATTGGTGAGAATCTAAGGTAGAAGATGGTTGGATTTTCGAGATGGGTTGGATGTCCATGTTCTCTTCCAAGGAGAATGAGGAAGAAAGAGGGAGGAAGAGAGAGAGAAGAGAGAGAGAAGTTATGGCTTGTCATAATGATGTAAGGCTATCATAAATGCCTAGGTAAGGGGAGGTGTTGACTTAAGAAGATGGGCCATCATTACTTGTGTAAGGACATGACATCACCCGCCTAGGGAATTGTGCCATAGGGATAGGTAGGTTCCGCAATGTGCGGTCCATAACCATTATAATGTGCAGGCCATAATTTATGATCTAAGCGTCGAATTGACGCATGAGACGCGGCGTTGAAACCGCGGCGACGACGCGGTCATGACGGTACAAGTTTCGAGTCGAACTGACTCAATATACTGGATACGACTCAAGATCGCATGCAAATGCTGATAACAAATCGTGGGTAGCTGGAATTCGTCCGGAAGGAAAGCGAAAGCTACGGAACGATACAATATGGGATACGGGTCTTATAACATATCTCGTTCTCAACAAATTCTCAAACTAGAAAATTTCAAAATTTGAGGCTTATCTCAAGCTATTATCTAAAAAAATCTCACCAAAATTTAAAACATTTACTGTAACTTAGTAAATAATTTTAACATTTTTAATAAATAAATTAAAATTTTGAATACATATTTATATAACAAATACCTTGAGGTTTTCATTACTTTTCCGTTAATGTCACGATAAAACAAGGTATTTTAAATTCTTCCGAGATTTTCAAAATATTACAAGAATATCGAGATTTTCAAAATCTCGGCAATATTTGTCACGCTGCTGAGAGTCAATGGGTGGGTTACCACCTGATATCTACCGTTAACCGATTTCTGTTTAGCCATTCATTTCATGGCCTCCCATTGGATGGTTATTATCATTCAATCAATGTGTTTTATGGATCATGGTCCATCCGGAATAGTTGCCATGATTTGCAAGGCCTAAATTGACGGTATATATACATGTAGATCCACGGAACATGACATCAAACCGATCTGACAATCTTAACCATTTGATCAATGGCATGTAATATTGATGGACAAGATCCTTTACACAAGAAAAGGTCCAATCGACAGTTTGATACATTAAGATCAACTTTGTTAGGCAATCCTAATTATTCCATCCATGGCTTAGAAAAAGGATGGCTATGAAAAGTAGGCCACGGAAAGAATGGTTTGGATCATTCAATTAGTGTGATATTTGAATGGTAACTCATGAAATTTCTTGTAGACTTTGTGTACGGTTCAGATGGATAGATTATAATGTAAAAATGACCCAATTCAATTAGGAGCACTATAATTCATAAGTGCTTTAGAGCACTGGAAAATTTCTAAAATATAAAGAAATAATAGGGCGAACGGATGAGTCCGTACAACACTTTTAGGTTTTTAGCTGGACAGAAACCTTTTATAGGCAAAAATGGACGTTTTAGGATTCGTCACCTACTTAAAAGGCCAAAATACCCCTTAACTGTTAGGGTAAGCGCCTGAAAAAGGAGGAGGATATTTTGATCTTTTTGGGTTCTGCCGAGGTGGGTGATAGCTGAGGTCCTCAAGAACTTTTTTTTTTTTTTTTTTTCTTTTTTCCTCTTCCTTTTGACTTGTTATTACACCCACGATCAGATCACACTTCCCTGTAAGCCACCCCGCTAGGAAACGTGGTATCTTTCACTCAGTCTACCACTTGAGCTAACCTGTTTGGGCAACGGGATTAGAAGGGATTAGGTGGGATTGGATTCATCTGGTTCCGTGCTAATTCCACTCCATGTTTGGAAAAGCTTAGAATTAGATCGGATGGAATTGCATTGGGTCTCATGCCAATTTCACTCAATGCTACCAAGTTGTGTAGGTCCCACCCTGATGTGCGGGCTATATCCACACCGTCCACCCATTTTTTGAAATTATTTTAGAGTATGGGCCAAAAATCAGGTAATTCTAAAGCTCAAGTGGACCCACCACTGAAAGCAACGGGGATTGAATACTTACCATTGAAAACTTCTTTGGGGCCACATAAGCTTTGGATTTACCTCATTTTTAGGCCGATACCATAAAATGAGGTTACAAAACAAATGAACGGTTTAGATATAATACATGTGTGTTATTCTGGTAATTTCAAATAATGGTGGGTATATCCATTCAATGTACCACCGTATTACCAACAAAGCAGAACATTAATCTAATCCCATGGAATCAGGGGACAATCCCTGCCATGGGTAATAATGATGTTTTTTTTAATACAATCCCACCTAATCCCTTCTAATCCCGTTGCCCAAACAGGGCGGTGTTCTAAAATATAAACCGTGAATGCTTTGCAACACACGTGTACACCACCACACCAGTCTGCAGGTGTCAATGTGAGCTGAATCCATAACATCTAAATTATGGGTCACATTGTGGATGGTCCACTGAGATCAGATGATCTCAACCGTTCTATTGATGGCCATCAAAATGGTAAAAAAAACAAATGGTCGGTCGCCTACATTTGACTTACACTGCTCCAAACAACCACCCAATTCAATGGCGTGCCTACCATCCATCCATGCCAACACTTGAAAAACAAGCCCAAATTCAGGGTAGAGCACTCATAAAAGTAGGCCACACATTTTCACATTTCATCGTCGTACAGATGTTTCTTCTTTATATCTCAACCATCGAATATGCTGACTTAACCGTGCAACTCTAGTCAATGGCTTGCTTTAATGCCTCTGTTGGAAATCGTGCATATGCATCTACCAAATATCCATCATTTCCTACTTATACAAGTAGGGCCCATTTTTCAGTGCCGAAAGTTCATAAAATTTGCTACCACAGGCCTTGCCATGGAACCCGTGTAGCCAAAAACTCTGCGAGCCCACCTCGGCATCCATGTGACATCCAATCCGTCCATTAGTTTCACCACCCATAATTAAAATATGGCATCCAACCTGCCAATAAAGTGATTTACATATATTTCCGCCATCCAAAACTTGGCCGAATAAGATTTCAATGGTGGGTGTTCTACGTCGTTGTTTCTCACCTCCTCATCCAAAACTTGGCCCAATGAGATTTCAATGGTGGGTGTTCTATTTCGTTGTTTCTTACAACATGAACTATTTAAGTTACAGATTTACTTGATTTTGAGCTTTTATCCTAACATGAGCTGATGCAACATATTAAGTGAATATAATATAGAGACTAAGATAGACCCACAAAGCTTTTAATTACACAAGCTTCATTTGGTAAGAATGGTAGAAAATTCATTTATGCATAAATGATGAAGAAAATAGTATCAACCACATTCAAAGATGGCGGATTTTGCGAATGCGCAATTGGAACCCATGGTTCAAGAGCCCAAATGCAAGTACAGGGCATGGTTAGCCTCAACATGGATGGCCTACACTTGAAAATAGTATCAACATTGTAAGATGCTAGACTTTCTAGTTGTACAAGTGAGATGCTAACCCAAATTCCAAAACATGTGTGATGGGCCTTACCATAGAATGTTCGGCCCTTAATTGGTCTGGAGATTTCTATGGCAGTTCACCTGTCCTCTCTCGTCTGTTGTGGTTCATGCATTGTTCATTTCAGATCATGTTGAGTTGATGTTCCAAGATTACTTGAGGTTCCTTTTAAATAATAATATAAGATTATTTATTTATTTTTGTTGTTGTCGTCATGACTTCATGTATTTATGACAGAAAGATAGATGCATAGTAGACAATTGATGTGGTAGAAGCACCAGCACATCAGGTGGGTCTCACTAGTCTCTTTCCTTGTATATAATAATACAAGATCAGTTATTTAGTAATTTATTCTTATTGTTATTGTTGTATCTTTATATATTTAATTATCACTGAAAGATAGATACATAATGGACAATTGATGTGGTAGAAGCATCAGCACACCAGTCGGGTCTCACTAGTCTCATCGTATAAAGTAAGATGGGAATACTCTATTAATACAACACATTGTAGGCAGTTGGTTTACCACCCAAGCACCACAGGGCCCACCCTGTTGTGTGTGCATGACATGTATACAATCCATCAGGTACGCCCCTTAATTCTAAGCCTTGGGGTGAAACATCAAGTTGACCCAAAAGCTATAATGGGGTCCGCCATGGTGTGTATGTTCCATCTAAGGAATTTTACAAAAATAAAATAAAATAATAATGTGATTCAAGTGACCATGGGATTAGAAAAAATGCACAGGACAACAATCACCATCCAAATTATTTCTTTTGGTATGACTTCACGTGAATCATTAATGGGCCTGATTTTTAGGTCCTAAGCCTAAATTTTGGTGTGACATCTAATGGTTGGAATGGATTTAATATATATAATCATTATGGTAGGCCCTATAAAAAGCTAGGCTGGACATCTTCCCGAGTTGTTTTCTTTGGTGTAGCTCACATGAATTACAAGTTAGCCTAATTTGTAGGCCCTGGATCACCCATCTAATTGATGAAGTGAAATTTGTATATGCATTACGGGGCTTCGACAAAAATCAAGTCCCCATCGCTCCAGCTGTATTCAGAGTTTATTTATATAAAAAAGGGATTGTACAGGTGTCGCTCTTAGTCTTGATGGCCCACCGTAATGTTTATGTAAGATCTATAAGATCTATTTTGACCGTAAATATTTAATCCCATTTCAAGCCTAGACCAAAAAAAAAGAAAAGAGGTTAAGTTGACCTATGATTCTTGTGGTCACACCAAAGGAAACAGTTGGAAGAGAGTTGTCCAACCTTCATTTTTATTGGATCCACCATAATAATTATATAAAACCTACTACAACCATTAGATTTCACACAAAAAATTAGGCCCATCGTCCAAAAATCATACCCATTTTTTATTCTCATGGGCTACACTAATGGAAATAGTTTACTGGGCTACACTAATGGAAATAATTTGGAGGGTGAGCGTTGGCTTGTATACTAATTCAAATCATGTGGTCCACTTGCAAATAGAGCTGATTTTTGAGCACTTGGCCCAACATGGGATGTTGAACCTAGCGGTTGTGGTGAATTTTACATAAATCACAATGGGTCCACTCAATCCTCTATTGATGAGGTAGTTTTTTGAGTAAGGTATTCGTATGTAAATGTAATAAAATCTTCTTTCAGCTATACTGTTGGCTATGGCCCTTATTTATGCCATTGTCGTGAACTTGGACCTGGTGTGAGTGCGTGGGGTGTGTGTGTCTATATATATATATATATAAACTTGATTTTTGAGACCTAAGCCCACGATGGAATGGTGCATCTGACCGATGGGGTAGATGTTCGAAACACATCACGGTGGGGCCCACACAGCTCGACCTCATGGGACGTTCCGATCAGCTCGAGCGCATGGAACCTTTTCCCACATATATATATATATATATTATATATATATATATAATAATAATATATATATATATATATATATATATATAAACTGTTGTAGAGGATCAGCCTATATATATATATATATATAAACGTTGTAGAGGATCAGCCTCTAAAGTGCATGACATTCATTGATATGGTGTCCCACTCACCATAATGTATGTATCCATCCATTTTGGGAGATAGTTTTATGTCATGGGCGCAAAAATTATGTAGTTTCAAAGGTAAAGTGGATCACACCACAAAAAAGCTGTAGGATTAAACGCCTACCATTGAAAATTTAGGATCTGCTTTATGTAGTGTGGTTCACCTGAGATTAGGATCTGCTTCATTTTTCGGCCGATACCTTAAAATGATATATTCAAATGGATGAACAGTGTGGATATAACACACGCATCATGGTGGCCCACATAAGTTGGTGACGTCAACCTACCACTGAGGGCGGTGGCGTGGTGCTTCCGTCAATTTTCAAGAAAGAAACAACTCATTTTTTGAGGGGACGTTCGAACACCTGATAAGACGTGTCTTGAAAATTGATATTTCCAACCCTCCAATGACTAATTCAACGTCGTGGGAACTCATAGATTACCACAGAGTGGTGCAAAACGTCAATTTTAGGGGGGTGAAAATGAAAATAACATACCCCATCTTCATATATTCACAATAATTGAAAAATAACGTCATTGTGAAAAGCATATATAAATAGAGGGGGTGGCTAACATTGGAGTGTGTGTACTGACATGGGTGTGTACTAACAAGCTAACCCAAATAAATAAATAAATAAATAAATAAAATAGAGGGGCTCGAAAATGGCATGTTAGACCACATTGCCTTATTACATGGGCTCATGAATCTAAGACTTTTATACAAAAAGCAGTCATGATGGATTTGCCATCACTGTATGAACATCAGTTTAATCTGTTAAGAAGCTCAAACTGTAGAGTTTTCTATGATCTCTGATCCAATACCCAAATCACCCATCGTCTGGCCCACATGATCACTGTATGAATATCAGCTTTCAGCTTATATCAGATTCAGATCCTTAGATGCATTTGCACCACCCATCGATCCAGTTGCGGGAGAAACGCCGGCAAAGCTTCGGAGCATAAACCTGACACAAAGCCTCTTTTGAACGTGAATATCATGAAAGATACATTGAAAGCTATTTAAACCCTTTCGAAACGTGACAATCAAATCATGAGAGAGAGCACTGAGTTGACTCTCCGAGTCAACTCACTGATTTCTGAGATGAGTCAAGTCGAGTCAGCTATCTAGTAACAGGTAAGCGGTCTCACACTGGTCTCACTTGGAAAACCTAAGATGCATGTTTGTTTTTTCCCACTCATTGACTCACCAGGTTAGGATTGAGTTGGATCGAGTCAAATCGATTTTGGGTTCGAATCAAACCCATTCTAGGTATGAGTAGGATTCATTTGTGTTCAGGACGGTTTCGTGCCAAATCAGACAGGTGATCTTTCCACCTTTTGCATATTTTTGAATAATTTTTATTTTTTAAATTTTTTAATCAAATTTATTGTTTATATTATCATTGACACCATGACTTACAAGAAATTTGATGTTTACGAATTGAATTTGATTGTGTTTGGAAAATTGTATTCATGTCATGTACATACGAGCATTGAATGAGAATTAAATGTAGAGATTGGGTGCACTACCTTGGGTTCCTTAAAGGGTGCGTTACCATCCGTTCGATAAAATGTCTTAGTCGGTGCACTGCATTGAGATTCACTTAATGTATGCTTCATGGGTTTCGAAAAATGTCTCGATCAATACACTGCCTTGGAATATCCTTAACGAGTATGATGCGAGCTCATGACATGTCTTAGTTGGTGCATTGCCTTGGACATTCTTATAAGTACACATGGATAACTAATTATATTGGTAAGTGGTTATAATATTTGTTAAGTTGTGATTTATGGAAAGGATTGTATGCATTGCATCTCTTGCATACCATTCATAATGTTACTTCCATTTCTTTATTTCGAGTTTATTTTGCACACTGGATGAATCTAGATATTTCAAAGTTGGTAGGATATGATCTACTCAGTTATTATGCTCACCCCACTTTGAATAGTTTGATAAGGCATGGAGTCAAGGAGCAAAGCAGAGCAAAAAATCTAATCATCTGCCTAACAATAATTTTCTTTTCCAGTTGTATTTGATGAAAAAAAAGTACAGTAAAAGCTCAGGAAAGAGTTCAAATTGTTGTAATTAAATTATTTTTTTATTAGATTTGTTTTAGAGAAGTTTGGTTTGTTATATGATTGTTATGAAATTATGGTTGTACATACTTAAATTATAAATCATGACATGGAATATGAAGTTGTGGTTGGCTAACCCGGGTACCAAATTCCGAGGTGTGACATCGGCAAGCCTTAAAACATATACTCGGATAAACTAGAGAAGCAATGGAGTTGGAGAGAGAATGAGTGTTGCGACTAATCATTAACAACATAAAAGAAATCAGTAAATATATCACATGAAGTGACCAGCAAAATAAAGATGTGGGAGAGGGAAGAAAAGACCCAATACTCTTCGTATAAGAGATAATTTGATATATTCAATCTGAACCGTACTTCGCAAGATTTAAACCATTGAGTTGTCTCGTATTAGTTGGATGATGATTTAAAATGGGTTAGATTGGATTAGATTTTTTTTTTTAAATAATGGTTTGAATGATTTGGATAGGCTAAGTAATTGGTTGGATAAGATGTGTTAGGTTGAGTGGGCATGATGGGCAAGATGGGCCAGGTTTGTTGGGAAGGAGAGGCTAAGTTGGTTGGGAAGGATGGGTTAGGCTTGGGCTAAATGGGCTAGGTTGGATGAGAGCTCTCTCCTTTCTTTCTTTTTGGTGTGTAGAAATGGGTGAGGAGAGGGTATTTATAGTTAAGGTGGGTAGTTTATTAGTAATTTGGGTGAACTTGGAGGGTAAATGAGGGTTTGGAGGGCTGTAATTGGCTGAGGGAATGAGAGAGCCACGTAGCAACTTCTCATTGGCTAAGGTGCATGGTATGTGGGTGTAAAAGGGTGACCTCCAAGGATAACATAGTCATTCAAGCCTGAGCACAACAATCAAGATGAAAGACACTCTTCTCCCTCCTCTCATGGAGTGCACCTCAAGTTGTGAAACAATCCATGTGACAGGTGGCTCATAATAAGCTATGATGAGCCGCTCTCCGCATCAATTGATCCCTACTTTCATGGGGATCCCCCATGGGCTTTGTGGATACATCTAAGGTTCTTGGTTTTAGCTAGAAGTCGGTCTTGTAAGGTATGGACTTGGATCTTGAGTCCAAATTCAAGTTGAATTTATTTCATATTTAGCTTGCATTTAGCCCGAATTTGACTTGCATTTGGTTTAGGCTTTGGCTTAAACTTAGGACATAGCTTAGGTTAGGATTAGGTCTTGGCTTTGAGATTGATTTCGAGCGTGTAATTGGATTTGGTTTTGGGCTTAGTTTAGGTATGAAATTAGGCTTGATTTTGAAAAACAATTACAAGTACTCACAAACGGTTTGGATCTTGCTACAATTGGTCATCCTACATAGGGTGGGATGTCTATAATATCACATACACATCATGGTGAAACCACTATTGCACGGCCTCTCTTTTTCTATACAAAGTTTGTGTCCTCAAGGCAATAACATAGTTTTAACCTCATGAAATTAACTGTAGATACAATGGTGGGACTTCTCATATCAACTGTTCCCCATTGCGTAGAGTCAGCCAGATTTTTGAGCCTGATCCAAAGATGGCTGACAGACCTGACGGACAAGATGTATCTCATTCACATGAAATCTTACTTCTCATTCACGCCCTACTTGCATACACAAACAAGCGTTTTCATTTTGATGCGTATTTTATCAAAGGTTACCAGATTGGCTTAGAGCTCCAGCTAACCTAAAGGTCCCCTGGCCCAAAAATAGGCCTGTCCACTCATTAGGTGGACCACACTTCCACATTGAAATATGGACCATCAGATCAGTTAACCATCAATTTCTTCTTGCATGTATCACTTGATGGTCGATCCAGCCAAATAAAATAACCACATCCTCATCAATGGCTTCACATTCAGGTATGATTTAAGCTATTATTCAGTAGTTTGTTTAATCTCCATTATTATCTCACGAAAGCGAGTTACTACCTAACGTACGTCTTAATTAATCGATGCAGTCAATCTGGTGGGCCCCATTACTGCATGATGCTAATCCTATCATCAATGGATTTCAATGGAAGCTCATTGGATAAAAGATGCTCAAGTTTTTATTCCAGGAAAGAGATGGGCTCTTTTAAAGATGTGGTCCTGATCCATTACCATGGCCTACCTTACAGGTAGCTTAGGTAAATTGATGCAGTCAATGTGGTGGGCCATCCATGAAAGCCCTTAGTTAGAGAAGGTTTCTCATTGGATGATGCTAGCCTTAGGGTCAATGGACTTTATGAAGTCTTTATTGTTGGATAGCTGCAATTCCATGACTGATGCGTTTTCTTGGCACTCGCAAATTCTACAAAAGTCCAGGTGGATGACTGCTACAGTTCTCCAACTATGATCTGTCCATGTCAGCAAAGAAATTAGGTCTTTCAATATGTAAATAAAAACATTTAACAAATAGTATTTATCATGGTGTCAACCTGCTTGGACAACTTGTTGAAGAGCAAATAGTAGATTCATAGTTCCAAAAATGAAGAGCTTTGTGATATATCTAAATTTATAACTATAATTTAACCCATAAGAGACTATATGTTGGGGTTCTGTCCTCATGTGGAGGTATGACTAGGTCCCGTGGTTTTTTCTTTTACATCAATGGGTTTTCCTAAATCCTAAAATCAGTCTCTCGCACTCTACTTATTTGATTATTTGTTTGCCTATGTTGTAAGTGTTAATCATCCATTTACTTGTCCGGGTTTTCATTGATTTGCATATTGTAGGGAAAGATGTAGGTTTTCTAGCAAAGTGGTATTAGAATTTTGGTCTTAATTATTTCATGTGTGAATAGGCGAGCACAAGTCAAATGATTAGTTTGAATGAAAATGATTGGATGATTTAAAAAACCAAGATGGAAGAATTGTCGTATTGTGATGACTTGAATGCACCTGTGAAGGGTGTTGGGGCTAAACCGAAAGATATAACTGATGATGAGTGGAATAAACTAGATTAGAAAGCTGCTGAATTTATTCAACATTAATAATTGGATGATAGATAGTGTTTTTCATCATGTGTCAAGAGAAAATTTGACATACTCATTATATTAGAAATTGAAAGAGTGGTATGAAATAAAACCGCCAATAACAGAGGTTTCTTGATTAGAAAGCTTATAAATTTAAAGTTCAAAGAAAGAAACCCAATTACAAAGCATGATTCAAAATATTGGAAATAAACACTCCTCTATGAAGTGAATAGCGATATAGTAGTTGTACAAGTGAGATACTAACCCAAATTCCAAAACATATGTCGATGGGCCTTATTATAGAATGTTCAGTCCTGAATTAGTCTGGAGATTAATTTACCTGGTGGTTGTCCATGGAGGAAATGATACATTAGACCATGAATGATTCAGTCATTGGTTGGACAGGCAATGAATGAAAAAGATGGGTTAGGAAACTTGTGTAGCTGCCTTACTTGATAATTGGTGCCTCTCTCTCTGGCTATTCCTTGTAGATAATAATACAAGATCTTATTTATTTATTTATTGTTGTTGCTGTTGCTGTTATATCTTCATGTGTTTTTCACCAAAAGATAGATGCACAAGGACAATCGATGTAGTACAAGCATCAACGTAGCAGTTGGGTCTCACTAGTCTCTTCATATAAAATAAGACGGAAATATTCATCTACAGCACTCCTTGTACGCAGCTGAGTATAACACCCAAAGCTCTACAGGCCCACCTTGTTGTTTGTGCATGACATGTATACACCATCCATCAAGTGCGCCCCTTAATGTTAGGACTTGGGATCAAACGTCAATCCAACCCAAAAGCCAGAATGGGTCCACCAGGGTGTGCATATTCCATCTAGGGAATTTTATAAAAAACTACCAAATTAATATGGAATTCATTTTAGTACCTTTTTTTTCAAAAACCTACTTCATTAATCGTTATAATTATCGTTCATGATCTTTTTTACATTTCTTCAAATGCCGGTTGGGTGGCTGGGTGGGTGGGTGGGTGTGTGGGCAAATGGAGGCTCTTTATTTTTAGACGTCAAGCGTAAATTTTAGTGTGACATCTAATGGTTGGAGTGGATTTTATATAATCATCACGGTGGGCCATGTAAAAATCAAGGGTGAATGTCTCTCTTAGTATTTTCTTTGGTGTGGCCCATCTAAACCATAAATCAGCCTAATTTTTGGGCTCTGGGTCTAAACCGGACCGGGATTATGCATCTAAAGGCCACTAAAAATCAAGTCTCGGTGTCGCTCTCTAGCCATACAAAGAGAATATTTAAGAAAAGAAGGAGAATTGGGACGTCCCTCTTGGTTTTGATGGGCCTACCATGATGTTTATGTAAGATCCACTTTGACCAATAAATATTTAGTCCCACATTAAGCCTAGAGAGAAAAAAATAGGCTGATCTGTGATTCCGGTGGACCACACAAAGGAAGTAGTTGGGAGAGAGACATAAACCCTTCATTTTACAGGGCCTACCATGATAATTATATGAAATCCACTCCAATGATTAGATTTCACACAAAAACTTCTGCTTGTAGCCCAAGAATCATACCCATCTGTGATTCACTTAGGCCACACTAATATAAATAGTTGGGAGGGTAAGTGTTGCATTATACACTGTTTCCAATCATGTGGTCCACTTGAATCATAGATTGAGTTGATTTTTGAACATTTGGCCTAACATGGGGTGACACACCTACTAGTTGGAGTGGATTTTACACACACACACATATATAAAAGATGGTCCCACCCAAGCCATTGACTCATTTCCATGCACTTCGCGAGAGAGGCACAATGGAATGATAATTGTTATGGGTAAAGATGGACCGGTTAAGGAAAATAGGTCAGCTCCGACATTTACACTCATCACGTGGTCAGTTAGCGTCAACCATGACTAAGGAGTTCCTTAACGACCAGAGGACAGTAATCCATTGCTGGAAAACACGCCCGTTCCTCGAAGCTTGACCACCAAAAGATGAGATATCTTTACTTCCATCAGACACCGAGATTTTCCATAGTCCCATGCATTTTCGAGTTGCCGCTCTAATAATTTCTTAGTAAGAGCCCCCGAAGCATGGCTCATTACAGGGCAAGACTCCGAGCTGCTACACTCAGGGGAGCCTTACATCGTACGATAAGATGAATCTGATAGTCATCCTCGATTTCGCCTAAGGAAGGGAGCCCAGTCTCAGTACTCCGTTATGACGTCCAAAGACAGGTCGGTGACCTACTCAAACGACAAGGGAAAATTCGATCGCGACTCACTACGGAATCAGGTCGGCAAACCACCCATTTGGGATGGCTATGAAGGCCACCTTGGATGCTCGACCTTGGTCTCCTACTGTGTGTTTCATCTGGTTCCAATTACTTAGATCTTATCAGAAAGATCTGTCCAAGACCTCAGCTGAAGATCTCGGAAGATAACTACAACATAGATTTGTCTAAAATCTCAATCGAAGATTTCGAAAGATACTCGCGACACGTTCGGGATACGATTCCCTCTACAATACGCACCTACTAAACACGAAAATCATCATCTACGCTACCACCCCTTTCAGCTATAAATAAGATCATCCCCGATGATGAAAGGTATATACAACCTAACGCACAAATCTCACAAAAAAAACCTACTTTCTACTAGACCTAGCTTGCCTGTCTTAGGGTCCCTGCAGCAGCCAGGGTCTCCATCTTTGTCTTCTCTTGCAGATTTCAAGTGGTCTAAGGAGTGTTCCGAGATGTCTTAAATTTGAGTCCTTTCGCAACTGGGATGCGGAAAGGAGTTTCACGGATTTCGTGTCGCAAGTCCTTTCGCAACTGGGATGCGAAAGGAGTTTCGCAGATTTTGTGATGCAAGTCCTTTCGCAACTGGGATACGAAAGGGAAGTTGCCGAAACTATAAATTGGGGTCCCTAGGGCTATTCTAAAATAATTTCCAAGACTTCCTAAAGGTATTCTAAAGGGTTTTAGGGTTATCAAAGGGTGTAGCAAGGGTGAGATTCGAGGTTGTTCAAATCAGGTAAGTCCTTTCTCTTTGTAATTGATGCTTTCATAGTGGTGATTTGTCGCTTTGTGCTGTGGTTTTTTCCCACAAGGGTTTTCCACGTTAAATCTGTGTGTTCTCTTTTTTTGTGAGTGTGCTTGGTGCCATTGGATTGCTATCTTAGATCTAGATCTGTGTGATTCCGCAGGCCAAAAATCCCCAACAAGTGGTATCAGAGCTTGAGTTCGGTTGGGGCACAGATCTGAATCTGAGGGATTAGTAATAATGGTGAGCGCTAGGTATGAGATTGAGAAGTACTCGGGGAAAAATAATTTTGAGTTTTGGAAGATCAAGATGATGAGTTCCTTAATCAAACAAGGTGAAGATGTGCTCTTGAGGAGCGGAAGTCCACTATGACTGATGGTGATTGGAATACTCTTGATAAGAAGGCTTTATCATCGATCCGTTTATGTCTCACGGATGAGGTTCTCTACAACGTCATGAGGGAGAAAACTGCGGCTAAGTTATGGGCGAAATTAG
Organism: Magnolia officinalis; assembly: GCA_021015155.1. Classification (NCBI taxonomy): domain Eukaryota; kingdom Viridiplantae; phylum Streptophyta; class Magnoliopsida; order Magnoliales; family Magnoliaceae; genus Magnolia; species Magnolia officinalis. The sequence goes on from JAJHSJ010000007.1 coordinate 8,660,759, forward strand.
AGGATGTCTATGCGAAGAAATCCTCTGAAAATCGTCTACACTTGAAGCGGCAGTGGTATAACTTCAAAATGGCAGAGGGTGGAGATCTGGAGGCTCACATCAGCAACTTTAATAAATTGGTTTGCAAATTGCTGGATATGGAGGAAGTGATGAAAGATGAAGAACAAGCATGTATGTTGCTGAATTCTCTCCCGGCGTCCTATGAGTCATTCAAGGACACTATGTGCAGCATGAATAAAACCCTGAGTGTCGACAGTGTTATCTCAGCCCTTCAAGGGAAGGCTATGAGACAGCTAGACAACAACATGGGGACATCTTCTGATGCACTGTTTACAGTGGGTAAGAATTCTGAACAAGGTACAGGTTCTTCAGGTTCTAGATCCAAATCCAAGGGCAAGGGCAAAGGAAAGGTAAAGTGCTGGAATTGTGGGAAGGAAGGACATGTGAAGAGGGATTGTGAAAATCCTAAATCTAAGAGGGAAGATTCTGAGGCTTCATGCAGGGAGGCTAACACTGCCACATCAGATGAATCGAGTAGATGTGATGGTGATGTTTTGTCTGTGTCTTCGCTCAGACGGTAATACGATGATCATAAGGACAAGTGGATGCTAGACACAGGGGCATTTTTTCACATGACTCCTCATCGGAGTTGGTTCACCAGCTACAGGGAGTGTGATGGTGGACAGGTGTTTATGGGCAATGGCTTTGCCTGTAATGTTGTGGTTGTTGGTACGGTGCACATCAGGATGTTTGATGGGGTGGAGCGTACCTTGACAGATGTGAGGCACGTTCCTGATTTGAAGCAGAATCTGATTTCTCTTGGTGTACTTGAGGCAAAAGGATGCAAGTACACATGTATTGATGGTGCTCTTAAAGTATCTAAGGGGGCACGGGTAATCATGAAAGCGCAACGACTCGATCATGTTTGCAGGTTGATCGGGAGCACTTCAAAAGGTGGAGCCACAGTGGATGTAGCGGATTCCACCTCTGCACGTGTGTAGCATGATGGGCATGGCCACATGAGCGGGCAGAGCAGGAAGGCTGAGACGTGCGGACAGGGATACAGAGCAGGTGGAGCAGCCACCTGTGTGAAGAATCATACGGCAGGATCGCAGGATATCGACGTGGTACATGAACGACTCTAATATCACAGAGGATTCATCTTCTATGTTGATGGCTTTAGGTGAGCCTAGTGCTGAGAAGTAGAAGGTGACTATGGACGATGTGATGGATTTGTTGTACCAGACCGACATATGGGAGCGGGTGGAGCTTCCAGTGGGCCGGTGAGCGGTTGGATGCAGGTGGACCTTCAGGAGGATATAGTATAGATACAGGGCGAGGTTGGTAGTGAGGGGTTATTCTCAGAGAGAAGAGATCGGCTTCTCAGAGATATTCGCGCCGACGGTATAGCAGGTATCTATCAGATCCATGATTGGCGCTGGTTGGCCAATGTGATCTTGAGCTATGATGTGATGCAGAAATAAGAGAAGAGGTCAAGAAGCTACACGGTTGAAGATTGAAGACATGGTGGAGATTGTTGCGAGATGTCTTAAATCTGTGTCCTTTCACAACTGGGATGCGGAAAGGAGTTTCGCAGATTTCGTGTTGCAAGTCCTTTCGCAACTGGGATGCGAAAGGAGTTTCACGAATTTTGTGACGCAAGTCCTTTCGCAACTGGGATATGAAAGGGAAGTTGTCAAAACTATAAATTGGGGTCCCTAGGGCTATTCTAAAATAATTTCCAAGACTTCCTAAAGGTATTCTAAAGGGTTCTAGGGTTATCAAAGGGTGTAGCAAGGGTGAGATTCGAGGTTGTTCGAATCGGGTAAGTCCTTTCTCTTTGTAATTGATGCTTTCATAGTGGTGATCTGTCGCTTTGTGCTGTGATTTTTTCCCGCAAGGGTTTTCCACGTTAAATCTGTGTGTTCTCTTTTTTTGTGAGTGTGCTTGGTGTCATTGGATTGCTATCCTAAATCTAGATCTGTGTGATTCCGCAGGCCAAAAATCCCCAACAACGAGGACGTCTAAATTTCTACATCAACAATAATTACATTGATTAATGAGAAAGCTTTTCAAAAACCTTTATGAAAAAGGTACCTAATGAAATACAAATTCTGTACTATTTAGGTGGTTTTTTTTCCCTGCTAAATTCACTTTTTTCTAACCATCACCACATATTGTATACACTTCCGACAAAAAGTGTTTTAGATGATCCTGGCCCTTTAAAGTGCATGTCATTCATTGACATGGTGTCCATAAAGGGAGTACGGGTATCAAGTACAGTGAAACCGATTTGGTGTTACCATTACCGTGTGGGGCCTAACTTATATCCATGCTGTCCGTCTGTTTTTCCCAGCTTATTTTAGAACATGGTCCCAAAACTTAAGCAGATCCAAATATCAGGTGGCCCACGAAAGTAATGAAAGATAAACATTACTTCAGGCCCTAGAAAGCTTTTAATGGTGGGCATTCAATCACCACCATATTTCCTGTGGTGTGGTCCACCTGAGATTTGGATCTACTTGATTTTTGTGACCATGTCCTAAAATGGCTTGAATAACAGATCATGGAAGGCATGCATACAAAACAAATCGTCAAAGTAACACCTAATCCGCTGGGTCATAAATATCATTTCCTTTATTATTTATTTGGAAAATTTATCCGAAAATTCTTCCTAATGCATTATATTACGATAAAAATGCTTTGAGGATGGATATTTACCAAAACATTCCTAGGATGGTACGGATAGGAGGGGAAAAGTGTAACACACCCTTGTGAGAGAATCCATGTACAAAAGAGGAGTGCAGATTATCTGTGTTAATGCTATAGCTTCTCATTGGTCTACATCAACACTAACTCACAAAACAGGTTGATTTTCCCTCTCAAACTGATTGCATATTGCACAACACAACTTTTAACATTGGAAACTTATATGGGCCCACTATGATTTATGTGTTAGATCCACACTGTCCATCACTTTTGTCAGATCATTCTCGAGCATGAATCCAAAAATGAGGCACATCCAAAGCTCAAGTGGACCACACCACAAAAATCAGTGAGGATTGAATGACTACCGGTAAAGCCTTCCTACGGTCCACGGTGAGGTTTATTTTCCATCAAACCTCATCATAAGGTCACACAGACCTGGATGAAGGAAAAACACAAATATCAGCTTGATCAGGGCCTTATATGGCCTATGACGTTTTCAGTTGGTAGGTTTCAACTTCTATTATTTATGTGGTGTGGTCTACTTGAGCTTTGAATCTATGTTGTTTTGGGCTCATTTCTTAGAATAACTGGAAAGAACGGATGAACATGAACGGTATGGATATAAATACAACATTGTAAGGCCTACATAAATTTCACACATTAAGAAATTCAATTGCTTGTTGTGGTGGGAGAGAAGAAAACAGGGAGAGTTGGCATGTGGAACTTCCATAGGCCCCATCATGATGTATGTGTCAAATCAACACCGTCCATCTATTTTTTCCATACAATTTCAGGGCATGAGAAAAAGAAAGAGGCAGATACAAGGCTCAAGTGGGCCACACTACAAGAAACAATGGGAATTGGACGTGTATTGTTGAAAACTTTTCAAGACCACCGAAGGCTCTGATCAAGCTGATATTTGTATTTTCCCTTCATCCGGGTCTACATGACCTTATGACAAGGTTCAATGAAAATAAACCTTATAGTGGACCCTAGGAAGCCTTTAATGGTAGTCGTTCAATCCTCACTGCTTTTTGTGTAGTCCAATTAAGCTTTAGATGTACCTCTTTTTTGGATTTATGCTCTAAAATGATTTGTAAAAATTAATGGATGGTATGAATCTAACACATAAATTATAGTGGGGCCAAAGAAGTTTCAAATGTCATTTTGCAAGATCATTTAAGGGCATGAGCCGAGGTAGATCCAAATCTAAGGTGGACTACACTAAAGGAAAGTGGTGATTGATAGCCCACCCTTAAAAACTACCTAGACCCATTGTATTATTTATTTTCCATCAATTTTTTTTTATTGTATTATTTATTTTCCATCAATTTTTTGATTAGGTCACACAGACCTTGACGAAGGGAAAACACAAATGTCCGCTTGATTCAAAACTTTTGTAACTCCCAAAATGTTTTCAATAATGGGCGTGCAATAACTGTTCCTTCGTTGCAGTCCACCTGATATTTGGATCCCCCTCATTTTTCAGTTTATGCACTGAAATAATATGAAACATTGGATGTACAGCGTGGATATAACACATACATCATGATGGGGCCCACCGACGTTTTACATCACCACATGGTACCAGTTTTGCTACACTACTCCGAACTTGTTGCTCTCCAACTGCTTGATATAGAGATTTCCTTTTTCGTATTAAAAAAATATATATATGACACGCCTGCTCTAACTCACCATGATATGTATATGAAAATCACTCTGACCATTTAAATATTTAAATATCTCACCATAGATCCAACGCCAAAAAATTAGGCTGACCTGTAATTCAGATAGACCTCATCAAAGGAAACAATTGGGAGGTGTGTGTGTGTGTATATATATATATATATATATATATATATATATATATATCCTACTGTGATGATTATATGAAATCCACTCGGCACACCAAAATTAATGCTTGTTGCCAAAACATTAGGACAATTTGTGCTTTAGATGGGCCACACTGAAGGAAATAGTGTGGAGGGTATGTGTCACGCATCACACCTTTTCTAATCATTTGGTCCATCTAAATCAAGGATGGAGATTTTTTTAGGCATACACCTGAAATTGGATCATGCAACTAGTGGACGGTGTCGATTTCGTAAACACATCATGGAAGGGCCCGCCATATAGCAAATGCAATTCGGTAATGCATGAGGCAGGAGCAGTGGCTTTCGGTTGTACATGATTTGTAAGTTAGACTTTTCACCTCTTTACAAAAATGCTTTGGTAAATATGCAGAGCATTTTCTTGTAATATCAGCTATTGGGAGGAGTTTTTGGACAAAAATCCATATTTATTTTTAATTTTCAAAGCCTCTGTTAAAATATTTGAAGGAAAAAACACTACATTCTTTCTGGAAACATTCGTACATCTGACCAGACATGAAAGGAAGATTATCTTTGAAAATTTGATATTTCCAACCCCTCTCCAATGACCAATTCAAAGTCGTAAGAAAAATGGTGTAAAACGTCAATTGAAGGTGGTGGAAATAACATTCCCCATCCTAACTGTATTCACAATAACTGAAAAATAACGTCATTGTGACAACCGTATATAAACATACAGGGCCTCTAAATTGCCACCGTATATAAACATACAAGGCCTCTAAATTGATATGTTACACCACCTAACCTTATAGTGTATAGACCCATAAATCCTAGACTTTTAAACAAAAAGAATTCATGATGGACTGGCCAAGCAATTGGGAGTGACATTTACCCCCCTCTCTACATTCAACGTCAGGTCATTGCTTGTATACAATTTCTTCACGTTGGACCCTTGCTCATGCAACAATCTTTCAAGGCTTCTCTTTGCATTAGCCCTAAAAGGGCAGTTGGATGCAAGGAACCCGTCCACCAGATGTAGGTACGCCTCCAGGTCGTGACAGCATGCCACGTCAGCATTCGGCTTTAGGTACGGTGAGCTCCGGCTGTCCACCTTCAGCTCGCTTCCCACGTGCGAGTACGACCACGGCATGTCATCCAGCACGTTTGGCTGGTCGTCCTCGCTGCCGAACCTGCCCGGGACACGTGTGATGAGATCCTGAGAGTTGACTATTCGGAGAACCTTGACCCCGTTCCGCTTGACCCGGTTGGCGAACCCACGGTTCCCGACGCGCGGGCCACCGAAAGAGAAGACTGCGATCGGCGGCACGTGTGCGGCGCACGTGCTGAGTTCGTCTGCGGCGAGTAAGGCGAGCGCTGCGCCGAGGCTGTGGCCGGTTACGGTTATGCTGAGTGGCTCGCCCTTGTAGTGCTCGAGCAGCCGTTGGATCTCTTCAACTATCATCTCTGATAGACTCGCGAGTTGGGGTCCACCAGATTTGTACAGGCTCCAGAATCCGCACTCGACCTTGGGATCCACACCGTTGGATCCCTCCTCATCAGTTGGGATCCCCACCTGGCCGGCCCGGAGATTCTCGGCCCACTCCAGGCACGTGGCTGTCCCACGCAGGGAGATGACGATGTCCCGGCGGCCCATCCTCGCAATCTCTCTTTCGTTTTCGCAGACCGCCACGTAGCCGATCCAGCTGGACCGCTGAGTCATCCACCCGAGCTGGGGCGCCACGTCGTCCACCCAACCCGGCAGCCCGACAGATGACGTGGCATAGAGGCTCTTGGTCACCCTGTATGATTTATCCGGCAAGACGATGTGGCGGGCCACGGGCCCGTCCGCTACTGACGTGGCAGGGTTGGAGTGGAAGCCGTGGTAGGCCGCCTGCACGAACTCGCCATACCTGACGACCTCCCGCCGGAGATTCTCGTCGAGGGGGTCGAGGAGGCCGGCCCAGTCGTTGCAGCCGTGGTACTCGCGCCACCGATTACCGAGATCGTTCCTCGGAGAACGATCTGGTGGTCTGGAGAGCAGTCTCTGGAGGTTATTCAGATGCCGCGGAGACATTTGCTCTGCTTTCTTCGATCCTGGCCAGATTCCGGCGAGATTGAGACCATCGAGGGCACTCTTCCATCTGTTTTCCGGCGTTGGTTTGGCTGTATCCTTTTGGCAACTCTTTTGAAGCAGCCTCACTATGTTGAAGATGTGGGTCCGCGTCGACTCGCTGCGTTTCTCCTCCGGGTCGAAAAGGATGCAATCCGCCGGGTTTCTGAGAGTTTGGGCCGATGCGCGAACATTTCGTAAGGGGTTTAGAGGAGACAAGCGGCACGTGCCTGGGGCGCGGCGGATTCGAAAAGTGGGTTGTGTCGGAGCTGTAACCATGGATCCTATCTGCATGTCGCGGCGGATTTGAAAAGTGGGTTGTGTCGGAGCTGTAATCATGGATCCTATCTGCATGTCGCGGCGGATTTGAAAAGTGGGTTGTGTCCGAGCTGTAATCATGGATCCTATCTGCATGTCGTCGGCGCGTCAAAAGCAGAGAGAGAGAGGAGAGAGAGAGAGGAGAGAGAGAGAGAGATGAGAGGAGAGAGAGAGCGAGAGAGAGAGAGAGAGAGAGAGGAGGAGAGAGAGAGAGAGGAGAGAGAGAGAGAGAGAGAGAGAGAGAGAGAGAGAGAGAGAGAGAGAGAGAGAGAGAGGCGCTGTTAGAGGGACTTTGACATGTATATATAGACGGGACTGCGCACCAGACAACCCCAAATCAGATTGAAAAAATCCATTACGCGGAGGGGCATTTTGATACTCTGGAAGCGTATGGTGCTTGATACGCAGGCATATAAAAGTTGTAAACCTGGATTATGTTTTGTCAAATTAAGCAGTTTATATTGTGGAACAAAATGTAACTACGTTAGAGTCCTGAAGTTATATTGGTTGATTACTTCTGATCTCTGATTCGTGGACACTCGTTTGCTCAAATAGAACCATCGGATTTTTTCATTTTAACCGTCCAATAAATGTCCACCAATCCAACAGTTTTGCCATTAAATATATCCAATTTTTGGTTTATAATGCATCTAAACTAAGAAACATAATTGTTAAGGTTAAACTTGAGTTATTTATATTCTACCCGTATGAAATTTGCAGTGCCTGTGTATCATCTCTACATTCTGACAGAGTATCAAAGTTTCTTCTTACATGGGCACGTCCGGCTGCGTGAGGTACAGTTGAGATGGTCAAACACGAATATATTAGCCAAATATCTCTTTGCGGTAAACGTTGCTGGTTGATTAATCATTTTGAGACGGTCCATTTAGTTGGCCGTACTCTGGATGGAAAATGGCTTAAAATACACGTGGATCTGATAATCCTGGTAACGGATTGGCTACTCCCCCAGCCACAGGCTGGTGCTATGTGAACCCCACCATGATGTATATGTTTCATCTATTCCGTTCATCCATTTTTAAAGATCATTGTACAGTGTTATACCAAAAATGAGAGGGGTATAAATCTCATCTGGACCACACCACACCACAGGAAGACAATGGTGATTGGATATCCACCATTAAAATCCTCCTAAGGCCCACTGTACTGTTTATTTGACATCCAATCGGTTGATTAGGTCTCACAGGCCCAGATGAATGGAAAACACAAAGATGAGATTGATCCAAAACTTTTATGGCCCCCAAAAAGTGTTTAATGGTCTACGCTCATTCAACACTGTTTCTGTACTGTGTTCCCCGATAATTGCTTGTACAAGTTGCCATGCAAGCACGCCAAATTTTATTTTATTTTTTTCTTCTTTTGGGTTAGCTTGTTAGTAGGCACCCATGTAGTACACACACTCCCCACTGGGGGATCGATACGAAGACCTCAGGTGTTGAAACGAGGTATCTCCACTCAGTCTGCCAATTGAGCTATAGATTTGAGTGTGACAACCAATCAAAACTATTAATGCGTTGCACTCCACAAAAGCTACATGTTCGGCACCCAGTTCAAGTTCGGGGCCAAAAGTTAACTGGCAAACCTAAAGCATAGATCTCATTCACGTGAGGTCGTCCACTCCACAAAAGCTACATGCACACTCTCACTGGTTTTATTATTTAAAAGGATTCATCCAAGGCCAATGCAAAAGTGACACGAGGGCGTGTAATGTGTAGGACCCAAGTAAAAACTTACTACTTTTAAATGATATTTTGTCCTTTTATAGGTCCCACGCTAGCACTATACACGTATGGGCGGACGTGGTTTGGATAGCAACACTGTGCTGTGGGCCACACCATAGTATATGTATTTTATCCATCTAGTCCATGTATTTTTTTCATATCATTTTAGGGCCTGATATAAAAAGTAATACAGATCTACATCTCACAAAGATCACACCACAGGAAAATAAGTAGTGATCGAATGTCCACGTTAAAAACCTCATAAGGCCTGGTGTTTACCTGACATATAACCCGTTGATTAGGTCGTGAAGACATGGACAAAGGATCTCAATTTTGGATTCAGGCCATAAAATGATAGGAAAGAAATGAATGAACAACATGGATGAAACACATATACCATGGTTAGATGATGGACCAGTAAGTAGAGCTGTGCATCGGATCAAGTCGACTCGGATTTGGCCTAACCCGATCAGGTCCGGATTTTACATGTCCCAACCCGAACTCGGACAGAACCGGGACCGAGTCTGAGTCAGTTGACTCGATCAGACCCGAACATGTGCTGGTCTGAACTGATCCGAGTCCGACTTGGTCAAGAAAACCGAGTCGGATCGGATTCAGTACGGCACGGTTCGGCACCTGGCATACAGTAAAACAACACTAATCAAACGCACCTTGATGGGGCCATGCCTAAAACAACACTAATCACTGGCATTTAGCAGCCAATCAAGAGATATATAACAATCATTCGTGTCAATGGGAAATAGACCGTCGAATCCCTAATTTCCGACGGTCTATTCCATGTTGAAACCCCAGTCATAGAACTGAAAAACCAAAACCAAGTATTCTAGATAGAACAGGGGAGGGCATTGTGGTCATTGTGGACGGGCAGTGGCAGGGATAGTAGAAGGAAAAGGTGGGAAGGACTTGACAATTACCTGATGTGCAGAGGCAAGTGAGGGGATGATGTAGGCAGGGGGTCCATCCCTTTTTCTCTTTCCTTCTATTCCGTTTCTTTTCTTTTCTCTTTGCGGGAGGGATAGAGTCAAGGAGCAGAAGCTGCAGGGAAAGAAGCGGCCCCTTGTCATCCAATGGAAAGCAAGGGAGTGTTATGAAAAGGCTGCAAGGCTAAGGGTATCACGTGTGAAATGGATGTCTCTTACGTGCCAGTCAGAGGCATGTGACCAACACGTGTAAGGAGATGATGTGAAGGAGGTCAATCAGTGGAGTTACTGGGTGGGGAGAAAGGAGGGTGACAAGACCTGAGAGTAAGGTTGCATTAACGTGGGGTCATCTGAAAAAGCATGATCCATCTCAAATTGCCGGTTCTGATATTATATAAAAATTTCAAATTTCAGCGATTGTTTGCTGCTGTAACGTAGACCACACCAAAGGAAGATAGTATTTCAAAGATTTCCTATGGCACACCGTAATGTTTATTTTCCATCCAACCTGTTGATAAGGTCATACATACCTGGATGAATGGAAATAAAAATTATTATCTTGATCCAAAACTTCTGTGGCCCTCATAAAGTTTGCAATGGTAGTCATTCAATCCACACTATTTCATGTGGTGTGGTCCATCTGAGATTTGGATTATTCCTATTTTTTGGTCTCATACCCTAAAATGAAATATAAAAATGGATGGACGGCTGGGGCCCACAGAGCTTTGACACCAACTAGCTGGCCAGCGTTGGGGTCACGAGTCAAACCGCATCCCACCGTGCGGTGGATAATCTGCCAGCGACATCTATCCATTTGGTTCAAATTCATTTCGCATGTCTCACGGCTCAAGATAAACAACATCCGTCGCCTAATTGGGCCACACATTCAGACATGTCCTGATAATCTAAACCATCCATGCTCTAGATGATACTCTATTTGCAGATCAAATTGAAAATATCATTTTCAATTGATCACATTCAACTCCTAAAATCAAAGGTAAAAAGGATATTAGAAGCATGATTATTATACCACAGCTCAACTATACTAACACAAGAAGATGGACGGTCCAAATCATCAAACCGTCACTACATGTGTGTCCCAAGTGTCCACACATGGCCAGTCCTTACTTTCTTACCTACAAAGAACTCTCCTTCTATGTTCTAGGACCGCCGCTGGCATGACCGCTTCGTCGTAACGGGCGTTTGGCATGCTCTCGCCGATACGAAATTTCGGCCGATATCCTTCCGAATGCCAACTTTTGGGACGAGAAACGGTCCAAAGACCCGATATTATAATAGCAATAAGCAATCCAAACAGTGCACAGAGGATTCACAGAGGCTAAGCTAACCAGGAGCGCTCCCCTAGCCGAGTTGATGGGACCGAAGAAGGGGAAGATGATGGCCAGGAACCACATCGGTATGACCATGGGCAGCTGGGCGACGAAGAAGAAGAGGAGAGGAAGAAGATCGGGCGGAGAGGGTAAGAAAAGATGGGTAAAAATGATTTGGGGGAAAGGGTTTTGGGTAAAATAGTATTTATACCACCGACTACCCACGTTGGGTCGGGTCGGATAGGGTCGGTTCGGATTTTTTCGGTTCGGTTTTCAGATTGGATCTGTTCGGATAGACCATTACCTGAACCTGATCTGAATAGCAATCGGATTTGGATGGGCAAACTCGATCAGGCTCGATTTAAGCCGTCGGTTTGGGTCGGAACGGGTCGAATCGGGTCTGATCGGGTCAGATCCACCGGATCGGATAAGAAATGCCCACCTCTATCAGTAAGAAAGTGGATTGGCTGGTGTACTGCACACCAGCTATATAGCTGATGTAAATACGTGTCATGCAAAGACGTGCCAAGTTGTACTAACGGTTCAAATGAGATTAAAGTTACATGGCCTAACGGTGATGTATTTATTACATTCGCACTATTCATCTATTTTTGGATATCATTTTAGACCATTATCTAAAAATGAATCATATCCAAAGATCAACTGGACACAGTCCATAATTAGCAGTGGGGATAATAATTTTCACGTTAAAAAATTCGTAGGCCCACCATAACATTCATTATCCATCCAACCTGTTCATAAGATCATAAAGACCTGGATGAAGAGGAAAAACAAATTTCATATTGATCCAAAACTTCCATGACCTTTAAAAGGGTTTCAATGGTAGAAGTTCAATCTCTGCATTTTGCAGTGTGGTCGACTTGATAATAAGATGTGCCTTATTTTTCATCTCAAGCCTTAAGACGAGCTTGACAGATGCATGGACGGTTTGGATATAACCCCTACCTCATGAGTAGACACACTGAATTTGCTGACGTCATTACAACAGCTGTATAGCTAGCGTAGACTTGCTGACGTCAATACACAGCTATATAGCTAGCGTATGGTATACCAGCCTATCCGCTTCCGGACCAGTAGCCAGCACCGCCAGCCTCACTAGCCAAACCGCGTCCGTGCGGGACCGAGTACATCTAACATCCTACCGGACGCAGTCCAAGTCCGTTAAAACTAAAAGTATATATCTAACAGCATTCAAGTCCAAAATGTTTGGGTGACCACGCGTAGTTGACTAGTCCCTCTCCAGGATGGAGGATTTCACGTGGATGAGATCTACTCCGTCCGTTAGGTGGGCCATCATATGTTTAGACTAAAGTCACAAAAATTAGGCTGATTCAAAACTCTTGAGGGATACGACAAGGGGAACAATTGAGATGGGACTAAAACGTTAAAATTATCAAAATAGTGCAAATTGCATTTGGGACCCACCATGGTGTTAATGTGCCATCTAATCCACTCATCTGATACGGTGCGTTACATTGAATGGAATAACTGAAAATCAGCATCTTTCAAGACTCATGTGGGGCACACCACATCCATTTATGGTTTTTAGGAAATCTCGTATTAAATGATTTTTTTTTGGGATCCATGGTATAAGTGTGGCGGCACACATGATGGACGGGGTAGATTTGATGTATATTATCTTCCACGTGGTGCTGGCTGAGTTGTAGGCACGCCCTCCGTCTGACCACGCTTAGTCAAGCTAGCACAGTGCATTCAAAATTTCAATCAGGAGGACAGTTGTTCAATGTTGAAACGGGAATAAAACAAATATAAATCTCAGCTCCGGCGACTGAACATTCGCACTGTATGTCGCCTCATGCGCCGTACATACAGAGATTTCAAATAATCTGAACCGTCAACCCTCTTGGTAGGTCATAAATCAGTTATTCTCCTACAGTTAAGATCATGGATAATCCTATCATCTGGTTGTGAAGTTGAATGTTCTACATTCATCTATATCTAGTAACAGTAAAAATCATATTTTAAGGTAATTTTAGTTAAGTAGCGTATTTAGATCATCATCCAGAAAATGGACGGTTTAGATCATAGAACCATATCAGCATGTGGCCCTAATAGGGCAACAGACGCTAGTAAATCTGATTAGGCGTCGAAAGGGAAACGCAATACGTGTATAAAATGGAGGACAAAGTCAAAATTCGGAGGAATCTTCCCTGAAATAGCCGAAGCTAGCCTTGTTTGGCAAAAAGGGTGATTTGGTACTGCGTAGCAGTGTATGGTTGATATTCAGGAACCAGGAAAGTGCAGAAATGGCAATACCAAGTCTACGGAAATGTCGAGTCAGTTTCTTCCAAACAAACGAATAGTCACATCAAAATTGCATTTATTTCTTTCAACAGCCCCAATCGATAGTCGGTCTCACGAGATGGGAAATCGGGGTCAATGATCGAGTGCTCCATCAGATGGTTCATATGAAATTGCAAAGGTTGTATTCTTGAGTAACTCAACGAAACCGTCCAAGTTATGGTCCTAGCTTACATTGGGAGCGGATTAGGTGTTGCGTCGTCCTCACCACAGACCCTGCGGTAAAGGAGCCAACCTTGGTGTATGTATGATATATCCATGTCGTCCATTCATTTAGACAGATTACGTTAGCTCATGAGCCTAAAAAGTGAAGTATATGCAAATCTTAAATATTGTACCTATTATAAAAAAGAATGATAGATGAAGGCTCCATTGTTGAAAAAAATCATAGGGCCCATTATAATATTTATTTGCCATCTAATCTATTGATGAGGTCACAAAAACTTATATGAAAGGGGAATAAAACAAATGTAAGCTTGATCCAAAACTTTTGTGACCCATAATAAAGTTTTAAAGGTAGATCACCACTGTTTTCTACAGTATGGTTCACCTAAGATTTTGATATACTTCATTTTTGAGCTCATGCTTTTAAATGATATGAAAAAAAATGGATGAACTAGGTGGATATGCAATAAATACATCAAGGTGGGCCCCACTATAAGGGCTGTACCATCTTGGGTGAGGCCGGGGCTGCACCTAATTCGCTCCTGCTTGCATTTACTGTAAATAAAAAAATTACTGTTATTTGATGCTTAAAAACTTGTTTTTTATCTTAGAAAGATGAACATGCATTGAGAAATTATAACTTTTATTAATGCATTTACGAGAGGTGGCTGTAATTAATCTACACGAGAACCTATTTTGCAATATATAATGAATATTGCATGTTTTGAGTAAAGAGTTAAGTAAAATTTCTATTTTTTTTGGTTGTGAGTGATTTCTACTCATATTTGTTGAGTGATTTCCAATTCAACTGTAATTCATCCAGTTCATCGGCGGCCCATAGTTGCAGAATTTCAAGTTCTAATGAGTCTTGGTAATGATGTTTTAGGAACTTCGTAATAATGAATTATTTTTATAATTTTTTAATAATGAATTATTTAATTTACTTTTATTTTACAAAATTTCATCTTAATATGAATTTTAGAAAAATTATTAAAATTCTTGAAATACATATTGCCTGAAATTGATGAATTTTTTGACAATTTCAAAAACATCTTAAAATCAATTGCATCCGACTCTATGTTTTATTTTTTCTAAAAATAGGCTCATCAAACTTTACTTTTATTTTTGAGTCACCTCAATTAGAATAGTATTAAAAAATGATACATTATTTTGAAGTTAGTGTTTTTAAGTTGTCCATTGATGTCCATTGCAACCACACCGGGCTGCATCAAAGTGACATCAAAATTGCAGCAGCATTATTTTCTAATAACCATTGAACCCAAAAATCATAAAATCCAAAACAAATTGGCTACAGAATGGAAAACCATTGGGATAAAAATGGTTTTGTATGGCTCCTTGGTGTTTATATGCCATCCAATCCATTAATCAAGATGAAAGAATTTCAAAAATTAAAATATTTCAAAACTTAGGTGTCCCATACCATATGAATTTAGAGGTTTTGAGGGTAATTCTTATCACTAATTTAGATCGATATTTTTGAAAAAGTTTCCATGTATGATAAATCTATTTATATGTTGAGAAGAAATATTCAATCTTTTGATATTCTTATTCTTTACACCATTTTCAAATGTTCAGTAAGTAGGATCCATTAGATGAACGGTCTAGATTCATCAACCGACCATACATATATTAATTATGGAGTGGAACTTTGACTTCTGACTCACTTAACTTTTAATAACGGTTGGCGTACACGAGTTTCTCGTCGTGTTGTCTTTTCTGTGTTTGTCTATCACATCTCCATCAAGAAGCGAAGGCCCTACCTCTAAGCTATCGTCGAATCCACCACCCAATGGCTGGTGGCTGGTGCTCTGTGGGCCCAACATGATGTATTTGTTTCATCCATGTGGTCCATCTATTTTTATAGATCATTCTAAATATGGGAAAAAAAATGAGATATATCTCAATCTCAAGTTGACCACATTACACGAAACAGTGCTGAATGAACGTCGACCATTAAAAACTTTTTGAAGGCCATAAAAGTTTTGGATCAAGCTGATATTTGTTTTTTCCCTTCATATGTGTCCGTATGACCTAATCAACAGATTGGATGTCAAATAAACACTACAGTGGGCCGTAGAAGGATTTTAATGGTGGATATCCAATCACTATTGTTTTCCTATGGTGTGGTCGGCTTGAGATTTATATCCCTCTCATTTTTGGGATCCAGACATAAAATGATCTTTAAAAATGGATTAACGGAATGGATGAAACACATACACCATGCTGGGGTCCACAGAGCACCGACCATCAGCCCCCGCGCTGGTGGCAAGGGGAGTAGTCAATCCGTTTCCATTGTCGAATGATCTCTCTCTCCCACTACCATGATGGACCTACAACCACTTTCGTCCATAAGGTGTGGACCTTCAAATCTACCGTGAATTAAAAATAATAAATAAATAAAGCAAATAAATCCTAAACACTAGTGGGTCACACCACATGGAATAGTTGGAATGGGGAAGTGCCCTTAAACGTCCCAATTTTTATGTGGGCCCAATCACGTTTGGTCAAATTCCATCCAATTCATTCATAGAATGTGCCCCAGGAGGAAATATTCCACATTTAAAAGAATCAGGCCAATAATCCAGAAAGGTGGACCACACCACACCATGTGACTTTAATGGTTTTGTGCATGATTTTAGATGGTGTGGTCCACTTGAGTTTTGGGCAGGATTTTAGGAGGCACATGTGATGGATGGAGTGAATATCATGTGCACATCACAGTGGGCCCACATGTTGTAGAAAAAGCTTATTCTACAAGGGTTGTAACTGTATACGTTTTTGGGTGAGGAATTAGGGAGTCCTGATAGAAGTTTAATTATTTATTTTTCAGTCATTGCCCAGTAGCTACAATAGGATCAACGGTTTGAATCACCGAACCATGGGCCCACTTGCAGGGGTGGTTGCATCAGGACGGTATTCCCCCTTCAAAGCAAATTGGGTTCATCTTGCGTAGGATGCAACTATATGTTCATTCAGCATGCGTCACCTGAGGGAACCCACATGCAGAGATGATCTGGTGATCTGAACCGTTCATTTTCCGTGACTATTGTGATGGGCAACATTCATAACTCACTTTGAACGGATATTTATGACTGGTATTAGTAAACAGGCGGTTATAAATGGTTCACATAAAAAAAAAAAACAATCGATGATCAGAATCATCTCCTCACGTTAGTAAGTGGATGACGGTCCATAATACTGGAGGGCAGGATCCTCATCGTCATTGTATGTGGGCCCCATCATCTTTCCAGCTGAACGTGGACCACTGCGCACTGTCGTCTTCCTAAAGCAGGGGTGGGAATGGGCCCCAATGGTTTGAAATGGTCCAGTCTAATAATTTATTTATTTATTTATATCCTCCACTTTGGTTAGTCCCACGTATGAATGGTCTGAGCTATTGAGACATGTCCATAAATCCAACTGACTTTTTTAAATTACACAAGTAGGTTGAACAAGAACCCACTAACAACCATAGTTAAAATAAATAAATAAATAAATAACCACTAACAAGTATCTTTGAATCATCCACTCTTTTTATACACTTTTTATACAGTGATGGCCCACTTGATGATTGGATCTAATCAATGAACTAAGCTATTGTTAGCCCAGGTCAGTGGCACCTGGGCCACCCATCCATCCGGCGAGGGAGCCGATTAGGTGAGACCCCATACTCACCCAAGATGGTGAGGACTTTACCGTGGGGCCCACCTTGATGAATATATTCTATATCCACAGTGTCCATCTATTTTTCAGATCATTTTAGAGCATAAGCCCAAAAACGAATCAGATCTAATCCTTAGGCGGACCATACATTGGAAACAGGGGTGATTGAAGGTCCTATCATTAAAAACTTCTTAGGCCCACCGTAATGTTTATGTTACAATCCAACCTGTTGATAAGGTCACGTGAATCTAGATGGAGGGGAAAAAATAAATATCAGCTTGATCCAAAACTTTTGTGGCTTATAAATGGACAATCACCACTTTTCCCTTTGATATGGTCCACCTGAGAATTGTATCTGATTCGTTTTTTGGCCCATACTCTAAATTAATCTGGCAAAACTGATGGACAGCTTGGATATAAAATATATTCATCAAGGCAGGCCCTATGGTGTGGGCCGCATTGTCTTCGGTGACTTGGGGGTCTCACCCAAGTTTCAAGGCTGAATCTGAATTTTTTTTTTTATTTTTTTTAATTTTTACCACGTACACACACCCCACACACTCTCGCAGGTGGAATTTCACCACCTATGGGTACTCGAACCTCTGACCAGGAGTTGAAACTCGTGAGAGTCTACCACCCGGGCTGAATCTGAAAATTGAATACCAAGTCTAAGCACTTGTTTGATAATTGTTATTGAAGTTTGAATATTAAATACTGAATCCGAAATTACCTTTGTTAACAAATTGGTTAAAATGTCTAAAATTTGTTAATTTAATACATATGTCCTTGTCTCTTTAGCTAGGTTCCAGTGCAGGTTTTAGGCTAGTAGTCAATACCAGCCCATTTGACAGTTAACAAAATAGGGTGCCCCACTGGGTCTAGCTAGAAATGGTCAATCATGTTAGTGGCTTTGAGGCCATGAAGATCAAAATATTTCATTGAAGTCGTTTGTTTTTTTGGAGAGATCATTTTAAAAAAGAAGAAGAAGAGACAAATCGAAGACTCCAGTTGGTACACCAAATGAGGTTGAACTCTTACCGTTGAAAAATTCTCAAGGCCCACCGTGATGTCTATTTTCCATCTAATCTATTCATAAGGTTACATAAATTTGTGTAAAGGGAAAAAATAAATACCAGATTGATCCAAAACTTTCGGCCCCCAAGAAGCTTTCAAAGATAGGCTTTAAATCCCCACTGCTTCATGTGGTGTGGTCCACTTGAGCCTTTGATCTGCCTTTTGCTTTTATTATTATGTAAAATAACCTTTCAAAATTGATGGACGGCATGGATGTAATAATGGTGGGCCCCGCAGTCAGGCCCCACCTACCTCGGTAGATCCCCATGCGGATTACCTCCTGGCGCCGATTGGATACCGACAAGGTCAGTAGCGAAATCTCTACTGAAGTGACGTCACAAGTTCTGTGGACCCCACCATGATGTATGTGTTGTATCCATACTTTCCAACCATTTTTAGAGATCGTTTTATGACATTACAAAGAGAATGAGATAGATCTAAAGTTCAAGTAGACCCCACCATAGAAAATAGTGGGGAGAGTGACATCCACCGCTCAAAACTTCTTAAGGGCCACAGTAGTTTTGGATGAAGCTGATTTTTTTTTGTTTTCACTTCATCTATCTCTATGTTAACTTATGAATAAAATGGATCTCAAAAATACATCACCGTGGGCCCTATAAATGTTTCAACAGTGGGTTTGACCGCTCCCAATGTTTTCTGTGGTAGGTCCACTTGAACTCGCTCGAATTTCAACCCAATCCAGTAGCCTCCTCAAATCCATGTGGGAACCACCGAAAGCGTGTCGAGAAATCCGCCTTTGGCAAGGGTTCCGTGGGCCCTACTGTAATTCATCTATGGTATCCTTATCATCCATCCATTTTCTATATCATTTTAAGGCATAAGACCAAAAACGATACAGATGTAAGGCTGAAAAGGCCCATGCTACCGGAAACTATAAGAATTAGGTGCTTGTTATTGAAGACTTCTTGAGCAACAAGTCTTATATCATGCTAATATTTGTATTTTTCCTTTCTACTTTGTATTTTCCCTTGAGGACGTTCATGTGACCTTACCAAGATGTTAGATGAGAAATAAACCTCACATGGGACCTCAGGAAGGTTTCAAGAGTAGTCTTTCAATTCCCGCTTGTTTATGTGGTGTGGTCTACTTGAGCTTTGGATGTGCTTCATTTTTGAGCTCATGTTTTAGAATGACCTTAAACAGTTCATGGACTGTGGATCTAACACAAAATCATGGTTCGCCCAAAAAAGTTTTACACATTAAAAATTAGGTTGATAATTTTGGAAGGAAATTTTGTTTTTTGTAGAAAATTGTATCAAGTCGTATTCACCATTAAGCCATACGAGTATTGCAAAAAAAAAATAAATCAATGGAGAATCATAGAATGAATTCGGCATTAAGTAGTCTTTTTTCAGTGTTAGCAAAAAGAACCATAGTCAAATTCTGGCCCATTGCCATGCCTATCCTTGATCCTACTTGCAGTCCAACAGTTATGATTATTGATTGGTCCTCTGAGGGATGTTTGGACTTTGGAGTGTAGTCTATCCACCTTGGGGCCCACTAATTCAACAGTTTGGATAATCGAACCACAGGTCCCTTGGTTACAATTGATGCCACGTGTGAATCAGGCTGCCAAAGTTAGATGTATGAGTGGCTGTGATACGGCTGAGCCCATGAGCTAAAGATCAAGTGGACCACACCACAATAAACACTCGAGATTGAACGCCTACATTTGAAAACTTTCTGAGGGCACAGGGGTTTTGGGTCAAAGCTAATATTTGTATTTTCCTTCGTCCAATTAGGTGTGACCTTTGCAAGCAGGCTGGATGTAAAACAAACATCAGGGTGGCCTTAGTAAGATTACAATGGTGGGCACCATTGTCTCCGTTGCTTTCTATGGTGTGGACCGCTTCAGCTTTGGATTTACTTTACTTTTAGGCCTTGAGCCATGCCATAAAATAATCTAGCAAACCACACCAAGGCAATCTGAGTCATACTTAGCAAACACCCAGATCCATAGCTCAAGTGGTAGACTGAGTGGAAGATACCTCGTTTCAACACATGTCTTGGCATCGATTCCCTAGTGGGGGTGGCTATAACAGTGATGTGTGAACTGACAGTATACACCACATGAAACAGATAGGATAATGTGCCCCAAGAAGTTTTTAATGGTGGGCGTTCAATCCCTATTCTTTCCTCTGGTATGGTCCACTTGAGCTTTGGATCCACTTCGTTTTCGGGCTCGTGCCCTAAATAAGCTGGAAGAAAGGATGGGCCCTACGGAGCTTGGGCCACATCCCGCTCAAAGATATCCCTGGAGACAGGCGCTTCAGGCAATCCACGCCCCATAGAACTCTGTTTTACTCATCGCATGCATGTGTTGCCACACACTTGGGCAAAGAGACCCATCCACACACCACCCCATGTGCCAAAGAGGCACACGCGTGAGAGATCCAAGCCGTTTGGAGTTAACAGTCTGTGAAACAAATGGATGGCTATAAACTAGTCGTTGCTGGTGATGGGCTGGTCCAACTCGACGCACTAAACAAATGGGCTTGATCACCGTTACAAGTATTTGTGTGGGCATTCTCTGTAACAACCCATTTTTTTTAGGGGAAGTAACTCCACCGTCCGCTTCTGTGTGGCCCACCTGGGTTTTGGATCAGCTTCATTTTTGGCCTTACGTCTTCTTTTGGCCAGGCCAAGATGATGGACGGAGTAGATTATACTATTACTAGTGGGACCTACCAGATCTAAAGAAATAAAAATAAAATAAGTTATACCTTTCGCACGCCGACTAAACCACATTCTCCGTTCTCCTTCCTTTTCGTACGGTAATGGGCGCCGAAACCTCCCACTAAACGAAACCGCCCATAATCCATACCTCCATTTTCATTTCGCATCCGTTTATAAAAAAAAAAAAAAGGAGAGGGAGAGAAAGAAAGAATCGAAGGAATTAATCAAAAAAAATATAGAGAGAGAGAGAGAGCTCTGTAGATCAAGAGAAGAGATTAAAGCGGGGCCGGTCATCAGATTTTTTTTAAAAGGTAGGTGATCTTATCCTGAAATTTATTATTTTCAGCTATTTAATTATGTTTATTTAATCCAGCATTTTTATAAGAATAATGTTTTTGATTATTATGTATGAAATTTTATTTATTTAGGAATTTTTATATTTCTGATATTTAATATAAGTTTTTTTTTTTTTTAAAAAAAATTTAATAATAAATAAATAAATAAACAATTTATCTAAAGTTATAATTTAATTTATAAATTTTATTTATAAAATATTTTATGTTATCATATGTCACAAATACAATTTTAAAGTGCCTGTGTTTCAATTGTCATACTCTGCCAGAGTATCGAATAACTCCTCATGAGAAGTCAGAGGATGCACCGTGAGAAATTACTTTAATGGAGAAAGTTTCTAGTCCATCAAGCTGGACCGTAAGTTACGGTCCACCCACCAATAGATTTATGACATAGTAAGTTCATACAAAATCCAACCCTTCCAATACATCTAAAACAACATGAAGATCACTTATATGAAAAATTATTCCTATATACTAGTCAGGATATCCTCAAAAATAGAAAATAAGTTATAACTGTTGATAAATAGTATTATCCATTAATGAGTGAATGTAAGTATATTTTTTTTTTTGTAAGTGATCCTAATTGTTTAATAAACTTAGTAAATGGGTTAGATTTTTCATATATATATTAATGTTAGAAGTTATTTAATTGATGGACCGTAATGTTTCAAATCTGTTGTACTGGAGATCTTCTTATTTTAAAGGGACTCTGATAGTACGAGATATGCCAGTATGACTACAATCTTACTCGTCGCTACATGCGGAACAAAACACACGTGTGTAAGTCTGAAAATCTACTATGTAATCCACATCTTTGACGTGCCCAATTAAAAAAAAATAATATATATATATATATATAATAATAATAATAAATAAATAAAAAGAACACAGTCTGTCTATTTTTCTTAGGCACACATAAATGAATGAAGGCTAACAATGTTCTTATTCAACTTACAAGTATGGTCCACTTAATTAGTTTAACGTTCAAATTTTCAGTTAAGGGAACATAGAAAACATGACCTCTCAGATGAACGGAATAGATATCACACACGTGGCTCGTGTGACACGTGACACACAAGTATGATTCAAATCCTACTTGCGCGAGTAGCTTTCCCATTTTTTTTTTTTATGAAGAAATGAATGGTGGGGCATTGGAGTTGCTGTATGAATTCTAGAAATGAACCAATAGCTTTGGATTGTGCAAAGGGTCATAACCCCTTAGATTCTGTAGTGTAAAGATTCACATATACCTGCAATTTTAAATTATTAATTTGAGAGACACCAAATACTTAGTTTGTTGTATGGATTTATTTTCACACTCTGCCTCCTTATTAAATAACACTATCATGATAGTCTACTGCCATTCTTAATATGGTGGTGACTCCTCAACCGTCCATCTTGAAATGCTTGTACGGTAAATTTGATCGTCCAAATTGATGAACCAACTTTTAATGGTGGACCACAAAAAAAAATAATAAATAAAAAATAAATAAATAAATAACAATAAATAATAATAAAATATAATAATAATAAAATAATAATAATAATAATAATTTGAGCTGAGAATGTGAAATAACTATGAATTTTAGTAGGCCTCATCTACTCAATGTGAGATTTATTGCTCAAGGGTGGAGCTCATGTAGAACCTGATATTTTAACAAATTTATGCACCTTGTTCAGTACTTGCATTATAGTTTAGAAATTGGATTGATTAAATTATTAATCATTATTTTGTTGATATTGAAATTGTTCATGTTATTCATGTTTATTTATTGATTATTTAATTGTAAAAAAAAATGTGTATAAATTAGCAAGTAGGGCAATCGTGTCCCTTGGGTGAGAGACCCTAAAGCTAGCAAGTAGGGCAATCGTGTCCCTTGGGTGAAAGACCCTAGAACCCACTGGATCCTTTGGAGTCTCCTTTGTGTACGACGTATGAGTACATTTGTGTGCGTGGACATACGTCAGAGGTACAACTGGAGCAGTAGTCTGACCAGCTAATGTGTAAATGGGTCCCTCACCATGAGGTACCAGTGCGTGGGCGTTAATGCAACGTGACCATCCACTTGGGTACGGTGTTGTAAGAAATAATTTAAATGTTACAAGTATTCATGGAAATATCACATGCATCGCATTTTTTTTCAATTCTGTTGTCAAATTTCATTATCGGTATTTTATTTTTCCTTCATTGTTATAAAAGTAATATTATCTGAACATATTGAATTTTGGGTAAGAAATGACCCTACTGGGCTGTTATGCTCATCCTACTAAAATAAAATGTACAGGTGAAGAGCTGGAATACTACGAGCAGGCGGGCCTCTACTATTAATGTTATTTTCTAGAAAATTTGTTTAGTTTAATTCAATTCAGTTTTCTTTTGTTAATTAGGTTTAGTTTATATTTAAATGTCGATGTAGAAATGAACAACTATCAAAGAGTTGAGTTTAATAAATATTCAGTTGTATTTCCTTTTAGATTATGTTGAATATTGGTTGAATCAGCTAGAATGTAATAAATGTCATCATATCATAATTCACACCTTGAGATTCGGGTCCTGAATACCTTATTTAGGTACCCGAATTTCGGGGCGTGACAGTTTGGTATCAAAGCCAGGTTAGATTAAAAATTGTGGACCTAGGGTTGCCTTTAGAATTAATGAACCAAACATAAATCTTTTTGCTTTTATGATAGGAAAAATAGAAATATAAATTTAGGGATCATTGTATTATGTTGATATCATATATAATCTTATTTAGACTTGACATTGAACTAATAACCCAAATCTGAACTTTAAGGAATTTTTAAGAATTTTTAGCATACTACACTAAATTGGACAGCAATAGTAAGCAGAAAATACATAACTTGTAAAAGTCATAACTAATTAATTAAAACTCCTTTTAAGTTGATTCAAAATCCCAGTCGTAGGTTAACAAGTGTAGTTTTAGTAAAAAATAATTAAAAAATATAAATATAGGTTTATCCTTTACCAAGATTAAGTTATGTGTATACTAGTCAGAAATCGTTTGTTTCTGGACAGACCTAATTATCCGAATTTTAGAAAAAATTTAGACCTTGTATTAAGCTGAAATTTTACAGAATTATAGTAAACTCATATATGTATCCTCATAAAAAATTTTTATATAATTTAACACTTATAAGTATCAGAAACATTAGCAAGAATAGTATCCTAAGAATCTGAATTTTCTGCACTACAACTTTGATACATGTCACTGCCTGAATTCTCTTAATCTTCATATGTTATTCTTTTAGATCATCAAATATTCTTGCAATTCAATAAATTTTTCATGCTTTTATAGACCTTAAGTAGTATACACTCCATTAATGATATTAGAATTCAATTTAGTTATTACAACCTACCTTGGTTGTTATACATTAAGCTTACATGTTTAAATTAATCATAGATTATGGCGGATCAAAACATAGACGTCGGAGCCACATCAGGAGCTCCTGGTCCTGATACCACTGAAAACGGGTCACTTATGGGTGGAATTCTTAGGGCCATAAGTGATCTTACGGCTCTTGTGGGCTACCAGATAAGACAGACTCAAGCAGAAGGACAAGCTCAAGCGCAAGGTCAAACCCAAACTATTCACGTAGCTAATGTAGGGATAGGAACTTTATTGGAAAGGTTTAAAAGACAAAGGCCGCCTGTATTTAAGGGTGGACCTGACCTATCTGAGGCCGAGGTGTGGAAAAACAGATTGATAAGATATTCACAGTTATGAAGTGTGATGAATACCAAAAAGCAGAATTGGCTATTTACATGCTAGAAGGGGAGGCGGATCATTGGTGGGACTCGGTTGTTAGGATGAACCCGAGTGTTGAAGTCTGGACCTGGACCCAGTTTTGTGAGAAGTTTGATGATAAATACTTTCCCTTGTATGTGAAAAATCAAAAGGCAGGAGAATTTATGAAATTGGAGCAAGGTGATATGACGGTGCGCCAGTATGATGCTAAGTTTACGGAGCTATCGCGATTTGCAACTTTTCTGGTGTCTGATGAAACCCGTAAGGCACAAAAATTTGAGGAGGGTCTGAGAGCATCTATTCGTAGCCGATTAGCCCCTTTCGTACAGAAGACCTATGCCGAAGTGTTGGAGCGTGCCCTAGCAGTGGAGAAAGACATCAACGAATATTGGAAGAATCGTGATCAGAGGAAGGACGTAAAGAGTGGTGCTAGAACTGCTACACATATATCTACGGCCCAGCATGATGCAGCTAAGAGACAGAGAACAACATCGACATCGATGGCCAGACCGATGACAGCACTTCCTGCACCACGATTTTCAGGATTTTGTTATAATTGTGGACTCGAGGGCCACACTTCTCGTTTTTGTTCCAGACCACAACGTACTCAATATCCACAAAGGGCAGGACCTTCACATCAGTCTTTCAGGCCTCCCCAGCAACATGCGCCGCCGTTTATGTCACAGCGACCTCCATTACATCCTTCCGCATCACAGCCTTCCCGAGACCACCTCAGCCATATCCACAGAGGCCACTACAGTCATACTCGAGGCCACCACAGCAAGGACCTTCATCGGTATATCAGAGACCACCTCAGCAGCCGCCGCCACAGGTTAAACCTCAGCAGTACCAGCAGTCGAGGCATGGAGTTCAGGCACCACGACCACAAGCTCAAGGCCGAGTCTACGCCCTTGTACAGTCAGGAGATGACACAGTGCAGCCGTACGAGAACTTGGCGCAACAATACGAAGGGTCAATTCAAAGTTATGATGTTCCAGCACAGTTTGAGGATGGAGCGACTCAGACTTATGATGATGCCGCACCCTTATATGAGGATCCAGCACCGCCAACAGATGACATTATTCAGCCTGACATCGAGGCTAGCAGTGATGTAGTCGAAGGTACCATCGTCATTTATTCATCCTTAGCTAGAGCGTTATTTGACTCTGGAGCATCGCATTCATTTATTTCTTACTGCCTTTTGCTCGATTGGGTTATCTCCTACTCCCTTAGATAAAAAGTTAGCAGTAGCAAACCCCCTTGGTAATTCAGTGGACCTAAGTCAAATTTGTAAATCCTGTCCGATTATGATCGAGAACGTAAATTTACCAGCTAATCTCATAGTTATGCCGATGCGAGAATACGATATTATATTGGGGATGGATTGGTTATCTTTATATCGGGCAAAAATCGATTGTTTTAAGAAGATGGTCATATTAAATATCGATGGGCGAGCACCGTTACAATTCCATGGGACACGAAGGAAGGGAGCACCGATTAGTTTGTCAGCCATCTCGGAAGTTGAACCTCAAGGAGTGGAACAAATTTTGATTGTTAATGAATTTCCAGAAGTATTTCAAGATATTCCTGGATTACCGCCAAGGAGAGATGTAGATTTCACAATCGATCTGGTACCTGGGACTGCACCAATCTCCAGAGCACCATACCGTATGGCACCTGTTGAATTGAGAGAATTAAGGGAGCAACTTCAGCAGCTCCAAGACCAAGGCTTCATTAGGGCTAGTACGTCGCCGTGGGGTGCACCGGTATTATTTGTAAGAAAGAAGGATGGGTCTTTAAGGCTATGCATCGATTACCGTCAACTTAATAAAGCGACTATCAAGAACAAGTACCCGCTGCTGCCGAGGATAAATGATTTATTCGATCAGTTGAAGGGAGCAAAATATTTTTCAAAGATAGACCTACGGTCTGGATATCATCAGTTGAGGATTAGAGATGAAGATGTACCTAAGACTGCCTTTAGGACTCGGTACGGCCATTATGAATTTCTAGTGATGCCCTTCGGACTAACGAATGCTCCAGCAGTATTTATGGATCTCATGAACAGGGTCTTTAAACCATATTTAGACCGATTCGTGATAGTGTTCATAGATGATATTTTAATTTACTCCAAGACGCAAGAAGATCATGCTGAACACCTTCGAATAGCCCTTCAGACTCTAAAGGACAATCAGTTGTATGCCAAAGCTTCAAAATGTGACTTTTGGAGGAATGAAGTAAAGTTTTTGGGGCACGTGATATCGGAAAAGGAGTGTCGGTAGATCCATCGAAAGTCGAAGCAGTGTTAAATTGGGAGCAACCCACCAATGTGACAGAAGTGCGCAGTTTTCTCGGATTAGCTGGTTATTATAGAAGATTCATTGAGGGATTCTCTAAATTAGCAAGGCCGTTGACTAACTTGACTAAGAAGGGCACTTCTTTTAAATGGAATGAAAATTGCGAGCAGGCTTTCTCTGAATTGAAGAAGCGATTAACGGAAGCCCCAGTGCTTTCCTTACCAGCAGAAGGGGAAAGATTTGTAGTATATACTGATGCATCTTATCAAGGGTTGGGATGCGTGCTGATGCAAAGCGGTAAAGCAATAGCATTCGCGTCAAGGCAGTTGAAACCTCATGAGCAGAATTATCCCACTCACGACTTAGAGCTTGCAGCTGTAGTGTTTGCCTTAAAAATTTGGAGGCATTATCTTTATGGTGAGCAGTTTGAACTGTATTCGGATCACAAGAGTTTAAAGTATCTTTTTGATCAAAAGGACTTAAATATGCGGCAGAGGAGATGGATGGAATTCTTGAGGATTATCATTTCGACATCTGCTATCATCCAGGTAAGGCGAACGTCGTAGCCGACGCGTTAAGCAGGAAGACGCGCAAGCTGGTGGCGAGCTTAATGATTAAAGAATGGGAGATGCTTGATATAGTTAAAGATTTTGAAGTTAGACTTCGTATCGATGAACCTCGGGCTTATATCAGTAATTTAGTGGTGCAACCCACTCTGGTAAGAAATTTCTTAATTATCCATTTAGATTATCCTTTAATTCGTATATTAGGCTGTAGTTATTTAGAATTTTCTTTTCTAGGTGCGACGAATAATAGAAGCGCAGAAGAATGATGCATGGTTACAAGAGAAAATAACGGAAGAAGCGGGAAAGGACGACTCGGAGTGGCGAGTAAGCTCTGATGGTGGGGTCAGATTTCAAGGGAGGTTATGTGTTCCAGACATATCTGAATTGAAGCAAGAAGTCTTAAATGAGGCGCACCGCACAAAATTCACCATCCACCCAGGAGGAACTAAGATGTACCGTGGATGTACGACGTCAATATTGGTGGAGTAATATGAAGAGGGAGATAGCCAGCTACGTTGCAAGGTGTCTTACTTGTCAGCAGGTTAAAGTGGAGCATCAGAAGCCGTCGGGACTTTTACAACCATTACCGGTCACAGAGTGGAAATGGGAGCATATATCGATGGATTTTATTGTCGGACTACCGAAAACAAGCCGTCATCATGACGCGATATGGGTGATCGTGGATCGGCTAACAAAGTCAGCACACTTTCTTCCTATACGTATTTCTTCATCCCTAGATGACTTAAGCAAGCAATATATCAAGGAGATTGTTAGACTTCATGGCATTCCTGTGTCCATTGTATCCGATCGAGACCCCAGGTTTACATCACGCTTT
This sequence comes from Magnolia officinalis, assembly GCA_021015155.1. NCBI lineage: Eukaryota > Viridiplantae > Streptophyta > Magnoliopsida > Magnoliales > Magnoliaceae > Magnolia > Magnolia officinalis. The sequence goes on from JAJHSJ010000007.1 coordinate 8,689,523, forward strand.
TGGATGAGTCTTCAGAAGGCATTGGGAACGACGCTAAACTACAGCACGGCTTTTCATCCGCAGACTGACGGACAAACGGAGCGGGTAAATCAAATCCTAGAAGACATGCTTCGCAGCTGCATTCTTGACTTCAAGGGAAATTGGGACGACCACCTCTATTTAATAGAATTCGCCTACAACAATAGTTTCCAGTCTAGTATTGGCATGGCGCCATTCGAAGCTTTATACGGAAGACCCTGCAGATCACCAAGTTGTTGGACCGAAGTGGGGGAAAGAACATTGTTGGGACCGGAACTAGTGCAAGAGACATCCGAGAAGATCGGCGTTATCAAAGAACGTCTACGTACCGCTCAGAGTCGCCAGAAGAGCTACGCCGACAATCGTCGAAAGAACTTGGAGTTCGCCATAGGAGATCATGTGTTCCTGAAGGTATCCCCGATGAAAGGAGTTATGCGATTTGGAAAGAAAGGAAAATTGGCACCACGCTACATTGGACCATTCGAGATCTTGCAGAGAGTAGGTCTCGTAGCCTACAGACTAGCCTTACCTCCTCAACTTTTTGGTGTCCACGACGTATTTCATGTATCTATGCTTCGGAAATACGAGAGAGATGCATCACATATCATTGACTGGGAGCCGCTGGAAATTCGGGAGGACGTTTCATACATAGAGCAACCGATCCGCATCCTCGACAGGAAGGAGCAAGTACTTCGAACAAGATCGATACCACTCGTGAAGGTTCAGTGGGGGCATCATGGCGAGGACGAAGCTTCATGGGAGCGAGAGGATGACATCCGAGAGAAGTACCCTCATCTCTTCATATGATAGGTATGTTAAATTTCGGGGACGAAATTTTTATTAAGGGGGGTAGAATGTAACAACCCATTTTTTTAGGGGAAGTAACTCCACCGTCCGCTTCTGTGTGGCCCACCTGAGTTTTGGATCAGCTTCATTTTTGGCCTTACGTCTTCTTTTGGCCAGGCCAAGATGATGGACGGAGTAGATTATACTATTACTAGTGGGACCTACCAGATCTAAAGAAATAAAAATAAAATAAGTTATACCTTTCGCACGCCGACTAAACCACATTCTCCGTTCTCCTTCCTTTTCGTACGGTAATGGGCGCCGAAACCTCCCACTAAACGAAACCGCCCATAATCCATACCTCCATTTTCATTTCGCATCCGTTTATAAAAAAAAAAGGAGAGGGAGAGAAAGAAAGAATCGAAGGAATTAATCAAAAAAAATATAGAGAGAGAGAGAGCTCTGTAGATCAAGAGAAAGATTAAAGCGGGGCCGGTCATCAGATTTTTTTTAAAAGGTAGGTGATCTTATCCTGAAATTTATTATTTTCAGCTATTTAATTATGTTTATTTAATCCAGCATTTTTATAAGAATAATGTTTTTGATTATTATGTATGGAATTTTATTTATTTAGGAATTTTTATATTTCTGATATTTAATATAAGTTTTTTTTTTTAAAAAAAAATTAATAATAAATAAATAAATAAACAATTTATCTAAAGTTATAATTTAATTTATAAATTTTATTTATAAAATATTTTATGTTATCATATGTCACAAATACAATTTTAAAGTGCCTGTGTTTCAATTGTCATACTCTGCCAGAGTATCGAATAACTCCTCATGAGAAGTCAGAGGATGCACTGTGAGAAATTACTTTAATGGAGAAAGTTTCTAGTCCATCAAGCTGAACCGTAAGTTACGGTCCACCCACCAATAGATTTATGACATAGTAAGTTCATACAAAATCCAACCTTTCCAATACATCTAAAACAACATGAAGATCACTTATATGAAAAATTATTCTATATACTAGTCAGGATATCCTCAAAAATAGAAAATAAGTTATAACTGTTGATAAATAGTATTATCCATTAATGAGTGAATGTAAGTATATTTTTTTTTGTAAGTGATCCTAATTGTTTAATAAACTTAGTAAATGGGTTAGATTTTTCATATATATTAAATGTTAGAAGTTATTTAATTATGGACCGTAATGTTTCAAATCTGTTGTACTGGAGATCTTCTTATTTTAAAGGGACTCTGATAGTACGAGATATGCCAGCATGACTACAATCTTACTCGTCGCTACATGCGGAACAACACACGTGTGTAAGTCTGAAAATCTACTATGTAATCCACATCTTTGACGTGCCCAAATAGAAAAAAATATATATATATATATAATATATAATATATATATATAATATATATCTATATCTATATATATAACAATATAATAATGAAATAAAAAACAAGTCTGTCTTTTTCTTAGGCACACATAAATGAATGAGCTAACAATGTCCTTATTCAACTTACAAGTATAGTCCACTAATTAGTTTAACGTCAAATTTCAGTTAAGGAACATAGAAAATATGACCTCTCAGATGAACGGAATAGATTTCACACACGTGGCTCGTGTGGCACGTGACACACAAGTATGATTCAAATCCTACTTGCGCGAGTAGCTTTCCCATTTTTTTTTTAAAGAAATGAATGGTGGGGCATTGGAGTTGCTGTATGAATTCTAGAAATGAACCAATAGCTTTGGATTGTGCAAAGGGTCATAACCCCTTAGATTCTGTAGTGTAAAGATTCACATATACCTGCATTTTAAATTATTAATTTGAGAGACACCAAATACTTAGTTTGTTGTATGGATGATTTTCACACTCTGCCTCCTTATTAAATAACACTATCATGATAGTCTACTGCCATTCTTAATATGGTGGTGACTCCTCAACCGTCCATCATGAAATGCTTGTACGGTAAATTTGATCGTCCAAATTGATGAACCAACTTTTAATGGTGGACCACAAAAAAAAATAAAATAATAAAAATAAATAAATAAATAAATAAATAAAAATAAATAAATAATAATATAATAATAATATAATTTGAGCTGAGAATGTGAATAACTATGAATTTTAGTAGGCCTCATCTACTCAATGTGAGATTTATTGCTCAAGGGTGGAGCTCATGTAGAACCTGATATTTTAACAAATTTATGCACCTTGTTCAGTACTTGCATTATAGTTTAGAAATTGGATTGATTAAATTATTAATCATTATTTTGTTGATATTGAAATTGTTCATGTTATTCATGTTTATTTATTGATTATTTAATTGTAAAAAAAAATGTGTATAAATTAGCAAGTAGGGCAATCGTGTCCCTTGGGTGAGAGACCCTAAAGCTAGCAAGTAGGGCAATCGTGTCCCTTGGGTGAAAGACCCTAGAACCCACTGGATCCTTTGGAGTCTCCTTTGTGTACGGCGTATGAGTACATTTGTGTGCGTGGACATACGTCAGAGGTACAACTGGAGCAGTAGTCTGACCAGCTAATGTGTAAATGGGTCCCTCACCATGAGGTACCAGTGCGTGGGCGTTAATGCAACGTGACCATCCACTTGGGTACGGTGTTGTAAGAAATAATTTAAATGTTACAAGTATTCATGGAAATATCACATGCATCGCATTTTTTTTCAATTCTGTTGTCAAATTTCATTATCGGTATTTTATTTTTCCTTCATTGTTATAAAAGTAATATTATCTGAACATATTGAATTTTGGGTAAGAAATGACCCTACTGGGCTGTTATGCTCATCCTACTAAAATTAAAATGTACAGGTGAAGAGCTGGAATACTACGAGCAGGCGGGCCTCTACTATTAATGTTATTTTCTAGAAAATTTGTTTAGTTTAATTCAATTCAGTTTTCTTTTGTTAATTAGGTTTAGTTTATATTTAAATGTCGATGTAGAAATGAACAACTATCAAAGAGTTGAGTTTAATAAATATTCAGTTGTATTTCCTTTTACATTATGTTGAATATTGGTTGAATCAGCTAGAATGTAATAAATGTCTTCATATCATAATTCACACCTTGAGATTCGGGCCCTAAATACCTTATTTAGGTACCCGAATTTCGGGGCGTGACATTCTCTTTATAATTATGAACCATTAGGGCAGGTCAGGTGTAGGTCTGTCCAAGAGGGCCCGCAAGGTAAATTCTAGGCCCGAGCCTGGCCCAGGCCAGTGACAGAAAAACAAACAGACCCGACCCTGGTCCTAGAATTCCAGCCGAAGCCTGGTTGAATGGTCGAGGCCCGAAAACTCGATGGGCCCATAGTGGCCCACTGACAGCTCTACGAACCATACTTGGGTTCATCTCTTGTGTTTTACATAAGCCCAGATCCTCAGGTCATAACCCGTGTCTGAGATTGGACACACGTGCCAAGCTGTGTTAGCCATCCAACCGTGCATCAAGTTGGGCCCAGTGGACATGTGATCTGGATCAGAAATTAGGCCGATCAATTACTCAATGGATGCGGATTGCCTTGGAAACAGGAAGTTCCTGCGCTGGGAAGTTGGGTGGGGCTCATCGTAATGTCTGTGATGAATCCACACCGTCCATCCGTTTTTCGAAATCATTTTAGCATGGGAGGCCAGGAACGAGTTGGATCTAAAACTCAAGGAGGTCACATGATAGGGAAAAGTGGAGAAAGAAATTCCTACCGCTGAAACCTTCCTGGGCGTACGCCTTGATATTTATATGCCATCAAAACCGTTTATAAGGACATTCCCACTGGGATGAAATGAAAACACAAAAACTTAGTCTGATACAAGACTTCTTTGGCCACACGAATGTTCCAACAGTGGTCGTTCAATCCACATTGTTTCCTCTCATATGGCCTACTTGAGTTTTGGACCCGTTCGTTTTCGGTCTCATGTCCTGAAATGAGCTTGCAAAATAGATGAACGGGGTGGATTTCTCACAAACATCATAGAGGGCCCCACCTATCTTGCTAGGGCAGGAACTTCCGGGCAATCCGCGTCTCTCCTCATTGAGCTTTTTAGCTGTCCATTGATTCTATGCGTGTGTTGCTCACATGATGAATTGACCTACATGATTTTTGTTCCAGGACATCTACGCAGCAGGTCCCACTTGATTCAGGGCTCATATGCATGTCACACGTGCTAGATTGGCAGATGATACCACGTCTGGACACGTGCCACAATAGAAAATGTGGTAAACATCCAATCCCTCCATCAGATTGGCTGCACCATTTAGAATCCCTGGCCCAAAATACAAACAACAAGCCCAAAGTACGCTGCCTCTGGGCCTGACCCAACATACTAAGCCAGATAAGTTTCACGAGCCAACTGGGCCTCACCAATGTCTATTATCTGGGGCGTTCAAGTTCATGAGGTCAGGCAACTTGAACCAGCCCTAAACATGCTGCACCTGAATAGGGCTGCCAATGGGCTACTTTTCATAGCCTGCCAGGAAACCTGACCATTTAGGGTCTGGGCTGGGCCCCTAAACTTGGGCTGGGAGCCAGTCCGGGTCCGAAATCTAGGCCTATTATGACGGCCGCAGCCTAAAAATCAAATTTAAGTGGATAAATTAATCAAAAGAATCTAATTATTGTTTGAAAAATTCAACGGTCATTGTGATTTTTTGGACAGACAAAAACATATTGTTGGGAAGGCACGTCCATTACTGGAAATCTTCGCGAGCCGTTTTTTAATTTATCAAAAAACAAACATCAGCTGGTTCTATGGTCATGATGATGTGCGCCTCAAATGTAGAATCCGGCCTGTCTTGTTCTCTTGTAAGCCTGAGGGTCTGTACTTTTGGGCTCAAACCGGTTTTTTTTTTTTTTTTTTTAATAAAAGCTATGAAAAGATTTTCTTTATCTTGACATGAATGTGGAACCCAAGCTAGTGAATAATGGGCTCTGTGTTAGCCCAAGACCAGTTATTGTTTGGTCAAAGCTGTGGGAAACTTCATTCGCTGAGCCCATTTCCAGTCCAAACCCATTTCAGCCCAAGCCCAACATACATCTGGCCGCCACTATAGAAAGGAAAATCTAATGGCTGGTAAAAGGTGATCCCATAGTTTTAGGACTCAGATAAGTCCAATGGGACTGACTTGTTTATCAGCTCGAACTCGATCGGACTTATCCAGTGGACGCACCCTTAAAGAGGAGAGGGTGTTTGACGCTTGAAATATACTGTGAGCTGAATTTCAATTTAGGTGCACTTTCTCAGACTCCATCTTACCTTTTACATACTTGACAAAATAAATACTAGAAAGCTGTTTGAACAAAAACTTACAATTCAACTGATAAAATAGACTTGGAAACCCCTTTCGATGGAACTCCTTTTTACACAAATACATACCAGTTGTACACAACTTCAATGAAAGGGTTTTATGGCGAACGCATATTAGTCTGAAAACCAATCTGATTGCTTTTCAACATTTGGGCTTTTAGCGCCTATTTCAACAAATAAAGAATCAAACAAGGTTTGCAAAAATGCATTTAGACACAATTTTGGTGTCAAATGCCGGGTTTGAGGGCGCGTCCAAACAGGCCCTTGATTTCCTTAGAAGGGCTTTTTGGGATGGGGCATTCTGATTCTTGATTAACACAATGTCAACTGGAGTGTTTTTGGCATATGGTTTGGAGGGGGCTTCGGAATTCCCAGCTACTTAGAAGCCCATAGCACCTTAATACTCCACAATCGGGGATCTCAATTAAAGATTAGGTGCCCGTTTGGCATCTCATATTTAATTTAATAAGAGCTAATCTGATAAGACACTTTGTATTAGGTCTTGTTGTGAAATGAGGTCGTTGGTAAAATTACTTTTTCAAACCTAAAAAACCACTTATTTGAAATAAATATATTTGGTACAACATTCAAATAAGATTTATTTATTTAAATGATAGTTGCTTTGTTTTTTTACAAATTGCAATAACTTCATACCAAACAAACACACTCCTTCATGCTTCTTACCTTGAATGTTGGTTGTTCATCAGGGTGGACATTAGATGTGAACTGTCCATCATGTAGAGCCCACCTTTGATGTGGGCCTTCCATGTGGGTTAAACATTCAAAGTGGGCTATTCATCATGCAACTCCTTCCTTGGATGCGGACCATTCATCATTAGGGGTCGACCTTTAATGTGGACTGTCTATCATAAGGGGCTAACGTGACGAAGGTCATCCATCATGTAGGGTCCACCACCATTATTAATTGTCCTTCATATGAGGCCCTTCAATATCCATTGCCCATCACATGGAGCTCACATATGATGTATCCATCATGTGGCCTCCACTTTGGAAGTGGGTTGTCCCTTACGACGGCCCGGCCGAAATTTGATGTGAACTGCAGTAGAAACAAATCAATTTAGATAGTCTTTTTGCGGCTCTGATAGTGACTCCATTAACATGTCATTGCCTTGTGAGATGCTTCCATGGAAGTTCAATATGAATCAATGAGTACCTATCATAATATTTATGAACAGATTCTTTGGGCCACATCATCAACACTATATTTAATATAGTAGTAGTGACAACATCAATGATGCGAACTAATAAGATGTAAGATAATAGAAAATTACTGTTTGCAGCAAGCAAAGAATTCAGATTATTATGAATACTACCTAATAGTAAGAGGTGTGAAAAAAAGAATTCTTTGTTTATGCATTTTAACAACTGTTGGTTATATTTCTTTTTATTGAAAAATAGAAGTCATAAAATAATTTGTCAGGCCAACTCATACAATACTTGAGCTAAACTAAGTAATAATGTGATATAGTTGGATTTTAGTTATCCGCTTTTAAACTGGTGTCATAGTTTCTGAATTTTTACAGGAATAAAGATGGAGGAAGAAAAGTCTTCAAATCACTAACACAAACTCATTGTTAAATTCTACTTAGTGAAATATGGAGGTACTTATGACAGAAAAGGCTGATCTGGTCTTTCATGTTAGAGTGATAAATGCAACTACCATGAAACAGAGTTATTGGCGGATTAATAGATTACTTTGGAATGGCTTATATATCAGAGGTCCTTGATCAAGTAAAGAATCTTGGTTTCTAGCAAGCCACTGCTACATCCATGTTCATTATATGGGGCCCACCTTGATGTGGGTCATCCATCAGGCGGGGCCCACTCGATGTGGATAGTCCATCATCTGGGGTCATACTTTGATGAGGGCCATCCATCATGTAGGGCCCACTTTTGATATCCACCATCCATCATGTGAGATGCAGCTTCTATGTGGATCATTCATCGTGGTGGTCCGGTGGAGCACTTTGGATATGGGCTGTCCATCATGCGAGACGTTGGATGTGGACCATCCATCCAATAGGGCCCACTTGATGTGGACCATTCGTCACACATCGCCACACTTTGATGTGGGTAATTCATCATGTGAGGCCCACCTTAATGTGGACCATTCATCATGTGGGACTCCACCTTCAATATGGGTTGTTCTTCATGTGGGCCCACTTTTGATGTCAACCGTCCATCATGTGGGTTCACCTTCAATATCCACCATCCATCTTATGGGTCCCACCTTTGATATGGATTGTCCATCAGGAGGGCACACTTTATTGTGGGCCATTCATCATGTGGGGCCACCTTTGATGTGAACCATGCATTATGTGAGCCCACCTTGGTGGATGATTCATAATGTGGAGCCCACTTTGTAACTGTCCTGACATGGGCCTACCTTGATGAAGCTATGATTGAGAGAGGGAGATTGAAAAGACATAGGAGGGTATTTTTGATATTTTAAAAATTGATTAAAGTCCTAACCTATATCTAGAGGTGTACACGAGTCGAGTTGAGTCAAGCTTTGCCTAGCTCGTGCTCGACTCGGACTGCTCGAGTCCCAGCTCATGCTCGGCTTGGCTTGACCTTCGAGCTCGGAACAGTAGCTCGTGCTGTGTCGTCCGAGTTCGAGCCGAGTTCGAGCAGATTTCGAGTCGAGTTCGAGTAGAGTTTTCGAGTCGATGGTTTGCCCGATCGCAACAAACATGCATAACCAACTTGATAATCATATATTTCCAATTTTCCAGATCACCACAACACTAACGAAATGGGGCCACATGATTCATGAGAAATATAAATGATTAAAAATGGTTGATCGAGCTGACATTTGTATCATTCATATGGAATAGTAGGTTCTGGATTTCTGATTTTAGTTTGAAATTGAATAGAACACTAACCGAACTGCCGGCAACTGGTCACCGGATTGAGCAGTGGCAGTTGGCAGGGGCGACTGAACATCGGACTGGCAGGGTCACAGGGGCGGGCGACAGCTGACAGGGGCGGCCGTGTGATGCGGGTAACAACCGACAGGGGCGACTGTGCGATGCGGGTAGAAGGCTGATGGTGAGGGAGAGAGTATAGAGAGAGAGAGGGTAGGTGAGGATGACTGGATGAGAGAGAGAGAGAGAGAGAGAGAGAGAGAGAGAGAGAGAGAGAGGAGACGAACAACTCGCCGGCCGCTAGAAGAGAGGGGTTGGGCGCATGGGCAGGGTACTTTTCAAAAGGGGTAGGGTTTTTTTGTTTGGAAAGGGTTGGGTGCACGAACGGGGTACTTTTCAAAAGGGGTATGGTTTTTTTTTCTTTTTGTTTGGGAAGGGTATATATTCTCTGTACACGAGACGAGTCCGAGTATTATTCGAGTCGAGCCGGGTCAAGCTCGAACTCATTTCGGGCTCCAAAAATTAGCTCGACTCGGTTTGAACTCAGCTTCGATCCGAGTCTAGTTGAGCTTTTGCGAGCTGAGTCGAGCGAGTTACCGAGCTTTTGCTACTCGTGTACAGCCCTACGATCTATACATCGACATAAGCTCAGAAAAAAGCGATTTCTCCACAACATACGAAATTAAAGCTCATTTCCTTCTTTCTAAAGAACTAGGCTGTATAATTGAACATTTACCAAAAAATTGAAAGGTTTTATTTTTTATTTTTATTTTTATTTTTTTTAAAAATAAGCCTATGAACTCTTATTTATAGAGATGTTGATGCCTACCATGATTGTCGTTACCATTCCCACTTAAGAGGTACAGTCAATCAAAGAAGAGTAACACTATGGCCATGAAATTTGGCAAAGTTATTTTATAAATGGGCCATCAAAGGTGGGACCCACACTAGGAATAGTCTAGAGCAATGATAAAGACTATTTATAGTATATGTGGGCTTTTCATTTCCTTAGCCATTGAATATATGGTTGGAATGATCCAACCAAAGTGATTTTTGAGTGGGTTGGGAAATCAAAGGTGGGGCTCACGCAAAGAAAGACTTGGGCATTTTTAATATGCTCAATATAAACTATCCAAATATTCAGTTAGGATCATCCGACCATGTTATTTAAAAACGGCTACATTACGACTTTGCTATACCCATTTCTAACCAGGGCCATAATAGCCAATTTAATAAGGCTGTAACAAAGGTAATGGGCTGATATAGAGCCAATACGTCTTTTTTCTTTCTTTTAAATAAAATATTTCCATTGAAACTGTTACCACAGTATTGTAACAGTCATAAGATTAGCCGTTACGGCCACCATACTGTTGTTAAATACGTTACATCCAACAAAATTGACAAAGGTGGCCCCCACTTGATGGATGGTCAAGATCAAAGATCGGATAATTTTTGGAGTGGTCAAGATGGACAGTCCAATTCCTTGGGCATTTGAATGACTAATGAGGATCCTCAAACCAAAGTGATCTTTTTGAAGGATATAGGCAATCAAAAGTGAGCCCACAAACTATGGATGATCCAAATCGATAATATAACCATATGTAGTAAATAAGATCCTTATGGGCCATCTATTTTTCTATCCATTGATCCAAGGGCAAGGATTTATTAGACCAAAATGATACTTTGAGATGAGCATTCTAAGATGGTGGGACTCACATGATGGATGATGTAGTGATGTAGAGCGGGTCGCGAATAGTTACATGGCCAAGATAGATCAGAAAAGGCCCGGTCGACGACAGAAGTGATCCAGACCATTGGACCTTAAATCAGGCGTATCTCGCAATCCGGAATGAGTTATCTGACATAAAATATATGATTTTGGGGTAGAACGAGCTACTTTAGCCAACCAACCCTGCTATTCCGGGTTGCGACGCCCGGAATTGCGAAAAACCCCTGGATTGACGATTGTTTCCCTGTTTTAATTTCAATTTTACTATAAATAGTAAGTTTTAGTTTGATTATAACTCTTCATCTGTTGGGCTTTAGGAGTTACGCCCAACGTGAAAAGAGCTTAAAATAATTAGGAGAATGGTTTAGTGAAGCCAAATAGGACACTTACTATTTTTGGCCGAAAACCTTGCGCACTAGTAGACATCACGACCTTCTATAAATAGTAAGTTTACTATTTATAGTAAGTCGCAAATTCTAGGAGTTGTAGTTGTAGTTTGATTCTGATTTCTTTCCCATTGCTTGGTACCCCTATTTAAAGGGCCATGAACTCGTTTTTATGGATTAATTAATCAGTTTCGAATTTATTAGAAATTATTTCTGTTTTCTGCTTTCTTTCCTCGTGGATTCGAGAAGTCTCTGTGAGGAGTCCAGAGAAGCTCCGTGGATTCGGAGTATTTATCCTCATCACGTTCATCCTTGCGTCATGTAGTAAATGACTATACAGTTTGTTGTAGGATGAATATGCACCATTTATTTCCCCGTCCATATTGGTTGGACACTTATGAAAGTGGTTTTTCAAAGGAGTCCCTAATCAAAGGTGGCGACCACATGATGCATGTATGGTCTAGCTCAATAATCAGTTTTACTATATGATACCTATGGACAGTCCATTTCACTATTGTTTGAAAGGACAATTAGGATGACCTCACTAAAGTGATTCTTTTGAGAGAGATTGGCAATCAAAGTTGGGACCATGCAATGGGTAGTCGAAATCAATCAGTATGATTTAGACAGTCCATTTCCATAGCTATTAATAGCCAATCAAAGGATTTTTACAGCAATCAAAGGTCAGATTCTCTTGATGTACAGCTAGATTCAGTATTTAAATTTGAAGCAAGATTATTGTAAAAGATTTCAAATGAAATTGTTTTCCATGCATTCAAACGTCCACCTACCATGCATCGTACCTTCAAGGAATCACAATCACCTATTTCAGGATTTTCCAAACACAGCTATGATTTTAATTCCCCACAATGACAATACTCATGTATTGCATTACCTGATTATTGAAATATCTGTCCTTTTCATACTCCCAAATAAAAGGTTCTCGAGGAAGTTATATGATGCTAGGACAAAATGTCATGGTTGATACTCAGTAACTCAGATGTTGTAGATGAGGCATGCAAACTTAGATTAAACAGTCAGCATTGTTAAAAAATCAGATTGATTGAATGATCTTCACCCCCTATTGAAATTAAATGATATTTTGGAACTTTAGCCTATCTTCCAATGATCCAAACCATTTATATAACAACTCTTATTATGAGAATTTAAAAAAAAAAAAACCTACTTAGTAATTAATATTATATTTATATTCCAGTACATTTTTCAAAAAAGTTTTCAAAAACCAACCTCATTGATCCATATAATTATCATACCACTAACTTATGGGTGTGTGAGCAAATGAGTCAACAGCTTAGGTGGGCCCAATGTGATGTTTATAAAAATTCATCCTGACCACAAGGTGTGTCACCTCATGTTAATAAAGGGACCAAACATCATTTCCATTTGTGATCCAGGTGGACCACATGGTGGGAAAAAAGTATATAAGGCAACGTTCATCCTCCAAACTGTTTTCCTTGGTATGGCCCACCTAAATCATGAATGGGCATGATTTTTAGATCTCGGGCCTAAATTGTAATGTGAAATCTAATGTTTGAAGACCCTACACAAATCAAGGGTGTACATTTCTCTTGCAATTGTTTTCTTTGGTGTGGGTAGGGGTGTCAGTGGCCGGTCAGGGCCAAGCCAAGCTCTGTTTAAGCCTGCCTCATTGTTCAACCTAAGCCCAAATCTAGCCCAGGCCCCTTGAGCCAAACTGGAGGTGGAAGAATGCTTCAAAAACACTTGAATGCGTTCAGCAGGGAAAAAATGGCACATGCACACCACTGTCCTGAAGTGTGTATACAAATTAATTCTCTTCAGCCCACCCTTTATTTTTAATAGCCCATCATGATGTGTATGTGAGATCTAGCCATTACATGTGTAATCCGTGATGGTTATATAAAATCTACTTCAACCATATTTATAGGGTGAACCGTGCTTCAGGTAAGCCCCACCAAGGGAAACAGTTGGATAGAGATGTCCACCCTTGATATTTATAGGGTCCTCTGCATGATGGTTATATAAAATCTACTTCAACCATTAGATGCCACACCAAACATATGCTTGGGGCCAAAAGATCAGGCCCATCCATTATTTAGGTGGACCAAACTAATGGAAATAGTTTGGAGGGTGAGGATTGCTGCACACTATTGCCAATCATGCGATCAACCTGAAACCCAGATGGGGATGTATTTTGGGTGGATTTCACATAAACACGGTGATGGGGCCCACATGAGCCAGAAAACCTTTTATATTAGTGAAATAGATTTTCCTTCCTCTAACTGACGTGAACCCATTGAAATTTGAATTGAAGTTTTAAATTCATCTAGCCGGGCTGGGCAGACAGGCTCTTAGATGTCTTAGTCCAAGCTCGGCCTGAATTCAAAACAGGCTTGAATTTTAAGCCTAAGCTGGTCCCATTGACATCTCTAAGTGTGGCCCACCTCAATTACATATCAATGATTTAATTTTTAGATTTAGACCAAAATTAGGATTACACATCTAATGGTATGAGTCGGCATCACAGTTGCCCTCCAAACAATCAACTACCGGCGTCTCTCTCCAATCATAATGGAACTTTATTTGGAAAAAGGAACTGTATGGGATGGACCTCTTGATTTTAATGGGGCCTACTGTGATCTTTATGTAAAGTCCTAACCTCTATCTATCATTGTAAGCTCACGAAAAAGTGAATTCTCAGCTCCAACCTACGAAATTAAAGCTCATTTCCTTCTTTCTAAAGAACTAAGCTGTATAATTGAGCATTTACCAAATAATTGAAAAGTTTTATTTTTAATTTTTATTTTCTAAAATAAGTGAATAAACTCTTATTTGTAGAGATGTCAATGCCTCCTACAACTGTCATTACCATTCCCACTTAAGAGGTACAGGCAATCTAAGAAGAGGAACACTATGGCCATGAAGTTTGGCAAAGTGATTTTATAAATGGGCCATCAAAGGTGGGACCCACACAAAGGATAGTCTAGAGCAATGATAAAGACTGTTTAATAGTATATGTGAGCTTTTCATTTCATTAGCCATTGAATATTCGGTTGGAATGATCCAACCAAAGTGATTTTTAAGTGGGTTGGGAAATCAAAGGTGGGGCTCATACAATGAAAGACTTAGGTATTTTAATATGCTCAATATAGACAGTTGATGCAAAAATCTAGTTAGCCTTCTATAGACCTTCATGTACCTGCACAAAGAATGGACAAAGGAGACCTTGACTCATACAGGGGACCCTCCGATGCCTAAGTCAGGTAGAGAATCTGGGTTTGGTCATAAACGGAGTTTTGGGCTAAAGATTGTGCGTATCTTTCACCAATGAAGATGCTCCTATTTATAGGTGGAGAGAGGAGGTGGCGTAGATGAGATCTCCCTATTTAGTAGGGGCGTGTTGTACTAGGATTCGGATCCTGTGCATAAGGGAATCTTCCGAGATTCTCGGCGAAGATCTCAGGATCCCAAATGTGTCGCGGATGTCCTCTGAGATATTTGGAGGAGATTTCGGGAGCATTTCTCTTAGATAGGATTTGATTATTCGAAATCAGCGGGGGTATGAGTAGGAGGCCGAGGCCAAAGTGGTCTTAACCGACCTGCTATGGGGGTAGTATGCTGACCTGATTCCTTTGGCGAGTGATCAAACTTTCTTTTAACATTGGGCAGATTTCCAACCTGCTGATGGGAGATCGAGCTCGATCTCATTTCCTACTCGGTTTAGAGTCAAAGATCGGATTCTCAGTCATATTTGTCGTTGTTCGACCTGGCGAGGTACACGAATTTACGACTTGAACTTTATTATTAATCGATCCAATTTTCCTATAACATAGACTATCCATATATCCAGTTAGGATGATCAGACAATGTCATTTAAAAACAGTTAAATTATAGGGTTACCATACCATTTCTAACCAGGGCCATAATGGCTAATTTGATAAAATGGCAGTAGTAGTAAGCCTGTAACAAAGGTAATGGGCTAATATAGGGCCAATACTTCTTTTTTCTTTCTTTTAAGTAAAATATTTCCATTGAAACTGTTACCACAATATTGTAACAGTCATAAGATTGGTCGTTACAGCCACCATGCTGTTGTTGAATATGTTACATCCAACAAAATTGACAAAGGTGGCCCCCACTTGATGGATGGTCAAGATCAAAGATCAGATAATTTTTGGAGTGGTCAAATGGATAGTCCATTTCCTTGGGCATTTGAATGACTAATGAGGATCCTTAGACCAAAGTGATCTTTTGAAGGATATAAACAATCAAAAGTAAGCCCACAAACTATGGATGATTCAAATCAATAATATAACCATCTGTAGTAATTAAGATCCTTATGGGCCATCTATTTTTCTATCCATTGATCCAAGGGTAAAGATTTATTAAACCAAAATGATATTTTGAGATGAGCAATCTAAGATGGTGGGACCCACATGATGGATGATGTAGTAAACAACTCTACAGTTTGTCGTATGATGAATATGCACCATTTATTTCCCTGTCCATTGGTTGAACACTTATTAAAGTGATTTTTCAAAGGAGTCCCTAATTAAAGGTGGGGACCACATGATGCATGTATGGTGTAACGCCTTCAATTTTTGTTAATGAAATTTTAAATTTTAAATTTTAAATATAATTTTGAGTAGAAAAAAGATCCACTGATCTCATCATCCTTCCTCTTATATCTCTTTATTCAAAACTTTTCTCGTATCAAGTAGTATCCTAACTAACCATCTTTCTTAAAAATAAAAAGTGAGAACGAGCGTCTTATCAAAACTAAACGAACGAAAGAAAAATTCGTAGAAAAAAAAATACGAAAGGGAAAGCGAGAAGGAGGATTTTTGGAATTCACTTATTCAGGTAAGTATTTTATTTTTTTTCTTTATTTTATTTATACAATAGTTAATTTGGCATGATCTACATGTTGGATGGATTGAATCAATCAAACATCCATTGTATAGGTTTAATTCATCCATGCGAAAAGATATGCGCATGGTTTTAAGGCTAATGTGTAGAACATGAGATTTTAAGATATGTGCATGGCTTCAAGGTTAATTTGTAAAATGTGAGATTTTTCCATGATGGACAGTGATCAGTATGATTTGTACTGTTCGTGGGTGTTATAAGACTTAATTATTTAATATTTTTTAAGAATTAGACCAATTCAACACCTTAGTGGACCGTACTGATCATAGATTTATCAATTTTCTTCGAATAAACACTGGAAGAGTAATTCTCTGTGTAAGATATAACTTGGCACAGAAAATTATTTGATATAATTTAAAATGTATGATTAAATCATCACCATTCCTTAGTTCCTTAAGATTAAAATAAATTAAAATCTTAAATTCTAGACCGATTGGATTGTTGGATGGGCAACATCGATATGAAGAAATGATAGATGATGAATTATACGTTTATTCATTATGCGTAATTGTAAGATTAAGGATAATTCTTATTTATATGATTTTAGGAAGTCCTAATTCAATTCAAACCGTTGGTTCACGGAATCATCTCCACCACATCAAGGTGAGTGATCCCGATGTGTTTCTCATCCATCAAGTTAAAATAGATGGATTGTTTGATATGTTGTATGCTCACCCTGATATAATTGACATGTACTCTTAATTGATTTAGAAGAATGTGTGATTTTTATATTAATAATGATATGATTTGATAAATGTGTTAAACAATGTTGATTCAAATGTGATAATAAAAAAATCTATGCAATACATGATTCATGATTACTTGATGCATTTATCAATTGTATGCACAACACGTGCTGAATTCCTGAGGGACTTCCCTGGATGGTATATCCTAGTAGAATCGTTACCAGAAGCCTACTATACTAGTGGAAACCTATTCAAGGAGTACATGCGAGCCTTGCCTATGCCTATCAAATGGTAGAAGCCTAGCAAGGGGCAGATGTGGGTTGACAGGTTTCCAACTCAAACAAGTGGACGGATTCCCACTTGATGTATTGATGCATTGCATTTGAATATATATATATATATATATATATATATATATATATATATATATATAATTATTGATATTTATTATAATTTGATGTAAAGAATCATGTTGAGAATTCTCACTAGGCTTGGCCAGTTTACCCTTTATTGATGTAAGTTGTGCTTGAACTAGTGCATGATACACGTGAGACGTAGTCGTACCTATCAGAAGAGGAACTGGCCGCATGTGAACCATTCCTAATTATTTTATTAGAATTTTATATGTTAGGATAATCCAATTAGTTATAAGATTTTAAGAATTTGATTGATTTTATTTAATTGAATTATTAGGTCTGTAGCAAGTATTCATTGGTAAGTTATATTTGACTGATGGACAAATTTATGCTGATTGAATGTTTATAGATGTTGAGAATGGACAAATTTATGCTGTGAATGGACCTATTTGGAATCTAGAAATGAATATTAATTTTGCCTCTAAATAATTGTATAATAGAATGAAATTAGTACACTTTGTGTACGAGTTACGACTCGAAACTCGGGTCTTAGGGTGCACACTTGGTACTCGAATTTCGGGGTGTGACATATGGTCTATCTCAATAATAATTGTTTACTATATGATCCCCATGGACAGTCCATTTCACTATTGATTGAAAGGACAATTAGGATGACCTCACTAAAGTAATTCTTTTGAGAGAAATTGACAATCAAAGTTGGGACCATGTAACGGGTGGTTGAAATCAATCAGTATGATTTAGACAGTCCATTTCTATAACTATTAATAGCCAATCAAAGGATTTTTACAGCAATCAAAGGCCAGATTCTCTTGATGTACAGCTAGATTCAGTAATTTAAATTTCAAGCAAGATCATTGTAAAAGATTTCAAATGAATTTATTTTCCATTCATTCAAACATCCACCTACCATGCATCGTGCATTCAAAGAATCACAATCACCTATTTCAGGATTTATCCAAACACAGCTATGATTTTAATTCCCCACAATGACAATACTCATGTATTGCATTACCTGATTATTGAAATATCTCTGTCCTTTGCATACTCCCAAACAAATGGTTCTCAAGGAAGTTATATGACACTACGACAAAATGTCATGGTTGATACTCAGTAACTCATATGTTGTAAATGAGACATGCAAACTTAGATTAAACAGTCTGCATTGTTCAAAAATCAGATTGGTTGAATGATCTTCACCCCCTATTGAAATTAAATGATATTTTGGAACTTTAGCCTATCTTCCAATGATCCAGACCATTTATATAACAACTCTTATTATGAGAATTAAAAATAAAAAAACCTACTTAGTTAATATTATATTTATATTCCAGTACATTTTTCAAAAATGTTTTCCAAAACCTCCCTCATTGATCCATATAATTATCATACCACACTAACTTATGGGTGTGTAAGCAAATGAGTCGGTGGCTTGGGTGGGCCCAATGTGATGTTTATAAAAATTCATCCTGATCACAAGGTGTGTCACTTCATGTTAATAAAGGGATCAAACATCATTTCCATTTGTGATTCAGGTGGACCACATGGTTGGAAAAAGTATATAAGGCAACGTTTGTACTCCAAATTGTTTTCCTTGATATGGCCCACCTAAATCACGAATGGGCATAATTTATAGAACTCGGCCCAAAATTGTAATGTGAAATATAATGGTCGAAGTGGTTTCATATAACCATCATATATGGTAGACCTTACACAAATCAAGGGTGTACATCTCTCTTCCAATTGTTTTCTTTGGTGTGGGTAGGGGTGTCAACGGCCCGGTCAGGGCCAAGCCAAGCTCTTTTTAAGCCCGCGGCATTGTTCAACCGGAAGCGGATTGCGTGTAGTGAGTAACTCACTACGCTTAGCGTACTGAGTAAACCCTGTGAGGTCCACCATGATTAATGTATCTGATCCGCTCTGTTCATCAATTTTATCAGATAATTTTAAGATATGGTCTAAAAATTGAAGCATATAAAATATTCAAATGGACCACACCACGTGATAAAGTTGAATTGAACGTCTACCGTTGAAAAAATTCTTGAGGGCCGCAGAAGCTTTGGATCAAGCTTATATTTGTGTTTTCCCTTCATCTATGTCTCTATGATCTCATCAAAGGTTGGATGACAAATAAATATCACTGTGGAGCCTAGAAAGGTTTCAACGGTGGAAATCATTATCTTTACTGTTTCCTGTGGTATGATCCACTTGATTTTTGGATATGCTTCAATTTTGGCTCAACCCCTTAAATGAGATGAAAAAATGGATGAACGGTGTAGATAGAGAACATACATTCAAGGTGGGCCTTACTGAGTTTACTCAGTACGATTAGAGCGTACTGAGTAACTCAGTACGCAATCCGATTTCTGTTCAACCTAAGCCCAAATCTAGCCCAGAACCCTTGAGCCGAGCTGGAGGTGAAAGAATGCTTCAAAAACACTTGAATGCATTCAGCAGGGGAAAATTGGCACATGCACACCACTTATGTGACCACTGTGATGTTCATGTGAGATTTACGCCAACCATTAGATTTGCAATCCCAAAAAATCAGGTGGCCATTAAAAAAATCAGGTTTATCTATGATTCAGGTGGGCCACACCAAATGAAACAGCAGTAAGAGATGTCCAAAGTCCACCCTCGATTCTTACACAGATCATCACCTTGGTGATAATATAAAATCCATTCTATTCATTAAATGACATATCAATATTTAGGCATCGAGCCCAAAAATTAGAATCATCCATGATTCGGGTGGGCCACACCAAGAAAAACAATCGGAGCATGAGGATTGCTATGTATACTGCTTTCAATTGTGTGGCCCACTTGAATTATGGATGGGGCTGATTTTTAAGAAATAAGCCTAACATAGTGTGACACACTTGATGGTTGAAGTGGATTTCAGGTCAATGCCAACATGGAGCCCACCTAAGCTGTGACCCGCTTTCGAAAGAATGATTTGAAAATCTCTCCTCGAGACCGGTCATACAAATTAATTCTCTTTAGGCCACCCTTTATTTTTAATAGGCCGGTAATAATGTGTACGTGAGATCCAACCATTACATATGTAATCCTATATTATATTAATTAATGGATAAAAACTCAGGATGAACTATGCTTCCGGTGAGCCTCACCAAGGGAAATAGTTGGGATAGAGATGTCCACCCTTGATAGTTATAGAGACCTCCATGATGATTATATAAAATCCACTCCAAACATTAGATACCACACCAAATATATGCTTGGGGCTGAAAGATCAGGCCCATTCATTATTTATGTTGACCAAACTAATGGAAATAATTTGGAGGGTGAGGGTTGCTGCACACTCTTTCCAATCATGTGGTCCAACTGAAATGTAGATGGGGATGTGTTTTGAGCCCTAAGCCTAATATAGGGTGAAACACCTGTTGGTCGGGGTGGATTTCACATAAACACCGTGATGGGCCCACATGAGCCCGAAACCTTTTACATAAGGGAAATAGATTTTCCTCCTCTACCTGACGTGATCCATTGAAATTTGAGTTGAAGTTTTAATTAATTCATCCAGCCGGGCTGAGCTGAGAGGCTCTCAGATGTCTTAGTCCAAGCTTGGCCTGAATTCAAAACAGGCTTGAAATTTTAGCCCAAGCTGGTCCCAGTGACATCTCTAGGTGTGGCCCACCTCAATTACATTTCAACATGATTTTTTAGATCTAGGCCAAAACTAAGATTACACATCTAATGTCATGAGTCAGCATCACAGTGGCCCTGCAAACAATCAAGCACTGGCGTCTCTCTCCAATCGTGGGACATTATTTGGAAAAAAGAACTGTAAGGGATGGACCTCTTGATTTTGATGGGGCCCACTTTGATGTTTATGTAAGATCCACTCTCATCATGAGATAGATATTTAGTTCCATATTAGGCCTAGAGAATAAAAATCAATCCATAATTTTGATAAGCTACATTAAAGGAATTGGTTAGAGAGATACATTCACCGTTTCCATTTATAGAGCCCACGGTGATAATTATATATGTCCACTCTACCATTAGATTCCACTCTAACCATTAGATACATACAATAATTTAGGCCTGTGACCAAAAGTCATAATTATTTGTGATACACATGGGCCACACTAATGGAAATAGTGTGGAATGTGAGGGTTGCCTTCTTCTCTGTTTCCAATCACATGGTCCCCTTGAATCATATATCAAACTGATTTTTAGGCCCTTGGCCTACAATGAGGTGATGCATTAGATGGTGCGGTTGGATGTGGGGCCCACCCAAGCTACCAACCCATTTGCTGCAGGACTGCTGTGACTAGAGCTGGGCATTGAGTGAGTCAAACTGAGTTAGGGCTGACTTGACTCGATCGGTTTTGAAATAGGCTTGACTTGAACTCGATCCGACTCGACACCGAGTCCAGCATGCCTGACTTGATCCGAGTTCTGTCTGGCTTGGACTGATTCGGACCGAGTCCGATCTGGTCAGAAGTACTGAGTTGGGTCGAGTTGGCACCGAGTCGGATTGAGAGATGAGGGAGGGAGGAGTAGAGGAGAGAGAGAGAGAGAGAGGAGAGAGAGGAGGAAGATGAGGGTGATGGTGGTGGGCGGTTGCCAGGCT
This sequence comes from Magnolia officinalis, assembly GCA_021015155.1. Lineage (NCBI taxonomy): Eukaryota > Viridiplantae > Streptophyta > Magnoliopsida > Magnoliales > Magnoliaceae > Magnolia > Magnolia officinalis. The sequence continues at coordinate 8,711,256 of JAJHSJ010000007.1, forward strand.
TGGAAGAGGAGGGAGGAGGGAGGGAGGGAGAGAGAGGAGGAGGAGGAGGAGGAGGAGGGTGATGGTTGTGGGTGGTTGCCGGGCTTAGAAGAGGAAAATGATGAGGGAGGGAGAGAGAGAGAGAGAGAGAGTTTGGGATTGGGTTGGGGTAGGGTTCGAGGGTTAGGTTGAGTCGGGTTTTGGATTGAGTCGAATCTAACCGGATCGAGTTTCGGGTCGAGTTACTGGGTATCTCGAACTTGACTCGGTTTGGGTTCGGATTGGGCGAAGCCGACTTGGTTCAGACCGACTCACTCATTTGGTTATGGTCGAGTCAAATCTGAACAAGTTGGACGAGTTGAGTTTGCTAGATTGATGCCCACCTCTGGCTGTGAAATGATAATTATATTGATTGATTAAAAACCTTTTTAAAAAGCTAAAGAAATGTAAATTTCATATGAACAGTTTTATTTATTTATTTAAATTTTAAGACTCCATTGAAATATTACACCCTTTTATAAATTAAGGTTCTTCTCCCTTGAAACCTTATTCTAATCAAAAGGTTGAGATATTCAAATAGCAGAAATAACAGCTTGAAGCATCAAAACCAAACCGCTGTAGTTTCGACGCTTCTTATTACAATAAACCCTAAACCCTAGTTTCGACGCTTCTTATTACAATACGTTGGAGTGAAAATTGATCCTCAAGAGTTTCATGGGGTGCGGCATCACATGGACCGTTCGGATTTTGAATCTATGACACATGTGCAGAGATTCGCACGTGCGCAGGTGAGCATGCCTCTCTCTATGCATGGGTGTAATGGATGCGGATTGCGTCCTACCCTGCAATGTAAGTGTATCATCGCGTTTTTCTCGTATCATTTAAAGATATGATCCAAAAAATAGGCAGGTGCAAGGCTTACGTGAACCACAAAGTGTGGATCGAACATCCACCATTAAAAACTTCTTGGGAGCTGGAGAAGTTTGGGATCAAGCTGATATTTGTGTTTTCACGTCCACATGATCTTATGAATAGGTTGGATGGTAAAAAAAACATCACGGTGGCCATTAGAAAGGTTTCAACGGTGGGTGTCATTATCACTGCAGCTTCCTTTGGTGTGGTCCACTGGATCTTTATAACCGTCTCATTTTTAGAATCATCCTTTAAAATTATCTGAGATAAGCAATGAACGGCGTGGATAAAACACTTACATCATGGTGGGCCTCACAGAGCTCTGCCCGGACGAGGGGTAGGACGCAATCCGCGTCCGTGAGTTACACGTATACGTATCTACGTGGTAACGTGGTACGTCCATGTATCGAGTGGAAACGACGGTCGGATCACGTGGCAAAAACATAGGTCGGTCACACATGAAAACAAGAAGGGTCTTGATTCAACAAGGGACTCTCAAACGAGAGACAGAACACATGTCAAAGATCCAGGCGTACGGCACACGTGTTAGAGGTTCATGCCATAAATTAGGGACGCGGATTGCGTGGTGACCCTGCACCGCCGACCTCCTTGGGGGCAGGATTCTCTGGGGCTACCTGATGTATGTGTTTAATCTACAGCGCCGTCCATCAATTTTGCATGCACATTTATTTAAAGCTCAAGTGCACCACACCACATAAAACAGTAGGGATAATGACATCCACGGTTGAAATCCTCTAAACGCCTACAATGATCTTTGTCAATCAATCAACCTATCACGCAGCCCTAAATAGAGGAAAAACGTAAATATCAGGTGGTGGATCTGGGAAAGTTTTCAAAGGTAAGCGTTCAATCCTCAATCCCCACAGCTCCCTATGGTGTGGTCCACTAGAGTTTTGGATATACTTCAATTTGAGCTCATGGATTAAAATAAACTAGACAAACTCATGAATGGCCAGAGCCGGGCAAATCCGACCCGATCCGGTGAATCTGACCTGATCTGAACCGAACCGAAGGTCTGAATCGGTGTAGATCGAGTAGGACCACTCAGATCTGATCGTATTGGATCGAGTTCGAATCGTGGTCAATCTGGACCGATCCGATCCGAAATCTGAACGAACCCTAACCCCTCTTTCTCTACCCAAAGGAGGCGCCGCACTCACCTATTTCTCCTCCTTTCTCTCCCGATTTCCTTCATCTCGTTTCTTCTATCTTCCTTTCTCTTCCAGTTTCCCACATCTCCTTCTTTCTCTCCCTAGACTCAACTCAATCCGACTCGATTCGGTTTTCCAGACCGAGTCGGACTCAGTTCGGTCAAGCCAACAAGGATTTGGATTGGATCGAGTCAGCCGTGTTGGACTCAATCCCGGATCGGATTGACTTCGGGTCAGGTTCTTGAAAAATCGGATCGAGTCAAGTTGAACCCAATCCGGTCCGACTCTACTCGATGCCCACCTCTATGAATGGCATGAGTAAAACACTCATGGTGGGCCCCACAAAGTTGGTGGTGCAGGTCACCATGTAATCTATGTCTAGAAGAGATAAAGGAGGCAAACATACCATGTGAAAGTTGCATGAGAAAAATCAACCGTTAGTGTTCCTAATTGAACAAACGTGTGGCTCAGTTCATGAGTATAATACCTGTTCAGTGTTCCTTCTCAACGAATGACCTAGATTTCGGACACGTGATCCCCACCCAACGAGGAGCTCGTTATTGTTCTAGAATGCTTTTGTAATCTATGTCAATATGTGGGCATGCGTGGGGCTATTTCTACACTAGCCATTCCATATTTCCATACAATCAAACTATATATGAACTGGCATGGACTATCCTAACCATTCAATCAAATGAGTTTTGACTATTCATTTAGAATCATCTACAATCCTAACTATTCAATTGAACTTATTACCAATTAAATGCAGCAGCACGTTATTTGATCATCTGATTCGATTTTAGGACCAGGAACACCCTACAATACATTTCATATGCTGCTCGTACAACACGAGTTTTGTGGGGGACCATCACGTTATGTATGTGATGTCGATGCCATTCATTAGGTTCACGCACTTATGTTCACGGTACAACTCGCACAAATCATTGTGATTCTAGAAGGCCACAACACAGGAAATAACGTCAAATCATGCATCTAACTTCTAAGCTAACCGGTGCACCCCAACTCAATTTTGGGTCACCTGGTATCCAACTTTCCCGTGGTGTGGCTCACCTGAATTGTCAATGAGGCTGATTTGTACACTAGTACTTCGTTAAGGGTCGTACTCTGTAAGAATCAACACCGGTGCGCTATCATGGGTCATTTCTTAAAAGAATCAATAGACATGGATATTTTATCCAACTTTACGTGGGAATATTTTTGAAAGAGTTAATTTAGATTAAATTATTTATACATAATTAGAAATGGAAATATTGTTATATGAAATGCTGATTTTGATAAGTGTATCATTTTATAAGATATTTTAAACTTATATTTGGTATTATTGTGATATTTCCAACTTTGGAATGATGTAGCCTTACCAGCCGTTGCGCTCACAACTCCTTAAGATTGTCCTGTAAGTTTTGAGTATAAAGCACGGCTGAAAATTATTAAAGTTTTTTATTTTTTATTTTTTTCCAGAATAATTTTATTTTTAAGTTTTAAAGTAATAGAGAGTATTAGTGAAGATTTATTAATGTATTGGAGTACATTTTACTAATGATAAGAATGCACTTTCTTTCCTTTTAGTGGGCTCTGATTGCCTGTGGCGTTGAATGAGAATGATATGAATCGTATTATATAGTAATTAAAAAAAGTTCACAAGTCTAGAATTCAGATTTAAGCCTGGCCAACTCAAGTACCGAAATTCAAAGCACGACAATACTTCTTGCAAAATTTATGTGGCTCTTAAGAAGTTTTCGTGGTTGGCATTCTCTCCCCACTATTTCTTGTGGTGAGATAAACTTGAGCTTTGGATATGCTTCAATTTTATGCTTATAACTTAAAGAATGTTGGAAGACTGATAGATGGCATAGATAAAACACATATCACAGTGGACCCCAAAGAGTCCTGCCACTATTAGAGGGAGGGAGGGGTCACCAAATGAGGGAGGTGAACATGCCAGGTCAAAATTACACAATAGATGGTCTAAATTCAACAAAAGTGTGGCTCAGCTCATGATTGTTTTTCCCTAACTTTTTGGTATATGGCATTTTCACCGTCCCCTCTCAGACGAATGACCCATATCTGTGAAAGGTGCTCCCAATTCAACGAGGGGCCTTCATTGAATCCCAATCCTTCACACTTATAAAATCATTCTGTAAACTTTGTTGATATGTGGGCGTGGGGCTATCCCCGAACCATTCATCACAACCAATTCTGTAATATCTAACTATCAACTGACATGGACCGTCCTAACCATCCAATCAAATGAATTTTGACCATTTATTTAGAACCCATCTACAATTCTAACCATCCTATTCGACTTCTTACCCATTAAATGCAGCTTATTACTTGATCATCCAGTCCGGTGGATCCGATTTTCAGACTGGTAATTCCCTCTAATACGGATCATACGCTGCACGAACCGCACATGTGTTTTGTGAGGGCCCACTATATTGTGCGTGACGTCCACGCCATCCATCAGGTGAACACCGAGAACGGATTGGCTACTCCCCCTACCACCAGCCACCAGTCGGTGCTATGTGAGCCCCACCATGATGTATGTGTTTCATCCATTTTTACGCATCATTTTAGGGCTTGATCCAAAAAATGAGAGGGATATAAATCTCAGGTGAACCACACCACTGGAAAACAATAGTGATTGGATATCCACCATTAAAATCCTACTAAGGCCCACTGTACTGTTTATTTGACATCCAATCTGTTGATTAGGTTATACTGACCCAGATGAAGGGAAGAAACAAAGAACAGTTTGATCCAAAACTTTTATGGCCCCCAAAAAGTTTTTAATGGTCGACGTTCATTCAATACTTTTTCCTTTAATGTGGTCCACTTGAGATTGGGATATACCTCATTTTTTTGTCTTATTCCATAAAATGATCTAGAAAAATAGATGGACGGCATAGATGAAACACATACATCATGGTGAGGCCCACGGAGCACTGACCACCAGCCATTGGATGGTGGCCGGGGGAGTAGCCCATCCGTTTTCGTGAACACCGCCTTAGTTTTGGGTCACCCATGCAACCAACTTCCCTGTGGTGTGGCCCACCCGAGTTGTGGACAAGGCTAATTTTTCACCCAAGAGCCTAACATCAAGGGATGCGATTAACCTATGCCCCACTAACTAGAAACTTTTGTAGGTGGAAGCTATGTGGGCCCACTGAGATGGCCATGAGAAACCCATTCATCCATACATTTAACCAAGATCACAATAGTGCGGACTGAAAAATAAAAATAAAAATAAAAATAAAATAAAAAAGAGGAAAAATCCAAAACTCATGTAAACCACATGACATGAAATAATGAGAATTGAAAGCTCACAGTGGAAACCTTTGTGGGGCTACAAAAGTTTTGAATTAGGCTAATATTTGTACTTTTAGTATTCATCCTAGAAAGGATGATCTTATGAACAATTTAGGTGGTATATAAACATCATGGTAAGTTCAGGAAAAGGTTTCAAGTATGTTAATTTCGATTATCACAGTGGGAGTCACAGATTCTAAGTGCTTTGCAGAGGATTTTGGATGTTGACTTGTTACTGCCCTGACAATGACAGCTCTCTTGCAGTAGGTCGCCATTAGAGAAGAGCCCACGTAAAGCATTTTGTGAATCGATTATACAAGACTAACCCATCTCCATCAGAAGCAAGACATTGCATTAAATCCCTCAGTGTCCTGTTAGAATGAGTTTGTATACTTAGATGAAAGTAAAACACAAAAATCAGCTTGATCCAAAACTTCATTTTGTGGGTCACTGTAAGTTTTCAATGTTATGCATTCAATTCCTACTGTTTCGTATGCCGTGGCCAACTTGATCTTTGGGCTCATGGCATAAGGTAAGCTGGAAAATTGGTAGACAATGTGTAAGAAACAAACACACCGTGATAGCCCCGGACATGGATTGCGGTCCTACCCCCGCCCGGACTGTAATCCATACGCAGGGATATGTGGGGTCCAAAGAAGTTTTGGATCAATCTGAAATTTGTATTTTCCCTTCATCCTTGTCTGTGAGACGTCGTGAACAGGTTGGATGGCAAAAAACGTCATGGTGGGCCGTAGGAAATTAGTTTCAACAGTCGATGTCATTGTTTAATCGTTGTGCTCTCGTAAAATGGATGGATGGTGCGAATATTGCACGTACAAAATTTAGGGCCCAGAGAAATTTACCACGTCAGCACAACATGAAGGTCGATGGTGGCACACCACGCAATCCGCATCCCTAGAGTCCTATCACCATGGAGGTCGGTGGTGGCAGTGTCAGTACACAATCCGAATCCATAAACAAGGGAGGTGAACATGCCATGTCAAACTTGAATGAGAAAAATCAGCCGTTAATAGTCCAAATGGTGCAATCAAACAATTTTTTACCATTCATTTAGAATCATCTACAATCCCAACCATCTTACTGGACTTATTAACAATTAAATGCAGTCTGTTACTTGATCATCTGGCCTGGCGGATCCCATTTTAGTACTAAAAATTATCCACAATACATGTCATACACAGCACGTACATCACCCGGGTTTTGTGGTGGCCCACTGCATTAAGTATTTTGCATCCACGACATCCATCAGGTGCACATATATCCTTTTGTTCACCATACAACTCTCAAATCATCCTACTCCATGTGGGCCACACCACAAGAAATAATGTAATATCATGTGTCCAATTTCTAAGCTCACCTTGTGCATCCAACTTCCCTGTGGTGTGGCCCACCTGAGTTTTGGACGAAGCTGATTTTTCATTGAAGAGCCTAACATCAAGGGATGTGATTAGCCTGTCCCCCTACCAGTTGGAAGTTTTTTTTAGGAGGAAGTTATGTGGGGCCCACCAAAATGATCATGAGAATCCCAGCTCACAATCCAGCGGGAGACACAAAAAGAAAAAAAGAAAGAAGAAGAGGTAAATCCAAAACTTAGATGGCCACACGAGAGGAAATAATGGAAATTAAAAGCTCACCTTCAAAACCAACGGCCACCAAAGTTTTGAACTCGACTGATATTTTCAGTGGGAATAATCCTATAAAAGATTTGCACGGTATATAATATGGTGGGGCCGGAAAGATCTGCATGATACTAAGGTCACAGATCCTTAGTATCGCACTGGCCACGTACTACACATGCGGCAAATGACTCCGAATGGGGCTTGGTCCAACACCGACTTGTTAGAGATGAGCCGACGCAATGTATTTTTGAAAGTCGTGCGATGGTACTGAACATCTCTCAAAACAGCTGCCTCTAAATAAATTCCCGCCACACATCATGTTAAGGATGAAATTTCTTCCGAAAGGACGATACCAGTATCCGTACGGGACGCCGACTGGGATGCTACGTGGCGCCTCCATGATGTTTCTGAAAAATCCACCCCCGTCCATCCGTTTTTTTCTAATCTTTTTAGGTCATGAGACCAAAAATCATAAATCACGTGGATCCAAAACTCAATGCGGTCATACGAGAATGATAACTGGAGAAAGAGTTTTCCACCGTTAAAACTTTCTTGGGTTCCATCTTGATGTTTATATGCCACCTAAACTGATTATAAGTACATTCCAAGTGGGATGAAGTGAAAATACAAAATTATTAATTAAGCTTATAATAAAATTTTGTGGCCATGGCCCAGATATATGTTTGAACGATGGTCAGTGAATCTCCACTGTTTCCTCTCGTGCGGCTCACTTGAGTTTTGGATCCATCTAAATTTTGGTCTCGTCTCTTAAAATAATATGAAAAAAGGTATGGACGGGTTGGATTTATCAGAAACATCGTGGTGGATCCCACGTAGCACCCAATAACTTCATGCGATTGGCTACTCCCCCAGCTGCCAGCCTGCCACCAGCCCCGGGTGCTGCTGGTTGGTGCTCTGTGGGCCCCACCATGATGTATGTGTTTCATCCATTCCGTTCATCCATTTTTACTGATCATTTTAGGACTTTTCCCAAAAATGAGAGGGATATAAATCTCAATTGGACCACGCCACATGAAAACAATAGTGATTGGATATCCACCATTAAAATCCTCCTAAGGCCCACTGTACTGTTTATTTGACATCCAATCTGTTGATTAGGTCATACAGACCCAGATGAAGGTAAAAAAAATAAAATCAGCATGATCCAAAACTTCTATGGCCCCCAAAATGTTTTTAATGGTTGACGCTCATTCAACACTGTTTCCTGTAATGTGGTCCATTTGAGATTGGGATATAGCTCATTTTTTCTCTCATATTGAAAAATGATCCATAAAAATAGATGGACAGAATGGATGAAACACATACATCATGGCGAGGCCCACAGAACACCGACCACTAGCCATTGGCTGAGTAGCCAATCCGTTCCGATTCCATGGCTTTAGTAACAGAAGCGATTGGCTGGTGTACCACACACCAACGTTCAGGCCGGTGTGTTGACGTCAGCAAGTTCTATGGGTCCGATCATTAAGCATGTGTTATATCCAAACCATACTTCCATTTGGCGAACTTATTGTAATAATTGAGCTGAAAAATAAGAGGGCTCAAAAGATCAAGTGGATCAAGTAGATAAAAGTAGTGGGAGATTGAAGTGTCTAGCTACCAATTAAATTAGATTTAGGCATCGAGTCAAGTAGGACCGAGTAAGGGTTGACCCGACTAGATTTGATTTTGAAATAGGCCTGACCCGAACTCGATCCGACTCGGTACTGATTTGGCATGCCCGACTCGACCTGAGTCTGAATTGGCCTGGACTAATTTGGACTGAGACCAACCCGGTCAAAAGTACATAGCCAGGTCAAGTTGGCATTGGCACCGAGTCGGATCGAGAGATGAGAGAGGGAGGGAGTAGAGAGGAGAGAGGGTGGTGGTGGGTGGCTGCTGAGCTTGGAAGAGGAGGATGAGGGAGGGAGGGAGAGAGAGAGAGAGAGAGAGAGAGAGAGTTTGGGATCAGTTTGACATCGAGTGTGACGTGTAGGGCTGGAGACAGTTAGAAATTAGGTATATATAGGGAAAAGGTACTATGCGCTCGAGCGTAAAGCAGTCGTCCGTGAGGTCGAGCTGTGTGGGCCCCACCGTGATGCCTTTCGAAGATCACACACGTCCACCAGATGCACGAGCCCAGGGTGGGCCCACACGGCTCAAAATCAGCCGTCCACGTAACTCAGGTGGGCCACCATCGAAAACATAAGTATCACGCAAAAACATAGTAATACACGCAAGACAAAAGCTTGGTGGCCCCACCTGAGTTGTGGATACCACTTGAAACTTGGTCTAAAATTACATCCAAGTGGGACACACATGATGGACGGTGTTGATCATCAAAACACGTCTCGAAAGGTCCCCACAAATGGTTTTGAATGTTTCAATGGTGCACGGCCGCTCTCTCTCAACTTCTATACGTGGTGGCCCACAAAAGTCACTGATTGACTTGATTTTCAGCCGTGTGGGCTCCCTCTGGAATGGTGCATCTGGATTTTCGAACAGCATCACGGTGAGGCCCACATCAGCTCAACCGTACGAGCATAGTACCTTTTCCCATATATATATATATATATATATATATATATATATATATATATATATATATATTATATATATATATATGAATCCAAGTCGAGTTCGGCTTCAGATTGAGTTGAGTCTAACCGAAATCAAGTTTCGGGTTGAGTTACCAGGTGACTCGGACTTGACTCAGTTTGAGTTTGGATTTGGGCAAAGCCTACTCGGTTTGAGCCGAGTTGCCCATTCGGTTCGGATTGAGTTGGGTCTGAATGAGTCAGATGAGTCGAGCTAGCCAAGTCGAGTCTTCCTGTGCCCATCTTTATTTGAAACGCTGATAGGGTCACAAAAGGTTTGGATCAATATCATATTTGTTTTTCCTCTTCATCCAGGTTTGTGTGACCTTTTGAACAGATTCAATGGAAAATAAATGTTGTTGCGAGGGCCTTACGAATATTTTAACGGTAAGAATCATTGTTCCACTGCTATTTGTGATGTGGTCCATTTGAGCCTTGGATATGACTCATTTTTGGGTTCTTGATCTAAAATGATCTCACCAAATGGATGAACGGGGTGGATATAATAAATACATCATTGTGGGCCCATGTAACTTTGCTCTCCTTTGAACGAGACGAATTGGCTACTCCTCGGTGGCTAGTGGTCCGTGCTCTGCAGGCCCCTCTATGAAGTTTGTCTTTTATCCATACCGTTCATCCATTTTTATAGATCATTTTAGTGCTTTATCCCAAAAATTGAGAGGGATATATATGTTAGGTGTACCACACCATAAGAAAACAATAGTGATTGGATATCCACCTAAGGCCCACTGTACTCTATTTGACATCCAATTTATTGATTAGGTCATACAAACCTAGATTAAGGGAAAAAGCAAAGATTAGCTATATCCAAAACTTTTATGGCCCCCAAAAGTTTTTAATAGTCGACGTTCAATCAACACCATTTCCTATAATGTGGTCCACTTAAGATTAGGATATACCTCATTTTTGAGCTCATACGATAAAATTATATGGAAAAATAGATGGATGGCACGGATGAAACACATACATCATGGTGGGGCCCAAAGAGCACCGACCACTAGCCATTGGCTAGTTGTCAAATCGGATTGCGTACTGAGTTACCCAGGATCCTCTTATCATACTGAGTAAACTATATTGGGTCCTCCGTGGATGTATGTGGTTAATCCAAGCCGTCCATCTGTTTTCCCAGCTCATTTAAGGAGTTGGGACCAAAATTTAAGCATATCAGAGCTGAAGTCGACCATACCACAGGAAAATGTGGGAATAATATTGGTTTCACATTTGAAACCTTTCTAGGCCCCACAGTGATGTTTATTTGTCATCCAATCTGTTTATAACATCACATAAACATACATAAATGATTAAAAAACAAATATAAGATTGATCCAAAACTTCTACGGTATATGTTCAGTTAGCACTGTTTCCCATGGTGTGGTCCATTTGATATTTGGATGTCCTTCGTTTTTTGTCTCAGGACATAAAATTATCTGATAAAATGGATGGAAGGAGTGGATAAAATATATAAATCACGGTGGACCCCACACAGTTTACTCAGTACCCTAAGCGCACTGAGTTACTCATAGGCAATCCTCTTCCGCTAGTGGCAGGGGAGTGCCAATCCGTTTCCCCTTTGAACCGTTCGTACGCACAACTTGGAGCTCGAACAGTGTCGCGACATCGTACCACATCAGCCAGGTCGGTGGCGTGATGTACGCCACCCAATCCGCTTCCGTTAGTAACTAAGGCCTCTCCATTTTGCAGAGCGGCCCCTCTGAGAACAGTTCTCGCATGTCGTCCCAACGAGGCACGTGTAAGCTCTAAACAAGAGGTCGGAGTAGCGCGTCCGGCACCGACGTTGACTTTTTAACCGTACCTTTTTTGTGGGCGTTACCGAATCTGGACCACCTAAAAGGATTCCTAGCCAATGATCATTCCAAGGGTGATGTAGTTCAAAAAAATCATGACTAGAGGACAGAAGCATGGCACGTTGATGTAAAACGAGCTTCAAAAGCGTAATGCATGTATTCCTATTCCGTCTCATCTCTTTTCAGAGCCCTCCCTCAGATTATTATTGCTCTTCTGACTTCAGCTGGAAGGGGATTGCCGCTCGTGCGCACCACCGCCGTTATACACGTGGCTTAAATGTGTGGTCCCATTCACGATGGTACGTATATCCACTTTGAGAACGACGGGATGCTGAGATTCGCCCAAGAGAATATATTTTGTTACTCTGCTAGAGTGTGATGGATGATACGCAGGCACTTAGAAATTGCATACGACCGCAGGTAAGTAATTCTAATGGAACCGTCTTGGGTACCAATTTAGATAGATGTACTATGACCAGAAATTAAGCTTATTTATTGTCTGATTATCATATTGGTGGATATTTATTGGACAGTTAAAATGAATAATATCCAATGGTCTTGATTTAACAAACAAGTGTCCACGAATCAGAGGTTAGGATTATTAAACTAGTCAGATTTTTGGAGGGTAACGTAGCAAGAGTGGGGCGGCGGACAATTTAGTCAGTCTAATTCGTGTTAATATATGCATGATGTACCGTTTCTGAGTGCCGGTGTATCAAATGCCACACGTAGCAAGAGTATCAAATAAGCTCCCTTTAGTGGAATTTGCCACGTTGACCGTCATCCGTTTTAAACATGCATTGGATGGACACCCACTGAGGATGGAGGGTCGTCCATGTAGTGTGGATTTTGGGTTGAGTCGCATCTACAATGGGGCCTACCAAATAAACAGCTTGTATTAAGGTAGATGTTTGCGACGTGTATGGCCTCTCTGTGCATGCATGTGGTCGTAGTCTCGTAGACGCTGAAAGCGCCCTATTCTCATACAGTATCACCGTCCCATGAGAAAGCATACGTGACACAACGAGTTCGTTCTTTCAGAACAGAATGCCTACGGAGTACGCCTTATGATACAAGGTAAACTCTGTGAGGTCCACCGTGATGCACGTGTCTTATACACACCGTCCATTCATTTTACCTAACTACTTTAGGGCATAAACTCAAAATTAATGCATATTGAAAGCTCAAGTGGACTACGCCACCATAAACCGTGTGAATTGAATGACCGCCGTTGAAAACTTCTTGTTTTTTTTTTTTTTTTTTTTGGAACTCGAGGATTTCATTTCTCATGACCAACTTACAGACATTCAGGAGGGTCCATACAAAAAGGAACTGCACAATAACAGGCCGAGACAAGAGAGAGAAGAAACGAAGAAACGAAGCGGACCCATCTAAATAATCCTAATGTTCCCTATGCCAGCTTTATCCAACACAAGGGACCCACGTACCCGTGTCGGTAGGGCAGCGCGAGAGTCATTCATTCTATTTGGGCATCCTTGATGTGTCATTCGGGCCAATGCATCCGCAACCGAGTTCCCTCCTCGGTAGGTGTGTCTGAACTGAAGGTTAAGAGATCGCCAAAGAAGCTGGATTTCTCCTAGCTTGTACCAAATGTTCCAAGAGCTAGGGCAGAATGGATCTTCAACCGAATTTGCAATGAGCTTTGAGTCGGTTTCGACAATAACATTGGAAAGTCCCAGCTTGACACAGATCGTGATGTCATCAAGCATGGCTTGGACTTCCGCAATATTGTTTGTAGTAGTACCATAGCTTCTATGAAAGGCGAAGAGGAGGTTTCCATGGTGGTCCCGACAAACTCCTCCCCCCCGCTCGGACCCGAGTTACCCCTTGAGGAGCCATCCACGTTCAACTTCACCCAACCCCGGGGGGTGAAGACCAATAGACTTTGATGAATTTTCTAGGGGGAGGAAGGCGAGAGTTATTTATCCTGAAGGCCTGGAGGGTGATGGAATCCAGCATAGTGCTCCTATTCGGAGCAGAGATGTTCGATCCAATCTCCTGTAGCCACCGGTGAACCTTGAAAAGAATCTGACTAACCGACATCGTATTACCTTCAAACCGAGCTCGATTTTTGCTAAGCCAAATCTTCCAAATGATTATGCTAGGGACTAGACCTAGGAGGTACAAGATTCTGGATTTCTTTCTTGCTTTGGCGGTCCAGATTTGAATCCGCTGGAATATTGTCTAATGAGTAGAATTGTCGACATCAAAAAGCCTGCTGAAGTGGCACCAAACCCGTGAAGCTATCTGACTCTGGCTGAATAGATGATCCAGATTTTCCACCCTATCAGAACCAGAAAAAGAGGGGTCCTGCTGTCCCCTGTTCGCCCGACTTTGAAACAGGGTTGCCGGTTGACGATCAGAATGGTGGCTGCTGGTTGGCGCGTGAAGGTGGTCGATTGGGGTGTTGAAATATTGATGCTGACCGCTGGGTTGCATCCCAGGCGTTGAAAGGAGTCTGCTCCGATGAGATATATGCCGGTTAGGGGAAGGAAGAGAGAGTGAAAGCTGGGACTGGGTCAGCGCCCCTGACGGGTTCTGGCTATTAGACACCTGCCGACAACACTCACAGCGAGAGGCCAGAGCGATGCCATGATCCTGCACAGCCTGGTCCACTGGGACAGCTTCATGTATTACTTTCCAAGCGAAAATGCTCATTTTCGAGGGGATGGATTTGTTCCAGATCCATTTGGCCCAATGGAGGATGGGTTGGTGATGCCTGATGCCATTCCAGGCTAACTTGACAGAAAGCTTCCCTGAAGAAGTTAGGTCCCAAAAGAGCCGATCAGTCCTGTCGATTATTGCCAGAGGGAGGGCTGAGATTGTCTGCAAAGCTGGAGAGGATACATAGGGCTGGATTTCTGACAGATTTTTAGAAGTAGGATGAGCAAAGAAATCCCTGACGGAAGCTTCCTTGAGATGAATGGGAATTGTTCTGACAGCTGCACCCGCAAGAAGGCCTTTACCCATCCAGTTCTGGACTAATTGAGTTTCCCTTCTCCTATCAGCCAACAAGAGTGTGAAATTGTAAATTGCAGAGATCTGAAGATCTCCTTCCAAGAAGGAGACGTGGTTAAGCCGTTAACTCCTTTTGCTGTTACGATCTTCTGATAATATTTTACAGAATAAAACTTGGCCCAAAGAGAGTTGCCTTGAATGAGACGCCACCCCATCTTGATTCTGAATGCTTGTGTGGTATCGCCAAACGTTCTTATGCTGAGACCTCCTTCCTGAATTGGGGTGCGCAAAGTTGACCATTTAATCCAATGCATCTTCTTTCCTCTCTCCGAAGATCCCCAGAAGAAATTAGCAAACGCCCGCTAAATGGTTTTGGAGACGGATTTGGGAATGAAAATGGCCGAGAGCATATGGATTGGGATACCGCTTAGGACGTGTTTGATCAACACCATCTTGGCTGCCTGGTTGAGAAGTTTGGCCTTCCAGCCCGTAATTTTGCTGATAATCTTTTGGGTGAATTGATGTAAAAGAGGGACCGGACACTTTCCTTTCGATAGAGGAACACCAAGATACATAGAAGGGAGTGACGCCTGCCTGAACCCCGTCAAGTTGTGAAGCTTCTGGGTCTTATTTTTTGTTGATTTCTTCGGAGTTATGAAAGATGTCTTGGAAGCATTCACTTTTTGGCCTGAGGCGTTCTCGTACTGGGTAATGAAATTAAGAAGAGATCGAACATTAGATAACCTGCCATTACAAAACAAAATAGCATCGTCAGCGAAAAAAAAGTGGGTGATAGTTGGGCAATTTTGGGGCAGCTTGTACGGCTGGCAGCATGCCGTGGAGAATAGCTTTGACAAGCCTCTGCTGAAGACTTCGGCCGCAAGGATGAAGATGGGTGGAGAAAGCGGATCGCCCTGCCTCAAGCCCCTTGAAGATTTAAAAAAACCAAAGTTTTTGCCATTGATCATCACTGAGAACTAAATGTCTTCCTAACAGCGCTGAACAGTCGATATCCATTAAGGATCAAAATCGAATTTGTTGAGAACCTGAACTATGAACCCTCATTCTAAACAATCGTACAAAAATCAAGTCAATCCGTGAATTTTGTGGGCCACACCACATACAGAAGTGGAGAGGGGCCGTGCACCATTAAAACATTCATAACCATTTTTGAGGGCCCATCGAGATGTGGTTTGAAAATCCAGCCCATCCATTATGTGTGTCCCACTTGAATGAGGGTTCAGACCAAGTTTCAGGTGCATGCAAAACTTAGGTGGGCCCCACCAAGTACTTTTATATGTTTTAACTGTGTCTTCACATAATTTTAGATGGTATGGCCCACCTAAGTTCCGTATACGGCTGATTTTTGGGATATCCCATAATTTAAAGGGGACCCATCAAATGCGGTGTTTGATGGTCGACACGCATCACGGTGGGGCCCACACAGCTCGACCTCACGGGAGCTTATCGTCAGCTCGAGCGCATTGTACCTTTTCCCATATATATATATATATATATATATATATATATATATATATATATATATATATATATATATATATAGAGGAATGCTCACTTGCACTCTCTAGGCTATATAAAAGAGGAATGCAAATCAAGGGAGGAACTGTTTCCTTATGTCATTACTACCCAGGATTTTGTATTGGGCTGAAAGTTGGGCTGGTGAGGCTTCAATGTGCCCCATGCCATTCAGATTTTGTACCAATGACATGTGTGTAAAGGTGCGCACAGGTGCTCACGGGAGAAGGTGCGCTGGTAAGCATTCTTCTCTCTATATATACATATTCTTTAATCATGGCTTTGTAACCCTATCAACAGGTTGGATGACAAATAAACATCACCATGGCCCTAGAAAGGTTTCATCGGTGGATGTCATTATCCCCACCGTTTCCTCTAGTGTGATCTACTTGAGCTTTTGATATATGCTTTAATTTCGAATTCTTAGCCTAAATGAGCTTGGAAAAAAGGATGGACGGTGTGGATAATATGCATACATCCACGGTGGAGCCCACAGAATTTACTCCTCAATGCGTAATCCGCTTCATTATGCCACCGTCTAGATGTAGGTTCCAGCGTATGTCGCCACCCTGTGGGGCCCACTTGCTGAAATGTCCAAAGGTTTAAGCCTTACATGTTCTCTTTGATACTATTTATTATTCCATGATCATGCTTTAGTGGTGATTGTCACCTTTGATTTTTAGAATTAAATGTCATCCATTGAAAAATTCATCTACAGATAGTAATACTTAAATCATTCATTCATGGAAAATTTCTTACGGTTCAGATCATTGAATCACTAAGTACATGAGGCCCTGGGAACACAATACTCGCTGGACGATGGGTTGCAACACGGGAATAACGCATTGGCACACGGTAACATCACAAGATGGGTCAAAGAATCAGGATCCACGGACAGAAAAATTCGTTTGTTGCAATATAATTAGGCTACATTATCACATATTGCATTTAATGCAGCGTGATGACAACGTAGTCAGTGATAACTGAACTAATAGCAATGCAGTAAAACAGGATAAACCTGTCGTGGGAAGCGGACGCAGATTGCGTCCTACCCCCGCCCGGACGGTAATCCGTCCGGGCAGGGCTCCCTGGGCCCACTGTGATGTAAGTTTTTTATCCACGCCGTTAATCTTTTCTCTCGTATCATTTTAAGGTATGAGATAAAAAATGAAGTAGGTCCAAAGGTCCAGTGGACCACACCAAAGGAAGTTGCAGTGATATGACACTCACCGTTGAAACATTTCCAATGGCCACCGTAATATTTTTCCCAACATTAATTTCTAAGGGCTACGTTGGTATTGAAACACGTTCGATAGCTTATTATTGTAATAAGAATGCATTTGACAAAGGAAAATCATGATCGAATGGAAGAAACAACTACTTCACAGATGATGATGTGACAATTCTACGTGTGCAACGATTATTCTCATGATGCTTCTCAAGAGCTTCTAAACAGTAGATGAGAGTTCAAAGCAAATGATCCCAACATTAATTTAAAACCCAACAACAACAACTCAACAATCAATCAATCTAGCTCAATGCTGTTTATCCTGTCTTCTATGACGTTTATCATCTCCACCGTTTATCAGCGTGCAACCCTTAGTTTTTACGAGTACGTGGCTCAATCTGTCCCTACCCTACGCTAGACCAACTTAATCATAACCAGTAGCTGTAATTTTCTTCTATCGGTGCCTGTGTGCAGATCTAAAGGAAGATCGGAGTTCTAGATATCATTAACCTATGCTCATACACTAGGTGAACAATAGCTTGTAACTTCGTCGTTACCCATTCCTCACTTATCAGTGCTCAGCTTGATTAAGCACCATACTGCTCTCAGTTAGGTCAATAATCTCATTTTAATGCTAAGTCTCGCTTTATTATATTCCTCTTAAAATTTTATTTGATCATATGATTATTGCACATTCGAAAGTCTTTAGTTTTTAATGCAAAAAATAACTCATTGGAGAAAGTGCCCTAACCTCTATAAATCACCTAATTAGTGCACTCGATAGTGGCATTTGATTTGAATCAAATCGTAAATCAATTCTGACATGCTTGTAAATCTTATATGCGTATATCACGTGGCCGAATTCCTTACAAACACATGATATACTAAAAAGGGCAAGTTCGTGAGAGAAATGGTGAAGGCTACACAAAGAAAAATAATACGCTACACACAAAAAAAATGGCTGTACGTAAACTGGGCTACTCAAAGTTGGAATCACAAACATAAGTAATTCCTTATACTCATTCAAGTATGCCTCCGGAGATACTTGGTTTAGTTGAACACGTAACTAACAATCTAACTCACCATAGGGTCTACTAAGTCTAGTGCCCGAGATGGATTGTTTACTCTTCCACATGTACAGTGAACATGTCTCTATCATATCTGGCCCTAACAATTATATCGTTCATGGTTGAAACCACCGACGCATATCGACCCAATGCAGATTGGTTACTGCCATCATCAATGCAACAAAAGATGGATGTGATGCGGTGAGATTTGATTGGTCAGCAAACTATGGTTAGAGATGGGTACACATAAAACATATTGGAATTAAAGTTGTCCACTCTAGTATGTACTAGATTGGCCCTGTTTTTGATGGAGGCCTGCCAGCTACCAAATCCCACTAGATTGCATCCGTCTCCCCCTCCGTTACTCTTCTTTGTGTATAGTGAACACACCTCGAACATATTAGGCCGCAATAATCAAGTTGGTCACCACTAAAACTAATGCATATCCAGCGGATACAAAATGGGTACTACACCCAGCATGACACAACAGGAAACATGCACAACGTGATAGGATTTGGTTGGCTGGCAGGCTTCTATCAAAGATGAATACCATATAAAGCATGTTGGAAAGTTATTTAGTAGTACACCGTATGAAGCATGTTGGAAAGTTATTTAGTAGTACTCTACTTGGCCCTATCTTTAACAAAGGCATGTGGGCTAAGCAAATCCCACCAAGTTGTCTCTGTCTCATGGGTAGTACCCAATCCACGTTCATATCCACCGTATGGACCCACAAACACAATCAGATGGCAGGGATATCTTGATCATAATGACCTTGGAGATGTCCATCCACAAGTCTTCCCGAATTTGAATGGGCTGGATGGTTGTATTTGTGTGCCCCTTAGCTGGATAAGTCACCACCTCTGCCAATGTGATGGTGAATTACATACTTGCTAAAGTGGTAATGAACTGCCATGTCGACTATAGGCACTGTTTACCTGCTAATTTCCTAGGAAGGAACTTAGGAATAGCATATGAGGCCCACATTAACTCAAGTTACACTTACAAAATTGTGGTACCCACTTTTTCTATGTTACAGTCTTCAAATTATATTGTTTGGACAATCGTAGCCTTTCATTCATGGACAGTACTTGTTTGTCGTTGATCATGGGATTTTATTTTTTAAATTTATTTTTAACTGTCCAATAACTATTCATCTATCCAAAAATCAGGAATACCTATAACTTTTTGGTTCGTGATACAATCAAAATTGGGAGGTATGATTTGGACAGTTTAACTTGAATTACAAATGGGTCCTACTCGTGACTTGGTGATAGACTCACTGTGGTGTGTGTGTGGGTAAGAAGGTGTGTGTAAAAAAATAAAAAATAAAATAAAAAACTTGAATTACATATATGCTGCTTATGCAATTTCTATTCCCCTGAGTATTATTAATTACATTGTGCCAGAGTATCAAGTTTTTCTCAAGGCTAACTGGTGCCAATGTACAGGCCACTACCTGTGCCATCATGGCTTAGGGTTACAAGATCCAACCCGTCCATTAGGTGGGGATCATTGTTAGTAAGCATTTGTATAAATTAGGCCATCCAGTTGCAAGAGTACCGGACACAATTTACGAAACAAAACAAATCTATGGCTGAACAAAACTTCACAAAGTGCTTCTAAATTGTGGCCCACTTGAAAAACAGACCAGACCGATCAATGGTCTATATGTCACCAATCAATATCCCAAATCAGATGATACGTGCCAAGTCGACCGAGTCAAGGCCGAGACCGGCCAGAGTCATTTCCACCATAGAGGTGAGGCGTACCGTATGATCTACTTACCAAAACGGGCACGTACAAAGTATAAGGAGAAGGAGAAATTTCCACCTTTGAACGGGTCTACTTAGACTATTGGCCATGCTAATCTAAAGTTAGATATGCAAATCTGGTTAGGTGGTTGACCGTCTACCAAAATACGTGTTCCCACATATGTTTTAGCTGGAGAACCAAGCTGTCAGTGGGTCGTCTCGCAGCCAACAGAGATATGGAGATTATCGTACGGAACTGCCACCCTTTTCCATTCATTTGGGAATTTGAGAGGTTTAATTTCAAAAGTGGAGCCCATTGTTTAGAGATTCAGAGCGTTGGTCTGGTGGGCCTCACTACACCACAGAATATATATTAGATAGGATACTTCCATTTGTAGGCTAAATATAAACTGATAATAAGTTGAAAAAAAATTAATGGTCTACGTTGAAGTGAAAAATGATCCAACAATTGTAGCTACTGACATGTGAGATTTTCCAAGCATGATCCATTCGGCTGGTACCAAACAGACCATTGGTGTGGATTAAAGAACCATGGCCTCTGGCTTGCATCTGCCTTTGCCTGGAAGGACTTGGTCTAGGCAGAGGCACTGTTTTAATAGTAGGTGTTTAATCCTCCACTCATTTTTACAATGTGATCCACTTAATTTTTGGATTCATCTTATTTTTAGGATCAGGCCTTACGACAAGCTCGCCAAGTGGACAGACAGTTTGGATCTAACTCATACCTCATGATAAGACCTACAAAATTTAGTGACATCAAAAGACCAGTACAGCTATACATGGACCAAGTTAGCTCACACTCAAAAAAGCTTGATTCGACTTGGTTCGAAACTGAGTTCAAACTAAGTTGAGCTGATTTTTTGAGCTCGAAAAAATTTTGAGTCGAGTTCGAGCTTGCCCGAGCTCGACTCAACTCGGATCGAACCCTGACTTGAATCGAACTCGGATGGAACTAATTCAGTGAATCGATTATTTTAATATTAATGTTGCTCACCAAATGTTTGGTGAAATGAATCAAGGAAGTGTCGGCTGGTAGCAAGGAATGTATGAATATGAAACATATTCCCTTGTATTTTGATTTTGATATTGTCCACCGAGTGTTTGATGAAATATTTGTAAATGACTATTGTGTTCGAGAATCTATCTTAGCTCGAATTGGACTGAGTTGCTAATTGAATTGAGCCAAGCTGGCTGGTCAGGCTCGATGACCGAACCATGTCCAGTTCAAGCTGAGGTCAGCCAATGGCCGAGCTCGACTCAGTTCGACTGTTTACAACTCTAAACCCAAGCCAAATCAGTAGTGTGTGATACACCGGCCAATTCGCTTCGAGTAGGCAATACAAATCCTGCATGGGAAAACAGAGTGTAGTTAGCGCGAGGTTTTCTAATAGCATGACTAGCCTATCGCTTCTACATGAGAAGACGATTGCGGCACTTGTCACGAACATCCCATCCATCCAACAGGCAGGTTCCACTACGTAAATGCCTGCACTCAAATCATTCGCCAGGTAGAGGTAGGTATGTGTAAACCAGATGCATGTGTCACTAGTAGATGGTCATGGCCAGAAATTTCCATGTGGGTATTTATGATAGCGTGTAGAATTTGCGTGTTGTACACGCACGGGATCCACGTACCGACTTCTTTCTGTATCCTCAGGTCGTAGAAATGTAATTCGAACGGGGAACTGGAGTACTGGTCAATCGTTACGTGTGGACAGTCTTATTGCCGCCATTTGTACAAGAGGGCCTGTCTTGATTGATCTAGATCGTTGATCTTATGAATCCCACAACAGATGTCTGATTGCCCAAGACTATTCTAGATTAAAAGATCCTAACCACGAAATCGTTGAACCTTTTTTGGGCCACTGCATGTAAAAAATCTATGTGTGGGTTACAGACAGATGGGTTAGAAATCCAGATTATGCACAGTAATATCTATGGTTGGGAAAAGGATGCCCATGGAATTACAAGGGTTGTACATGGTCTACGTTAGTGTGCATGGAATCCAACCTGTCTAGAATGGTAATCAAATTGTAAAAGTTGGATGCCCAAGTTATAGGCCGATCCAACCATCATATGTGGGCCATCACATGAATTTGAAGATTTTGGATGGTTGTTAATTTGTTTTCTATAGTGTGGCCCACGTGATGGTTGAAGAGGCCTGAATTTTTGGAGCATTTCATTGTCACAATAGTGCCTACTTAATAAGCTTATGGGATGAATACATACAACAAGGCCATCCGTACAAACTTCACAAATTGCTTCTAAAAATTGTGGCCCACTTGAAGAACAGACCAGTCCGATCAATGGTCTATATGACACCAATCAATATACCAGATAGGATGATACGTGCCGAGTCGACCGAGTCTAAGGCCGAGACCGGCCAGAGTCGTTTCTACCATAGAGGTGAGGCGTACCGTATTGTCTACTTACCGAAACGGGTACGTACAAAGTATAAGGAGAAGGAGAAATTTCCACCTTTGAACGGGTCTCATTAGACGATGGAAGAGGATTGTGTCCACCGTGATGTAAGCGTCTTATCCACGCCGTTTATACCTATTAACAGATCATTTTATGACATCATACAAAAAATGAAGGAGGTCCAGATCTCCAGTAGACCACATCAAAGGAAGCAGCGGTAATAATGACACCCACCATTGAAACCTAAGGGCCACTGCCATGTTTTTTTTTTTCTTACCATCCAACCTATTCATAAGGTCATGTAGACCTAGATGAAGTTAAAACACAAATATCAGCTTGATCCGAAACTTCTGCAGCTCCCAAGAAGTTTTTAATGGTAGGCCTTCAATCCCCACTTTGTGGCCCACTTAAGCCTTGGTTCTGCCTCATTTTGGTATTATTACGCATAATGATCTGGAAATAGAGATGGACGGCGTGGATAATACGTTTACATCACGGTGGCCCCCAAGCTCTGCCGGGACGGTGACGCAATCGGCTTCCTTATACCGTTGTACGATTGGCCATGATAATCTAAAGTTAGATATGCAAATCTGGTTGGGTGGTTGACCGTCCACCAAAATACGTGTTCTCACACATGTTTTAGCTGTCAGTGGGTGGTCTCGGCGTCTCGCAGCCATCCGAGACACTGAGACCATCATACGGAACTCCCGCCCTTTCCCATTCACCGGGGAATTTGAGAGGATTTCAAAAGTGGAGCCCATGCTTCAGAGATTTAGAGCGTTGGTCTGGTGGGCCTCACTATACCACAAAATATATTAGATAGGATACTTCCATTTGTAGGCTAAAGATAAACCAATATTAAGTGGAAAAAATGAATGGTCTACGTTGAAGTGAAAAATGATCCAACAATGGTAGCTACTGACATGTGAGATTTTCCAAGCATGATCCATTGGCTGGTACCAAACAGACCATTGGTGTGGATTCAAGAACCATGGCCCCCCGGCTTGCATCTGCCCTTTGCCTAGAAGGCCTTGGTCCAGGCAGGGGCTATGTGGGCTCATTGTGATGTATGTGATTTATCCACACCAATCATCCATTTTTCTATATCAATTTAAGACGTGAGCTCAAAACTAAGATAGATCTAAGACTCAAGGGGACCACTTAGTGTGGATTGAATGCCCACTACTAAAAACTTTTTAATGCCTACAAAAATTTTAATCAAGCTAATATAATAATTATTATTTTATTTATTTTCCTTGAAACCTGACCTTTTTCAACCATGGCAGTCATTATCACCGCTGCCTTGAGCAGTAGATCTACCTTAGTGTGGGCTAATACCTTAAAATGATCTGGCAAAATGATGAACCAGGAAAAAAGAGGTACATAATGGTGGGCCCCACAGAGCTGTGTCGTGCCTGGACCGAACTGAGGGGAAGTAGATATGTGTGGTGTGAGCACCAACGCTCCTTGAGCTTCGAGTTGTAAGAAGGGTTTAAAGGAGATCAAAGTTATATGGCCCCGACAATGATGTATTTATCATACCCACATGGTTCATCCATTTGGATGAGATCATTTCAGATTTTATCTAAAAAAATGAGTCATTTCAAAAGCTCAAGTAGACCACACCACAAATAGCAATGGGGACAATGATTCTCACAGTTAAAATATTCACAGCGTCCACCATAATAATTATTTTCCATCCAATCTGTCCATAAGGTCATGCGTACCTAAATGAAGATGGAAAACAAATATCATATTGATCCAAAGTTTATGTGATACCCACTAGGGTTTCAGTGGTAAGCGTTCAATCCTCCACTCATTTTTACAATGTGATCCACTTGATTTTTAGATCTGTCTTAGTTTTAGGTTTAGGCCTTATGACAAGCTCGGCAAGTGGATGGACAGTTTGGATATAACTCTTACCTCATGATAACTCCTACAGAATTTGGTGACGGCAAAACACTAGAACATCTGTACACAAACCGTGTTAGCTCGGTTAGCATGCTCGACTCAACTCAAAAAAGCTTGATTTGACTTATTTGAAATTGAGTTCGAGCCGAGTAAAGCTGATTTTTTGAGCTCGAAAAAATTTCAAGTCGAGTTCGAGCTTACCCAAGCTCGACTCAACTTGGATCGAGCCCTAACTCGAATCAAACCAGTTCAACGACTTAGTTATTTTGATATTGATGTTGCTCACCAAGTATTTGATGAAACAAATCAACAAAGCGTCAGCTGGTGATGAGGAAGGTATGGATATGAAACAAATATCCTTGTATCTCGGTTTTTTATCTAAGAAGGTATGAATATGAAACAAATATCCTTATATCTTGATTTTGATGTTGATTAGTTTGATGAAATACCTGTATTTCACCACTGCCGTTTTACATATTGTGAGAAATAATTAATTGAATGTGTACTTCATGTGTTTGAGAAAACTGCACAAGATCAATCTTGGCTTGAATGGGCCCGATTTGCTGACTGAACTGAGCTAGACAGTCAGGGTTGAGGGTCGAGCTGAGTCGAGTTTAAGCCAAGTCCTTACTCCTACCCGGGTGTAGACTCCCAGGAGTTTCAACACCAGGTCAAGGGTTCGACTACCCACCAGTAATCTCACAGCGTGCGTGTGTGGGGTGTGTGTGCGTGTGTGTGGGGTGTGTGCGCGTGTGTAAAAATAAAAAAAAAAAATAATAAAAAAAAAAAAAAAAAAAAAAAAAAAAAAAAAAAACTGGGGTCAGCTAGTAGCGGAGCCGTGTTGGGCTGTGCCAAGCTCAACTCAGTTTGACTCGTATACAACTTTAAACACCAGCTAGATCAATGGTGTGTGATACACCGGCGAATTCGCTTATGATGAGGCAATCCAAATCCTGCATGGGAAAACAGAGCTGGTTAGTGCGATGTTTTCTAATATCTTGACTAGCCTATCCCTTCTACATGAGAAGACAATTGCGGCACTTGTCACGAACATCCAATCCGTCCATCAGGTAAGTCCCACCACGTAGATGCCTGCATTCAAATCATTCGCCAGGTCGGTCCCATTGTGTAAACCAGATGCATGTGTCACTAGTAGATGGTCATGGCCAAAAATTTCTACCGTGTAGAATTTACGTGTCGCACGTACAGTGTACACGCACAGGATCCACCAACTTCTTTCTGTATCCTCAGGTCGCGTACATGTAATTCGAACGGGGAACTAGAGTCCTGGTTTAGGTGTGGACGTTCCTATTACCCCCATTTGTACAAGTGGGCCTGTCTTGATTGATCTAGATCGTTGATCTTATGAATCCCACAACAGGTGTCTGACTGCCCAAGACTATTCTAGATTAGAAGATCTTAACCACGAAATCGTTGAACCTTTTTGTGGGCCACTGCATGTTAAAAATCTACGTGTGGGTCACTGACAGACGTTTTAGAAATACAAATTCCAGAGATTTTTGAGAAATCCACCGTCCAGATTATGCACAGTAATATCTGTGGTCTGGAAGAGGATGCCCATGGAATTACAAGGGTTGTGCATGGTGTGCATAGAATCCATCCTGTCTGGAATTGTAATCAAATTGTAAAAGTAGGATACCCAAAATATAGGCCGATCCAACCATCATATGTGGACCATCACATGAATTTAAAGATTTTGAATGGTTGTTAATTTGTTTTCTATAGTGTAGCCACTTGATGGTTGAAGAGGCCTGATTTTTTGTAGCATTTCATTGTCACAATGGTGCCTACTTAATAAGCGTATGGGATGAATACATACAACACGGCCACCCGTACAAGCATAAAAGCACGTGAATAAGCTGTAAACAGGTGTTTAATATGCGAATGGACGGTAGATACAGTGAATCTCTGGAAGCAGACCTAGGTCGGCGGAACCGTGATCTTCATTTCTCCGACCAATTGAAAAGATCACATATAAGGATAACACAAATATCAATCGCAAACTTTCGTAGCCCTCGGGAAGTTTTTAACGATGGGTGTTCAATCACCACTGTTTCTGTGGTAGGGTCCACCTGAGAATTGGATCTTCTTCTTCATTTTACAGAATGAGCAAAAGTATGAGCTGAATAAAATGGATAAACGGTGTGGATATAAAACACATAAGTCACGGTGGGCCCACAGTCACACGGATCCAACGACCGCGCCCAAGGAGACGTCGATTGTCAACTCAAGCCAAGTAACTACTGGTCGGTGGTGCTATGTAGGCCTGATCATGACGTGTGTGTTTTATCCAGGCCGTTCAAACATTTTTCCATGAGCCCAAAAATGAGGTAGATCCAATCAAAAGGTGGACCATATCAGTGGAAAACAGTAGTGATTGAATGCCCTCCATTAAAAACTTCCCAATGCTAACCTTAATGTTTATTTGTCATCTAACCTGTATGTAGTCAAAACACAAATATGATCTTCATTTAAAACTTTTGTGATCAAGAAGTTTTTAATGGTGAGTATTCAATCAACACTGTTTCCTGTGATATAGTTCACTTGAGATTTGAACATGCCTCATTTTCTGGATAGTGCCATAAATTATTCTGAAAAAAATATGGACGGCGTGGATAAAACACATACAACATGGTGGGGCCCACAGAGTACGGGTGAGTGGGCAATCTGTGCACTGTCCAGGCGAATAACTTGGGAGACTTGGGAGTAAGCTTATTCCACGAAGACTTGGGAGATGAACCTGTCTGACAAATTTGGAAAATGACAGCTACATTGCGGTCGTATGCCTGACCAAATATGAACTGGCGAGTTATATTATACAGAAAATATCGGATACTCGGGCTTTCAGTATGTATAAACGGGGCCTTTGTACAATAATCTACACCATTGATCTGTTGGGCCCCACTACATATTGTCCACACCAGTTACAAAGCTTCATTTTTTAAGATCTAGCCATCAATTCAGAGCCCTATTCACTTGCATGTGGATCCATTGCTTATGACCGTCTGATTTTAGAGAACAAATTGTAATATTAGAATCATCCCGTGGAGAAGAAATTTGGAGGATGGACGACGATCCACAATGGGTTTCAAGAGTCCAATGGTCTGGATCAGCGGATCATGGCCCTTATCGTACAAAAATCCTAATCTTAGGATACAGTGCATGTTGTCCACGCGAGTATCGTATTAGTCGGAGAACGAAGAATCTCTATTTTTGTCAAAACCATGATAAGGGTATTCTCGTCATTCAAATGTATTTTATTTCCGAAAAGGGGCATGGCCGGTGCACCGGTCGGTTCCGTTTACGGCGAATGCATCATGATAGTAACGTCATTTTCAGCCGCTTCTAAAGGTATAGGGTAGGGCTGAAAGTTGGGCGGGTTCAACCCGACCGACCTGTGATCGACTCGACATTGGGTTGGGATCGGGCAAGATATATTGGGTCCGATCTCAAGTTTGCGCTATACAAACAGTAACTCAATAAAACTTGGGTTGGGCTTAGGTTAAGGTCTCGGTTGCCTAACCCAACCTGAACCCAATGAATATATTAGTTACTTATAAATTATGATAGAGTCATTTCCAAGAACTCAAGCTAACAAGATATACCGGATTTCTCTCTCCCAAATAAATTGCGTGCTATGCTACATGACTTTTAAAGGAGTAGTTATCCTATATTTTAGCTTATTTTTTAAAGAAAAAAATTAAGTTTCTTTTTGATGAATAATCACATATATAATTGATAAAATTATATATACAAAAAATATGTCTTATATTGAAATATAATAAATTAATGTTATAACAAAAATATTAGCAAGTACATACCCGACCAACCCGATCAACTCAATCGTGCCCGCTTGGGTTGAGAATTCTCAACCCAAGAATGGGTTGGGTTGGGTTGGGTTGGGTTGGGTTGAGCACCAACCCAACCGGAGCCGACCCGCCGACTTTCAGCCCTAGTACAGAGGCGCTACCGATGGCAATGAAAGAAATATTGTAAAAGAACAACGGGCAATCTTCGAATTAAAAGAATTCGATACTCAATTGCATTGGTATCTGTTTACCTACAGTCATCCTTATCCACAAGAAACAAAAGATGTCTTTTTTTTGTAGATTCAGTGCTCTAACCTACGTACGCCGTGGGTTCCATCCAAAACGAACCGATTTCTCTTTTCTACTTTAAAAAGAAACGACTTTCTCTCGACGTTTTTTCGATTTCCAGTGCGCTGCAGCTGGCAATGAAGTAGTGCGCTCGTTAGCAACAGCTTGTGGAATTCCCGAAATAACACCAGTCATCTTTTAATAAGGCAGTGCTTCTCTATCCGTTGTATTTACAAAAATACAGGACACGTCAGCTGAATCCGAGTCCATTCTGGAAACGAACTCATCACACGCGCGCTTTCTCTCGAAGGAAGGACGACGCTTGCGTGGGAATCCAGTTCAGCAGCCCACGCCTGGCAGTCGCCTTGAAGGGACACGTGGCGCCTAGGACCCCGCTCACCAGGTCGAGGTACACGTCCAGCTCGTGGCACGTGGCGACATTGCTGAGGAAGGGCGAGTCTCCGGTGCTGACTCGGAGCTCCTGTCCCACGTCAGCGTACGACCATCTCGTTTCCTTAAGCCGTTCCCGTATCCAGCTCGGCACGGCGTTTCCCTGCTGGCACTCCCGGATCTCTGCTACGTCATCCTCCAGTACGATGCCGGGGACCTTGGTGATGACATCGTGGGTATTGACGATGCGCAGCACCTTGCTTCCTTGTTGTTCCACGTGGGATCCGAAACTCTGGTTCCCGACACGTGGACCGCCGAAGGAGATAACAGTCACCAACGGCGACTGACGGAAGCTCGTCTTGATATCGTAGGCCGTTAGAACGGCGAGCGCAGCGCCGAGGCTGTGGCCCGTTACCGTTATGCTGATAGGCTCGTCCTTGTACTTTTCTAAAATGCGCCCCACCTCTTCCCTTACCTCCTCGCACAAGCTCCGGCGCGTGGGAGTGTTGGAAGTGTAAAGGCTCCAGAAACCACTCTCCACCATGGGCCCACAGTCCGACGTGGCGACGGGGAGGTGAGTCAGCATGGAACGCATGTTCTCCAGCCACTCCAGGCACGTGACCGTACCTCGGTAGGCGATGACCACGTCGCGCCTTCCTAGCCGTTTAATTTCCCTCTCGTCTTCTGTAACTGCCACGTAGCCTATCCAGCTTGACTGCTTGGAGAACCAACTAGGCGCCCTGTCGACCCAGCCTGGCATCTGGATGCCTGACGTGGCGTGTAGGTATTGGTAGTGTGGTAGCCGGCGTCGTGGATGCCAGAGAGAGGAAGTAGGTTGTGCTTGGAGAACCGACACGTGGCATACGATGGGGATGTGGCGTCGAAGTCGAAGGCGTTGTAAGCGGCTTGGACGAACTTTCCGTATCGGAGTATCTCAGCCCTTAGATTCTCATCAAGCGGTTCCAGCAAGCCTTCCCAGTTCCTGCAACCTTGGTACTCCGTCCACTTAGTCCCAAGCTTCACACGCTTGGAAAGCACGCAACAGCGAACGGATGACACGTGTTGGACGGTTGGGAGAGAGAACGGACGGACAGCGCCGATCGCCAGACTCATTTTCCACTCCACTCACTCTCTGTCTCACGCGGACATGGACGGCACTGGAATGCCCAACTTATCCTACGCACACTTGCGTAATGAAGATAAACTCAGCCAGTAATTATGTTCGATGTTCCCGGGGAGTGGGAGAAGGATTTCTCATATTTTTATAGGCAGAGAGAATGAGAGAGAGAGAGAGAGAGAGAGAGAGAGAGAGAGAGAGAGAGAGAGATATGGACGGTGGTGAGGCGTTTTTGGGTAGGTGTAGACTACGATCGATGTGGATTTGAGTCATAACTGGAAAAAACGGCAGAGGGGCCCAAGGGTAGAAGAGAGAGAGGAGAGAGAGAGAGAGAGGAGAGAGAGAGAGAGAGAGTAGAGAGAGAGAGAGAGAGAGAGAGAGTAGAGGAGAGGTCACGGTCGCGTCACAATTGGTGGGGCCCACACGAATCGCGTTTGACTCTGCCGCAAATATTTTGCGGAAATGACAAATGCTACTTTCCGACGGACTCGTGTGCCACGAGTGCCTACGAGTCGAAGCTCTCTCTCTCTCTCTCTCTCTCTCTCTCTCTTCGTTTTTTAATTCGTAGAGGAGAAGTTAGGCGTACTCGGGCGTGGCTTCGCTTGTCAAAGCCGTGATTCGAGCTCTCTCATTTTTTGTTGTTTTCCTCCTTTTTTCGGGCTTTTGCCAGAAATAACCCAATCTCTATGGTTCGTTACGGAATTTCGCTTTGTCTATGCCCTTACTTACGAGCCAATGGCGGACGGATATGGAAACGGATTGGCTAATCCCCCTGACACCAGCCAATGGCTGGTGGTCGGTGCTCTGTGGGCCCCACCATGATGTATTTGTTTCATCCATGCCGTCCATATATTTTTTAAGATCATTTTAATTTATGAAACCAAAGATGACGTATATATCAAACTCAAGTGGACCACATTACAGGAAACAGTTTTGAATGAGTATCGACCATTAAAAACATTTTGGGGCCATAAAAGTTTTGGATCAAGCTGATTTTTGTTTTGCCCTTCATCTGGGCCTGTATAACCTAATAAACAGATTGGATGTCAAATAAACAGTACAGTAGGCCTTAGGAGGATTTTAATGGTGGATATCCAATCACTACTGTTTTCATGTGGTGTGGTCCACCTGAGATTTATATCTCTCTAAATTTTAGAATCAAGCACTAAAATGATCTTTAAAAATGGATGAACGGAATGGATGAAACACATACATCATGGTGGGGCCACGGAGCACCGACCATCAGCCACGGGGCTGGTGGCAGGGGGAGCAGCCAATCCGTTCCCGACGGATATTAGATCATCAAAAGAAACGTGGCACTCACCCGGCTGTGGCGGCGAATTGCTAGGCGCATGCAAGAGATGTATGGTGTGTTTTTTGTTTTTTTTTTAAACGCATGCAAAGAACATGGGGTGTTTAGTCCAAGCGCCTGGTTTGGAATATGGATATAGATCTCATGATGTGAATGTGAATTAGACGCTCTGTCAATCTGCACCGTCTAACGCAACTGTTTTACGCGCTGCATGAAACACCCAAGCTACGTGGGTTCCGTTTCATATATGTAAAATCCTCTCTGTTCATTAAATGAAAACCAGTACTCATGTAAACAGTATAAAATTACTCTCAAAACAGATAAGTTCACACGTTGTGGCATGCTTTATTTTTATATCTAGCTGAATTTTTTTAATCTTATCGTTGTCTCGCTGAATTACACTGATTAACGAGATTGATGAAAGATACACTGAGTATATAACCTGAAAGGCAGAGTGGATTTTACATATACAAAGTATATCGAGCTGATATATATATATATATATATATATATATATATATATATATATATATATATATTATATATATATATATTATATATATATATATTCATGATTCAGAATGCGAGGTAGCTTGATGGGTCACTTCACCTTCTACTGGGGTGAATACCCAATATTAAAAACTTTTTGAGAGCGACAGGGTTTTTATTAACCTCTCCAACCTATTGATAAGCTGACAAATACCTTATGCAAGGACCACATAAATATCAGCCTGATCCAAACGTATTATGGCCACGAGAAGCGTTCTTGGTCAATTATCAGTGTTTTTTGGATGAGGATTTCCTGCAAAAGCCTTTGGTAGGAAATTCATGTACTGAACACCCATATCCATAGCTCAACTGGAAGACTGAGTGGAGATTAGAGCTGAAAGTCGGGCGGGTTGGGTTGGGTTGGGTCGGGTCGGGTTGGTGCTCAACCCTAACCCAACCCAAGGTTCTTATTTCTCAACCTTAACCCAACCCAACCCAACCCAACCCAATCTCGGGGTTGGGAATTCTCAACCCAAGCCCAACCCAAGCGGGCTCGGCCGGGTTGGTCAGGTATATACATGCTAATATTTTCATAATTACATTAATTTATTATATTTCAATATAGGACTTATTTTTGTATCTATAATTTTATTAATTATATATGTGATTATTCATTATAAAGAACTTCATTTTTTTTTCTTTAAAAAACAAGCTAAAATATAAGACAACTACTTTAAAAGTCATGTAACATAGCATGAAGTCTATTTGGGAGAGAGAAATCTAGCATAGCTTGTTAGCTTGAGTCCTTGGAAATGACGTGGATAAATGAGACTCAACATCACTAGTGTGCCTTCGACACAAAAGATTCACACTCAATTATAATTTATAAGTAATTTATATATTGATCGGGTTCGTGTTGGGTCGGGCAACCCGAGACCTCAACCCGAGCCCAACCCAAGTTTTATCGGGTTGGTGTTTGTATAGCCCAAGCTTAAGATCAGACCCGAAATATCTTGCTCGAGCCCAACCCAATGTCGGGTCGGTCGGGTTGAACCCGCCTAACTTTCAGCCCTAGTGGAGATACCTCGTTTCAACACTTGAGGTCTTGGCATCGATCTCTAGTGGGGGTGGCTAACATGGACTGTGTGTACTAACAAGCTAATCCAAAAAAAAAAAAAAAAAAATCATGCACTGAAAACTTGTGGCGCCCAACGTGATATTTGTGAGAAATCCACCCGGTTCATTCATTTTGTGAGCTCATTTTAGGGGGTGTTTGGTTGGTGGAATTGAATGGTATTGAATTCGGTTCATTCATTTTGTGAGCTCATTTTAGGGGGTGTTTGGTTGGTGGAATTGAATGGTATTGAATTGTATTAGATGAGATTAACATCATTATTGCACAATGATTTCATGTATGAAAATACTATGTTATTGTACCCATCCAATCCCATATTTGGGATACAATTTTTGCTACAGGAAAATACAGGATTAAGCAAAATCATGTTTGGTGGACCACGGAATTGTAATCAACGGACCAAATTCAAAACGGAGGTCGTTCACTTGTACACGTATATAACCATAATGTCATAGGCAAACGGTGTATATGGATGGATGGCATGGATAAACGCATGCATCAATGTGTGGCCCACATGTATAGTAGATTTCAAAATTCCACCTAATCCTACATAGGACCAAATGCAATTCCATATCCCACCTAATCCCAACCTTTCTCATCCAATGCAATTCTATCCCACTTAATCCTGCATAGGACCAAATGCAATTCCATCCCACCTAATCCCAACCTTTCTCATCCAATGCAATTCTATCCCACCTAATCCCATCTAATGCCGTGCGCCAAACGCCCCCTTAGGATATAAGGATTGAACCTCCAAGGTGGAAATATTCGTGGGGCCATAGAAGTTTTGAATCAGGCTAATATTTGTGTTTTTAATTCATCTACTAGGAATGATGTTATAAACAGTATGGATGGCATGCAAACATGACTGTAGACCCTAGGAAAGTTTCAATTCATCCTTCCCTACCCACCTTTTCCTTCAGTGCAGCGCACTTGAGTCTTGGATTTTGCTCATTTTTGGTCTATGCCCTAAAATGATCTCACAAAATGGGTGGACATGGTGAATTTCTTAAAAACATCATGGTAAGCCCCACCTACGTTTTCAGCACAAGAACTTTCTGTGAAAGGATTTTGCAGGAAATCTGCCTCAGTCTTAGTGTCACGTTCTAAAATGAGCTGCCAAAGCAGATGAACACTATAGATATAAGGCACATACATCACCATGGCCCTGCAGTCCATGATCCATCAAAGTTGCACCCCTTCCAAAAATGCTTTGCTAGCCTTATTTCTGGGAGTAGCATACGGTCCAATCAAATCCAGCCAGTCCAATGCTACTAAGCTAGTGGTGTTGGGATTACCACACAATCAGTTTTAGATAGAATAGCGATTACAGTACAAGGAAGCCCATAAGTAGAGATGATAAATAATTACAGCCATCCATCATTGAGCCCTATTTTGAATGGGCTATTGCGCAATAAGTACACTTATAGGCTTTTGACTTTAGGAGTTAAACATGAGCCACTGAAAGCTCTCTCTTTAATGGCCCACATTCAGTTATGTGTATCCTTCACCATAAATGCTTCCTAGGTAACGATTTCACTTGAACTAATTATTGCAATTTAATTCAATAGGACATCCAAACAAGCCCATGGTTTTTGAGCCACTACTATTTATTTTTGGATATACCCTTACACGTTGAAGAGCTGATCGAGCTCCTCTAAATAACGTGTTAAGTTATATTTTGCAATAGCAATCAACTATCCACTCAGCATGCATGTCAAATAGTACTGGGGCCCACTGGGATTTGGTAACATGTCATCCGTCCATTGGAGGACTTTTGCAAATTGGTTCTCATCAATCATATTCCGGTTCATTGTTTAACAACTACTAAAAAAATCCAACCAGCCCAAGTTTACTCGACCGGACTAGATTTCATCAAGACTCGAGCTTCTGATCACGACTCGGTCAAAACTCAAGAAAACTCCTACTCAACTCTATAAAAAAAACCAAAAAGAAATCTCAACAAAACCTTAAAAAACTCGTAAAATTCTATATCGAACACGGTGCAACTTGACATTATTTATATATAGATAAAACTATGGAAGAGAGAGAGAGAGAGAGCGAGAGAAGGTTGGGAGAAAGTTTCCTTATTGTTATTATTTTCATCCCTATGTATATACGTATATATAAGATTATACATGAAAGAATCCTTGATTGTAGTCCTTGATTGATTGGAGAATCCTTGATTGTAGTCCTTGATTGATTGGAGAATCCTTGATTGTAGTCCTTGATTGTAGTCTTTGATTGATTGGGGATCCTTGATTGTAGTCCTTGATTGAAGATACACTTTAATACTCCCCCTCAAGCCAATTGGAAGATATCGAGTATACCGAGCTTGGATAGTGCAAACTAAATAGTGCCAACTGCTTTGGTGAGAATATCCGCATGTTGCTTGGTCGTAGGAACAAACACCATACAAATCTACCCAAAAAGTAACTTCTCACGAATAAAATGACGATCAACTTCAATATGTTTTGTACGGTCATGGTGTATTGGATTATGAGCAATGCTAATCGCTGCTTTATTATCACAGTACAGAGTTGTTGGATTTGGAACATAAACTCCTAATTCCTGCAACAGTTTTTGTAGCCAGATCATCTCGCAAATACCATGTGCCATGGCATGGAACTCGGCCTCGGCACTAGAGCGAGCAACCACACTCTGCTTTTTGCTTCTCCAAGAAATAAGATTACCACCCAACATAGTGCAATATCCGGATGTAGAATGTCTATCGGTAACTGATCCGGCCCAGTCAGCATCCGTCCAACATTCAATCTGATTGTGACCCTGTTTACGAAAGATTAGACCCTTTCCAGGACAACCCTTCAAACACCGAAGAATACGAAGGTCGCCTCAAGATGAATTGAGCGAGGAGCATGCAAAAAACAGCTGACAACTCCTACAGCATAAGTAATATCAGGTCTAGTAAGGGAGAGATAAATTAGCTTCCCAACTAGACGCTGATACTGTGAGACATCTATAAGGGGCTCTCCTTCCACATCACCCAACTTATGGTTTTGCTCAATAGGTGTATCAGCTGGACGACATCCCAATTTGCCACACTCTTGTAAAAGATCCAAGGCATATTTACGTTGCAAGATAAAAATACTTGACTTTGATCTTGCAACTTCAATGCTAAGAAAATAATTCAGAGGAACAAGGTCTTTAATCTCGAAGCGATGTCGAAGATGAGACTTTAATTCTGAATGGCGATTGGATCGTTTCCGGTGATAACTATATCATCGACATAAACAATAAGAGCAGTAAAACTATCACCAATGTGTCTAATAAAAAGAGTATAATCTGCCGCACTTTGTCGATATCCAAAACCAATAACCACCCCCACTGAATTGGTCAAACCAAGCCCGAGGAGATTGGCGAAGTCCATATAGGG
Organism: Magnolia officinalis; assembly: GCA_021015155.1. NCBI lineage: Eukaryota > Viridiplantae > Streptophyta > Magnoliopsida > Magnoliales > Magnoliaceae > Magnolia > Magnolia officinalis. Next base: position 8,747,581 of record JAJHSJ010000007.1, read on the forward strand.
ATTTCTTTAAGAAACACACTTGCCCTTCATGGCCAGGAAACGAGATACTAGGTGGAGGAGTCATATACACCTCTTCTTAAAGATCCCTGTGAAGGAATGCATTTTTAACATCCAATTGATGAAGTTCCCAATCACTATTTGCAACCAAGGATAGTAAGACACGAATGGAATTCGTCTTTGCAACAGGAGCAAAGGTCTCATAATAATCAATCACATAGGTTTGTGTGTACCCTTTGCAACCAGTTGTGCTTTGTACCGATCCATAGTACCATCTGAATTATGCTTAACTGTAAACACCCAACGACACCCAACTGCCTTCTTCCCTCTGGGTAATGACACGAGTTCTCAAGTATCATTATGAGCCAAAGCTCTCATTTCTTCCTCCATTGCAGCCTTCCACTTAGGATTAGACATTGCTTCACGAACAGTAGAGGGAATCGTGACAGAAGAGACAGAAGCTAAGAACGCACGATAAGATGGTGACATAGCATGATATGTGACATAATTAGATAAATGATATTTAGTAGAAATTTGTCTTTTACCCTTTCGTAAAGCAATGAGAATCTCAAGGTCTGAAGCAAGAGGAGGAACATCAGAAGATTCTAACTCACCAGGTACTGGGAAAGGCATGGAATGATCTGATACAGGAGAAACGTTGCAGTGTTGTGAAGTAGGACTTCCTTCCAAAAACTGCAAGTCCTTATGTGGTCCTGCATGTACAACTGAGTCACCAGTAGTATGTTCATGATGTATAACTGACATAGGTGACATGAAAGACTTTAGAAAGGATACAGGCGGATCTGGGATGACAACAGGAAGAGGGACCTGTGATGGTTGGACATCACGGTCACAACAAGTGGCAAACCACTCCCCCTGCAAAGAAACTGGACCTGAATAGTAGGGCTGATTTTCAAAAAAGGAAACATCTTTGGAAACAAACCTCCGTCGATTGGGTGGGTGATAGCATTTGTATCCTTTTTGTGTGTTAAAGTAACCTAAAAATATACATTTTAGAGATTTTGGGTCAAGTTTGGAACGTTCCTGACCCAAATCTTGCACAAAACAAACACAACCAAAAATCTTGGGTGGAAGAATAAATTTTGTGTTACGAGGATGAAGAACAGAACAAGGAGTTTGAAAATTCAGCACACTAGAAGGTGTGCTGTTAATAATATAGCAAGCTGTCAAGACAGCTTCAGACCAAAAAAAATTTGGGAACGTTCATTGCAATGGAGATAGAACGAGCCAAATCAAGGATATGCCTATTCTTCCGTTCTAAACGACCATTTTGTTGTGGAGTTCTAACACAAGATGTTTGATGCTCAATACCACGATCTTCACATAACTTTTGGATTCCATAATTCGCATATTCAGTTCCATTATCAAAACGAAACACACGAATCTTTATATCAAATTGAGTCTGAACCATAGTAATAAAATTTTTAAAGATGTAATAAACTTCATCTTTGCGTTTCATAAGAAAGAGCCAGGTACAGTGACTGAAATCATCAATAAATAACACAAAGTATCCAAAACCCAAAAGAGACGGCACAGGAGCGGGTCCCCAAACATCAGAATGAACAAGTGAAAAAGGAGAACTACTAACTTTATTAGAACTCAAGGGATAAGTAGTTCTACAATGTTTGGACAATTGACAAATTTCACATTGAAAGTCAAAAACTGATTGACCAGAAAATAAAGCAAGAAGCAAATGTTTCATAAATGAAAAGGAAATGTGACCTAGCAGATTATGCCATAACATAATTTGATGTTTATTTGCTACTACGAGCTGACTCTGCAATGCACATGGTTGAAGCACACTTGGAGTTTGCGGATCATCGAAGATGTACAAACCATTAGCTTCACGTCCATTGCCAATCGTTTTCTTCGTTACCAGATCCTGAAAAAGACAATAAGATGGAAAAAATGTAACACTACAATTCAACGACCGTGTAATGCTACTGATAGATAAAAGATTGGTAGTGAGTTGAGGAACATGCAACACATCAGAGAGTGGTAGAGAGGGGGTAGCATTTATGAGTCATTTCCCTGCAACAGAAGAAAGAGATCCATCCGCTAACCGAACTTTATCTTTACCGGAACAAAGAGAATATGCACGAAAAAGAGAAGGCATATCGCTCATATATTATCAGATGCTCCTGAATCGATGATCCAGGATGGGGAAGGAACAATGGAGACAGTGTTCGCTGAAGCAAATGTACCTGCCTGTGCAAAAGTGGAGGTAGCTGTCTTTACGTCAAACTGTGCCATTAGGACCGGGAATCGATCCAGATCTTCTCGAGATATAGTAACATGATCAGATAGTGCAGCATGAGGGGCATGATTCTGAACCGGAATGTCAGCAATAGAGGCAGTCTAAGCGGACGGTGAGGATGCACTCCGATTCGCTTGTGGCAAGGTAGGCCCTTTCTGTGGAAACGGCCCTTTCTGTGGAAACCCATTAAGAAAATAGCAGAACTGTTTGGTATGTCCATATTTCTTGCAATGGTCACAAAAACGCTGGGAGTTCTTCTGATTCTTGCTTAGGCGAAAAGGAAACACAGGTGGCGATGATACTGTAAGTGTCACCAATGCTCTCCAACCCTGTCTGTTTACACCATTGCCGCTTTATCTCCAGGCTGGATCATTTCATGGCTCATAGAATAATGCCTATTTTCCTCAGAAAAAACATATGCATACACATCGCCTAAAAGTGGAAAATCATCTTTTCTGCTCAAAATCTGCACACGAGCAGTCTCATATTCCGGGTTCAAACCTGCAAGGAACTGATATACATGCTTCTCTTCAATAAACTTTGAAAAAATCTCTCCATCTTTGGGGCTTTCCCAATCGAAGGTCTGATATTGATCAAGTTCTTCCCATCTTTGTCGAAGAGTATTATAATACTCTAATAGGGTCTTCTCTCCCTGTTTGAGTTGGGAGGTCTCCACATCTAACTGATAGATGCGGGAAGCATTCTTCTTCGGAGAATATGTCCACTGCACAAGATCCCAGGTCTGTTTTGCAGTATGCAGAAACATATATGTATTCCCAATCTCCGGCTTCATAGAATGCAGAAACAATTGAATTCTCTGATTCCCATCATTCAACGGCTACCAAGTCTGATGTATAGGGTGCCTTAACTGCCCCTGTAATATATGTTATCTTCTCACGTCCAGAAATATAGAGCTTCGCAGATCTTGCCCATGTCAAGTAATTGGTTCCATCGAATTTGACGATGATAATCTGGAGAGTCGGACTCTCTTTCTTAATTACGAGGGGCTACGTAGAAGATAGAGGTGCAACAACAGTTTTTCCAACGAATGATCCGTCGTCCTCTATTGAAAAAAAAATCGCCAAAAACAAACAAACAACAACTAAATCTTGACACCGAAGAAAAAAAATATCAAATCATATCACCAGGCGTTGATTCAATCCAGATTATCAACCCTGGGAACAAAAAAAATTAAAAATATTAACCTTGCTTTAATTACAAGATAAAACTATGAAAGAGAGAGAGAGTGAGAGAAAGAAGGTTGGGAGAAAGCTTCTTTATTGTTATTATTTTCATCCCTATGTATACACGTATATATAAGATTACACATGAAAGAATCCTTGATTGTAGTTCTTGCTTGTAGTCTTTGATTGATTGGAGATCCTTGATTGTAGTCCTTGATTGAAAATACACTTTAATATATATAATTTTTAAATATTAAATAAGAGGATGATTTTAATTCCTTTTTATGGGCTTAGATAAAACAGCCATGCATGGACCCCACGTGTACAAACTTGCTGCGCAACAAGTTCCCTGTTGGTCACAATCGGGAGCAGATCGGGCTTCACACAACACGGTAAGGTCAAGCCCTAGTGTGGCAACATCTGGTTGGGCGAGCCTTGTGTGACATTCCTTAGAGTAAGTATTTGATTGAACCACTTTTAGACATGTTTTGTGTGACCTCTATCTAACCCCGCGTGCCACATGGTTCAATCAAACCTGGTCATTTTAGGGTTTCACCATGTTGGGTGAGACCTTAGCCCCACTAAATCAACTCCTATCACAAACAAAATCTAGCCCTCATTAAATAATACTGAAAAACTAAAAAATGGTTTGATTAATCAAGAAACTTGCTCTAGTTTCGAGTCAACTCAACTCGATTGGGTTTTGAATAGAGTCAAATTTTCAAGTTTTTAAAGTATGATCTAGTTGCATCTCACTAACGTCGTGACTTGGCTGTGACACCTCCACAATGTGGCCCACCAAATGGGTGATTTAGATCACTTCCGACAATTTATTTAATGTGTGTGGTGTGACAAATTTCGATGACTAGACCTAAAGGGAATAACATTATCATACTCACTGATAGAGTTGGGCATAGAGTTGAGTCAGACCGAGTTAGGGCTGACCCGACCTAACCTGAACTCGACCCAACTCGTTAACGAGTCCAGCATGCTTGACCTGATCCAAGTCCGGCCTAGCCTGGACTAAGCTGGACCAAGTCCGACCCGGTCACAAGGACTGAGTCGAGTCGAGTCAGCACCGAGTCTAGTTGAGTCAGCATTGAGTCAGGTCGAATTGAGCTTTTCTTTTCCTGTCATTTTTTTTCTACTTGAGCTGATTTACTGAGAATAAATATTGTTAAAGACTCAAAAGTAATTTGTAATAAAAAAATGAATAAAGTAAATAAACATTGTCAAAACTTGAAAGTATGTTCAAAATCTCATATGGAGTTCCACATACAAACCAATAAACCATTCATTAATTCAATATCCTTTTATATGATAAATGCCTTTGTGGCGTGTTACCCAAGTTATCTTGTCCATAATAGTAACCCCCTCCTCCACCTTTGTTATCAGAATCATCATTTGATTATCTTTTTATGGCTTAAAGTGCGGGAGAACTCTAGGTTGAGTCCGAGCTGGAGGTGTCTAAACGATGGTTATTTACCTCTTCTAAATCGGATGGTGGAGATGCCTTTCTATCGTCCTCATTCATACATTTAACGAGTTTTTTCAACATATTGTTATGATTTGATTTGTACGTGATTCTCAACCGCCTATAGAATGCAACGAGACTTTTAAGAAACTTTGACGATCCATCGCCTAGCCCCGAATGCCAATTCTAAGTTTTATTTTACTGCTTTTTTATAATCTTGTTATTCTTGTTCCCTTAATATTTTGTCTTCTTCTCTACTAAATGTGGGGGCTCTTCTTCTGCTTGACCATTCTTCAATTATAATAGGCTTACTTTTATATCTTTTATGGTTGGTTGTATTGGTTATAGGGGAAGGGGTGGTGGAAGTCTTTGTATTTAAATCGATAATGTCTCGAAATAAATCCTTGACTTCTAGATGAGATTTGCTATATAGGGCAACGTCTCCTCCCCAACAAGTCAAATGTAATTTTAACCGATTTATTTTGTTTACAAGTTATTTTCTACACAACGTGCATTGCAACTTTATATTTTTATCATGTGAGTAGACTTGAACGCTATAATCTAAAATATATTTTGATCAATCATCTTCTGATGACATATCTATAAGTATGAATTTTCAAAGAAAGAATATTTGGTTAGGTTGAGGCAACATAAATAATTAAGGAATGAAGATAAATAAACGCAATCAGTCAACCATATTGGATTTAAGCAACATTAATTCATTTAAAAGCATAAACGGAAAAAAAAAAAAAAAAAAAAAAAAAAAAAAAAAAAAAACATTAAAATATAGAAGTTGATAAGTAATAAGCATAGAAAATATCCATCCACCCTTCAAATGTTAAAATTCATGTACGCAAATAATAACTGTCAAATTGTCGTAAGCAAATGCAAGAGAAATAAAAAGGCATCGTCTCATCCTTCTTCATGCAATTTTTGCAGGTACTATCTCATCCTACTTCTCACTCACTTCTTTCTCGAACAGCACATCAATATATTTGCCTTCTCTCCAGATCGGGGCGCAGCCAATCCTGTGTATAAATGAGTGCTTCAACTGATTCCGGTGTAAGTGAGCTTTGATACTTGTTCACGACCTTACTTCCCGTGCTAAAAGTAAATTCTGATATCAATGTTGAAATTAGAATTGATAATATATCTCGTGTCATCAACAAGAGCACAGGGTATTGTGATTCATGAGCTTTCAACTTCCACCAGTCTAAAACATCAAATTCTTCGCCTTTGTACTTTACAAGTGGCTACTTGTGATAGTGGTCAAATTTTGTTTGGGTTGTCTATGTTTAGGTATCTATTTGTGTCATGAAAGACATGAAATCGTCGATCATTTTTCATTGTTTAGAGTTTAGAAATGGCTCAGCCCAAGCCAGCCTGTACACACCAAATCCAGCCCAAACACACTTGAGTCAGCCCAAACACACCACAACCAGCGCGGATGCACCACATGGTCCACACCCGGTTTCAACCACACCCTACCCTAATTTCACAAACCACCCAAATTAAAAATTAATAAAACAAAAACTATAGAAATTATCAAATTACATTTATTAGAGGTAGATCCAGGTGGTCAGGAAGGTGCGGATAGTTCGGATGAGTTGTTACGGCAGTGCATGAGTGGAGATGAGTGGCTGTCAGGCTCGAGAGATGAGGGAGGGAGTAGAGAGGGAGAGAGAGGGGAGTATATATATATATATAATATATATATATGTATAATATATAATATATATATATATTATATACACACACACACACACACAACACACACACACACACACCACACACACACACACACACACACCACTCAAACTTAAGTCAAGTCGGGTTTTGAATCGAGTCAAGTCTGAATGAGTTAGGTTTTGGGTCGAGTCGAGTTGAGTTATTAGGTGACTCAGACTCGACCCAATTAGAGTTTGGATCAGGTGAAGTCTACTCGGTTTGGATTGACTCACCCACTCAATTTGGATCAAGTCGGGTTTGAACAAGTTTGCCAAGTCGAGTTGTCCCGTGCTTAGCTCTACCTACTAACATACCTAAGAGCAAACACTGAATTTCTTTGGCACCATACCCATACTTGATACTGATAATAGAGATGTTCAATTAATATAGGCCGTTGAAGGCCTCCGACCTGGGTAAAGCTATTTGTCTCTTAATCCTATCTCTTCACCAGTCAACAATTATTCGGCCCTGATCATCAGCAAACATACACTACTACTGAGGTCTAGGATTCCTTCTCTGTGTGACCATGGTTCTATGGGGACGATGTGTACTCAGTCCATGGTGTAACGCCCATGAAATTTCAAATTTAATAATAAAATAATAATAATACTAAAGATTTTTATCTTATCTTATCTAATTTTTATCTTTATCTTACTTCTTATAATCTTATCTCTATCTTATCTTATCATTATCTTACTCATATCTCTAACTATTATCCCTTATATATACCCTTAACCATCCACGTATCTCTCAAGTCTCAATCCCTCAAATAACTTTTCCTTTTACAGAGTGTGTAAGAGTAATTCCACTTCAACTTAAATATTTAAGTAAAAGGCTACCTGCGACAACAGAGAAATGAAAAAAGAGAATTTTGGATAGCTTAGTGCAGGTATGTATATTGTCCTTCTTTTAGTATTTTTATACATTTAATGTAATTTGATTCGATGTATGCAATGAACGGTGTGGATCGGCCACACGTTCAATGCATTGAATTATGGGTAGATACGATGTAAAGGTGAGGGAAGTCTAAAATTCTTTAATTGTTATTGGTATGCATCTGGTCGAATTATATTAGATTTGTATGGATCATATGATCCCTAAGGCCAAAATATACAAGGGCCTTAATTTTCAGATCAATCTGACCATCGGATGGGCTACATTAGTCAGATCCATAAGTGTTTAATAAGGGAATCTTAGATTTTTGCGCAAGTATTGGTATCACTGTTCACACCCTAAGTAAAGGGTTGTGATGTAGTAATAATCTCGGTAAGACCGAGGTCGAATCCACATGGATTGAACCTTGTACGTAATCTAAAAGTAACTTGAACTAGAACTAGGCGAAGATGTGATTTAAATCAGGAATAATTAAGGAAATAATTATGAATTTTGATTAACTAAAAATTGTAAAATTCAAAGGAGAGAAACTAGGGTGCCAAGGATCCACTTGTAGAGATTAGGGAGCTCTATGCTTGATTCAAGAACACAACTGGATTTAGAGTCCTATCTTCATCCAGTTGGAAGATCATAATCCCTTAAAACACAAATATGAACTTCCTTTTGATCTACTTATCAAATAGAAGATAGGTATGAGAATTAGAATTGATTCCATCACAAAACCATGCCCATGAGACAAAGCAAACAACATAATTTAGCCAATCCATAACCAATCTAAGGGATGTATGAATGTTGGGGAGGATTCCATCATCCAACAATGCCCAGGAGACAATGATAAATAACAGGGTTCCCAAATTCACAAACCCTATAATGCAAGAACATGCTCAAAGCTATCGCAGATCCATTATAATTTAAGTCACAACAAACCATTAAAAATTGAAAACATTCCTATTAATCAAACAATAATCAAAAGTGAATTCAATTAAAACATGAATCCAAGCCATAGGCGCACAACCCATTACGCTACAAACTTCACCTCTTAACCCTAACAAAGAGGCTTAGCCCATCATAGACATGATGAGGCTAGGAAAAACATCAAAGCTAAAAGAAAATTAAAAGGAAAAAGAGAAGAAAAAAGGGAAACTCTTGTTGCCAGCCCGCTCCACGCCCAAAGGATTGCCTCCAAGGCTGCCCACGTCCAAGAATCAGATAATGATGCCTCTCTCCATCCCGTTCTTTCCTTTTATAGCCCCGCTGTAAGTCGGCTGGAAGTCGGCAATCCCAAATTTTCCTTGCGTAAGTCTTGTTTATGCAGTCAGAAATCCTCCAACGCAGCTTCTTGGTGCGTAGCAAAAGGGGCTGGGTGATCAGTTTTCCCATCAGTTAGTCAAAATGGAGAGGATCGGTTCCCTCCATGGAGTCTTGGACGACAGGATGACTGGTAGTTGGAGAAGTTAGGCTTTGTTGTGACCCCTTTTCTCAGACGTCCGTTTTCCAACAAACGGATTTGCGCTCGTGATTTTGTGACGAGAGTGTGCATGTACCTGGTCAGTTCTTGTATTCTTGATTGGACCTAATGAACGATTTGGATATTCAGAAGAACCATCCATGGTGGCTCACCTGATTCGTCCACAAGCTCTATTTGCGAAACAGAGCCTACGCATCTCGCGTTGTGTTGGTCGGTGGGCCCATGATCAGTGTCAGCGGTGAAATCCAATCCGTCCATTGGATTCGCCTCGAAAAACTGGTCGAACATGGTCGATTTCGAATCGGCTTTAATGCAGCCCATAAGATTCTCATTCTGCCGTCCATCTTGAGTTTGAATGAGATTTATATGTGTGCGCATGCATGGGAACAGAAGGAGACCTTGGCGAGGGTCTTGGCCACCCTACGGAGCAATTGGATAGTTCAGATCGTCCGTTTGGACGATGGTTGTGGTCCACTGTGATCAGCAAGCAAAATCCTCCCCGACCACTATGCATTTTTTTATGTCTTAAGAAGAAGAGTCAGTCGCACATGCTGACCGACTTTTGGATTTTCGGTGCACTTGTGCACCTTGAACATGTACTGTACGTGTGGGTCCCACGAAGATGTTTGTGAGAAATTTACTCCATCCATCCGTTTCATCCTCCCGTTTAAGGGGTTGAAGCTGAATTTAAAGCATATCCAGATATCAGGTGGGCCCCAAATCAGGATTTTAGGAGATGATCTATCCGTTGGGCCACTTCCAGAGGGATCCAATGGCTGATATTTGACGTGTACGGTTAATTTATTGTCCTCAAGCCATATACGAAGTTTCGAGCCAAACGGATTATGGGAACCCTGTGATCTTGCATTCAAGACGAATTTTAGGCTACTTGCACTTCAATCACTTGATTTTCTCGGATCTCTGGCGTGACTACGGAGCGTCAAATCTATGCTTTTAGTACCCTTTTTCAGTCCAGACTCTTAAATACACCTTGCAACACAACCACGATTAAAATGGGCCATTAAACAGTATCATGTTCGTAAAATCAGGTAATAACTGGGGTCTAATATGCAATATTTGAACCTCAACACAACCCCCAACTAGCATTTTGCTAGTCCCAAGCAAAGTATGCGAAAAAAAAAGTTGAGAATTACAGGACAATTTCTATAAACTCGAGTGATTTTTAAAAAATAATCCAGATACTAAAATTCTAAGATTCATGAATGTTGCGCATTACTTTCTCCTAGACTCAAGTGCACGGTAAACTTCATAATTAAGTTTAAAGTATTAATCCATCAATTAGAAAAAATTCTAAACATTGGGTTTCATGAGTGTATAGTGTAATCTTGGCTCAATTATCATCATTAAGAGATCCAATCGTCAATTTCATGATAACATTAATAATCAAAAGAGTATTCAGTACAACCCAAACCTAAACCAAAACTTGTTTTTCAGTTCTTCTTTTCATTCTTCCAACTTTTAATTTTTTCATCGATGGCTTTCACGCTATGTCAACCTTTTAAAGGTAAAGCTAAGGAGGGGAATCGATTCCTCACCTATAGGGAGCAAACCCATGGTGAAGACCATTCGCCCAACCCTTTCCAAATGCAACTATTTTTTAGCTTGGTATTTATTTATTTTTCTTTATTTTCAATTCTTTTTTTTTTATTGATCATGATGGGCAAATTTCTCAGGCTGGTTCCTTCCATACTTAGTGATTACCAAGTTAACCCTTAAATATTGAACTGAAACCTTAATGTGTAAACGAGATGTGACATGTGAAATCATGACTCAATCGATGTTTACAACTTCTAATCATGGATTAACAATTCGAACTTAACTGTGAAATCTAATAGATAACTGAATCTAAGAGTCATAAATCACTAACATTACGTATCTTATAATTCTAAATCAAGGATAACCGTCAAAATCACTTCGAATTCACAAGAATTTCCAGAAAAATTTTAAAAATTTTCCACAATGTTTGCTCAAGACCAAGAAAATACTAATTAGGTAATCTAATCTCTCATCCCCAACCTAAAATCTACATTGTCCTCGATGTAAAAGATATAAGCATGCAATGCACGTGAGACAACGAAATCGAAGGAGAAGTGATGGAAAGATAGTACCTGATAAAGGAGTTAAGAGGCTTCTTCCAAAGAGATCTCAGTGTGACGGTGGTTCGACACAAGACTCAATCCAACAAAAGAAAACTATCTTAAAACAACGACGTATAAAGCAAACTAACCTGATGACATAAAACCGACTATCCTAGAACAGCACCAGGCAACTATCCTAGTCTTATGAAAGCAGGGGAAAAACTACTCAGTCATGCTGCAATGTTCCTCTACCGTCCAGTATCTTAATAAATTTCTTAGTAGGTTTCTCAACCAGATCATCCAAAAGCCCTTTTTGCAATAGGCTTGGATGCCCTGGAGCATGAATGTCCAGAGAAACTTATGTACCTCAGCAAAAATTTACCTTTGATTCGCCTGAGGTATATCCAAAGTATATATGATTCACCTGTGTCAGAAAAAGTTTCAAAGTTAGTATCCCATGGTGAATCAAAGACTACAGGTAGATAAAATTCAAAAAAAAATATTAGGAAGTGATGTAGCTCCACACATTCCGAAGTTCCAGACTTCGGTTCCATTGTCAGCTCCTCCTCCTTTAATGGTAAACACTCAAGATCTGGGGAAGGAAAGGCTTCAGAATAAGGGTTTTCTCAGTCCATGACAACTATCGAGATATTGTCTTACAAAGCATTCACTATATCTTTTATAATGGGATCGTTTGAATCTGCAAAGTGTGCCAAGCAATCGTCCAAAGAGTTGAAAATTTTGGCTGAGAGTAACTTATTTTTCATATTGAAGCTCGTGATGATCTGCCCAAGGATTCCATCGTCTCTGAAAATGGATGGACGCATGCTCTCTTTCTCTTGTCCTACACAGACATAGTGAAAATCAACAAGGGAAGCATTGATGTGAACACTTTATTCATTGAAACTTCTGAATCGAGGCATTGAATTGTCACACGTGTACAGCTCAAATGATTGCCTCAACTAGGTGTGGTTTCAAATTCAGAGTCGTATCGAGCAACTCGTCCTTCTCCCGAATCATATCATCATTCAATTCAAGGGAGTGGTTCAAACATGTCTCATAAGAGTTAGAAGGGTCAGTTGTAAGGAGCTCATCTTTCACTTTTAAATCAGACATGTCAAGTGAGTAAAGTAGTTCATTATGACCGATCACTTCGTGTACATCTTAATCATTGACCTGGACCAAACTTGAGATTGATTCCAGGAAAATTTGGGCTGCACATTCATGATCGTCATCCCAATACTCATCATCGTTTAATTCCGTACAGTGCACTCTTGGGATGGGATCTCTTTCCTTACATTCTCTTTCTAAATTGGGTTAAGGTTCGAATAAAATAACATCTCCCTCATTATTGAAACCTAGTGTGTCATGTGAGTGAAGTATGTCATTATATTTGAAAGACACCCACGTCTCTTGATCATTCTTCTGAACCGTCATCAAGATCGACTCATCAAAAAATTGAATCATTTGCTCATTAATGGAATCCAACTCTTCATTTCAAATTCCAAAGTTCTCCAAAAGCAAGTTAGGATCCCTCTCCTTGCATTATGTTTCTGGACTGGGTTGAGGCTGGAGCAAGCTAGCCTCCACCATCTTATCAAGGCGCAAATTAAGCACTTCCAACATTTTTCTAATTTCTGCAAAATAGTCTATGTGACTCTGATATGGATTCTCTTGGATCGTTTCTGGTTGGATCGCAAAGGTAGGGGATCCAAGAGAATAATCATTATAACATGTTGTTGGTTCAACTTCCCAATTTTGATGTTTCCACTGGTTATAGTCATACGGATCATATGTGGGAGAATATAATGGTTGATAATAGTCTTCATTCCCATAATTATGATGGTTTGAGAAATGATGGAGAATATGATGGCGTAAGGACTTTGTAACTGATGGAGCGTAATATTCCAGTCGTTTCTCGATGATGGTTTGAGAAAAATCTTGAGATATAAGTTGAATTCCATCATAATCATTATACATTCCTCCCCAATATCTTTTATTCATCTCAGCATATTGACGTACCCACTCTTCCATGGTGAAACCCTAACTCTGAATCTAATCCTAAGAAAATAAAAGACAATATCCTACAGTAGTATGGAAAGTAAGAGGAGGAGAAGTTAGAAGGAAGTTACCAAATTAGAAGTTCCTATGTTAAGATCTTACAAAAGAAGACAAAAAAAATTAGTTTCAAAAAATAGAAATTCTAAAGTTAGAAAATTTCTAAAAACAAAAATAGAAAGTGAGTTTCTAAAAAAGGAAAGTTTCTAAACCTAGAAATAGAAAGCTAAGTTAGTTTCTAAAAATAAAAGAAATCCTGGAATTAGAAATTTTCTAAAAATAGAAAATAAAACCCTAATCCTAAAAATAGAAAATTAGAAAGAGATTACCAATTTAGAAGGTCTCTATCAGAATTCTACAAAACAGAAAAGTTAAGTTAATTTCTAAAAATCAAACAGAAAAGCCTAAACCTAGAATTGAAAGTAAAAAAAATCCTAATCTTTACCTAATTCTAAAACTAGTTAATCTCAATAAGCGTAACCATCAATCCCCGGCAACGGCGCCAAAAACTTGTTCACACCCCAAGTATAGGGTTGTGATGTAGTAATAATCTCGATAAGATCGAGGTCGAATCCACAGGGACTGAACCTTTTACGTAATCTAAAAGTAACTAGAACTAGAACTAGGCGAAGATGTGCTCTAAATCAGGAATAATTAAGGAAATAATTATGAATTTTGATTGACTAAAAATTGTAAAATTCAAAGAAGGGAAAGTAGGGTGCCAAGAATCCACTTGTATAAATCGGGGAGATATACGCTTGATTCAAGAACACAAGTGGATTTAGGTCCTATCTTCATCCAGTTGGAAGATAATCTATTAAAACACAAATATGAACTTCCTTTTGATCTACTTATCAAATAGAAGATAGGTATGAGAATTAGAATTGATTCCATCACAAAACCATGCCCATAAGACAAAGCAAACAACAGAATTTAGTCAATCCATAACCAATCTAAGGGATGTATGAATGTTGGGAACCCTGTTATTCACCAGGAGACGATGGTGAATAACAGGGTTCCCAAATTCACAAACCCTATAATGCTAAGAACATGCTCAAAGCTATCGCAGATCCATTGTAATTTAAGTCACAACAAACCATTAAAAATCGAAAGCATTTCTATTAATCAAACTAGAATCAAAAGTGAGTTCAATTAAAACATGAATCCAAGCCATAGGCACAACCCATCACTATACAAACTTCACCTCTTAACCCTAACTAAGAGGCTTAGCCCATCATAGACATGATGAGGCTAGGAAAAACGTCAAAGCTAAAAGAAAATCAAAAGGAAAAAGGGAAACTCTTGTTGTCAGCCCGCTCCACGCCCAAAGGATTGCCTCCAAGGCTGCCCACGTCCAATAATCGGATGATGATGCCTCTCTCCATCCCGTTCTTTCCTTTTATAGCCCTACCGTAAGTTGGCTGGAAGTCGGCAATCCCAAATTTTCCCTGCGTAAGTCTTATTTACGGAGTAAAAAATCCTCCAACGCAGCTTCTTGGTGCGTAGCGAAAGGGGTGGGGTGATCGGTTTTCCATTCAGTTAGTTAACATGGAGAGGATCGGTTCCCTCCATGGAGTCTTGGATGACAGGATGATTGGTAGTTAGAGAAGTTAGGCTTTGTTGTGACCCCTTTTCTCGGACGTCCATTTTCCAACAAACGGATTTATGGTCGTGATTTCGTGACGAAAGCATGCATGTACCTGGTCAGTTCTTATATTCTTGATTGGACTTGAGTGATGGACCTAATGAACAGTTTGGATATTCAAAAGAACCATCCGTGGTGGACCACCTGGTTCGTCTGCAAGCTCTGCTTGCGAAACAAAGCCTGCGCATCTCACACTATGTTGGTCAGTGGGTCCATGATTAGTGTCAGCGGTGAAATCCAGTCCGTCCATTAGATTCACCTCGAAAAACTGGTCAGACATGATCGATTTCGGATCGGCTTTAGTGCAGCCCATAAGATTCCCATTCTGTCGTCCATCTTGCGTTTGATCGAGATTTACATGTGTGCGCGTGCATGGGAATAGAAGGAGGCCTTGGCAAGGGTCTTGGCCACCCTACGGAGCAATTGGATGGTTCAGATCATCCGTTTGGACGATGGTTGTGGCCCACTATGATCAGCCAGCGAAATCCTCTCCGTCCGTTGTGCATTTTTTATGTCTTGAGAAGAAGAGTCGGTCAGCGCATGCTGATCGACTTTTGGATTTTCGGTGCACGTCTGGTGCACTTGTGCACCTTGCACATGCACTGTACGTGTGGGTCCCACAGAGATGTTCGTGAGAAATCTGTTCCGTCCATCTATTTCATCCTCCCATTTAAGGAGTTAAAGCTGAATTTGAAGCATATACAGATATCAGGCGGGCCCCAAATTAAGATTTTAAGAGATTATCTGTCCGTTGGGCCACTTTCAGAGGGATCCAATGGCTGAAATTTGATGTGTACGGTTAATTTATAGTCCTCAGGCCATATACGAAGTTTAGAGCCGAACGGATGGTGGGAACCCTATGATCTTACATTTAGGACGACTTTTAGGACACTTGCAGTTCAATCACTTGATTTTCTCGGATCTCTAGCATGTAAATTCTTCGATCTCAGTCCCCTGGGGTCCATCTCTTGCCTTGGTGACTACGGAACGTCAAATCCACCCTTTTAGTACCCCCTTTTCAGTCTAAGCTCCTAAATACACCTTGCAACACAACCACGATTAAAATGGGCCGTTAAACAGTATCATGTTCGTAAAATTAGGTAATAACTGGGGTCTAATATGTAATATTTAACCCTCAACAATCACTTGGCGTAGAAGGTTGAGATGGGTCATCAGTGTATGTGTGGTTAGATCCACCCCATCTATCTAATGTGTAGAGGTAAAACATGATAATACCTCAAGAATCTAAATAATCTAATCATCCAATGGGCCACCCCGATGAAGCAATTTTCATTCAATTTTATAATCTTAAAAAGAAAATAAAAGATAAAAATCTAAATAAAAGTTTTACTTATTTGATCATTTAGGATTTGGCCACCTTGGATGTTAATCTAAGGTGGGCCCCACCATGTAATAAAACTAGATGAATAATAATATCGTTCATATAATTGAATGACCTCGAAATTCAAACCAACCTAATTACATTGTGGAGTTTATACTAGAAGACTCAGGTGAGTAACCCAACGTGCCTCATGATTCTTTGGAATTAAAATAAATTGTTTATGATGGTTTAATTGATTGATATACTGACTTGAGTATTTTGTTACAATAATTGTACGTTAAATTTATATGTGAATATTCTGATCAAAACAACTATACCAAATATGAAAATGATACATTCATATATCATCCATCTTTCATTACATTTACATAATGCATGATCGATCCCAGGGGCCCTCCTTGGAAGAAATGTTGATCCTGATATAGCGTTACCAAATACGGGTTATGCCCAAGCCTACCGAAAGGTGAAAGCTTACCTAACGGGTGGATGCGGGTCAACGACCTCCAACTCAAGTAGATGGACGATCATCCCATCTGATGCATTCATACACAATTTGCGTCCATATCATTGTACATGCATTTTTTGTATTATTTTAATTGTTATGATTATGAATCATGCTGGGTTATTTCACTAAGCCTGGTAAGCTTACCTTTTTTTATGAAAAATCGTACAGATAAGCCATTAGCAGATGATATGGTGCAAGAACTGGAAGGATTTACCGCACATGAACACGACCCATGTGAAACGTGGCCATACTAGTCTGAAGATGAAGTGATGGCATTAGATCATTTCTAATTATGTAATTTATTTGCTATAATAGTTTGATTAGCGTATAATGCATATTAGTATTATTTTGAGATTTTAAGAAATTGTTTAGATTTATCTCATTAAAACAATGTTAGTCTGGAATAAACATATTTATAATAAGATGATATGATAAATGAATGATTTTTAAGATGTAAATTATTTTAAGGGTCGTCAAGATTTATATATGCTTGGTTAATTGGTGCTAAGTGTTATGTATGTGTGATTGGAGTTGGGGTGGAACTTAGACTGAATGTAATTATCACATCTGATTAAACTGATTAAGAAATTGAGTTAGTACACTTTGTGTAAGAGTTACGACTCGGTTCTAAGGGTGCACACTCTGTACTTGAATTTCAGGGCGTGACACATGGGCTCCCATATTTGAAGAAGAAGTTTCACATGACATCCAACTCGTCCAAAAGCCATTCCCACCCTAAACCACCTAGTGCAAAAATGAAACCACTCTGCTAATTAGGTGGGCCACGCATCTAAGTTCAATGAGAAAGGAGGCTAATTGTTGTTTCCAGCACTGTGGCCAATGAATGAATTTGCTTCAATTTTTGTTAGGTATTCTTCATGGTAGGGCCAAAATGTTTAACGGGTTGGATTTTGTAATAGCTCAATGGATTAATGCTTAACCATTAGTTGGACGGTAACTTTTCTTCCAACTAGTTGGTCTTTTTTTTAAGATCCCAACCCTTATATTGTTGGACTATTATATTTCCCATCGACTATAAATATTTTATTTTATTTCACTTTAACCATCTATTGCAATGCCATTTTTATAAGGGATGTGATCTTGCAATAAGGATTATTTTTTTAGGCTTCCGCAATCCGCGGTAGCACGAATCAAGCCAATGGATTGGATCACCTAATCATGGCCACACATGCATGAAATCCTGGCATGAGAAAAACTGTGCCTGTGCTGAAGCACTTTATCATTTCTGTTGACTAGTACTATAAACCATTTCTTTACGGAGTACCCAGTGGCTAGTACACCGACCTCAATGTGCGGCCTGCGTGGTACCTTATTGCAGGTACAATGACTTCAACGTGCCCTATCCATGTAAGAAAAAATGGATTTTAATAAATGAGTTAGTGGACTTTGATTGAACTCTTCAACAGTCATGTTTGTACAGAATTCAAAATAAATGATTGGGTTGATGCAAAACCTCTAAGTACAAAGGGCATGTTTGGTCGGTGGAATTGAATGGGATTGAATTGTATTAGATGAGATTAACATCATTATTGCACAATGATTACATGTATGGAAAATACCTAATTAAAATTTTGTTAAGGGAAAATAGCTAATTAAACAAAATCATGTTTGGTGGACCATGGAATTGTAATCAACGGATGTCTTTCACTTGTACACATATATAACCAAAATGTCAAACGGTGTATATGGATGGATGGCATGGATAAATGCATTCATCAATGTGGGACCCATATGTGTAGTGGATTTTAAAATCCATGAAAGTCCAGCAAAGGACCAAATGCAACTCCATGTGACTAAACGCAATTCCATCCCACATAATCCCAACCTTTCCCATTCTCTCCAAATGCGGGATGGAATTGCAGGGAACCAAGTGGAATTCTACCCCACCTAATCCCATCTAATACCCTACACCAAACGCCCGCGCTAAAGTTCTATCCAATTAAATTTCCTTGATAGTGTCCAAAATGGAAAAATGAAATAGATATTCGTTATCCACTGTGACAAGTGTTGCCGAGATTTTGAAAATATCTTGATATTTTTTATATTTCATGAAGAGATTATTTTAGAAAAATATTACTGTCAGAATATCATGATACTTTCAAAATCTTGGTTGTTTTTAATTTTTCATGATTTTTTATTTTTTGAAATTTTAACAAATTAAATATTTAAAAGTTTAACTTAATTAGTTCATTTTTCTCTATATTTTAAACTTTTTTTTAAAATTACTTACTAATTTATAGTAATGTTTTTTAATATTCTATTTTCAACAAGATTTTTTCAATAAAAGTACAAGTAAAACTGCGATCTCAAAAACTCTTAAGAAGTTTCCGCACTAAGAAATTGCCAAAAATGAGATTATTCTTATGATCCTTTGGAAATTGAATAGGAATGCAACTGTTTGAACCGGCCCAGAACCACCGATACCAATTTGAACAAAGATTATTTAAGGGCCGTGTTTTTTTTATTATTATTTTGGGCCATGTTTTTACCATCCACTTGCACATGTACTCATTTGTCTCATGAATGTGAGCTCTAATCCATCCATTATCTTTCCCATTGAATATCCCTCCTTTGGGTCCTTACTCATGTCTGGGTGGTAGACTCACAAGTGTTAGAAATTATACAGATTAATATAATTTCTATATAATGTGGAGACTGAAACTTGTAAATAAATCTAAAATATAGATAGGCTGAAGCACGTCTGAAATGCTGTCGTTAAAGCATTATTTGCCCCTACTCAAGTGAATTGAGTAAGATGATAGGTTGCAGGTAAATTGCTTCTAGGATACGACAAGCCTGGTGTGAGTCTGCGTTCAGCAAACACGAAGGCCCACCTATTGGAACTCAATTACACAATTTCTGGCAGTATTACAATAGAAGAGAAAAATCCCAAAAGAAGAAGAAAGGAATAGAAAAATGGTTTCGACTTCGACCACTACACTGGTCAGTTCAAATCTTCAGCCGCTAGTTCAATTGAACCGTCCTAAACCACACCGTTGGTCTGTTCTTGAAGAGAAGGTTCAAGCCTTGCTGTGTTGCTGGAAACATTGGAGTATAGTAGTGGAGCTGTTGGCTGTCTCAGTTGGTATGGGTTTGCTGGAGTGAGTTGAGATGGTTTGGAAACTCATCCAGACCCTCTATTTATAGGCTATGGTGGCTAGGGGGTTATGGTCCAGAGACTTAAATTCCATTAAGCCATTTCTGGCTGTTGGAAAACTAGCCGTTTTATGGCCATTTTCTGACTGTTGTGCATGAGCCATTAATCTGCTGCATGCTGACTGTTGTGAGATAACAGCTAGCTGTTTTCTAGTTGTTGGGCTAGCCATGTAGCAGTTACAGCTGGACTGTGCACTAATGGCTCAGCTGTTACAGTTTCTGTTATAACAGCTCTTTTCAGTTCCTCTATTTATACTAAGAGATCTTTCACCCAGTCCTTTAGTCTCTCTGCTAACCTGCCACCCGCCATAGTCACTTAGTCACACCGCGACTCACACACGTCTCGCTTCGGTTCGCTCAAGGTCGCGAAGGAACGATCCTCTGCGACATGATGCGGACGTGCAAAGTGCAAAGTGCGCCACTAGCGCCTCTACAGCCATACTGCCTCACATGCCCACGCCCTCGCACTGAGTTCGAGTCCGAGCCCGAGCGCGCGCGTGGGTGTAGCACTGAAACACGTAAGGTCCATAGTCCTTGGACTAGGTAGGTAAATATTATAATACTCCATATCCTTCATATAAACCACTTTTTCTTCTCTTCCCTTTCCCATGTGGGACTATTCCCAAAACCAGGAAAAAAGTATTTTCCAAACACTTTTTCAAATATTTTTATATATTATTTTATCAAAATATATTTTATTAAAATCAATATTTTGCAAGAATCCCCCACTTGATTTTTTAGAAAATATATTTTCTCGATTAAACATTTCTGCCAGAATCATCAGCTTATATGCATAAAGAAAGATATCTTTCAATTTTAATCTTCCCTTAATGTAAGTATCTCAAAACTCTGTTGAAATGACTGGTAGCCGTAGCGTTGAACCAGTTATTCCTAGATAACAGAGTTGGAGAAACCACACACATATTCGCTATGTATTTGTTAGAGTTCCCACAATTTTGCTCAGCACAATTAATGGTCATGTGCTTATCCTAATTCGTGAACGATCCCGAGAGAAAAATCCTAACTCTCATGAGAGACGGCACCATCTCTACGTTCATATAGGTGAAATCCTTCCAATGTCTCCGTTACTATAAGACACTTGTTCTATAGACTGGATTTCATTAAGATAGACTGGATTTCTTTAAGAGTTCTAAGACTCAACCCTCTTTCGTAACGCTCAGCACTTATCTATTATGGATGAGGTTTTATAATTTAGTACTAAAAACTTTCCACATATCAATGACTTGTTCTTACCCATTGAACCCAAAATTATAGATTTTCTTACTTTAGGTTGGGTTACCATCACTAGTGGAACTTTGGTTGAAGAGTTTCAACCCCATCCCTCTAGATGTAGCCTTTACTACTTCTCTTAGTAGAGGTTTAGTGAAAGGATCTGTCAGGTTATTGCTTGATTTCACATAGGAAATAGCAATGATTCCATCTCGAATTAATTGTCTGACATAATCATTTCAAGACTGATATGTCTAGACTTACCATTATAAGTGCCGCTATAGGCTCTAGCTAACGTGGCTTCACTATCACAAACTTTGGTTGAAGATTTTCAACCCCATCCCTCTAGATGTAGCCTTTACTACCTCTCTTGGTAGAGGTTTAATGAAAGGATCTGTCAAGTTATTGCTTGATTTCACATAGGAAATAGTAATGATTCCATCTTGAATTAATTGTCTGACATAATCATGTCGAAGACTGATATGTCTAGACATACCATTATAAGTGCCGTTATATGCTCTAGCTAACGTGGCTTCACTATCACAATGTAGTGACACAGCCGATATAGGCTTTATACAGAAAGAGATTTCTAATAGAAGATTCCTTAGCCACTCAGCCTCTTTGCCTATTGCAGTCAGGGCTATGAATTCAGATTCCATAGTCAAGTGTGTTATGCAAATCTGTTTCTTGGATCCCCAAGATACAGCTACACCTCCTAGGGTGAATACCCACCCTGTAGTAGACTTGTTATCCCCTTCACTTGATATCCAGCTCACATCGGTATATCCTTCCAATACGGCAGGAAACTCTGAATAAAATAGTCATAAGTCTTTGGTTGCTCTTAAGTAACCAAGGACTCTAATAATTACATTCCAGTGTTCAGTATTGGGGTTACTAGTAAACCTACTAAGTTTACTCACGGCATATGTGATATCTGGTCTAGTGCATTGCATAGCATACATAAGACTCTCTATAGCACTCGCATATTCTAATTGTGCAATTATTCTTCCGGTATTTTCTTTTAGCTTGATACTTGGATCAAACGGAGTTTTTGCTTCTTTTATATTTAGATAGTTAAACTTGTGTAGTATCTTCTCAATATAATGAGATTGACACAAAGCATAACCCCTACAATGATTTTTAACTTTGATACCTAAAATGGTATCAACTTGTCCAAGATCCTTCATTTTGAATACGGAAGATAGAAACCTCTTTGTTTCAATCACACCTTCCATTTTATTACTTATTATTAACATGTCATCAACATATAGAAAAATAATAATGATACAACTACCATCTACTTTAGAATATATGCATTCGTCAGATACATTATGCATGAAATCATGAGATAATATTTTGGAATCAAACTTCTCATGTCATTGTTTTGGTGCTTGTTTTAATCCATACAAAGATTTGACTAATCTACATACTTTATTTTCATTTCCTGATAGAACGAAACCTTCAAGTTGTTCCATGTATACCTCCTCATTGAGGTCACCATTCAGGAATGCGGTCTTTACATCCATTTGGTGGATGTGAAGATGATGTATAGAAGTTAGCCAAATAATATCTTAATGGATGTTATCCTAGCTACAGGAGAGTACGTGTTAAAGTAATTTATCCCTTCTTTTTGTCTAAAACCCTTAGCTACTAGTCGAGCTTTAAAGGTTTGGATAGTCCCATCTGATATTTCTTTCTAAATACTCACTTACAACCTATGAGTCTAGAACCTAGAGATAAGTTAACTAGTTCCCATGTTTAATTTGATAGTATGGATTTCATTTCATCGTTTATAGCTTCTTTCCAGAAAGTTGAGTCTCTAGAGGATATAGCCTCTTTATATGTTTTAGGGTCATCTACTATAGTCATTACTATAGGTATTTTTCTTATAACATTTTCTCTATCTCCATCTACAATATGAAAAATGATGCGTTGTGAGTCTATGTAGTCATCTCCTAGACTCTTTTCTATTCTTGTCCTTTGACTCCTACAAGGTTCAATAGGAGCTTTCACTATCTGTGGAGCTGTGTTATCTTGTTCTCTATTAGGAGTTTGGATTTCATTATCCTTTGACTCCAAGGATAGTGAGTTCTCAAAGAATTCAACGTCTCTTGATTTTACTATTGTATTAGACTTCATGTCTAGAAGTTTATAAGCTTTACTATTTTGTGCATACCCTACGAAGGCACACTTAATAGCTTTTGGTCCTAACTTAGTTCTTTTTGGATCAAGGGTTCTGCAATATGCAAGACACCCCCACACTTTTAGATATCCTAGGTTAGGTTTTCTACCTCTTCATGTTTCATATGAAGATATTTTATATTTTTTAGACGGAATTCTGTTTATTATATGGCATGCTGCAAGCAGTGTCTCACCCCATAGACTTAGTGGCAACTTTGCTCTTATCAGCATTGAGTTGACCATCTCTACTAATGTTCTATTCTTCCTTTCAGCTATTCTGTTTTGTTGAGGTGTGTATGGAGTAGTACATTGATGTATCAGCCCATGTTCTTCACAGAAGTTATCGAATTCATTGGAGAAGTATTCTCGTCGTCTATCGCTACGGAGAATTTTTATCTTCTTATTTAGTTGATTCTCTACTTCTGTTTTATATATTTTAAACATGTTCAATGCTTCATCTTTGCTCTTTAATAGGTACACATACACATATCTAGAGCAATCATATATAAAGGTTATGAAGTACCGTTTACCTCCACGAGTAAGAATGTCGTTTAACTCACAGATATCACTGTGCATAAGATCCAATACTTGAGACGATCTTTCAACACTTGAAAAGGTTTCTTCGTCATTTTGGATCGTATACACACTTCACATTTATCAGTTTCATTATCTGTGTATGAGATTAAACCATTCTTAGCCATGAACTTCAAGGTACTATATCCTATATGGGCTATCCTATCATGCCACAGTCCAGTGGATTTAACCATATACGCAGAAGTGTTACTTTCATTCAGAGAAAACTTGACCATCCCGTTACAAGCATATCTCTTTTCGATAAAATTCTCATTCTTGGACAGAATCAGTTTACCTAACTCGTACAGTACCCTTATGCCTGGTTTACCTAGAAGATCCCCAGAAACTAAGTTTCGCCTCATGTCTGGGACGTACAGTACATTAGTCAGAATCACTTTCTTTCTAGAGGTGAATATCAGTTCGACAGTTCCTTTGCCGACGACCTTCGATCGAACTTCATTACCCATTTGGACTTCTTGACCATCGGTCAATTCATTATAGGTCTTGAAGGCTGATTTGTCGTAGCACACATGTACTGTAGCGACAGTATCATACCACCAACCTGAAACTTTGCCTTGGATAGTATTCACCTCAGTGATTAAATCCACTATATCGCCTTCTTCTACTGCACTTACCTCTTTTTTAAATTTACGATATCGGCATACTCGAGCATAGTTCCCGATTTTCCCACAGACATGACATGGGCCTTTGAACTTTCCGTTCTTCTTTTGGGCATTTTTCTTGAATTTCCTTTTATTGGGTTTCAGGGAATCGTCCTTATTGGGATTCTTGTTATTAATTTTCTCTACTGCATGTACCTTGGACGAGGTATTCCCGTTATCATTCTTTCTGTCGCGCTTATGGGATTCTTTCTCAATTCTAAGGTATTTCTGGATCTGTTCCAGTGTGTAGTCCTCAGTTTTATGCAGCAACTTTTTTCTAGTCTTTCCACATCGGTGGCAATTTCGCGATTATAGCCCCGACTTGGAATGATTCAGGAAGATCGATTTTGATTGCTTTGATTTCGTTAACTACTAGCTGCAGTTCTTGGATTTGGGACAGCAGCGGTTTGTTATCTACCATGTTGAAGTAAAAATACCTGGCGATGAGAAACTTGTTGGTACCTTCTTCTTCAGCCTTGTATTTTAACTCCAGAGCGGCATAGATCTCCTTTGCTGATGACGTCTGTTGGTACAGATCGTACAGACGGTCGGAGAGAGCGTTCAGAATGTGTCCTCGACACAAGAGTTCGTCTTAGGCTTGTTTAACGCGGGCTTCCACCTGTTCAGGTGTGTCGTTGTCGGTTGCTTCAGGTAGCGCTTGTAAATTAGGATCTAAAATGTAGTAGATCTTTAGTGCCGTCAGGAGAAATTTCAGTTTGTCTTACAATCTTATAAAATTGGTTCCATCGAACCGATCAAGACGTATCAAATCCTGATTCATCAGCTTGATGAATGAAATACTATCGGCTTCTATTACTAAATAACGCTTTAAGATTGTTGAAAATTATACAAATTAATATAATTTCTGTATAATGTGGAGACCGAAAATTACAAATAAATCTGAAATATGGACAGGCTGAAGCACGTCTGAAATGTTGTCCTTAAAGCTTTATTTGCCCCTACTCAAGTGAAATGAGTAAGCTGATAGGTTGCAAGCAAATTGCTTCTAGGATACGACGAGCCTGGTGTGGGTCTGCGTTCAGCAAACACGAAGGCCCACCTATTGGAACTCAATTACACAATTTCTGGTAGTATTACAATAGAAGAGAAAAATCCCAAAAGAAGAAGAAAGGAATAGAAAAATGGTTTCGACTTCGACCACTACACTGGTCAGTTCAAATCTTCAGCCGCTGGTTCAATTAAACCGTCCTAGACCACACTGTTGGTCTGTTCTTGAAGCTAAGGTTCAAGCCTTGTTGTGTTGCTGGAAACACTGGAGTATAGGAGTGGAGCTATTGGCTGTCTCAGTTCGTATGGGTTTGCTGGAGTGAGTTGAGATGGTTTGGAAACCCATCTAGACCCTCTATTTATAGGCTATGGTAGCTAGGGGGTTATGGTCCAGATACTTAAATTCCATTAAGCCATTTCTGGCTGTTGAAAAACTAGCCGTTTTATGGCTGTTTTCTGACTGTTGTGCATGGGTCATTAATCTACTGCATGCTGACTGTTGTGAGACAACAGCTAGCCATTTTCTAGCTGTTGGGCTAGCCATGCAGCAGTTACAGCTAGTCCCTTCACTAATGGCTCAACTGTTACATTTTCTGCTGCAACAGCTCTTTTCAGTCCCTCTATTTATACTGAGAGATCTCTGCTCTCTCAGTCCTTTAGTCTTTCTGCTAACCAGCCACCCGCCATAGTCATTTAGTCGCACCGCGACTCGCACACGGCTCGCTCCGGTTCGCTCAAGGTCGCGAAGGAGCGACCCTCTGCGATACAATGCGAACGTACGAAGTGCAAAGTGCGCTACTAGCGCCTCTACAACCACACTGCCACACATGCCCACACCCTTGTACTAAGTCCGAGTCCGACTCCAAGACCGAGACCGAGCCCAAGCGCGAGGGCGCGCGTGGGTCCATAGTCCTTGGACTAGGTAGGTAAATATTATAATACTCCACATCCTTAATATAAACCACTTTTTCTTCTCTTCCCTTTCCCATGTGGGACTATTCCCAAAACCAGGAAAAAGGTATTTTCCAAACACTTTTTCAAATATTTTTATATATTATTTTATTAAAATCAATATTTTGCAACAACAAGAGTTTCAAAACAAGGTCATGGGTTGCAGTACCATTGATGTGAATCCCACTGGAGTGTGTGTGGGGGTGTTAGTGCGTGTGTAAGGAAAAAAAAACAAAACAAAACCAAAAAATAAAAATAAAAATAAAAAAATGAAGAATATCCCTCCCTTTGATGATGCTAGGCATGGAGGCAATTTGAATAAAGGAAAAAAAAAGTTGTTAAAGTTTGAATTGTCAAATGCGTGGATGTTCCTTCATTGGGCCAATGACCATTTTTTGGAGAAACGGTGGACTAAAATGCCCCCACTTTGAAACTTAGTGTTGCACGGACCTTTGTGTAGCTTTGATATCGAGGCATGTTATGACCATCATGATTAGGCCCACTAGAAGGTAGATCTAATCCGTTCATCCTCTTTGTAACCCACCATTTCTTTAGAAAGATGGTAACCTTATGTTGACACGAGCTCTCCGAGGCCCACAAGACCCGACGGATGATAAAGGTGTCATGCATTGCTAATTATTTCCATGTGGTGTGGTCAACATGATAGAAATGGATTCGAGATGTAGGTCATTTTTTAGAGCATGGCCTTTCATCAAATTCCGACTTCAATTGATGAAATGGATTCGAGATGTACGCCAGGGTGTGCCCCATGCAGTTCGAAGACCCTTTAAGTAGGGTCAGAGGCCATTCGAGGACTCATTGTTATTTTCGAAAGACTCTTTTTCTTCCTTTTGGAACATGTCTTCTGATGACCTACGACTGGCCCCTCCAATTCATTTTTTGGCGTATAGTCACTATCATCAATCTCAACCCTTAATACATGTCAACCTAGACCCTTAACACATGACAACCACTTCAAACAAGGCAATACATTATAAAATTCAGATTTTATCTCCTTCATTGTCTTCCAAATGAAAACCACAACTATCCCTCTCTACCTCAAATCCCTTTCGACAACCACTTCTCTCCACAACAATAACTACAACCATCCCTCTATCCATAACCAAAAGTGGCTTTCATCTCTTTGAAAATTCTATTCTGCAAAATAAAATAAAATAAAATAATTCATTCAAAATGTCTTTCGTGTATCAGTAGCTTCCATTTCTAAGAAATATGGTCATCGAAGCAAAAATAATGCTTGTTTCAAAGGACGTAGAAGTTGTTGGTGGTGCCCATACACCAAAGAAGTTGATGGTGGTGACTGTACACCGAAAAATGCAATAAAAAGGATGATGGTGGGCCCCCAGAAGACATGTTTGAAAAGAAAGAAGAAGTCCTAGGAAAACAACAAAGGAAGAAGAATAAGAAGCTCCATACGGGCACTAGGTTCCAAAGCAGGGGCATTTTCGTCCACTAATTTTTCAAAAAGTAGTCAGAGGGCCATCGAATGAATATGTTTGAAAAGGAAGCCATTTGTTGCGTTTTGCAATACCACGGGGCCAATTTAGTCAAAATTCTCTGATTTAATATTTCTATCTTCTTTGGTCTTTTCCTACATTCATGATTACCAGACACACACGCGCGCGCGCACACACACACACACACACACACACAAACACACACATGCTTTGATTTCTTTTCATTTGGGCCTTTCCATTGTAATTCAGGAGAAACCTTTTTTAATTCAAATGCAACTCCCACAAGACTTTCCACTCTCTTTTATTGGATGAGAAATCATGACAATTTTAACAAAATGAGGAGGTAATTTGAATAAAGGAAAATTTTGTCGTTAAGCTTTAAATCATAGGATATATTAGTGTTCTTCACAAACCACCCTAATCTTCTTTGATTTTCTCTTATTATCTTATTTTTTCTATTTTCATAAATACATGTGAACATTGCAAAGCGCGCACCCACTTCCTTCTTTCAGTTATGCAGAAGGGGTACGGTATTGATTCACATATGAAAATGCATTTAATTTATATAGTCACCACTAACCAAATAAATTTTGAAACCTCAAGTGACTTCTTGTTCATAATGATCTACTTCTCTTGTGTTTTGGTTGTCCTTGGCGGGAGGGTTTTACTGGTGAGGCACAGACAATTGAAGAGGTAAAAATGGATTCCTTGTCACAGGGTGAGCTTGTCTGTAAGAATGAGCGAGTGCAGAGGGTGAAGCTTGAGCTGGACTGGATTGTGCATGTAGTTGTCCAAATTGGAATTAGGCATCACTCCCACTGAGGAGTGCTAGCTAGAACTGTTGGATTGAGATTGACCAGAGTATGCTTAACGAAGAACTGGTTGGCTAGTATTTGACTACAGATGGGTGGTACTTTGAGTTGCTAGAAGATATTGGAAATGGACCCAATTTCCCTCAAAATAAATAGGTTGGAACTGGTTAATGGTAGGATCTAAAATATCCACATGTGTAGGAGGTTGTTGTGCACTATGGACGGACTGTTGGACCACTGTTTTAGAAAAATCGGGTCATCAAGTTCTCTATCCTATTAATGTTGGAAGCTAGACTGGCTATTGTAGGGTCTTTCATGGGTTAGCAGGTTTGTCGTATGGGTGAATCAGGGGTAGGATCTAGCATGCCTCCCTTGACTGACATGTTGGCTTGTGTGCATGTTCGAATGATGCTTCGATGGACTAACTTTGCAGGGTGATGAACCCCTAGCAATTTTATGGGCACAATGATTGTAGGATGGTTTAACTCTCTCACATGAACATGCTAATAACTCTCTCAGAATATCTTTCTCTTCTATAGGATTCTACAGAGTCTTCCGATTACTAACAGTTAAGTCAGGTCAAGTCTACCTTTGCTTTTGGCACACCCTTCTTGCCCTTCTCCATGTCTTTTCTCTCTACCTTCTCTTGTTTTATTACCTTTCTTATTTATTTTTGAAATATATATATTTTTTTTTTAGAAAATGGAAGAAAACACGGTAATGGAAAGACAAGAATGTAAAGACAAGAATTTAAAGGGACCAGTATAGGACTGGAATGTTGAAGGTAAAGATAGAAAAGTAAACTATGCTAGTAAATGTAGGCTAGCACGATACTAGAAGTTCAAACAAATCCCTTTTTTAACATACAACTTGGCATTTTGACTCAGGCCTTTGGCTATGAGCTACTCCATAGTGGAGTCGCTATTCTTTAAACGTTGATGAGAATCTTTCCCCTAGTAAGCCCACTAGGCGTCCGGGTCGGACCGTCCGATGGTTGCATGAATCGAATGATGGATATGTATGTGTGTGCATGTGTGTGTGGTGATAGATATAGAACTATAATTTACTCGAATTTCTAATGTGACGGGATCCGGATACCTGACAAGTCATAGCGTATACATCTTTTGTAAACCCATAATATTATATGCTTAGTTGATACAAGCGATAACATGTGAAGGCCCATATCCGAAATCTAACCAGATCCAATTAAACCCATTGTTAAGACCTCCATACTCAAATCTCATAGAGGGGTTGAGAAGAGATTCATAATTTTAGGTGCTTAGTTGATATGTGCGGTAGCGTATGAAGGCCTAGATCCGAAATTTATCCAGATCTAGTAAAACCCATAACTAAGACCTCCATACCCAAACCTTGTGGAGGGATTGAGAAGAGAAGCTAATAATTATACTTTACTGTTCATAACCCCTCGTGGACTTGGTTTACAATAACGTTGTATAGTTCTAGGTTGTATACCACATTTTATAAGATTGATAAAATGACTTGGCTAAGCACTATTTTGGAGTTGCTACTAGCCAAAATAAGGGCTCCATAATCCATAGTAGACTAGAATTCGTGGAATCGCCTTGAGATTAGGAAAACCAAAGAATTACTGTCTCAAGTGACTCCTAATTTGATCTGCGCCATGGATTCCGAATAAGGGTCTCGATTACAAAAAATGGAGATGTTACACACCCTTTTACCATCCGTGTGAAATACAGTCTCTACTTTACCAAGTTGTATACTTTTAAAGAGTATCCAGGAAATTTCAAGTAAAATACTAAACTTTAGGTATCTAACTATGAAATATAGACTGATATTGAAACCGAAATGGCAAAAAAGAGTTTTTATTATGTAAGCACGAAAAGAAAAGAATACAGAGCTTTCAATTACTCCTTTATATCATGATTTCTGATACAGAAAATTTTCAAGAGAGACAACCGTAGAGCATACTTTATGTAATATCAAAGTAGAGCCTACTTGTAGATGTTTAAAGCATAAACAATAAATGTTTGGTTGGCATGTACAGAGTGAAAAAATTATAGACCAAGAATACGATTGCCTTTGAAACTGTAATGGGATAAAAGAGATCGAAAGAACAAAAAGGAAGCTGAACTTCATGGCTTTTAGATAGTGGAGGTCAGGGGGAGAAGCTCTATCTCTTGCCTTGGATTTCTCTTTCTCTATTTACCACTTTCTTTCTTTCTTTATTTTAAAACCTCTCTTTCTTTCTCTCTATTGCAAAACCCTCCTTGATCTCTTGCCAAACCATCCTTTTATAGGCATTTAGAGAGGGATGGTAAGGCTGAAAGGAAAGGTTCTCCCGAGTATGGGCTTTAGCATTAATGCCACACTCGGGCAAACCGAAGCAGAGTGGAGAATCAGTGTAAAATCGCAATTCGGCCAGCAGCACATAACCCGTAGTCGATTGAGCTTCAACCGGTTTTGATCGGAATGTTGCGTAGCACGCCAACAACGCAATGAGCCGAAATCCAATCTCAAGTCTCACCCACAAACAATAAACAAGAAGAAATATAAACTAGAAACAGATCAAAGCAATCCAAACAAACCACAAGACAAGATATACGTGGAAAAACTCCAAACTAGGGTAAAAAACCATGGATGCAAACTTCCACTATGAAGAATAACAAAGATTACAAGGCAATATACTAACCTCTCTCTTGGAAATACAGAGAAAACCCTTTACCAACACCTTAGAATAACTTCCCAATATTCACCTTAACTCTAGAATAGCCCTAAGGACACCTATTTATAGTTTATGCAACTTCCCTTTCGCACCCTTGCAAAAGGCGACTCAAAAATCCGCAGTCCGCATCAAATTCGGAAACGAATCTGCGTAACCACGGCTGGTCGAGCAGACTGCACGACCGATCGAGAGGACCCCACGACCGGTAGTGCCAGGGCCAAGACCGGTCGAGCACCTCGGAACCCAAAATTTATGCTTGCTGGACTTTGAGTCGAGCCAGTCCACGACCGGTCGAGTGGGCTCCACGACCGGTCGAGCAGGGGCCATGACCGGTCGTGCGCAGCCCCAGATGTGGCTCCACTTCTCAACAATCTCTCACTTGGAGACACATCGCCATAAACCTTTGTCTTCTTCATCCAGAGTGCACCACCTCCCCGTCTTCAAGCCTGAAAACCAATCAAAGCTGAACAGAGCTTTAGCTCCTCCCATGTGACCGCCTTAGTCAACATATCCACAGGATTCTCACTTATATGAATTTTCTCCAGAGCAATCACTCCATCTTCCAGTAACGAACGTATGAAGTGATATCTAATGGCAATATGCTTTGTCCTTGAATGAAAGGCTGAATTCTTAGTCAAGTGTATTGTACTTTAACCGTTATTGTACAGCTTGCAATCTGCTTGCTTCTTACCCAACTCTTCCATAAAACCTTGCATCCACACTATCTCCTTGTACGCTTCTGTAGCCGCAACATATTCTATTTCTATCGTACTGATAGATACTATCTTTTGTAACTAAGAGACCCAACTAACTGTAGCACTACCCAGAGTAAAGACATAACTTGTAGTGCTTCTTCTGCTGTCGATATCTCCTGCTAAATCTGAATCCACGTAGCCTTGAGCTTGATTTTTGATCCACCATAACACAGCCTTACATCCTTAGTACCTACCAAGTATCTAAGGATTTACTTCATGGCTTTCCAATGTTCCTTCCCGGGGTTGTTCATGAACCTGCTAACAACTCCCACTGCTTAAGCAATGTCTGGCCTCATGCTCACCATCGCATACATGAGACTCCCAATAGCTGACGCATATGGGACTTTAGTCATGTAGTCTCATTCCTCCTGCGTCTTTGCACCTTGCTCCTTAGATAGCTTGAAGTGGTTGGCTAATGGAGTGTTAACCGGCTTAGCACCGCCCATATTGAATCAATCAAGTACCTTGGCTATGTACTCTGTATGTGACAAAATCAGTTTCTTGTTTTTCCTGTCACACTTTATCCTCATACCTAGAATTTGTTTTGCGGCTCTCAAATCCTTCATGGCAAATTCTCTAGACAGTTGTCTTTTGAGATCTGAGATGTCCTTCATGCTTGAACCGCCACAAGCATATCATCAACGTACAGAAGAAAGATGATGTATGACGTATCAAACTTCTTCAAATAGCAATAGTGGTCAGCATGACATCTCCTGTAACTGTTTCCCGACATGAAACTGTCGAACTTCTTATATCATTGCCTCAGGGCCTGCTTCAGGCCATATAGACTCTTCTTCAGTCTGCACACCTTGTTCTCCTTTCCTGGTGCCACGTATCCTGTCGACTAATGCATATATATCTCTTCTTCAAGGTCCCCATGAAGAAAGGTTGTCTTAACATCTAGCTACTCTAGATGTAAGTCCTCTGTAGCCACTATACTCAAAACCATGCAAATCGTAGACATTTTCACCACAGGTGAAAATATTTTAGTAAAATCAATACCTGCCTTTTGTTGAAACCCTTTCACAACCAATCTGGCCTTGTACCGTTTCGAATCATCGTGCTCCTCCTTTAGTTTGTAAACTCACTTATTATGAAGAGCTTTCTTATCCTTGGGTAAGTGACTAGCTCCCATGTATGATTAGACTCGAGAGAGTCCATCTCATCATCCATGACCTGCTCCCACTTAACCCGACTGTAATGCCTCTTCAAAATATTTTGGTTCACCATTATCTGTCAGCAGTAGATAATGTAAGGAGGGTGAGTATTGAACCGTGGGTCTTCTCTCCCGAGTAGACCTCCTCACAACTGGTGTATGCGGCTCTGCCTCATAATGCTCCTGTGCATGATCATCCTATGGCGCTGTAACACCCGTGTCCAGTAACTCTTCCAACTCTACGAATTTCTTTTTCTCGGCCTTATTTTCCTGCACACTGTCCTTATGCATCACTTTTTCATTAAAGATTACGTCCTTGCTTCTGATGATTTTCCTATT
This sequence comes from Magnolia officinalis, assembly GCA_021015155.1. Classification (NCBI taxonomy): domain Eukaryota; kingdom Viridiplantae; phylum Streptophyta; class Magnoliopsida; order Magnoliales; family Magnoliaceae; genus Magnolia; species Magnolia officinalis. The sequence goes on from JAJHSJ010000007.1 coordinate 8,781,279, forward strand.
TTCTGCATCCCAAAACCTATAACCAAAATCATGCTTCCCATAGCCTATAAACGTGCACCTCCTGGACTCGCATCAAGTTTATTTTTGTGCTCTGCATCAATGTGAACATATGAAGTGCAACCGAACACTCTGAGATGTGCAAGGTTCACTTCTTTCTCAGTCTACGTTTCTTTTGGTAGCCCACCATCCAATGGTGTTAAGGGACTTCTATTGATGAGATATGCGGCAGTATTCACAGCATCTGCCCAAAAAGTCTTAGGTAACCCTACATGTAACCTCGTGCTCCTGGCGCGCTTAAGGATAGTCCTGTTAATGCGCTCAGCCACACCATTCTGTTGTGGTGTCCCTGAAATCATTTTCTGATATTTGATTCCATTCGATGCACAATACTCCTTAAATCTCTTATCACAGTACTCTCCCCCATTATCATATCTGAGACATTTTACTGTTTTACCTGTCTCGTTTTCTACCATAACTTTTCACTTTTTAAATACATCAGATTTATGTTTTATGAAATAGACCCACAGTTTTCTACTAGCATCATCAATAAAGGAAACTAAATAACGTGAGCCACCAATAAATAATACCTGTGTCGGCCCCTACACATCAGTGTGTACAAGCTCCAACAGATGCGTCTTTGGAGCGCATCCCGTCTTCTTAAAACTTACCCTCTTCTGCTTACCATACACGCAGTCCTCACAGAATTCTAAGTCAATAGACTTCAGCCCTGGTAGCTTCCCATTTGGCAATAGTACTTTCATCCATTTCTCACTCATATGTCCCAACCTCTGATGTCATAACTACTCATTCACTCCAGTTGATGCGACTGCAAGTGAACTATACGATCATGAATTCACGTACAATGTACCTTCCTTTTTTCCTCGAGATATCAGCAAGGCACCTTTTGTGATCTTCCAGGAATCACTAGTGAATATCGTCACATAACCGGTATCGGCCAACTGCCCCACTGAAATCAAGTTACGTTTCAAACTCGATACATGTCTGACATCCTTCAATTTTAAAACCGTTCCGTCTTTCTGATTAACATGAATGTGTGATCAGGGTCAAATATTGCATATCAGACCCCAGTAATCGCTTAAATTTATGTACATGATAAGGCTTAACGGGGTGTATTAATTGTGTTTCTGTCACAGGATGAAATCAGGAGTGATAATTGAAAATCGATGTTAACGGCATGGACTTCATGATCCAAAGTCCCCAGAACACGGGATGGATGCCAGAGAACCAATAATGAAGATTTTACACGCCTGGGATCTGAGGAAAGCAAGCAAAAGGGGCCTGAAATTGGTACAAAATGCAAGATCACATGTTTCCCGCCATCCGATCAACTCGAAACTTCATACATGTGATGGGGTCCGTAAATCAACCGTACATATTAAATTTCAGCCCTTGAAGATCTCGGGAAGTGGTCCAACAGACAAATCAGCCCATTAATCTCCGATTCTGGGCCCACCTGATATCTGGAACTGCCTCAATTTTAGTCCCAATGGTTTAATGAAGATGGAAAAGAGGATGGACGGTGCAGATTTCTCAGAAACATCATAGTGGGCCCCATGTGTGGTGCATGTACACCATGCACTCTTTATGGCGGCCGTGCACCGGACCGGCTAAGGCGGTCAGCGGGACACTGACCTGCAGCTTCCCTCCTTCTCACGCACCAGTGTCCAGCGAACGGACGCTGGTGAGTTGGGTTTTGGTTGTGGGTCCACACCATCCCTCAATCAGAAGATCTGGACCGTCCATCATGTTTGAAGGGCCCCAATCATCAACGTGTAGGTGGCCGAATCTCAAATGAGAGCGAGTATGGAAATCTAACCGTTCAAATGCAGTCGGACGGTGAATCGAAGAAATCAGATGGACCACACCGAAATCACTCCAATCTCAGCAGGTCCGACCGAAATTTCGAGAGAAATTCGGTGGACGGAATGGATTTCCAAAACAAACTCCAATGTGGGCCCCACCATTTTCGCAGCAGAAGAATCCGCGTCCGCGTTTGCGTCAGCGTAACCGGCCGCTGGCCATTTTTGCGAACGGTTGTGGGCCCCACACGTCACCTTTACGGACGATCCAAGCCGTTCATCTTGAAGAGGGCCACGAGCACTACAAACCCATGCTGATATTTCACTCCCATGCGTACACATGTGCATGATACAGAGGCCACAAAAGGGCTGCCCTGCAACGTTCAAAACTGATCTCTTCGTGTTTTCTTCTCTGGGCCGCGTTAATGGACGTTCAAAACCACCCATTCTTGACTGAAATTTCGTCCTGAATCCAATGGACGGGGTAGATTTTCCAGAAAACACTTCGGTGAGGCCCACCGATCATGGCTGCAAAAATTTCCATTCCATGTCCTGCTACAACTCCGCCACTGATCCAGCTTTCCAGCAACTATAAAAAAGGAGTCTTGGACATGGGAAAAACATTCAGAACCAGGGAGGAGCTCCAGATCTACAGCAAGGGAGAGAAGAAAGAGAAGAAAGAGAAGAAAGAAGAGAGAGAGAAATTGGTTTGAAATTCCTTTTATGAATTTTTATTTTTAATTATCCATCTGTTTAATGGAGTTTATGGGTAACTAATCTCTCAGCTAGGGCTGAGATGAAACCCCTAATTTGAACACCCTTTATTCTATGTGATTTTACTTTAATTAAATTGATTTGTTTCTTTCCTTAGTGTGCTTGATTGTTTTAAATTCTACTTCTCCATCTATGAACTTGATCAGAGTCTATGGATGGATGTGGTCTGGATGCTTATTCTAGGTGCTTGTATCTGATCATGAACAGGTTCCTTTAGAGGAAGAAACAGGGTGCTTTACTGAACTGCATATTCCATATGCTCGATTTGGACATGGGATATGTTATTCATGGCATTGCTTGAAGGAATTAGACAATCTGTATGCCCGATTAAGGACACAGATTGTGCTTTCTCTAGATAAGTTAGATCAATCTAAATTAAAGTGAATTAACAGACAAAACAAAGGTTAGGATAATTAGGGGTGGATTCGAAAGTCCTAGTGCTCTCTCTCTGATTGAATTTTCTTCCTTATTCTCAATTATTTTTTTCATAGATTTGTGTTAGTAAATTGCTCCATTATTTGTTGAATTAGTTAAGGAGAATCACAGATTTAAATTGTGACGATCAGTCCTCGTGGGATTCGACCTCGATCTTACCGAGTTTATTACTACATCACAACCCTATACTTGGGGATTGAACATCTCCCTTTCCAACAATACTACATGGCTCATCATCACCCAGGTAGACTCTCCCAAAGTCACCTGACACATAATCACGCAGAACTTCCTTACATGAGGTGGCATGAAACGAAGCACCCGAGTCTATAACCCAAGACTCATTCCTCGCATCAAGAGACAAGATCAACGCCTCTGTGTCACTCTCCTCAGATAGATTCACTGAATCCTTCCCATTTTGAGAGTTTCCTTCTTATTTCTTGAGCGTCTTGCAATCACGTTTCATATGCCCCTTCTTGCCGCAATGCCAACACCCGTGTTTTTCTTTCGGTCCCTTGGACTTCTTCTTCAACTTAGAACGTCCGTATTTATTGCCTACTTTGTTCAGCGATCTTCCTCTTCCTTCAACGTTTAGAACATTCCCTGAATCCCCTGAAACTCCTGATGCCTTTCTTCTAGATCTTCACTGAGAGTTAGACCGGCCACATCATCAAATTTCAGCTTTGTCGACCCTGAAGAATTGCTCACAGCAATCACCAAACCATCCCAACTATCTGGCAAACTGGATAAGATCAATAATGCCTTGACCTCATCTTCAAAAACAATGCCAAAAGATTCCAACTAGCTCGTGACTATATTGAACTCGTTAAGATGTTTAGCCACACTCCCACCATCTGACATCTTCATGTTGAATAGCTGTTTCATAAGATGAACCTTGTTGGACGCAGAGGGTTTTTCATACATGGTGGTTAGTGCTTCCATTAATTCTTTTGTGGTTTTCATCTTGGATATGTTGAAGGCAACGCTCTTACACAAAGAGACTCGGATCGTTCTTAAAGTCTTCCTATCCAGTAAAAACCATTCATCATCTATCATCTCTTCTAGTTTCTTTTCTTTTCCTCCTAGAAGAATATAGAGGTCCTTCTGATACAGATTATCCTCCATCTGCATCTTCCAGAAGGCAAAGTTTGAACCATCAAACTTCTCGATTATAGTTTTCCCTTCTTCCGTCATCGCTCCCAATAGAACTAAACCAATAGCTCTGATACCAGTTGTTGCGTAGCACGCCAACAACGCAGTGAGCCGAGATCCAATCTCAAGTCTCACCCACAAACGATAAACAAAAAGAAATATAAACTAAAAACAGATCAAAGCAATGCAAACAAACCACAAGACAAGATATACATGGAAAAACCCCAAACTAGGGTAAAAAACTACGGATGCAAACTTCCATTATGAAGAATAACGAAGATTACAATGCAATATATTAACCTCTCCCTTGGAAATACAGAGAAAACGCCTTGCCCACACCTTAGAATAACTCCCAAATATTCACCTTAACCCTAGAATAGTTCTAGGGACACCTATTTATAGTTTAGACAACTTCCCTTTCGCACCCTTGCGAAAGACGACTCAAAAATTCGCATTCTGCATCAAATTCGAAAATGAATTTGCGTAACCACGACCAGTCGAGCAGACTGCATGACCAGTCGAGAGGACCCCATGACTGGTTGTGCTAGGGCCACGACTAGAGCTGGGCATCGGATCGAGTCGATTCGGATTTGGCCCAACCCGATCAGGTCCGAATTTTACATGTCCCAACCCGAACTCGGATAGAACCGGGACCGAGTCTGAGTCAGCTGACTCGATCAGACCCGAACATGTGCTGGTCTGAACCGATCCGAGTTCGACTCGGTCAGGAAAACCGAGTCGGATCGGATTGAGTACGGCACGGTTCGGCACCTGGCATACAGTAAAACAACACTAATCAAACGCACCTTGATGGCCCATGCCTAAAACAACACTAATCACTGGCATTGAGCAGTCAATCAAGAGATATATATAGCAATCATTCGCGTCAATGGGAAATAGACCGTCGAATCCCTAATGTTCGACGGTCTATTCCATGTTGAAACCCCAGTCATAGAACTAAAAAACTAAAACCAAGTATTCTAGAAAGAACAGGGGAGGGCATTGTGGTCATTATGGACGGGCAGTGGCAAGGATAGTAGAAGGAAAAGGTAGGAAGGACTTGACAGTTACCTGACGTGCAGAGGCGAGTGAGGGGATGATGTAGGCAGGGGTCCATCGCTTTTTTCTCTTTCCTTCTCTTCGGTTTCTTTTCTTTTCTCTTTGCGGCAGGGATAGAGTCAGGGAGCAGAAGCTGCAGGGAAAGAAGCGGCCCCTTGTCATCCAATGGGAAGCAAGGGACTGTTATGAAAAGGCTGCAAGGCTAAGCGTGTCACGTGTGAAATGGATGTCTCTTACTTGCCAGTGGGAGGCATGTGACTAACACGTGTAAGGAGATGATGTGAAGGAGAGTTACTGGGTGGGGAAGAAAGGACGATGACAAGACCTGAGAGTAAGGTCGCATTAATGTGGGGTTCTGAAAAAGCATGATCTATCCAAATTGCCGGTTCTGATATTATATAAAATTTTCAAATTTCAGCTACTGTTTGCTACTGTAACGTAGACCACACCAAAGGAAGATAGTATTTTAAAGATTTCTTATGGCACACTGTAATGGTTATTTTCCATCCAACCTGTTGATAAGGTCACACATACCTGGATGAATGAAAATAAAAATTATTATCTTGATCCAAAACTTCTGTGGCCCTCATAAAGTTTTCAATGGTAGTCATTCAATCCACACTATTTCATGTGGTGTGGTCCATCTGAGATTTGGATTATTCCTACTTTTTGGTCTCATACCCTAAAATGAAATGTAAAAATGGATGGACGGCTGGGGCCCACAGAGCTTTGACACCAACTAGCTGGCTAGCGTTGGGGTCACGAGTCAAACCACACCCCGCCGTGCGGTGGATAATCTGCCAGCGACATCTATCCATTTGGTTCAAATTCATTTCACGTGTCTTACGGCTCAAGATAACCAGCATTCGTCGCCCAATTGGGCCACACATTCAGACATGTCCTGATGATCTAAACCGTCCATGCTCTAGATAATACTCTCACTACCAAAAAATCGGGCAAAGCCGACGGACTTGGGGTGGCTTTGGCTACGGCTAAAATCCGTCGGAATCGCCGACGGCTAAAAGCCGTCGGCGAAACCCAATAAATCCGTCGGCTCTCTCAGGTTTTGAATGGTGGACGTTCAACCGTCCATCATGTTCTCATTTTGTGGACGATTTGAGACTTAGTTAGGGCTCAATTTTTGGGATCTATCCCAAAATGATGTGGTGAAATGTATGGACGGCGTGGATGAATCAGATGAATCATGGTGGGGCCCATAGAGCCATACAAGGTCCAAAGCTAAGTTTACCGTTTTCATTTTCTGCTTTTCACTGTGAGTTTTGCTTTTGATGTGAAATAGTGGTGATTTATGAATAACAATATAGTGGCTAAGATATAGAGTTATCTAGACCATCCAAATAATCGGTCTAGTCGGAAATGGTAAATATTTGTACATTTTTATTATACAATACAATCTTAACTATCCAGAAACTGGTCCCATTCGTGTACGGCTGTTAATAGAGTTTGTGTTGTTGGGTAGTGGAAAACGCACAAGTTACGGATTTGAAAATGCTATCTTATTTGAAAGAGGATTAATTTCCAAATCCATCGAGCGCCGATCCTCTTTCCCTCTTTTCCTCTTTTTCCCTCTTTCATCTTCCATCGAGAGATCCTCCATCGAGCGTCATCTTCCATCGAGAGATCCTCCATCGAGCGTCATCTTCCATCGAGAAATCCTCCATCGAGCATCATCTTCCATCCTGCAGTCTGATTAGAGGTAGATCTACTCGTCCAAACGCTTGTAATCCGATTTACGGTCATTCAAACGGTCCCTTAGATTTCTCTCCTTTTTTTTCCCTTTTCTTTCATGAGTCTCTTCTCTTCTTTTATTAGATCAAGAAACATTGCAGAAAGTAGCAGTCTCCATCTCTGCTACTGTGACGCTGTGGTGCTGCCGTTGCGGAGAAAAGCAATTCAAAATGGAACAAAGGCAGCAGAGATGCATAAAAGAGGAAGGAATCTGATGTGGGTATCTCTCTTTTTCCTTCTACTTTATTTGGGTTCTTGGGTTTCTAAGGCCTGACTGATTTTGGGGTCTTTAGAATGGCTATTTTGGTATCTGAAATCAATGTGTTTCAATCCATCCGGATGCATGAGCAGATCACCTTATGAGATTGCACTCCCAAGTATAATCGCTTGCATAGTTGCATGAGTTGGATGGTGAGATTGCTAGAACACGTGGAAATGTGCGAAACATATACGGGATCCTAGCCATTCAGCAGTCATTTCCCACTGTGAACAATCCAAGGCCCAAAAACGATGGCCTAATCCACTCCTGATCGTCCATCTTCTTACACAAGTGTGGCTTGTTTGATGAATGGGCTTGTTTATTTTTGGGCAATGGCATGTCAATGGTGGGGACCACTTGAGGAATGGCCCACATCTCAAATGCATGTGCCATGAACATGGTAACACATTACTGGTTAATAGGGAGTATATCTCAGACAACCTGACTATAATCCTGACAGTCCATTTAGGTAACATTGGAATAGACTTTCATCCTACATCCATACAGTAAATGGAATATTTTGGTAAATTGAAGAGTTAAAACACATTACAGCAAGATCATCTGTTCCTAGAAATTTTTGGGTAAAAACCACTAAAATAAATCATTTCATATCTTCCTATATTTTAAACTAAAATTAATTAAATATTTTATTTTAAGGGAGATCTTTTCAATAACACTACAAGAAAAAAATGTGAAATATTGAAAATAACTTAAGAAATTCATGGCCGAGAAATTGCCAAGAACTAAATTTGTCACTGTGATGAAGCTATATGGACAGCCTTGTTTGATTTCTATTTTACATGTCGTCTCATCACATGACTTTGTGTTGATTTTGTTGAGATCAGTGGACAATTTGTGGAGTAAAATTTATGAACAGAACTGGTGACACAATCTTGAATGAGCATATGGAAACCCGCTACTGGCTGATCAATTTTTTAAAAAAAAAGTTAATTAGAATAAAAATATAACATGCTTGTTACTGTTTTATAAGATCATTTTACCTAGGAAATGATGCGATAAAATATCCATAGACCATTTCCCATAAATCATACTGATCAGATGATCCTCACTATCTGGTTTCAATAATTGAATATGGGCTGCAGACCATTATCTCTTTCAAACAGTTAAGCCCACGATCTGGATGGAATGGCCCAGTTTCTGTTATTTCTTAAGTAAATGATTTATTATTATTTGATTAGCTTTTTTATTGGATTTCTTCATTCAATGATTTGAATATATTTCTCATAATTGATGAAACTAGAGGAAAATTCACTTGTAATTTTGCTTAGATCTTGAAACATTTTAGAATTTGAACTTGATATTCAGCTGTGATGATGATGATAATCTGGGGGGCACAGGTGAATGGGCTTACAGAATGGATGGTCTTACCAACTACATGAGTGCCATGGGTACATTGGAGATGTTCTCATGTCCCACTTACAGGCGATTTATGATGCATCTCCACATCAACCTTAGATCTGATTCTCATAAAGTGGAGTTAGGTTCCACTTCTGGGGAGTTCAATCTACGGTCTCCCTGTTTTGAATCTATGGTTTTTACTTGATTCTGATTTTTTTTCCTTTTTGTTTTCTTTCCCATTTCTAACACCTTCAAATTTGGACTACTCACTATTTACTTTTGACCATCTACTTGATAGCCATCAATCGGATAGTAAGGATTGCTTGATCAGTGTGATTTTTGAGATGCTCCACCCATAATGAGTTATGAGACCCACAATTTCGATGATCTGTATAGCTGCACATCAGATGTTTTTGGGTTAGATTTGGGCAGTTTTGGATATTCTATTTATGTGATTTTAGTGTTGTAGAAGGTAATTAGATTTGGGCAGTTTTGGATATTCTATTTATGTGATTTTAGTGTTGCAGAAGGTAATTAGATTTGGGCAGTTTTGGATATTCTATTTATGTGATTTTAGTGTTGCAGCAGGAAATTAGATTTGGATAGTTTTGGATATTCTATTTATGTGATTTTAGTGTTGCAGCAGGTTATTAGATTGTTTTGGGGGTATCATCAGTGTGCCTTTGTTATTGACCTAGAAGATATTGACAATAGCTTCAATGGACTGGTTTTGCATCTTTCAACGGACAATATCCTGGCTTATTGTCTATTCAAGCTTCAAAATGAGGTGGGTGAGATCATGTTATGCATTACCAAAACATCTGTTGGACGATCCATGCATTACCAAAACATCTGTGGGCTTAGCAAAGCTCAATTTCATGATATTTTGTGTAACCAAGCCCACCCTTAATAATGGGATCTCTTTCTGTTTCTATCAGAAGCTTTGCAGGGTTGGGCTTTTTGATGATACGAGATTACAACAAAATTAGACATTATTAGGTGCTTTTTCCCAATCGAGGGGAATTCATTTTCAATGTTTCTGAGAAAGAAAATCTGACTTGTTTCCACATAGAAAAGGAAATCACTGAAGTTTTAAATTCTGCCCCTAGTTTTTATTTTTTATGAATAACAGAAGTTAGTATTTCAATAGGGAAATTACAACTGATAAGTGCAAGACTATCCCAAGAACAATAGAGAATCCCAAAACCTTGATGGGAGGCAGGAGTTCCCAATAAAAAGCAAAGATCTAACAACTCACCTTTAGCAAGTTTGACCTCATAGTCGTTGGCCACAAGTTTTTTATTTTTATTATTTTTTACCCTGTGACTTTCCATTTGTTTCATAAAATGTGGCCCACATGATCAATCTAGTAGCCTTGAATTTGGGTGAGGGCATCATACCTTGTGGGATCCACTTGATGATCGGCTTGAATTTGGGTGGTGCACATATACATCGAAAACAGGCTGTTGGTTGGCCCCTTTTAACCGCCCACTGTCTTGTACACATGCTGCTTGATGATCAGCAGGCAAAAATATGAGCTACTAAACATTCATCATGGGGCCGACATGATGAATAGCGTGGAACTGCATGCAGGTGCTGTTGTAGGCATGGGTGGGATAGTTGTGCATATGCCAATCTGCGGCTAGGAATATTTATCCTCAATGACCTGATTTGAGAAACCTGACTGATGTGTTGGTGTTATTTTATTTTGGTTTGCAGGTGAGTCTTGCCTTCTGTTAAACTGGAGAACCCTGAACTTGTGGCGTGGTAAGAACTAGTTGCTGAGTTGCTTGATTTGGATTTGAAAGAGTAAGTGACTTCGCTTGTGCTCCTGGATAGTGTTGCTAGCCTTTTGGTTCCATGTATGAAGCAATTTAAATTGCTAAAACCTTTAGAATCTCTCTCAACTTGTTTACCCAGAGGCTAGAGCTTTTATGTGAATAACCAAAACTCCGTGACCTCACCTTTTTGCACCATTGTTTACTTTACTTTTGATTTGATGGAACATGGGCTTTTCCATCTTTGAGAAATTGGGTCTCTCTGTAGATGTGGTTGCAACTAGTGAAGTCAGTATTTTTTTGGCATTGGATCCTTTAAAGAATTTGTGCAGGGTTGGGATTTCTCCAATCTGGGAGATTTGCTGAATGGGGCATCCATAGTGCAGCCCTGATTTCGACTGTTGGGATCAATGAACTAGAGACCACATTTCAGCACTCCCACAATCTGAAAACTTGAAACAGTTTTGCAACACTCATCCTGCCACTTCAGAAATGCTGTAATCTTAATGTTTGTTTCAACCATGTGCCTTTTCCTTTGGGATTATATTGCTACAGTATGAGGATGTATTAGATGTTAAATGCCGAATACGGAATTAGTTTTCAACCTTTAATCACCACACACACATGGTAGGCATATAAAGATTCTGAATCTTGACTGTTCATCTTTTTAGAATGTGTAATTTTATTTTTATTTTTGTTTTTTGGAGCAGGCAACACATAGCCATTAGCTAGAGCATGGCATCTGTGTAGGAAGGTGGACAACCATGGAAAAGAAAATGATTTCCCCTGATATGACAGTTTCCCTGTTTGGGAAACCAAAAAAAGGGGGTAATCATTTTGTTTCCTAGATTTCTATATATAAAAAAAAGAGTAAAATCATTTCCACACACAAGCGAAAAAAGAAAAAAAGAAACCGTTAAATATAGATTTTCAAATGTCATATTGACTTAGAGAAACATCAAGGAAACATGGAAAAATGGTGGAAATTTTCAATGATAGTTTAGGAGATGCTAACATACACATTTGCATATTTAAGAGTCGAATAATAGCAAAAAGATGTAAATTTGTATATTTATGGATCAAATGATAAATTTCCCTTTAATGGGGGGCATAAAAGCATGCGTCTTAGATTCGAGGAAACATTGGGGAAACATGGGAAAATTGGTGGATCCATCCATACATGCAACCATGCATGCACATGCATAGATACAAACACACATTCACAATCAATCCATCCGTCCATCCAATCATCCATGCATGCATACATACATACAATGACACATACATCTATATACACATGCATGATCCATTCATCCATGCATACACACATACGCACATATATACACATGCATGATCCATTCTTTTCTATGGTTAGCATGAATTTTATTTAAAGAAAAAGAAGAAAAATATCATACAACATCCATCAAGTAAATGGAGAAGAATGCCTAGATGAACAAAGTTGAGATGCACCTTATTTCGCTACCCTATTTGCCTGATCATTAGCCTCCCAGGGAGTGAGGTTAAACTTGGTGCTTACCTAAGATAACAATTCTCTAATCTGCTTTGGTTGTTCTTCTTTTTTCTTTCATGCCAAGGAAATTGCACTCCTTGAATCACCTTCTACAATCAGTTGATGGTTCTCAATCATTCTCCTGATGTGTTTAACGAATTATCCTCTCTTCAACATATTAGTAGAGTTTTTGACTCTTTTCTTGGCAAAAAAATTTCTGCTAACAAAATTTCTAGAAATATAATTTTCCAGTGTTAAAGAAAGGGCAAGTTGGACGGCCAAGCCACTTGCCCTTTCCATACAAAACAACCAAACAATGGAATTAGTATTGGAAACTGTTAAATGTAAATTTCGTATGTTATGTAATTGGAGTTGACCTTTTGACATTCTCATAGAAAACAACCAAACAATGGAATTATTGATAGATTTTGCAATTTTCTATTTCTTGAAGATTTCATAGGGGTTTTCAATCCATATTAATTTGAATTCTACTCTACCCAAACAGGTTTGGATAAACCAGTTTTCCTCATATGGTGTTTAAAATTTTACTTCCTTTTGGAAGGTTGACTTAGCAAAGCATTTCTCTTTTAGTTTCAACCAATGCACATGGACTTTAATGAAGGAAAATGGAAAGGCAGACTAGCCTTTTCTAAGATCACATGTTGTTGGTACAATGATTTGAAAACCTCTACTATGGAAAAGACCCAAAGGGAAAAATATCAATGGACCTCATTTAAATGCATGGTTCTTGAATCATAGAGGGACTTTTTGGCATCAAAACTTATTTCAATCATGTACATTTATATTGCCGAAAAATATGTTCATTCAAGAAATTCATGCTAAGGGAGAGAACCCTTCCCCAAGAGTATTACATCCTATTTTTGTTTGAGGCCTCTTGTTTTAAGGTGTCTAAGATGTTGTGGTTTTTTTTTTTGTTTTTTTTTTTTTTTTTTTTGTTTTTTTTTTCAGGGGTTGTCGGCTGGATTGCTTAGGCAAGCTACATACACAACAACACAACTTGGGTCATTTAGGTGAAGCTCTTGCACATGAAGTACAAATATGTTAGACTGTGTATGATGTTTTTGAGATAAATATGTTTTCTGTACTCATTTATAGTTATGCTTCAAAAACTGTTGAAATAATGATTGTGTTTCACTATAACCCATTTCTTCTTAGATGTTCCGTCATGATACAATTACAATTAGTATTTATGTCACCTAGTGGTTTACAATGTATCCCCCCCCCCCCTTTAGGAATTTATATTGAACAAGTATATTCATTTGACTGAAAATGCTTGTTCTTTATGGATTCCTAAATTGTCCCATCTTGGACAATTCGGTACCATACCATGTACTTAGGTTGTCATCATTTTCAGTTTACATGTAGTTGGAAATTTAGTAGTGTCTCCCTATATTTTCTCCGGATATGTGGTTCTTTACTAATTGGTTTCCTCTATCCATGTGTAATGGATTAATGTGGCAACTAGTTAGTATTGAATTTTACATATATCTGGAGAATATGGGGAGGTGCTACCGAAATTTTTGACTCGCATGTAAACTGTATGAGGACAGTACATGGCATGTTACCGAATGGGATAGAGACAATTAGCACCTGTAGATAGAGATAATTAGGTCGTCTAGGTAAAAACATGTATGATCAGCAATTTATTAATATGCACAAAAAGATAGGGAGAGTACAAACTTCTTTTCTAACTTGAGAAGATAACAGAAATATGTATTCTTTTACTCATGCCCTTATGACTAGTATTTATTCCATGATTGTATTTCCTTTAGCTCACAAAAAGAAATCATCCCTAATTCATTTCTTTTTAGCAAAGTAGTCAACTTGTTTCAAATAATAACAATGCATTTTGACAACGCAATGGATTATGTGGTGCATTAAATGATTCCATAGAATGCTAAATGCCTATTTAATCAAATCAACCATATATCTATGGTGTTTTGATATAGCTTGAATTGAAAGATGGTGCTTGTTTTGTTTCAGGAATATACTCCTATTTGTTAGAAGTCCACTTCTCTTGCTGCAGATAAGAACTTGCTTTATCAGGTATAATTTGTATTAATTCAACTTGTAACTCCTCAGAACCCGCTCTGTCGTAAGATATTACGGTGCATGACGGTTCCCAGTAGGTTAAGTTGCAAGTTGTTACATAAAGTTGGTTGGATATCTTTTAATTTTATAAATGTTTGTCAATAGTTAGTTGGATGATGAATTAGGTGTATAAACGTGTGCCTACCTACAGTCTTGCTTAATTTATATTTATATTCTTCATTTATATTCTTTTGTATTAATTCAACTTATAACTCCTCAGAACCCGCTCTGTCGTAAGATATTACGGTGCATGACGGTTCCCAGTAGGTTAAGTTGCAAGTTGTTATATAAAGTTGGTTGGATATCTTTTACTTTTATAAATATTGTCAATAGTTAGTTGGATGATGAATTAGGTGTATAAACGTGTGCCTACTTACAGGTGGTATCCAATGGACTCTAGGGAGTGGATTACTCTACATTACCCAGACCCACAATTTATAGATGGTATGATGAGCTTTGTCAAGTTCGTAAAAGAACATCTTCCTGGTAGAGAAAACCATTCATTGTCCATGTACCAGATGCAGATGTTTACGTTTACCCTGCACAATCGATGATGTGATGATAGATTTGATTAAATATGGATTTAATCCAACATATAGGGTGTGGAACATGCATGGTGAGCCTGAATCACCCAAGTGTACCGAACGCACTTCTCACCAGTATCATAGTGTGGCAAACATAAATAACATTGTCAATGCGGTTGTTGAAGACCTCGGTTGTAATAACCTGGACCAAGTTATTCAAGATGAACCCAATGTAGCCCCCGAAGCTGAAGACATTGTTGGAGATACTTCAACCAAGACTGTAATGCATCCATTAATTGTAACAACGATGTATTATCCACAGAAATCATTGTTAGGGGGGCTGATACTCCACTTTCCAAGATTTCCAGTGGAAGTTAAACTGTGATGAATCTGGAGATTGTTCCAACTCTGTTGGTTTCATTGAGAAAACAACAACTGGTGTAATGGACAGAGCTGGCTTTGATGCATGTGATTCTTTGAAAGAGGAACTTAAGAGACCCTTGCCATTGGATATGTTATCTCACACATGTAGTCCATCTACAAGTTCAGATGAAAACTTTTTGAGAAATAGCCAGTTGACCACATATGGGTACACACACCATTTTTGGCTTGTAACACCCCTTTTTCTTCCAATCATGAGCCTCCATTTGGAACTGCGTTACTTTAACAAGGATCTTGTTTTTTCAGCCTGTCGTGCCTAAAGGAGGTCTGAATGAACGCGAACTTTTGTGTGTTTTCCGTAACAATCACTTTATAGTCCTACCATATTATTTCAATTGATTCTCTCTATTCATTTAGGAATCAAAGATACTATATGACACTTCTAAGAAACCAACTGCAAAAATTTTATTGTTCCCATTTACAGTTAGCATCATGTTGCAGGAAATTAAACTGTTTCCTACCCTGTTTTGCAGTTCAATGGTGAACTCTACATCTTAATTACTGACGAAGGTTATGCAAATCAGCCTGGTCTGGTGTGGGAAAGTTAAATGAGGCAAAACTATGAATAGCTATGCTTCTATCTTCCTCTTTCACCTGAAAATCTACTGGATTTACTTGGAATTTTTTCTCTCCTGCCTCCGACGTCGATTCGGTTTCCCGGTGCTGTACGGCCGCGACGCTTCCTCCCTTCCCAACCTTCCCTCCTCTATATAAACCCCTCTATTTTCTCATTTTTCTCTCGTTGTCTCTCTCTCTTGGATTTTCATCGAACAGGTAAAATCCATGCATTTTATTCTCAACTCCCCCGTTGGGTGGGCCTCATCGTTGGGTGCAAAGCATCTCACCGAGAAATCCTACAGTGCTAGCATTGGCTTGGAAGTAACCAAAGAAATTTGGGCTTTGCCAGTGAGTGAGACCAGGTATTATATGGTTACGAACTCTTCTAATATAACTTCTAACGGGTCAGGTGAAAATGGAGCGGAATCTGGTAAACGGTTCTTCAAATAACCCGTTCGACTTGGCTTCGAACAGGGTAGTTTTCAATGGCTCGGTAGTAATCAGCAACGAAATCAAGAACCTGATGGGATTGCTCGGTGAAATTGTCAGGGTCTAAAGGACTGAAGATGTTGCTAGGCAGGCTGCCCATTTTATTACGAGGTAGGAAGTGAAACGAAATGCAGTGGACTGATGTTATAGTGTGGGAAGCAGCGAGAGGGTATTGTTGAAATGAAGTTGGCGAGTTTGTCCTTTATATAGAGGCTAACTACCCCGCCAAAGAAATTAGTTGGAATATAGACATCCACCCTTGATTTTTACAGGGCTTACCATAGAGATTATACCAAATCCACTCCAATCATTAGATGTCATACTAAAACTTAGGCTCAGGGCTCAAAATTCAAGTCCATCTATCTTTCAAGTAGGCCACACAAATGTAAAAAATTGGAGGGTGAGATTTTCTTATCTACTATTTCCAGCCGTGTGGTCCACCTGAAGCACGGATGGGCCTGCTTTTTGAGTATTAGATGTAACGTGAGGTGACCCACCTGATGTTCAGGGTAGATTTAAAATTAACACCATAGTAGGCTGACCCAAATGGGCTACTCTTTTCCAAGGTTTGTTAAAATGGCTCCTTTTTGGGCATTACAAGGATTAATTACCAGAAGAAGCGCCACTTCTCTGCCAAGCATTATAAGCATTAATTATCATATTAAATTAGTGTTTTGGGAACAGGTACCACTCCGACCATAAGATGTGTAATCCAATGATAAACTGCTAAAGTCCTTGGTGTCTATTTTTGAGTAAGGCAATCTGGGAAGTGACTGCTAAAGTCCTTGGTATCCAAAATGGGGATCATTTCTTACAAGGGGCCTTGTGTATGTTTCTAACTGAAATAATGTTGCATTTTCCTTCTTATATAAATGCAGACAAATATTTTTTTCCCCCATGGTTGAGCAAGTCTCTCTGTCTGTTTGCATGATGGTTCTCGGCTATGCCTATCCGGCTTATGAATGCTTTAAAACTGTGGAAATGAACAAGCCTGAGATTGAACAACTGCGGTTTTGGTGCCAATACTGGTAAGTGCTGTCACTTGTGGAGTGCTATGTAGAGGAATGATTCTATCCAATGTTCAATGACACTTTGAAATTCTTTTGCTGATGAAAGCATTTCTTCTGAATTTTCTAGGATTTTAGTTGCAGTGTTGACAGTTTTCGAGAGGGTTGGTGATACTTTCGTTTCATGGTAGATTTATTTTTTTGAGGGGGGTTGTTGTGGACCAAAAGTGCAGTCCAACCAGGAGAGAGAGAGAGGAGACGAGAAGAGAAGAGAAGAGAGAGGGAGAGAGAGAGAGAGAGAGAGGTTTTCAGCCTCTTTGTTCGGAATCTGACCTACGATACCAACCTGGATGACCTACTCAGGATTTTCGGAAATTTTGGGGAAATCGGAGCGAGACATTTTCACGTCATGGGAGGACAAGCTTCGGAGACATAGGGGTTTCTCCTTTATTTTCGTTTTCAATACTCGACGGATGCCTATGCAGCAATGGGAATGCTCAACCGTAAACGGGTTGATGGGAGGGTCATCACGGTTGCCATAGCAAACCCCAGAAAAAACAGTCCCCCCAAAGCAAACCCCTCCCCCTGGATAAGGTCCCCTGCTACCAGCCGTCCATCACCAAGAGGAATGCAGGGGTTTCTTTCCTTGAAGCAGCTTTCGACGGCCAAACCGCACCCCACAATTCCATCCAAACATTCCAGAGAGGCTACGCCAAACCTTGAAGCAGATCTCCCAAACATTGCCTGGGGCCTCTTATTTTTGGATAGGGTCGGGTTGGGGAATTTGAGAGAGAGTTGATCCTTCTTTCGAGACCCTGTTGTCTCTTTCTTTTTTTGTTCTTTTCTCACGATATGTGGGCCTATCATCTTTTGTTGGGTAGGCCTACCCGAAATATCTCTTTGTACATTCCTTGCCATAAATGGAAAAGAGACGGTTCAAAAAAAAAAAAAAAAAAAAAGTTCAAGGGGCAACTAAGCCCAGGTGTGCAAGATCCAGTCATGTGTGCAGGATCAGCTGTCACATGTCTACTTTGAATATAGGATGTTGGTTACCTTTTTTTCTTCTTTTTTTTCTATGGTGGATTTTGTGGTTTCCTTGTAGGGATTGTCACATGTCAGTTGTTGGTTCTACAGCTGCACAAGATGGATGAAGGACAACTGGAGTATGCCGAGTTTCTTCACTTGCCAAAGAGGAGATTTTCATATTTCGGTAAATGTTGTTTTTCCATTGCTTCAGACACATTGGATGATGCTAAACTTAGTCTACAGTCTTGGTTGTTGTAGAGAATTCACGATAATCTCTTATTTTTGCGGTTCCATGTACATGGACAGTATGTGAAATGCCTTCTTCCATTCTTCTGTTAATGGATCATACATTTGTATGTCAGGGTGGTCAGAGATCAGAGGTTCTAGTGGAATGGCTAGGTAGTTATGTATATGTTGGTTAAGAGGAATTGACATCATGTTGTATGTAGAATATGTTGTGAAGCTTGGGGTGAATGTTGAGAACTGCTAAACAGTAGGGATTTTATTACAGCAGTCCTGAGTAGGGAGGTTTTTGGGTTGGCTGTGGGAATATTATGTTGGATCTCTGTTTCTTAGAAGATCTGGTTTGTGCTTGGTGGTATCATGGTATGTGAGCTTCTCAATTGTTGTGTTTAGTGTCTTAGATGTACTCTCTCTGCGATGATGTCTTGTCAACACGTGTGGCAGGCTTTGTGGGGGCCTTTTTCTGTGCTAGTCAAGGAGTAGCTCTTGGTGTTTGTCCCATGCTTGGTACAGGTTCTTAATATGCTATTTGATGAAATAAAATGCATTTCTTACATGTTTTCTTGTACTTGCGGATGTGGTAAAGTCTTCTGAATTCCACCCTACTCAGAGTAAGTATGAAATTCCACAGAATTTAATGGTATCCGTGTTTTTTACTTTTTAATTGTCCTTAATATTGCACTTTCTTAGCAAGTCACTGCAGTTCAGCTCTACTCCTTTATTCACAGGGCACTTGAACTTATATTAGGAGTAAATAAATATTCAACAACTACCCTAGATGCCCACTTCAAATTCCTTGGAGATGGGTGCACTTAGTGTCCAAGTCAGACACGTCGTTTTCAAATGCTTTCCTTGTAAGTTGCAACCAATTGTCAAAAACTGTTGATTGTTCCAGTGTTCTCATGCTTTCTCATATGGCTTTTTTGATGTCACCTAATCTCTATTTGCTTTTTGTCATTGCCGTAGAGAATTTTCGAGCACTTTGCACAGTAAGCCAACACTGTCGTCTGTCATTTTAAGTGTTAGGTTATTCCTTAAGTTTATGTTACACTGATGCAGATACTCAGATTTGGACTTCTTTTCTCATTACAAGAAGTTTGTACTCAAAGCATTGTTGATATTGAAAATAGTCAGTTGTAGTCAGGGTGTTCAAATTATCATTTGAACACCATACAATTTTTTTTGCAATACATTACCATACCAATACTTAGATTGTCAAACTGTCAACAAATAAGAAACACTAATATGGAATGGTTAAGAGAACTAAAATAGTCAACAGAAGAAGATCATCACACAAGGGAAATCGCTTTCTTGGAAAGTTCTGGACTACCACTAGTTTATGTCTATTGTATATAAGAGGTATATCTTGATATACTTGAATTTCTCAAAATTGTTGAACTATCTCTTCTCTTAATTATTGGTAATCTCTCTCTGTTAAAATTGTTAAAACCTTTATCTATCTATCTAGCTAGCTATTTACAGGTAAATTAAAATAAAAAATAAAAATTGTGTAATCTATCTAATCTATCTATCTGTTAAAATTGTTAAAACCTTAAATGTTTCTTTCTTTCAGTTGTAAAAAAATAAAAAATTGTCTAATCTATCTAATCTATCTATCTACTACAGGTAAATTAAAATTACTAGCAACAAAACCATTTAAGATAACTTCATACTAATCAAATTAGAACTGCATCACTCTCTCTCTCTCTCTCTCATCTCTCTCTCTCTCTCTCTCTCTCTCTCTCTCTCTCTCTCTCTCTCTCTCTCTCTATCTCTCTCTCTCTCTCTCTCATCTCTCTCTCTCTCTCTCTCTATCTCTATCTAGCTAGCTACCTACCTATCTACCTAACTTCAGCAACAAAACTATTTATGATGATTGCTATTAATGGATGTCTTATGCATTTTATCTTGAGATTAGGCCGTTGGTTATTTGCTCCCATTGTCATTAAAATTTCATGTTCTTTTGTTTCAAATGGTGGAATAATTGACAGTGCAAGTGATGAGATTTGAGTTGAAAAGCAAGTGGTGAGATTTTATAAGACAGTGTAAGGACAGATTTTATAAGATTTGAGTTAATGCAGTTCTAACTTCTAAGTCTGATCCAGTTCTTATTTTCACTTGACAGAGACATTATCTTTTCTAACACCTAATTATCATCTGGGTTGTTTTTTAATTATAGATTTATTTTTTTACTATCTGAACTTGCTTAATCATGTGATTGGTCGTGAAGTTCCCTCTTGTAACAATGTTTCATAAATAAATGTGCTTAATCATGTGATTGTTTGTCTTCAACATAATCACGTGCAAATGCAACCCAAATCTGAATAGTTGAATGTGGACTGCATTTCTAGATTTAAAGCCAAGGACTTCAAGAAAACCCCGCACAAGTCAAGCAGCAAATAAACAGACTTAAATGATGTGGTCTCTCTCTCTCTTTTTTTTTTTATATATCCAATCTAAATATTTGGAATTTGGATGATATATTTGATTTTGATTTCTTCCTTTTCTATGTGTAGACTTACCTTCTCAAATAGGTTGGTTCGTTCAGAGCTTTGGAGAAACGGGTATATCTAGTTTTGGATGTGTGCGTTGATTAATACACATCCATGACTAAATATACCAATTTCTCCAAAGCCCTAATGAACCAACTTATTTGAGTGAGAAGGAAAAGTCTACACGAAAAGGAAGAAATAAAATCAAATATATATCTCATTTCTCTTTTTTTTTTTTTTAATTTAATGAGAATCGTCGACGGTTTTTAGCCGCCGAGAACGCTGACGGATTTTAGCCGCTGAAAATGCCGACGGATTTTAGCCGCCGATAACTCCAACGGATTTTAGCCGCCGATAACACCGACGGTTTTTAACCGCCGACATCTCCGACGGAATTTAGCCGCCGACAATGCCGACGGTTTTTAGCCGCCGAGAACGCTGACGGATTTTAGCCGCCGATAACACCGACGGTTTTTATCCGCCGACATCTCCGACGGAGTTTAGCCGCCGACAATACCGACGGATTTTAACCGTTGACACCGCCGACGGATTTTAGCCGTCGGCGAGCAACGCCGACGCACCCTTTACCGACGGACCTTGCGACGGCTAAAACCCGTCGGAGAAAGTCATTGCCGACGGCTTTTAGCCGTCGGCGTTGCCCTGTTTTTTGGTAGTGTCTATTTGCAAATCAAATTGAAAATAAATTGAAAATATCATTTTCAATTGATCACATTCAACTCCTAAAATCAAAGGTCAAAATGATATTAGAAGCATGATTATTATACCACAGTTCAACTATACTAACACAAGAAGATGGACGGTCCAAATCATCAAACCATCACTACACGTGTGTCCCAAGTGTCCACACATGGCTAGTCCTTACTTTCTTACCTACAAAGAAGTCTAGGACCGCCGCTGGCATGACCGCTTCGTTGTAACAGGCGTTTGGCATGCTCTCACCGATACGAAATTTTGGTTGATATCCTTCCGAATGCCGACTTTTGGGACGAGAAACGGTCCAGAGACC
The DNA here is from genome assembly GCA_021015155.1 of Magnolia officinalis. Taxonomy (NCBI): domain Eukaryota; kingdom Viridiplantae; phylum Streptophyta; class Magnoliopsida; order Magnoliales; family Magnoliaceae; genus Magnolia; species Magnolia officinalis. The sequence goes on from JAJHSJ010000007.1 coordinate 8,803,090, forward strand.
CTATGTTATAAAAGCAATAAACAATCCAGACTAGTGCACAGAGGATTCAAAGAGGCTAAGCTAACCAGGAGCGCTCCCACAGCCGAGTTGATGGGACCGAAGAAGGGAAAGATGATGGCTAGGAACCACATCGGTATGACCATGGGCAGCCGGACGACGAAGAAAAAGAGAAGAGGAAGAAGATCGGGCAGAGAGGGTAAGAAAAGATGGGTAAAAACGATTTGGGGGAAAGGGTTTTGGGTAAAATAGTATTTATACCACCGACTACCCACGCCAGGTCGGGTCGGATAGGGTCGGTTCGGATCCTTTCGGTTCGGTTTTCGGATTGGATCTGTTCGGATAGACCGTTACCCGAACCTGATCCGAATAGCAATCGAATTTGGATGGGCAGACTCGATCAGGCCCGATCTAAGCCGTCGGTTCGGGTCGGAACGGGTCGAATCGGGTCTGATCGGGTCGGATCCACCGGATCGGATAAGAAATGCCCAGCTCTAACCACGACCGGTCGAGCACCTCAGAACCCAAAATTTATGCTAGCTGGACTTTGAGTCGAGTCAATCCACAACTGGTCACGACCAGTCGAGTTGGCTCTACGACCAGTCGAGCAGGGGCCACGACCGGTCGTGCACGGCCCCAGATGTGGCTCCACTTATCAACATGAAATTGGCTGAAGGCCCACCGATTTTAAGCAAAACCGGTTGAGGTTCAACCAATTACAAGTCTCTAAATGTGGGGTATCTATGGTGAGTCATGTGGATCGCCAGCTTGTCAGAAGTCGGGAGTCTTTTTTGTCATTTTCTTCATACAGTCTACCATGTACAAGGGTTTTTAGTATCTTGGAGGGTTGGGATGATCGTCCAATTTTGGCCAACGTGAATTAGAATCAATTAATCTGATCATTGGTTGTTTTCGAAAGAAGTTGGGAACCTTTTCAACTTACCTTGTCTAGATCTTTGTTGTTTCTTTGGCTAACTAAAAACAACTTTATCGAATAGATGCATAGTCAAGGTTTCCAAATAGTCTAGATCATCGGTTGGGATTTGATTTTTCCGTTCTGGATATCTGTTGATCAAGTTCGCTAGTTGCTTCCGAGACATGTCAATGGTTCTACACATCTGATCAGCTTGGATTATCAATGGTTCTCGAGTTACCTAGAGATGATTTATCGAAACTCAACTAAAACTTAAAGAATAGTTTATTCTCATTTTGGGTGGGGTGTCTACATTATCCATGCATACATGCTCCCATTTGTATTTGTTTAGCCTTTTTTGCAATTAAGGAGAAATATTTCCCTAGTTAAATACATCACCCACATGAAGACCATATGACCACACATGCATTGCATATGCCAACATCCATCATACTAATTAACCATACTCTAGTTATAAAAACCAGGGTAATTCATTCTCTTGGTGGAACATGTACGTGGGTGTAGGTTAACAATTACAAAGCAAGTGTCAGACAAAAATGATCTGCAATGGTTTTTCATTTTAATCCAAATGGACCCTAAATTTCTCAAAAAGAGTTTCCTTTAACAATTAATTAGAAGAACCCAAGTCCTAAAGATCCTATCTTATTAAAGTCACTTTTATCCACTTTTTTGTCTCTACTAACTTACCAACCTGTCTAATCCCACTCTCCCTCTCTCTCTCTCTCTCTCCATCATAACTCTCCAAACTCTATCCTAATCTCCTTGTCAAATCATAGAAGCTTCTTGAAACTTTTTTCGTTTTCTCTCCTATCCATTCTGGAATAAAATCATCCCTCATTGAAGATAGGAATAAGATATGACCGTAGTCTTTGTATTATGGATGGAAAGTTCGCATGAGAATTTTCCAAATAGCATTTGAGCTACAATTCCATGTGATAGTTAACTAACTTCCTATGGGCGTTTGGTCCTTCTGTCTTCTACAGGAGGGCGCATGTCTATTTCTCTTCTACAGCTTGTCTTCGGTCCACCATATTCTCATGGGTCGTTACCCAACTCATCCACATGACCGGTATCTAATCCATTTTTCTTTCGATAAACGTTTCAAGTGGAGGTTGAGGTGAAACGGGAAAACCTCTGTTTTTTCCTTTCCTGCCCTTGCCTGCCCTTTTTCAAAACATGGAAAAAAATTAAGTAACATAAGCGTTGCATGGGCTGAAGCCGAGCCGAACTGAACGGCGTGGCGCCGTTTGGGACGTCTGAGAGATGCCACGGAGATTACGCGGGAAGAGATTGAAACACTTTGACATGATAACACGTGTGGGAGTTCAATACCAATATTTTGTGTGGGGCCCACCGTGAACATGTCCTGGCCCATAAATGAAGCGTAATCGGACGTGCCAAATTAACACTAGAAAAATGGACGGTTAAAAAACGAATTACTAATGACTTTATATTCAATACTCACATGGTTCTCACCCAGTTAGTGGACCATTCTAATTTGAAGGAAAAAAGAATAATCATTTAGAAACCCATCTTCTACACGGACCAGATCTTACACACCTGTGCCCCTTGATCACGTGTGTGGATTTTCAACCATTCAATATCCTAATCCGCGAATCACTGGAGCACATGTCCTTCACAAAAGTTGTAAAACAACCCCCACAAGGAGAAAAGAAGGCATGAAATGACGGTTGAGTGGGTGCACAACGGGCTCGGAAAAACCGTGATGTTTTTCCAGACCTATGCTCCCTCCATTTCCACTAGGCCTAGACCGACGGTGATTATCCATTGCCACTTCTTAAGTTGTGGTGTCTCTTCATCTGTACACGTGGCTTGCTTATATGGACATCCTGACCGTCCTCATTAAAAATCACTCTAAACATCTGATTCTGCTCTTTTGATTTGTAAAGTTGACTATTTTAATATGACTATCTACACCATATCCACCGATTGTTTGGTTAGGATTATTTGATCGGTGTAAGTTTTGGGCTATGGTGCATCGAGGATAGAGTCGATTAAGAATTTGAGAATGATGGTGAACTATCACCATAGATTGAGCCAAAAAATGAACGGTCCTGATGGAACCATTGAATTTGCGTTTAGCGAGTAATAAACTAGCATTTATCCAAGACTTTAACCATCGAATCGTGGGCCATCAAACAGACGGTCAAAAAGAAAATGCCAAATGCCTAAATTCAATGGTCTTTCTTATCAATGGTCAAGATTGTTCACCAAACATGTTTAGATCTACATATTTATATTCCACGATACGGTGGATGAGTCACCTCAGGTTGAAAAACGGTGGCAAAGCCACAGACTAGCCTCATCCGTCCCACCACCGTTTGAAAAAGGGTCGCGGATTGGGTACTACCCCCGCCTGTACAGAACTCGGAACAGGCTGGGGCTTTGAGAGGGAACCGTGATGTATGTGTTTAATCCACACCGTCCATAAATTTTTTTTCATGTAATTTTAGGCCATAATCCCAAATTGAGGTTGATATAAGTTCAAGTTAACCACACCATCAGAAGAATCATTAATAATGATGTCCACCGTTGAAAACATCCTGGGGCCCATCCTGATGTTTATTTTCCATCCAAGCTATTCATAATGCCACATAGACCTTGATGAAGGGAAAAGACAAATATCGGATTTATCCAAAACTTCCATGGCCCCCAAGATGTTTTCAACGGTAAATGGACAATCCCTACTGAATGGTCCACTTGAGCCTTTTATCTGCATCATTTTTTCATTTATGCCTAAAATGATATGGAAAAGTGTATGGACGGTGTGGATGAAATCCATAATTCACGGTGGTCTCTCAGAAACCCAGCCTGTTCCGAGTTTGGTACGTGTGGGGGTAGTACCCAATCCGCGTTCTTGAAAAAGGGCATGTTACTCCTACCTAGGTCGAATTTTTCTTCGCTTTCTCTCCCTCCTTTTTTTCGTAACGTGTGATGGCAAGAGAGGTTGTATCAATAGTCTAATTTCTCCTTTGATTGCTTAAGAAAACATACCCTTGTAAAGCTCTTGCCAAATCAAAGTGTTTCTGTCCACAGGATTTTCGCCACTTGGCAGTCCACATGCATTGAATGGATGACATTTAAAACGTCTAACTCAAGTAAGTGGAGTTTCATACACAATAAACCATTTAGTCGTTGTTGGTAACTTAGTATAGCAAGCGATGAAAGCTTTTTAGTGTTTTTAGGTTTGGACTTTTGTTTATTTAAGTGTATGCACCTTTGCTTTGCTTTTCTTTTCTCCTTTTTATTTCTTTAAAGTGAAAATCACCAACAAGCAATGGCACCGAAGCTTGGGTACCGTACCATTTTTTTTCCCATGCACCCTTCTTTAAGGACGTGGATTTTCTGCCATAGGCTTTCGACTGAAGTTCTTGTGGTGGGAAGCTAGGCGGGGCCGTACGTCCGGAATGCTTGGGAGAAATCTAACCTGTCCATCTGTTTTTCTAGCTTATTTCAGAGCACGAGGCCAGAAATAAGGTGAATCCAAAATTTAAGTGGACCGCGTGAGAATAAAAGTGGGGAAGAAATGCCTACCATTGGAACTTTCTTGAGTCTACCTCGATGTTTATATGCCATCCAAACCGATTATAAGGCTCCTTGGAAACATGAAAAGTTAAGCTGATACAAAATTTTGTAGCTTTAAACGAATGTTTCAACACGAGTCATTCAATCCTATTGTTTCCTCTCGTGTGGCCCACTTAAATTTATGATCACCTCATTTTTTGTATAGTATCTTAAAATGAGCTCGAAAAACGAATGGAGAGGGTAATTTTTTCACAAATATCACATAGAGTACTCTTACCTAGCTTTCTTGCGCAGGAACTTTCTCCGAAAGCCTTTCACAGAAAATCGGTGTCCCTTCCTGACATCAAGCTAATCTTATGAGGACCACAACTCTATGTTAAGTCAAATCGTTGGTTGTCTATCTATTCCAATGGTATGGCCGCCACCTAATTAGTGGGTTGTCCTGACTTGTGTGCGCAGGTGATCTTTACGGTGGGCCTCCTTTTTCCATTATCCCATAGTCATAAATTCATGCTGGGGAGGGTTGTAAACTCTTTTACCTCTCCTCCTCACTGATTTCTCAACCAGTTGAGTTAACTCAGCCTAGTTTCCAGTTGAGTCAGCAAGTTTTAAAACTATCCATTATAGTGAAGCCCTAAGAAGGATAGACGGTCAAGTCATAAGCCAGCTTGCAGCAGCGAAATCAGTGGACGTGGATGGTCTGACTCAAATATATTGGTGTGGCCCACCTAATGAGTCGATTGATAATATTGTTTATGCCCTGGTTGATCTCTATTGTTCAACTAACCTTTTTCAAAGCTCAGATTTTCCTTACAGAGTAGGTTGGTGGGAAAGACAGAGTTGTATAAGAAAGTTCTAGTTCACTACAACGGTGCATGTGAACATTTCCCTTACAAAGAGGGATGTAAACATCCCTTCTTTTTTATTTTATTTGACTTATTGGATGGGTAGATCCATGTGATGGTGATTGCTAGTTAGAAAAACCAACTGTTTCACCGTGGGACCCACTTGGATTCGGTTCACGTCATCTCAAGCTAGTTGTGTGGCTCACATGATCATATGCCCTCCTTGTGAGATGGGATTCCTCTAGAATACATGTTGTATGAATATTGTACAACTACCAAGCTCATTAGGCTTACCATAGCGTGTCTGTGAGCGATCCACTCCGTTCAATAGTTGTGAAACCTAATGCTAGTTCCTGATGTCAAAATTCATATTGATACATAACTCAGGTGGGCCACACTGCAGTGAACAGTGGATATGGAACAACAACCATAGAAACCTTCCTGGGTCCACCATGTTATTTATCCACCATCCAATCTGTTTATCAGATGCGACCCACGAGGATGAACAAACATACAAAAAATTCAGCATGATACAAAACAAAGGTGGGCCACTCTAGCCGTCCCACCTCAGATGTGGCTGACTATTGCTGAGGACGGTGAACACGAGGTGGCTCAGCTGATGGACAGATCAGATATCAAACGAATTACGGTGGGCCCCACAGGTACTGAGTGTCGCACTCACCTCTTGTAACTACAACAGGTGTTCGGATTACGCTCCTCCAAATGATTTGATGCAGATGGTGATTGGGGTCGGCGACGGAGTAACAGGACAGTGAGAAGATGACAGTTCATAGCAATGATGACGTGGCGTAAGTCTTCACCTTGTTTTAATGACCCTTCGATAGTGATTTTCTCTTCTGTTTTATCCACGGCGGATCCACCTCCAAAGGGTCGGTCAGGAACTTATGTGGACTGGAAGCCTGGTCATATTCCCACGATAGGTATGCTTCTCTACCAGCTCGACTAACGAGCCGGAGACCTTCGAGATGATTGATTTCACCTATTGAGAGGACGGTGCAATATCCTTCGGTGGATTTAAGGCCACTAAAAATTATCAGAAATAACAGCATGTTTTTTAGCCCACGTGTCACATGTATGGAAAATCCTGACTGTACAATATGTTGGCCACAATAAGATGGTGAGCTGGTATGAAATTCAGTCCGATCTACTAATGGAGTGAGAGGCAGCAGTAACTCTCAAGTCATTTCATCGGCTGTCCATTGATTATCATGTTTTGGTCTGTTGGACTTGTGGGTCAGTGTAATTTTTATACCAGACATTCAACATGCTATGGCCCACCTTTTGTGCGGATTGGATATTCTGTATATATGATACTTTGATGGTAAAGAGAATAGCTGTATCATAACTTGTGATACAGACATTGTATATGATCATTTCTTTAGGACCACACGGGCAAGATTGTCTCCACCGTTTATTGGCCACGCAGCTCATTCAAAGATCCTGTGACCCAAGTGACTGATGGCCGGAAACGTTGGGACCATGAGTCCACATCACTGTGAATTCACGGGCTTTGCTAAATGTATAGAAAAATATTTTAACCCTGCACGTGAAAAATACTGAAAAATGAACGGTTGATATTGGAATTGGGCAACGGTAGGAAATCTTAAGAACCTGCTGAAGGGACTATTTTTTTTTTTTCCCCACCAAAATTAGCCATTGCCAGCTGCATGGCTATATATGTCAACATCCCTCGTGCGGCCATCTGAGATAAATATGGACAAGCTTTTACTCAATTATTTGCGCCTTCAACACTTTGGAAGTTTTCATACTGATCAAGATAATTATGTCATTAGCCACATCCTATCTCGTACATGTTGGAGTAGAAGAGTTGTGGTAAAGCTTGTGGACGGCTTTATAGAGGACCAAGATCAAAGGAAAACATGCCGCAAGGGCTAAGATGGAGTTAAAAATTAAAAAAAAAAATAAAAACAAAGATAGAATCCACACTATAGCTTTTAACAGCCATGACAGAATGCATGATATAATATGTTGTTAGAAAGTTATCAACTAGTTCTACGCCTTGACCAATGCCCTCGAACGGCTTTGCACAATTCCGGTCATTTCACAGTAAGATTTGTGTTCGAAAACTTATATTTTTAATAAGCTATGGGTTTTGCAATTTTTTAATTGTTTCGGATTTTGTAGGTCCCTAATAACTTCATTTTTATTTTTATTTTTTTAAAAAAAAGTCAGTCATGTGAGAGGTTTAGAGCATGTTTAGATGTCTTTTACTATTTATGATAATTCTTTGCTATTTTATAGTTTTTTTAATAAAAAAGGGAAAAAAAAATCTAATTTGAGTCAAATTAGGGAGCAAGGTGTCTATGCTTATATAAAACATACCGGGTAAGTTGTAAAATAGATTTCATTCAATAATATCAATTTCTTATGGTTATTTTTAAAGAATTTCTACCTTTTGGATTCAAGGTTCACCGTGGATTCAAGGATTATCTTAGGTGTTAATTTGAATTAGGAAAATTCTTAAAAGAAATCACAGATTAATTGATTATAATTGGGTTAATTATATATGTTTGGATTGCAATGAATATTCCAAGTTGTGGACATGGAAATCATGAATATTCATGATTATTATCAAATTTTACCGTAGAAAATGGGGTTCCAAATTTAAGGTCCTGATTAGATAGCAAACAAATCCCAAACTTCATTAAATAATGGTTGCCTCATTTCTTAAAGTAGAGAATCTTAACCATGTATAATTACTTTGCAGAATTTATCTGACCACGTATCACTTTCTTATAATGGGAATCCAAGGAATTCCAAGATATTTTGATGTAGAGCGGGTCGCAGACAATTACATGGCAAAGATGGATCAAAAAAGGCCCGGTCGGTGACAGAAGTGATCTGGACCATCAGACCTTCAATCAGGCGTATCTCGCAATCCGGGATGAGTTAGCCAACGTAAAATATATGATTTTGGGGTAGAACGAGCTACTTTAGCCAACCAACCTTGCTACGCCGGGTTGCGACGCTCGGAATTGTAGAAACCCCTGATTCGACGGTCGTTTCCCTGTTTCAATTTCGTTTTTACTATAAATAGTAAGTTTTAGTTTGACTATAACTCTTCATCTGTCGGGCTTTAGGAATTGCGCCCAACGTGAAAAGAGCTTAGAATAATTAGGGGAACGGTTCGGTGAAGCCAAATAGGACACTTACTATTTTTGGCCGAAAACCTTGCGCACTAGTAGACATCACGACCGTCTATAAATAGTAAGTTTACTATTTATAGTAAGTTGCGAATTCTAGGAGTTTTAGTTGTAGTTTGATTATGATTTCTTTCCCATTGCTTAGTACCCTTATTTAAAGGGTTGTGAACTCATTTTTATGCATTCATTAATATATTTCGAATTTATTAGAATTTATTTCTATTTTCTGCTCTCTTTTCTCGTGGATTCGAGAAAGTCTCTGTGAGGAGTCCAGAGAAATTCCGTGGATTCGGAATAGTTATCCTCTTGAGGAAGACGGTGCTCGACCTCACGTCCTCCCCTGCGTCATATTTCCAACCTGGTGGAAAGGAAATTTCTAACATTGTAGAATTAATTTTATTTTTTTACCGTGGAATTCTCTTGTCACACTAGCCCTAGAGGCAGCAGAAGATGATTTTCCTCCCCTTTTCACCATGCATCATGTGTTAATTAGTGTCAGAGCAAGGTCTTTCAGATGGTTTTTAATAGCGGATTGGGTGGTGCTTGGAAGAATATAGTAACTATAGTAGCATTTGAAGCCTTTCAGTGTGAATGTTAGAGATCAATGTGGAAGATGATAATAATGATTAATCGATTGACTGTGGCCATGAAGCTCAATTAGAATTGAGGCAATGAACAACCCCACAACCATACATGGTGCTCATGGTGAGCCAATTCATAATCAATTAAGTCCAACACCAATGGCAAATTTTATGCCCTAACTCCACAGTGATCAGGAGCATTTAATTGCACAAAACGTGCATAAAATGTGACACTACACCAATAGGAATTCATTTTTTCGAATTATTTGATGGATTCATGGATGGATTTAGTTATGAAAAAACTCCAATTGAATCACATAATCAGTTGACCATGGTAAGATAAACCTGATCAATGATGTGAAGCACACAGACAACTTGATCAAAAAGGAGATGAACACTTTAGTACTGGTCACCTTGAAAAACTTTACAAAGATCGGCACCTTTTTACCTTCTCAATGATAACCAATGTGCACATATTGAAGGCAGGTAATACTAACGACAATACTTCATGTTAGTGTCATGTGCCCCATAAAGCCAATGTGCTGATCTTAATCATTTGTTTGATGATCTTGACCTTAGGTCCTCTATCAACATGTTATTAATGCCTTGACTAATATGTGGGTATATATTAAATTGTACATATATGTGGTTATGTGGGTTAAAAAAGAGGATTTTCTCTAGTTATCCTTAGAAAATTGTATTGAAGACTGCTAATAAAATCATAATTAACATTCCAGCAATAATCCACAATCACATATCCATTATTGTAAAAGAGGTGAAAGTTGATACCCCGGTCGCGGATTATTAAAGAAGAAGAAGAAGAAGAAGAGATGATAATTTATAAAGTATCATCTTATAAATGAAATTTTGATCAGACATGTAAGCATTCACCATCACCTACTACCAAAGCTAAAGAAGACACTATAAAGATGGGTTGTCAAATAGATTATTATCATCCAAAACTTGAGGACTTCCTGCTAGCATAAGGAGGCTGATGTAGTGGTCAACTAATGTGGCAAAAAATTGATGTACGTGCACTATAACTTTCAATGACCATAACTTTGTGATTAGTTATAAGAATCATTCAAATAACATATCTGAAAAAGCTATTAACAATCATTTATTCTAACCAATGCTAGAAAATATTGGCCATTGAACATTTAGGTAAAATAAGATTGTTCGAGGGGTCAATTTTGTTTTCGAACACCCTGATCCATAGCTGAAGTGGTAGACCAAGTGAAGGTACCTCGTTTCAACATGATACACACACACACACACACACACACACACCACACACACACACACACACACACACACACACACACACACACGTACGTACATACCAGTTTGCATGGTACTCGTGTGAACTTTTTTGAGAACTCATCACATGTGATGTAACTCCAAAATCTGAACGGTCCACAGGAAGCAGCACATCATGAAACCTCCAAGGCCCAATTTTTACTTTGATCCAAATTAAACTTTTGTGGGCCATAAAAAATGAAAACAATTTCCTCCCTTGATTTGCATTTCTCTTTGCTATGGCCCACCAGAATTTTACGTCAGAGTGAAAATTTATCCCTTGGGGTTTCATGGGATTCCGAATCACATGGACCGTTCAAATTAGACGCCCATGACACGTGTGCAAAGGTGTGCACGTGCATAGGTGAGCATGACTCTCTCTCTCTCTCTCTCTCTCTCTCTCTCTCTCTCTCTCTCTCTCTCTCTCTCTCTCTCTCTCTCTCTCTCTCTATATATATATATATATATATATATAGGCATGCTCACCTACGCACATGCACACCTTTGCACACGTGTCATAGGTGTCGAATCCGAACGGTCCATAAGATGCAAAATCCCATGAAACCTCAGGGGGTGAATTTTCACCTTGATCTAAGATTCTGGTGGACCATAGCAAAGAGAAATTCAAATCAAGAGAAGAAACTGTTTGCATTTTTCATGGCCCACCAAAGTTTTGGTTCAAAGTAAAAATTGGTACCAAGGGGTTTCAAGAGGTTCTGCTTCATGTGGTCCGTATGTAGTCCGTGCGAACTGGTTCGCAGGTGAGCGTTCCGATATATATAAATATTCGAAGTAAATTTACTATTTTGATATAGTTATGATTTTTATTTTTTAATTATTCAAGGATCTAGAATCCTGTGATAGTTTAAAGTCCCTCTTAAGTAAAATAAGAATTGAGTCGATTTAAGTCTTTTTACTATTTTAGTAAATTAACTGCTTTGGAAAACTCTATGACATGTCTAGCGTCACTTCTAGCAACTGAAGAATTTATCCTCGAGAAACAAAGTATATATTTACAATTTATTCATGTAATAAAGTGCATGTTTGGTGAACCTGTATAAGAAAAACAATTTCCCATGATGGTCCTCATGGTGAGAGTTGAATCTCACACGGTCATTGCAATGGGCCTACAGCTCTTCACGTGGGGGTTATAGGCAAGCCATGTTCATTTAGCCTCTCCAAAGATGAGATTTGCTAAGCCCCCACGCAATACATCTCATGTATACCCAGTGTTTAAATTATCGGCGACAATATCGAATTGTCGCCGATAATATCGGTATCGCTGGCTCAGCGAAACCGAAAACCCAATTTTTCGTTTCTCTTCCCGATATCGCCGAAATATCGCCGATAATGTCGGTTTTCCAATATTTTCTAGATATCGACGGCCAACTACCCCATTTTACCACGTTTTCGGCGATAAAATCGTCGAAATCCAAGAAAAAAGAAGAAGAAGAAGAAAATACCTGTTTTTTCGCTCCGATCAATTTGAAGAGAGAAATCCCCAAAAAAAAAAAAAAAAAAAAAAAAAAAAAAAAAAAAAATCGCATTTTCCGTCAAGATCCTTGAATGGCGACTCCTCTGGTTTGCCAGCCCCGAAACCCGCTGGCAAGGCTACGAAAATCCGGAGACTCGTAGAAATTTTTGAAATTTTGGGAACGAGGGGGAGGGATTTTCGGTTTCAGAGGAATTTGGGGAAGGATTTTTTATTTTTAAGGGGACGCGAATTAGGTACGCCGTATGCGCAGGTTAATCGTGCGACTAATAACTTGAAACGTTTCCAAGTTCTGTGGGTCCCACCGTGATATATGTGTTGTATCCACACGGTCCATCCATTTGGAGAGATCATTTTATGTCATGATTCAAGGAATGAGGTAGATCAAAAGCTTTATTGGACCCCACCACAGAAAACTGTGGAGAGAGTGACTGTACCGTTGAAACCTTCCTAAGGTCCAGTGGACTGTTTATTTGAGATCCAATCTGTTCATAAGTTAACAGTGACGTTAAATAAGGCTATTAACAAATATCATCTTGATCGAAAACTTCTGTAGCCCATATAAGTTTTTTATGGTAGGCATCACTCTGTCCACTATTTTCTGTGGTGGGGTCCACTCGAGATTTGGATCTGACTCATTTTTTGGCTAATGCCTTGAAATGGTATCTCCATATGTATGTACGGTGTGGATACACAACATACATCATGGTGGGACCCACATAACTCGGTGACGTAACTTAGTCGCTACGCGTCAGTAGCTAATCCGCATCCATTTCACATAAGTGGGTTGCGTACGCACACCCTTAGCGTACTGGGATGCTTATGTGGGGTCCACTCTAAATTTATGTGGTTTATCCACACCGTCCATCCGTTTTTTCCAGATCATTTTAAGGGTTGAGCCCAAAATCATAGTATATCAAAATCTCAAGTAGACCATATCAAAGGAAACAATGGAAGTATTGATTTCCACCGTTGAAACCTTTCTAAGGCCCCCAGTGATATTTATTTGTCATCCATACTTTTCATAAGATCACACAGACACGGATGAAGGGAAAACACAAATATCATCTTAATCTAAAACTTTTGTGGGCCCCCAATAACTTTTCAACGGTACACTTCAATTCACGCTATTTCAAGTGGTGTGGTCCATTTGAGCTTTGGTTATGATTAATTTTTTATTTAAAGACCTAAAATTATATGATAAAATGTATGGACGGAGTTGATACAATGCATGAACGACGGTGGGGCTGACAGAGTTTACTCAGTACACTTAGAGTTACTCAGTACGCAGTCCGCTTCCTTTGGCATGGAATCGGATTAGCTACTCCCACTGCCACCAGCCAATGGCTGGTGGTCGGTGCTCTGTGGACCCCACCATGATGTACATGTTTCATCCATGCCGTCCATCTATTTTTTTAGATCATGTTATTATATCAGACCAAAAATGAAGTATATCCCAATCTCAAGTGGACCACATTACAGAAACAGTTTTGAAAGAACGTCGACCATTAAAAACTTTTTGGGGGCCATAAAAGTTTTGGATGAAGCCGATCATTGTTTTTATCCTTCATCTGGGTCCGTACGACCTAATCAATAGATTGGATGTCAAATAAATAGTACAGTAGGTCTTAGGGGGATTTTAACGGTGAATATCCAATCACTATTGTTTGCCCGTGGTGTGGTCCACCTGAGATTTATATCCTCTCATTTTTTGCATAAAGCCCTAAAATGATCTGTAAAAATGTATGAATGACATGGATAAAACACATACATCATGGTGGGGCCCACAGAGCACCGACCACCATGATGTATGTGTTATACCCACACCGTCCATCCATTTTTAGATATCATTTTAGGGTATGAACCAAAGAATGAGGCAAATAAAAATTTATAAGCTTGCATTTGTATTATAAAAACTCATTTTGGTTACTATTAGAGTGATTTCTTAGTACAACTGTAACATCCCGGATTTTCACTGTTTTGGATTTCCAAAAATCCTTGATTTTTTTTTTATTAACTTATACTATCACATACTAACCATTAGAACTCAATGTTAGCATATACACGAGTTAATTAATCCAAGATTAGCCCAATTTAATAAACCAGACAGGCCGTGATAAGGCCTGGTGCAGGCCGCTAAGCCAGATGACTGTTTACACTTAAAGACGACCGTGTGGGCCACCCAGCAACCGAGGAGGGTCAGAAAAATCTAAAACTTTAGAAAATCATAGATCTCACTGGGCTTGTAGTCCATCGAGGACTGCGGACCCAGTGGACACCCAGAAGTACCATCTGACGCTTGCCCAATGCGCCCCACCAATGCCAGATTAAAATCTGGCACTGACAAAAGAAACTGAGACTCCGGGCCTTCCAGCCGTCAGATTTCTTCCAAATTTATGGTGAAGGTTTAATGTATTTTTCAACGCCTGTCCACCAAATCTGAGCCCCGATCGTGGCACGATGACCGTTGATCGTAAATCGGACCCGTGCGATCAAACCCCATATCCGATCGCTCCCAAATTTTGCATGGCCCTTCATCGGGCCATGGATCACCTACCCTATAAGTTTCATGGCCAGAGGGCCACCAGAAATGCCCTATCAATCAGAATGGCCCTCAAAGGGCCACTTAAAGGTCGGAAACGCTTGCTCAGATCATATATCCGTTCATCCGTTCGCCCTAAATTTTTGTATGGACCCTAGTCAAGCCATAGGGCATCTACACACCAAATTTGGTGGTTAGAGGGGTGTTAGGGCCGCCCCAACACCAATAGGGAGTTCTAGTGGTCTATTTTAGGAAATTGTGGAAGCTTGGGGCCATTTGCACCAAATCTGGAATTATAAAAAGGGGTTTCTTTTGGGCACCCCTCTCCCATACGAATTTACCCTAGGGGATAAAAGAGAGAAAAGAGAAAGGAGGAAGAGAGGAAGAAGGAGAGTGGACCCTAGAATCGAGGTGGGGCCCAAGGAAGCAAACCCCACAACTCTCTACATCTCCTCCAAGAAGAAACCCCATCCGAAATCGCCTCTCTTCTCTCCATTGATCGTTTAGGTAAGATCATTTCCCCTTTTCTTCTTGAAATCCATGTATTATGGTGGGATTGGCTTAGAAAGCTAACATGCAAGAGTTTGGTTTAGGGATTCCGACCGGTCGTCCCGAAAGCCTCTTTCTTAGGACGTTTTTCGAGTCGCCAACGATCCGTAGGTGCGGACTATTATCCTTAGGTGGTCTAGCATCAATTATAATTTGAGTTTAATGATTTTGTGTGTATGAGATATTGTTTGGAGGATCTAGGGGAAACCTAAGAATTTCATGTTCGTTGGAATCGTATGGATTTGTATGTTTAATTCCCTTTTGATGTTGATCTTGCCTCTCATATGCTTAGTTATAATGAATGTTGTATGTTCATGTCTTGATGGAGTTGTGTGTAATGCTCTTTATAACATGTTGTTTGCCTCTCACATGGTTAGGTAGAAAATCAAATGCTTACATGCTCATGTCTTGGTGATCCATGTATGTTGTTCCACATAACATGTATGACTCGTTCACGTTTGCGCATTTTGGTCCTATGAGATGCGGGAAGTGCTTCACTTCCACACAAGCACACACTACATACAAGCACCTTATTCAAATGCGTTGTTAGCTTGCTTGTAGAAGAATTTCAGATGGGTGTGATGAATGTGTATGCATTATATCGGCTAGGCTAGTAGATAACAATGATGAATAACATGCCATGACTGTTTGTCGACCCTTGGGTTGGTCAGGAAATGAGGACAGTGAGGATGGTCCCGTTAGTAGGACTATCCTGGGGCTAGGCCGTGGGTTTGGGCGAGTGCGGATGGGCGGCAGTAGTTAAACTACATGGGTCACCCGTACCCGATGTTGTCTGTTGCGTGTTTGCCTGAACTTGTACGGTATAGCCTAATACTGACCAATCTTGTCTGTTAACCTTGATTGCTCACACATGTATGGAACCTGGCTCACCCTACTACCGTTGTTAGCCCACTGATAGCGAACTCAGCATTGATCCACCGTCTCGTGAGCCGGGCATGGTGGAATGGGACACTGTGTCCGAGCTGTCGGCCTACGCTGGGGTGACGCACTTCCCCGTAGTGACTGCGAGCGATCCCTTCCTCTCAGCACTCCCCATGTGCTTGGAGTCGGGGATGGGGAACCCGATGGGATCACGGATCGCGGTGCCCTGGCCTCGCGCATTGAGGGGTCTCGGCACCGCAACTAGTTGAGGGCATTGATACGTGGGGTGAATCAGTTTCCCAAACCTGCTGGATGAACAGAATTAACTAAGAACTTGGCTAACAGATCATTTCATCGCATTAGCTAGGTTGGCGACTCGGCAGTCGAAGTCGCTCTGAGGGAGTGTTGTCATATGCGATCGTAAGATGGAGTCGCTTGAGGGAAAGTTGTGGCGAGGGCATGCATCATTTCATCCATCATGCATGCACATTAATAAGATTAGTTTAGTGACTGTGAATGATTGCTTTTCATTAAATCCGCAATATAACTGATGTTTGTGATAACTTGAGACTAATAGCTCCCACTGAGTTGATCACTCACTCCCACTCTGGGATGGTATTTTAAAACACCAACCAGACTCTCTCATAGATGTAGGGGATGCAGAGCAGGTGGAGCATGGCGATGCTACTCCCGAGGGGGACGACGAGCTGTCCTACTTCCAGTTGATGGGCGGTTCTCCATCGGCTTAGCAAACTAGATTCTAGAGCATTGAGTCGTGGGCTCAGCGCACCATTCTTATGGGCATATGATTTTCTTTGCGATTTTGTTGGGCTTTGCCTTGTGCGGCCCTTTTATATTCTTTTGAACTTGTATATATTGATTTCTTTCAGTTCAGTAGACTGGTTGTGGATGTGCCCCATGTTTCAATTAATTCTATGCTGCGCATTTAAACTTGATAAATCATAAAACCATAAAATTGAGGATAAGTGACACTCGGGGACTCGGGAGTCGAGCGTATGCACGATTCCCGATTTTCCGGGGCGTTACAACAACGCATGCCTTTTGGCCCCCATTAAATGGAAACTTATTATTTAATGCAGTTTTTTTGCAATTTTTTCATTCCTGGATATGTAAATATGTGTATTTAGGCATGTCCTGAAGTTTCACTAAAAAATTCCACCATTTTCTCCATGTTTCTCCCTTTTTTCTTGCATTTCCGGTTGTCGGCGATATTATCAGCGATAACGATATTATATCTTTATCTCCGGCCAGCGAAACTTGTAGCGATACCGACAACTCGAACACTGTGTATACCACACATGTTTGCCTTCATAGCACATAGGTCTAAGATTCAATCCATCCATTAGAAAGGCATTATATTGATGCACTAACCTTAGAATGAGGTTGATCTACTGATTAGGTGGGCACAATTTGCAAAACCAATGTACGTCTATAAAACACTTGGCTGAATTGGCTGAAGTTTTCTAACCCATTCACCATTTTCTAATACTGGGGCTTGCCTTTTGAGTGGACAAGATTAATTTCCTTTTGAGTGGACCGGATTAATTTTATAAATAAAAAAAAAACATGGTTCGACCAACTGGTGGATGGATATGATCTCAGACCTATGTGCCATAATGACACATATGTGGAAGTGTACAACATTACTCTCATTTGCAATCAAACCTTCCAACTAGTGAGAGATCTTGGGTTTCGTCTGTGCTTTTTGTAAGTTTTTACAAGCAAAAACAACTATTGAAAACAAGGAGTTAGGTATAGTAGAAAAAGATGGAAATTTAAAAAAATAAAAAAATAAAAATAAAAATAAATTGTTTTTTTTTAACTGATGAATTAAGTGGCTAACCAAGCTCACTTAAAGCTTAAACATGTGATTTTCTTATATATATATATATATATATATATATATATATTATATATATATATATATATATATATATATATTATACCATTTAAAAAAAAAAAAAAAACACACACACACATTACAAAATAGTAGCACATTTAAAAATAAAAAAAAATAAAAATAAAAAAAATAAAAAAATAAAAAACACACATTACAAAATAGTAGCTCATTAATATGATATTTACATCCCAACACCTTTTTAATTAAGTTTTCATTAAGCTACCTCATTAATGAAGTTGTTGTCAAATGGGTACTTAATTTGAACCACTAGTTTAAAGATTGATTTTTTTTAAAATGACAAAAATGTTCATCAATTAATGAGGTTGATTAAAAAAAGCTAAATAGGTAACCAGATGTAAATGTGTTATTATAAATTTAAAATAATAATTTAAATAAATAAATAAAATTTAAAAAAAAAAAAAAAAAAAAAAAAAAAAAAACTGAAAAAGAAAAAAGCATAAACAGGCCGTTGCATAGTAATATATAACAGACATGCTCACTGGTCGATGTTTTGTGGAATCTACCATGATGTATCCACGCAGGCCATCCCATTTTTCCACGTTATTTTAGGGATGAGTCCAAAAATGAGGCAGATACAAATTTCTGGTGGACCACGGCATAGGAAACAGTGGTGATTGAATGATCACCCTTAAAAACTTCCTAGGACCAACTTTAATGCCCGCCATAATGTTTATTTTCCATCCAACCTGTTGATTAGGTCACACAGGCCTAGATGAAGGTAAAAAAAACAAATATGAGCTTGATCCAAAACTTTTGTAGCCCACAAGAAGTTTTTAACAGTGGGCATTTATCACCACTATTTCATGAAGTGTGGTCCACCTAGACTTGGATCTGCTCATGTTTTGGCTAATGCCCTAAAATGATCTAGAAAAATGGAAGATGGTGTGGATTAAACACATACATCATGATGAGCCCATATGCAATCCAAGTTAAAGGCCCTTTGGTGTCTTTACCCGACATGGATTGCCTGAGACACTGGCACAGGAAGTTCATGTAGTCGGAAATGATGTGAGGTCCACATAGATTCCCGTCATAAATTCACTCAGATCATCTGTTTTTTATGACCAATAGGGCAGGATTCCAAAGATCAGGCGGATCCAAAACTCATGTCACCACATTAAATAGTTGGAATACAAGAGTCCACCGTTGAAACCTTCCTAGAGCCGATCATGATGTTGATAGGCTATCCAAACCGTATTAATAAAATATCATCCTGGCACAAAAATTTTGTGGCCCCAACAAAGTTTCCAATGGTGGGCGTCAAATCCCTGCTGTTTCGTGTGGTGTGCCCCACATGAGTTTTGGATCTTCCTGATTTATAGATTCTTTCCTTTTCGTTGTCTTACAAAACTGATGAACGGAGTGGATTTGTTAAGGAAATCTATGTAGCTCCCACACAGCTTCCGACATCATGAAGTCCCTTGAGCACAGCCAATCTGCGTCTTTGCTAAAGGTTTGGGAGCAGGTGCTGCCGCGATTTAACCTACCACGGTGCACCCTGACCGTGGACCCGCCTTTATATATATGTATGTATTGTATATCCATGCCGTCCATCCATTAATTTATCGGTTCCTTTTAGGCCATGATCCCAAACATTAAACAAATCTAAATCTCAACCGGACCATACCATAGGAAACAGTGCTGATTGAACACCCACCATTAAAAACTTCCTACAGCCCTCTATAATGCCCACAGTAATGTTTGTTTGTCATCCAACCTGTTGAATAGACACACAGACCTGGATAAAGGGAAAAAATATATATCATCTTGATCCAAAATATTTGTAGCCACGGGAAGTTTTTAATGGTACGCGTTCATCACCACTATTTCCTACAGTGTGGTCCAATTGAGATTTGGATCTACCTTATTTTTAGGCTTGTGCCCTAAAACGATTTTGCAAATTGGATGGATGGCATGGATTAAAAACAGACATCATAGTGGAGCCCACCATGCACCGTGTGCAATCCCTGTCATGTTAAAGGCTCCGCGTTGGTTGGCATTTTTGTCCAAAAATCATACTTCAAACGACGGACGTCAGATAAAAGTAACGGTACTTAGCTGACAATACTTGATTAATGAGGTAGCTTAATAAAAGTTTAATTAGAAAAGGTATCAGGATGTAAATACTGTATTAATGAGGTATTATTTTATAAATTTCTAAAAAACACTTTTCTAACAAAGCCAAAGAGGCACTTACTATTTTTAGAAAAAATATTCTATTGAGTTAAGTTAAGAATTTATGGTGCCTTTGCTTATATAAATCATTAAAGTATGTTGTAAATAAGAATTTAGTCCATCATTAAAATAAAGGTGCCTTTGCTTACTATTTTTATTAACGCTTTTGGAATTTTCTACCTTATGAATTAAAGGTTCATATAGATTCAAGAATTATCATAGAGTAAGAAAAAAGCTATCTTTTGCTCCTATTTTCTCGCCCCTAAGTTGTGATTCCACAGCATGATTGATGTAACAATATCCTCCAGAAAGGATTTGAAATGGTATGCAATTGAAATTAGCCCTATATGATGGACATCCTATGTTAATGACCGGACATTGTCTACTATAGTCAATGTGGACCATGCCTATCCATAGCCATTGATGGATGATTATATCATTAGAGAAATTTTAGATGGATGAGCAATCAAATGTGGGCCTGCATGACTGATAGTCTTTATGGACCTTTTTTAGTAAAACCATTATAGGTCGTCCATTTCTTTCCAGCCCTTAGTCAGATAAAGGTGTCGGCCTTCATTAATAGTCCATATCAATTGTTTGTAGTCCTTTTCTAACCATTTATCATTTGATTAGATCTGTCATTTTCTCCATAACTCATTACACTAATAATAGATGAACAATCAATATAGCCCAATGGTAGCCCTTGCTCCATGATTCAGATGTATGTTGCTCTAATACCATATGTAATTGTGCTATTCCAAATCTTGGAGATCCCATACCTTAAATCAAGACTGAAATGCATTCATGGACCATTTGCCATTAACACTGGTGATGAATACCATTAGAGAAGGTGAATAATATTATCACCAAACTTCCGCAACTTCTCACCCATATGACGCTTATTGATGGGAGTTTTTCTGGCTTAGAAATGTGAGAGGAAAAGAAACCAAGACCTCCAATTTATAGAGTTGGTCAGTAGCTAAGTCCTATCCATCGAATAGTCTAACCTTTGACGGACATCTTCACACCTATTTTAGACAAGAGAGAAAAACCAATTGAGATTTGGTCTGTAGAATCACACAAATATGGATCTAGGATAGTAATTCAAGAGCTCCAAGCAATCACAAGAGAACACAAAGATTTAACGTGGAAAACCCTTTCAAGAAAAAGCCATGGCACAAAGCGACAGAAATACACTATGAAAGCATAAATTACAAAGAGAAAAGATTTACCAAATTCGAACAACCTCGAATCTCATCCTTTCTACACCCTTTGAAACCCTAGAACCCTTTTAGAAACCCTTGGAATAGCTTTAGAATGCCTTAGAATACTTTGGAATAGTCCTAGGGATTCATATTTATAGTTTAGGAAACCCCACTTACACACCGACTTTGAAATAGTTCAGAAACTGCCTCAAATTTACACAGTCCACGTGCAGTTTGCGTAACCTTCGACTAGTCGAGCCTGACGTTCTACTAGTCGAGGATCACAGAAATTTCAAACTTTTTCAGTTTTAAGACATCTTTTTTAACAACAATCTCCACCATGTCTTCAATCTTTAACCGTATAGCTTCTTGACATCTTCTCTTATCTTTGCATCACATCATAACTTCTTGTGCACACTTCATCTTTCTTTTTCGCCATCGCCAAGCTTAGAGAAGTTGCACAAAACTTAAACTTCTCTGTAAGAATGACCTTGGTGAGTATATCTGCCAGATCTGAATCCACCTTTGCTCCTGTCTTCTCAAAAAATAAGACGTAGTCTTCTGTACCTCGAATGTATCGAAGTAACTATCTCACTGTAATCCAACATTGCTTTCCGGGATATTTGCTCGTAACACCGATTGCCTGTGAAATAACCGGTCTAATACAGATCATGGCATGCATTGTCAACCGCATTCAAATAAGGCTCATGTGACATATTCCGCTTTTCCTTATCTGTTTTAGGACATGTCCTGAGGAAAACTTGAAGTGAGACGCGTAGGGAACACTCACTGGCTTTACATGGTCCATCGCATACCTACTCAAGGTATTCTACATGTGATTACCAAAGCCTGCTCCTCTTCCGGTCTCTATGAAAATCAATGCCAAGAACCATCTTTGCAGCCCCAATCCTTCATCTTGAATGTCTCACTTAACCGAATCTTTAGTACGTTGATTTCAGACATGACATGATTGGCGATGTACATGTCATCAACATATAATTCCTGACTCACCATAAAGGAATCAAATTTTATACTACTGCCTAAGCGATAGGTAGTACCACAACCTCCTACAAACTTTTTTTTCAGCCCCTTTAACTTCGAACCGTTCTAGTTACTTCATAAATAACAGCTCTTCTAATTTTCCATGTAGAAGTGCAATCTCCGCATCCATCCGTTCTAACTCGAGATCACATTGGGCAAACAGCGTCAATACGAATCTAGTAGACACCTGTTATACCGCTGGTGCGAATATATCTGAGAAGTTGATCCCTTCTCTTTGAGCATGACCCTTCGCTACCAGTCTTGCTTTGTATATATGTTATATCCTCTTGAAGATCCACTTGCATCCAGCCGCTTTCCGACCCACTGGAAGCTCCACTACCTCATATGTGTCGATCTGATATAACGAGTCCATCACATTGTCTATAGTCACCTTCCACTTCTCAGCACCAGGCTTACCTAGAGCCATCTGAATAGTAGATGGATCCCCCTCGTCTTTAACGAGAGCATAAACGATGTTCGTGTCATCCATATATCTCGCTGATATCCTGCGATTATACTATGTGATTCTTCTCACGAGTGGCTGCTCCACCTGCTCCATATCTTTGTTCGCGCATCTCAACCTTCATGCTTGCCCGCTCATGTGGTCATGCCCAACATGTCACACACATGCAGAGGTGGAATCCGCCACATCCACTATAGCTCCGCCTGTTGAAGTGCTCTCAATCAACCTGTAAAGATTACCGAATCATTGCTCTTTCATAATTACTCGCGTCCCCTTAGATACTTTAAGGGCACCGTCAAGTCCAGCGAACATACATCTTTTTGCCTCAAGTACACCGAGAGAGATCAGGCTCTTCTTCATGTCGGGAACATGCCTCACCTCAGTCAAGGTACACTCTATCCCATCAAATATCTTGATGCGCACCGTACTAACAGCCACAACATTGCAGGCATTATCATTGCCCATAAACACCTGTCCACTATTACATTCTCTATACCCGGTGAACCAACTCCGAAGAGGAGTCATGTGAAAGGATGCCCATGTGTCTACAATCCACTCGCCCCTATGATCATCGTATGGGCGTCTAATCGTAGACACAAACAAGACATCACCATCACATCCACTCGATCCATCTGACATGGCAGTGTTGGCCTCTCTGTACGAAGCCTCAAATTCTTCTCTCTTAGATTTAGGATTTGTACAATTCTTCTTCATGTATCCTTCCATCCCACAATTTCAGCACTTTAACTTACTTTTGCCCTTGTCTCAGGATTTGGATCTAGAGTTTGAAGATCCTGTACCTTGCTCGGAATTTCTACCCCTCGTTATCAGTGCATCGAAAGATGTCATCATGTCGCCATTAATCTTTCTCATGGCCTTCCCTTGAAGAGCTAAGATAACGGCGTCGACACTCAGGGTTTTATTTGCGGTGCACATCATGTCCTCGAATGACTCATACGATGCCGGAAGAGAATTCAACAACATACATACTTGTTCCCCATCTTTAATTACTTCCTCCATATCTAGCAATTTGCACACCAATTTATTAAAGTTGCTGATATGGCCTTCAGATCTTCCCCTCTGTCATCTTAAAGTTATACCATTGTAGCTTCAAGTGTAGGCGATTTTCAAAAGATTTTTTCGCATAAACATCTCTAATTTCGCCCATAACTTAGCCGTAGTTTTCTCCCTCATAATATTGTAGAGAACCTCATTCATAAGACACAAAAGGATGGAGGCTAAAGCATTACTAATCAAGAGTCTCATTCTTCATCCTTCATAGTCAATTTTCGCTCCTCAAAAGCCTTGGCTTCACCTTGCTTGGTTAATAGACTAATCATCTTAATCTTCCATAACTCAAAATTATTTTTGCCTGAGTACTTCTTATTATTAAACCTAATGCTTCCCATTAATACTAATCCTGCAGATTCAAATATATGTCCCAACGATTGCTTTGATATCACTTGTTGGGATTTAGTCTGCGGAATCACACAGATATGGATCTAGGATAGCAATCCAAGAGCTTCAAGCAATCACAAGAGAACACAAAGATTTAACGTGGAAAACCCTTTCGGAAAAAAACCATAACATAAAGAGACAGAAATTCACTATGAAAGCATAAATTACAAAGAAAAAAGACTTACCTAATTCGAACAACCTCGAATCTCACCCTTTCTGCACCCTTTGAAACTCTAGAACCCTTTTAGAAACCCTTGGAATACCTTTAGAATGCCTTAGAATACTTTAGAATAGCCCTAGAGATTCCTATTTATAGTTTAGGAAACCCTAATTACGCGCCGACTTTGGAATAGTCCGAAAACCACCTCAAATTTATGCAGTCTACACGCAATCTGTGTAACCTTCGACTAGTCGAGCTTGACCTTCGACTAGTCGAGGATCACGGAAATTCAAAACTTTTCCAGATTTAAGACATCTTTTTTAACAACAAAACTATGCTGTTTGCAATTGTTTTAACAAATATGGTATTCTATGTTCTTATTGAATATCATATGACCACATCCATTTGGAGCCTATGGCAAAGCCCATCACACCAATCGTCCAAACTGTTTGAATCATAAATTTGGACACATGTTCCATGTTAGCCCATCCAAGGGCCAAATTCCACCAAATTAAAGCCGTGTTTGAATACCATGAATCCATACCAAACAATGGAAACAGAAAATGAGTTTTCCTTGATGTACCAATTTTATGGCATAGTGAGAGCTTAAATACATAAAGTAATCGTTACACTTTTCTATAATTTGAGTTATTCACAAGAAATAAGGTGACTTTTATAAGAGGACCATAAGATTTTCATTGTTATCCAAATAAAATATATGTTTTAATAATACTAATGAAAATCATTATTGAATAAATTATTTTTCTCTTCTTTGTAATTTGGTATGATGAGTCTCATGTTTAGTAAGTCATTGCACATTTCACACAAAAAAAAATATATATATAATTTAAAATGACTTGAAAATCTAGTTACCTACTAATTATTAGACTATTTGGTTGAATTAAATAGATTATTAAAAATAAAAAATAAAAGAAATAAGATAAAAGACCTATAAAGTTGAGTTGATGAGTGACGTGAGTCAACTTGAAATCGAATTTTCTCCCCTTGAAAAGCGTCCCAAGTGTAACAGGTTTCCAGAGAAATCAACCTTTATGATTCAACGACTATAATCCGGTCTCAGTAATGCACTCACTGTATGCGAGTTCGAATCACTTACAATAACTCAAAAATGTTGAGTTAACTTAGCAACCAAAAACTCGTAAAACAGAAAAGGAACAAAGAATTTTTCACAGGAGGGTAGAAAGATTTTTTCTTATTTTTAAAAACAGAATGGAAGTCATTATATAGACTCAAAAGTGGTGCATTAAGCACCCTTTAGAAGGAGTTTGGTGCGTTAGATTTAAACCTAACAAGTGTGACTAACCGAACAAACACATATCTCAGTTTCAAAATAAAAGGGCTCAAGTGTGAGGACACTCACACAAAATAACGTCCCACGAATACCCATACACATACCCATACCTGCACCCGCAACTTGACCCGTCGTGCACGCGCACGCGCACACGCACATGACTTGGACTCAAACTCGGCCTAGCACGGTGCAACACGACGTAGCTTGGTACAGCTCAGCATACACGCACGTGTGTGGTCAATATTGGCATAGATTAGATCTATTAGCATAGCCTCCCACAAGACCAAATTCACATGCCCCCCTAAATGAGGTTAAAGGAAACTTTCTTATACAAATTCGATGTGAGACTAAACCCACAATTGGAAAGTAACAAAATTTTCAAATTTGGAGCCCCCCCCCCCCCCCCCCCCCCCCCCCCCCCCATAAATTTTGAAACAAAATACAATATTCTCCGCATGTTTCAAAACACTTAAAAATAATAATAAAAAATCAAGTTAACGCATAATAATTGTGTAATGGTGACGGGGTCATCATAGACTTGAACAAACATTGGTGTAAACAAAACAAGTTTAAAGGAATCAGGTGACACCATATTCTTAAACCTGAATTCTTTTAGTGTAATTACTAGTACATGCCACTCACACAACCCTTCCTCTATAAGTGATCTACGGTTCGATACTTTTCGATTATACACTATTAGCTGGAATTCATGAGTGTTCTAAAAATTCACTTAGATTCTCATAGGAAGCGACATCCACCTCCATACTCATATATGTGAATTCCATCAAGTGTATGCAGCAACTGTATACACCACCAAATATATGGCTATAGATCCATTAAGAATTTCAAAAACTCATCTTTTGCGTTGTTGCTCGCACTACTACACCATAGAAGGGGCTCATTTGTATCAATGTAATTATTTACCTCATGTCTTGTACTCATTGAACCTATCTCATGTAATCTCCACTTATATAGGTTGGGTTACCGACGTTGGCAGCTCATATATTAGGATTTGCCTCATTCCATTCAATATATCATTAACTATTCTTTTAAATAATCCATTGGTTAGATGATTTACCAGATTCTTTTCTGGCCTCACAAAGTCAATAAATATAACTCTATCACGGAACATATGTTTCAGTATGTTGTTTTTTAATCTAATATGCATGCTCTTTAAATTATATATTTTACTCTTTAATTTTACTATAACTACTTGACAATCATAATGAATGGATATGGTCGATACAAGCTTTGGCCACAACAATACATCAATTAAGAGATTTTTAAGTCATTTAACTTCTAATTCAATCTTTTTTAAAGCAATAAACTCAAATTTCATATTTATTGGCCGAGCCGAGCGGAGCTGTGTAAACCTCAACTTGGTTTGACTCATGTACTGCTCTACCTATATGATTGTCTTCCACCCATCCCATCATTACTCGGTGTTGATAATACGAGATGGGACTCACCTGGTCACTATCATTGTAAGTAGATTGCCTGGTGTTCCACACACCACTGGCCTCGGTGGTGTGTTGACATCACCAATTGTGGCCCATCAAGAGGTATGTGAATTATATGCAAATAATCCGTCCATTTGATGAGATCATTATAAAACCTGCACAAAAAATAAAAATAAATTAATTAAATAAATAAATAATAATAATAAAAAATCAAGTTAACGCATAATAATTGTGTAATGGTGACGGGGTCATCATAGACTTGAACAAACATTGGTGTAAACAAAACAAGTTTAAAGGAATCAGGTGACACCATATTCTTAAACCTGAATTCTTTTAGTGTAAATTACTAGTACATGCCACTCACACAACCCTTCCTCTATAAGTGATCTACGGTTCGATACTTTTCGATTATACACTATTAGCTGGAATTCATGAGTGTTCTAAAAATTCACTTAGATTCTCATAGGAAGCGACATCCACCTCCATACTCATATATGTGAATTCCATCAAGTGTATGCAGCAACTGTATACACCACCAAATATATGGCTATAGATCCATTAAGAATTCCAAAAACTCATCTTTTGCGTTGTTGCTCGCACTACTACACCATAGAAGGGGCTCATTTGTATCAATGTAATTATTTACCTCATGTCTTGTACTCATTGAACCTATCTCATGTAATCTCCACTTATATAGGTTGGGTTACCGACGTTGGCAGCTCATATATTAGGATTTGCCTCATTCCATTCAATATATCATTAACTATTCTTTTAAATAATCCATTGGTCAGATGATCTACCAGATTCTTTTCTGGCCTCACAAAGTCAATAAATATAACTCTATCACGGAACATATGTTTCAGTATGTTGTTTTTTAATCTAATATGCATGCTCTTTAAATTATATATTTTACTCTTTAATTTTACTATAACTACTTGACAATCATAATGAATGGATATGGTCGATACAAGGCTTTGGCCACAACAATACATCAATTAAGAGATTTTTAAGTCATTTAACTTCTAATTCAATCTTTTTTAAAGCAATAAACTCAAATTTCATATTTATTGGCCGAGCCGAACCGAGCTGTGTAAACCTCAACTTGGTTTGACTCATGTACTGCTCTACCTATATGATTGTCTTCCACCCATCCCATCATTACTCGGTGTTGATAATACGAGATGGGACTCACCTGGTCACTATCATCGTAAGTAGATTGCCTGGTGTTCCACACACCACTGGCCTCGGTGGTGTGTTGACATCACCAATTGTGGCCCATCAAGAGGTATGTGAATTATATGCAAATAATCCGTCCATTTGATGAGATCATTATAAAACCTGCACAAAAAATAAAAATAAATTAATTAAATAAATAAATAAATAATAATAATAAGACAAAACAAAGGCTCGAATGAACCACACTGTAGAAAGTAAGGGTCATCGAACTTCTACCATTGAAACCTTCTTAGGGATTACAGAAGTTTTTAATTGATCTTATATTTGTTTTTCCCTTCATCCAAGTATGTGTGACCTTAAGAACAAATTGGATAGAAAATAAACGTAAGGATGGGCTCTACGGATATTTTAAAGGTGAGAATCATTACCCCACTGCTATTTGTGGCGTGATCCACTTAAGTTTTGGATATAAATCATTTTTGTGCTTTTGCTCTAAAATGATAACCCCAAATGAGTGGACGGTGTGGATATAATAAATACATCACTGTGGGGCCATGGATCTTTGATCTCCTCTCCATTATTAGTACATTCCGGGCTGGAGGACCTCACACAGCCACGTACACACATCATGAAGGTTGGTGGTGTGTGATACATGCCTTGCAATCTGCTTCCCTTTCATCCGCTTTGGAGTAGATATATAGCATTAAATTTCGAGAAAATATACAAAGTGTAGATGGACCACCCTCTCACCCCCACACATTCAAATCCGAGCCGAATTTGTTATGTGCTGCATTATTCCCGGACATTTTCTAGGTCTGGACCATTGACTGGACCAAACAAATCTTATAAAAAGATATGATATATCTCATTGTGGTGAGAGTCTTCAACACCTCTCCTGTAGCAATGGCTCTTTCCTGTAAGATCTTTGCTACCTGCAAGCGCCCATCTGCATGGCCCACTTGTGCCTGAGATACAGGACGTTCATCCACTGGGACCCAAGATAAATGCTTCCTAACCCGGAAAATCCAAACGTTGTAGCCGTTCATCGGGTCAAACGTGTAGAACGAACATTGTGGGTCGGTGATTTTTACTCTACACGTGTGGCCCGTTATTTAAGTGGGCCGCTTGTATAGTTGGGACCGGGCACATTTCAACGGGCTGGCATGATATGCCACATGCAAGGCGCTTGGGCTTGCCATTTGGTATTGCTGCATCGTCATTCCAGAAATAACATCGTCTGAACTTCTCACGTACACTCTAGGGTTTGGTTTTTGGTCAAAAATAAGTAATGTCATTGTAGAGAGGATGACTCACTGGGAGAGGATTAGGTGTTACCCGGGTAACACCTTACTGGGTGTTACTCTTACTGTATAGGACCCAATTGATGATTTATTTTGTATATCCACACCGTTCATATGTTTTCCCAAATTAATTTAGTACTTTATCCTACAAATTAATTAGAAAAAAATATCAGGTGGACCACACCATTGGAAACAGTGGTGAATGACCATTAAAAGCTTTTTGTGGGCCAAAAAAGCTTTAGATCAATCTGATTCTTATGTTTTCCCTTCATCTAGATCTGGTTGACCTTATCAATATCTTGCATGGAAAGGAAAAATTACAGTGGGCATTACTATGGGCCCTAGGAAGTTTTTAATGGTTGGCATTCAATCACCACTTTTTCCTGGGGTGTGGTTCACCTGAGATTTGGATCTGCTTGAATTTTTTTCATATCACGTTCTAAAATGGTCTGGAAAAAAGGATGAACAGCGTGGATATATAAAAGAAAAATCATTAATGTGGGCCCCACTGAAAGAGTAATACCCACTAAGAGGTTACCCGGCTAGCACGCTAATCTGCTCCCATCGCTTATAAGGACCCGTGGGGCTGACAAAGACTTGAATCTAACCTCCGGTACCACAGAAATCCCTTATAACGGCCAGCTTTTTGGGGCCACTATGATGTTTGTGTTATACCCACTCCATGCATCCATTTTGCCAGCCTATCTCATGAATAAGGAGATCCAAAACATAAGTGGGCCACACTACAAGGAACGGAGGTGATTGAAAGGCCACCCTCGAATGAAATTTTGGACCAGGTTCTGCACATGTGGCCCATCTGTTAAGGAGACCAACCGGATCCTTGGCACTCGCACACTTGTAGAGGGACGGCCTTGATGGTGTGCAATGTGCTATGATGGCACATGCAAGACGCTTGGGCTTGGCGTTTGGTATTTGATGCATTGTCATTCTTACAATCTCCAATAAGCGGCCAAAAACTCATGTGGGCCACACCAAAATGAGCAGAGGTGATTGAACACCCACCCTAAAAAACATCCTTAGGGTTGATAGAAGTTTTTGGATCAGGCTGATATTTGTCTTTTCCCATGTGAATCACCTTATGATCAGGTCTGAATGACATATGACCGCGTAAGAGGGTTTCAACGGTAGGTATTCCTGCATCTATTATTTCTTGTGCTTTGATGTATCTTATTTTTGGGATCAAGTCGGAAATTAAGCTGGCTAAAGGATGGACGGTGTGGATATAACACAAACATCACACTAGGATTGGAGAGCTTCCCTCTGCCCCTCCCTAGTCTTAGGATAGTCCATGTATCAGCAAATATCAGGGTAGAATATGGCTATAGTCCATTGCTAATTTCCTGATCAGATGTTGTCGTTGCATTTGGACCACAGACCATTTTAGTTTTAGCCATCCATTTTATCATCCCTGATCGGATGATCGGAACCGCTCAATCAGTTTGATTTTTGGGGTTTTATGGTTTGAATGGTCTGAATATTAAAATAATGGTGTTGAACTATAACCCTATCTTCCAAATACCAGAAATGTCGGCAGATGGCCGGCCTGTACGGAATCAGTTGAAAAAATGCTGTGATGAAGAAAAGGCAACCGTCCACATTCAACTGACAAATGTCGCAACGACCGTACCATTAGGATAATCTAAGGACCACCAATTTCAGCTATGCACCATCAGAACAAGGCCCACGAGATCAGCGGTCAGGATTGCCGTACATGTGCTCTGGTTGAACAGAGAGGACACCATTTCTTGGGGATTTAGGTGGTCCCATGGCTCCCATTCATTGGGAAAGCTACAACGGTTTATAGTGGACCATGGCTCTCATTGGTTGAAATCATGGGATTCATTTGTTTATTTATAGTGGGCCCCGACTAGCCTTAGGTGTGTTTCCCACCGTCTCGAACAATGAAATCCGGGGCCACTTGAATTAGTGGTTCTCTGGTCCACCAAACCTAACTTCCACTGTTTATTGTCCTACTTGCAAACTAGTTATTCATCGTCCACATGATCCTCAAGGCGATATTTTTGGCAAAAACATAGTTTAGTATAGTATAGTACATTATCATCATCCGTACACATGCAATAAAATTACCTCGATCCAAACCATTCAGATCACATGAACCACTTTGGATGTGGCCTAATCCGAATTTTACAAAAATAGAATAATCCTGACTGTTATTATCTATGGTCATCGAATGGATGTTTAAGATGGAAAATTAATCAATGGACCAAAATTCAGAAAAGAAGAAACTTTGAATAACCCAATGTATCTGATTTTGAAGCTACACCCGTTTTGAATGGTATCTATGATTTGGACGGTCGTGTGTTATGGTACACAGTACGTCGCTTGTGTGCATGCATGTGAAAAGCAATTGTCTGACATAGTATCAATATCCTAGTCTTGGGACGGATGCGGATTGCCTGTGGCTGTGCCCGGGCCTGTAGTCGGAAAATGTGTGGGGCCCACAGAGATTTCAGTGACAAATCTAGTCCGTAGAAAGTATGACATTGTGACTGCATGACATGGTATCAAATAACTCCCCTGGGCCCACCGTAGTAAGTATATGCAATCCAACCCATGCATTAAGGGAACCTCACCAAGATTTTCGCCCAAAAAATGAGACGTGTCAACCATTGCATGATACACACCATATAGTATTAAATAACTCCCCTTTGGGCCCACCGTATTAAGTGTACGTCAGACTCGGACTCGGTAGCCACCCATCCAGTGATCTCAGTACTGGTCGGTGGTTTGTGGTCCCCACCACGATGTATTATTCACTCGGTCCATCCATTTTACCAGCTCATTTTAGGTATGAGCCCAAAAATGAGACAGATCTAAATCTCAGGTGGACCACACCACAGGAAAAATGGTGATTGAATCCCCACCATTAAAAACTTTCTAGGACCTGCTATAATGTTTATTTGCCATCCAACATGTTGATTAAGTCACACGATCCAGGTGAAGGAAAACACAAATATCAGCTTGATCCAAAACTTTCGTGGCCTCAAGAAGGGTTTTAATGGTGGGTGTTCAATCACTATTATTTCCTGGGTCCTTACTCTTACTCCGGTGGTAGACTCTCGAGAGTTTCAACACCTGGTTGAGGGTTCTGAGTACCCATAGGTGGTGAAATCCCACCATGGTGTGAGTGTGTGGTGGTGTGTGTGCGTGTGTAAAAAAATAATAATAATAATAATCACTATTATTTCCTGTAGCGTAGTCCACTTGAGATTTAGATCTTCCTCATTTTTAAGTTCATACCCTAAAATAAGATGAGAAAAATGGACGGACAGGATAAAACACATATACCGTAGTGGGTCCGAAAAGCTTTTCCAGCACCGACCCATACCTTCCTAGGCTATGGAGGGATCACTAGCTAATTAGAATCCACCTAACCCATGCATTAAGTGAGCCCCACCATAAGAATGGGATGCCCCAAAAGAGGATCAAATGGGGGCATCTCATGATTATGGTGGGGCTGACTCAATGTGTGGTTGGACGGCTTACACTTAACATGGTGGGCCACACCATTTAAAAAATTGACAAATTTCTAAATTCATGTGGTGGTCCACCGTCTGGGCAACTCAGTTAGACAGGTTGAATCCCACACATGCCCCCAATACATATATGCTTCTGATCATTGAAACATGACTTTATTTCAAGAGTGAACTGCTAACAAGTGCTTTTAAGCCGTTTGCTTTCTGCGTAACTATGGCCCACTTGATGATTGGAGTAGGCCATTCATTGTTGTTAAGATTTCTTTCCCAAGCCTGGCCCTCCGGCAAGGTTTAGGAGCCCAATCCCTGGTCTAGGGCCAGGCCAGCCCAACATACTGCCACCCTTAGGTGGACTGCACAACCCTTACAGAAGAAGCTTATTCTAGAAGAACTCGTAGAGGAATCGGCCTTGCATCTAACAGAAAATCTACATCATCGCCTATTGGCATTGTAGTATTTTTAACGTGAGGTCTGTTAAGAGTACATCCTAACTATTGTGATTAGGCCTGGCAATGGGCTCGGTGATGGTTCAAGCCCGGTTTTTAAATTGGTTGCGTTGGACCTATTCATGTTTGTTTTATGTAGCCCAGGCTCAGTCCATTGCCAGCTCTAATTGGAATATGTCGGGATGTATTCGGAGAGAACCTCGTTTCATATAGAGGAAGTTTAGCCACATGAGATGAGGACCTGAATCCAGGCCCATCCCAGCCCTTGAGATAAAAATTCGACCTCCGAATAGGCAGGACCAGCCATCCAAATATTCAGCCCATAAATGTTAAATAAGTTGGGCTGGTCTGGGCCTGCTGTTGGGCCTTAGGTAAATTAAGGACCTGGTTCAATGCCTCTCGGAGGATGGGAGGTACTCTCCCTCATTTCATTTTATACACGTGGCACAAATGGGGAGACCCTGATCATTCATTCAGATGGTCCAATGGGCCATGGAATATTAAAAAAACATATTATTGAACAATCCCGACGCTTCTAAGTGGGTTAAAAGTAGACACTACAAGACAAAACCAGCAATGGCTCACATTTAATAAGAGAGAATGGCCATTTATTAGATGGCCAGCGACCTACCAACAGCTCATGCACAAAAATCCAAAATGGATCATTTTGCCCGAAGCGGATTGGCTGGTGTAACCTCACACCAGCTATATTGCTGTTGTCATGACGTCAGCAAGTTCCGTGGGTGTGATCATGAGGCATGTGTTATATCCATACCGTCCATCCATTTGACGAGCTCGTCTTAAGTCTTGAGACTAAAAAAATAAGACAAATCTAATTAACTATCAAGTGAACCACACTGCAAAAACCAACAGGGGATTGAACGTCTACCATTGAAACCCTTTTTGGGTCACAGAAGTTTTGGATCAATATGGAATTTGTTTTTCCTATTCATACAGGTCTTCATGACATTATTAATAGAGTAGATGTGAAATAAATGTTATGATGGTCCCCTCAAATTGTTTAACAGTGAAAATCATTATCTCCACTGCTATTTATAGTGTGGTCCAAATTATCTTTCGATATGATTTAGTTTTATAATGCTCTAAAATGATTTCTAAAAATAGATGAACTATGTAAATATGATAAATACATCATTTTAGAGCCCATGTAACTTTGATCTCATTTCAATTGTTCGTCAGTGCTCATCTTCTCACGACACGTACCTACAGCAGTTATATAGCTGGTGTGTGGTACACCAGCCAATCTGCTTCCCATTTTGCTGGAAGCGGATTCACTGTTGTACCACACACCACTCATCTCGCTGGTGTGTTGACATCACCAAATTCTATATCATGAGGTATGTATGGGATCAAAACGCTCATTTGGAGAGCTGGTAGTAAGGCTTGAGCCCAAAAATAAGGCAAATCCAAAGATCAAGCAGACCATAGTGCAAAGAGTAGCGGGGTATTGAACATCTACCAGGTTATAGAAGTTTTGGATTAATATGATATTTGTTTTTACTCTTCATCCAGGTCCACGTGATCTAACGAACAGATTAGATGTCAAATAAAGGTTATAGTGAGCCCTATAAATGTTTGAACGATAAGATTGATTGTCCTGCTGTTATTTGCGATGTGGTCCACTTGAGTTTTTGTATATAACTCATTTTTGGGCTTATGCTCTAAAATAATATCGGAAAATGTATAAACAATATAGATATAATAAATACATCATTGCGGGCCATGCAACTTTGATCTCCTTTGAACTGTTCATACAACTCGGAGCTCGGTGAGCGTCAGCGGTCGTCTTCCCTCGACAGTACCCATACCAGTTAGGTCGGTGGTGGCTGGTACACCAGCCAATCCGCTTCCCCATTTGCCTATGTGGTGCCTACGATCCCGCGTCACCACCTACTGGGGCCACATGAGTGATTGATAATTTGAACCACCAGATGGTATGGCACGTGCAAGGCACGCGGAGAGATGAAGTGAATGGCCGGAGAGGAGATGGTCATGTACGTCCAAACAGACTGGCCGCTATTGTATGTGAATGCCTTCCAGCATGTTTATTATACGTGCTTTTGCAAGTCAAGTAGACCTGTAATCAGAAACCCAGCTAGGATGAGGATTGGACGGTGAGGAGTTCACAACTCGGTGGCCAGATTTGATTGGTGAGATGTACCCGGCCCACCAGTCAAATAGCACAACGTCATCTCACCGTTGAGGTAGGTGGTGTCCCCCGTCTTATAAGTACTTAGGTGGGCCGCACGACGTCAAACGGGCAATACCCACGATAAAAACTTTCAAATGGAATGTGGGTTCTACTATGTTGCATGTATGCCATCCAATCCATTTATCAGGAGAAACCCACCAGGAGGGAAGAACATATACCTAAACATAGGCCATTGCAAAATACATGCAGGCCAAACCGTTTGTATGGTGGCATGAGCTCGGTGAACTTGAGCTCAAATAGATTTACGGTTTTGATCCACCTACGCACCATGAGCGGACTTACATAACTTGAACTTGCGGACTTACATAACTTGAACTTATATATATATATATATATATATATATATATATATATATATATATATATATAATATATATATATATATATATATATGTTTTGTCCAATGCCAATGCTTCAGTTGTAATCTCCTAACTATTAATTTTTATAGTTTAATGAGAGCTAAAGAAAATTTTCTTTCTGTTGTTCTAAATACACTTGCAGAAAGTTACATGGTAACCGACGTAGCATAAGAGTCCACAGCATAGATGGTTCCAGGGAATAGATCACTTGAAAATTCGGCCTCAGTTGGCTGGATGCCATACCTGTGCTTGATCCTCAGCAGTGGGAGAGGCCATGTGTATAAAATGCCCAATGTGTTGGGCTGGACCGTCCAGTTCGAGTCTAGTCACTTATGGTTAGACTGGGCTTGGGCTAAGCCCTAAGGCTCATGGGTTGGACCGAATTGTGTCTTAGGCCCAAAATTAATGAGGCTTGAGCTCGTCCTGAATTTGCCTAGAGATCAAACAAGTGTGCCTATGGTTTATTTAACAATGATGAGCTGATTATATTTGAACTGTGTGTCTGACCCAGCCCAAGCATGATTGGAAAGGTGCATGAGATCCACCTCCATCCACCAGGTGCACAACCTCTTATTCCCCCTATACCCAAAAATCAGGTCCATCCAAAACTCAGGTAAACGACATTACAGGAAACATCTGAGATGGAACCCAGCACTAGTTATGTTTGGGGCCCAATCCATTCATTTGACCCACCCTATTAAGACAAAGGGAGGTCCCAAAAATTAGGCCATCTCGAAACTAAGGTGGCCCACCATGTGAATTTAAAGGAAGCAGATTTGCTGGTGTACCGCACACCACCGATCTTACTGGTGTGTTGACGACGCCAAGTTCTGTGGGTCCCATCACGAGATGTGTTATATCCAAAACCATCTATTCATTTGGCAAGCTCGTCCTAAGACTTGAGCTCAAAAATAAAACAGATCCAAAGATTAAGTGGACCATACTACAAAAAGCAGCAGCGGGTTGAACTTCTATCATTGAAATCCTTTTGAGGGTCACGGAAGTTTTGGATTAATATGATATTTGATTTTCCTCTTTATCTGTGTACCTACGAATGTTTCAACAGTGGGAATCATTATCTCATTGATATTTGTGGTGTGATCCACTTGAGCCTTGGATATGACTCAATTTTTAGCTCCTGCGCATTCCATGATCGGCGGGAATAAAATAAAGACATCATTGTAGGCATATATAACTCTTATCTCCTTTTCCGTGCCTACAACTTGGAAACGGAGGAGCATCTGCACTCGTCTTCGCACGACACATGCCCACACCAGCCAAGTCGGTGGTGTGTGGTACACCAGCCAATCAGCTTCCAAATTTAAACTGTTTTCAATAGTTTGGCCCACCTGAGTTTGAATTAGCCGTCTGTTCGGAAAGCAAACGAAAGGATAGATGCATCTATTGAAATGTGTGCATCTTCCGCAAAGGTGCACACCCACCTCTTACGTCGCCTTGGCAGTTCATGGCTCTCTGTCCGATCTTTTCTTGAAAGTGAAGGGATTGTACACATGTGATGTTTGTAAAAAATCCAACCGCTTCAATTGCTGAGTCAATTACATGTGGTTGTAAAAATTACTTTTTTTTTTAATTAAACATCCCTCTCACACATGTACATCATCATCTCTTCAAACACTATATATTCATTGCTTATCCTTACATGCTTGTAGAGGTAAGTAGTGTCACCACCAAACACCATATGTAATTTGCCTCTGCGCCCGTCGTATCAAGCCTCACATGGAGGCAGAGTATTAAGTAACTCAAAGTCTTAAATGCCAACTCCCCAAAGAGTGTACTCTCCTTATCAAGTTGTCATCCATTAAGTGGCATCCATGTCAAGGTGGACCATCTCTCCGGACTGTGACTATAAGTGGGGTTTGTTTGCAAGTGGCAACACATCGAGTTTTCAATGTAGTCATATGCATTCATAATTGTGCGTGTACACACACTCATGTACAGTTGTCGCCTGCCTGTAGCATCCATATTGTGTACTCCTCCCACCTGGACTGAGCTTCCTCTGCCAATAAAGTAGTAGGATTCAATTGAATGGCAGCTTATTATTAAAGATGGGATCAGTCAATTACATGACATCAACGACTTTCAAACATGCTTGGCATGACATTGGTCTGTCATCTAATCAAATCCCACCATATTAAGGAAGAGGGAGCTCAGTCTTCTCAATCCACATATGAAGTTGTGTGGGAGGAAAGTAGAAGAGGTAAGTTTTGTGTGCCATGTAGGATGGATTTGTAAGCCTTTAGGAAGTGTGAGGGATCCAAATAGTTGAAACGATAGTTTTCATGGTAGGTGGCATATTATAACCATTTCATGGAAATTTTAGGGATAACTCATTTTGGTGAGTGACTTTTCCTGGGTAATATTTGAACCATGCGATTTAACCTGTTAGACACTTCTAAATTACTGAAATGATTTTAGCAAGATTCAAATGCCTTTTCCACTTCTTTTATATATTTGAAGTCAAGTGCTTTATAAAAATAAGTATGTGAATTTATTTAGGAGGTGCCTGGTTAGAGGCACCTCTCTCTCTAGGTGCCTTCAATCTGTATACTGAACATGGGTTTGATTGATCAACCACTCTAGCTAGTC
Organism: Magnolia officinalis; assembly: GCA_021015155.1. Lineage (NCBI taxonomy): Eukaryota > Viridiplantae > Streptophyta > Magnoliopsida > Magnoliales > Magnoliaceae > Magnolia > Magnolia officinalis. Next base: position 8,841,798 of record JAJHSJ010000007.1, read on the forward strand.
GTTCAATTAAGATCACCCCAAAATATTGTATAGATTCGTCACTAGACGGTTATGAACAATCTTGATTAATTAAACTATTGGGTCGATCAATCAACAAAATTCTGAAATACTTTCATATGCCACGTCTACTCGGAAACGGATTGGATGCAAGTTGTACGACGTGCAAAAAAACATCCAGCGTATGCATGGATATTCAACAGTATTTTCCACGTCATGAGTTGGAATGCAGGTGGAGTGTGATCCAAAGATCACATCGGGCAAATAACCTCAACTGTCTAATCACTGGCCATCAAATATACGGTTGAAAAGAAAACAGTCGGTGGACCATTCGTTACCAACTAAATCTGAGGTAATCTCCAATCAATGCGTTTATCACGTTTCGTACCATCTAAGACAGTTTAGGGACTGTTTGATTTTCCAAATCGAAAGTAAATGCAAAGGGAAATAATAAATTATTATTACTTCACCTGTTTGAAAATGCACTTGCATTTCGGTCTTGAAAACCCAGTAAAAAAGATTGGTTTAAATTTCTAGGCCCCACTATCATGATATATCTGAGCCGTCCATCAATTTTAGTGTAACATTTTAAGACATGAGCCAAAAAATGAGCCTGATGCAACACTTAGGTTTACCACACTAAAGAAAACAATGGCACTGCTGTGTTTTTAATGGTAGATGTTCGATTCCCTAAATCTTGTGGTGTGGCCCACTTGAGCTTTGTATCAGCCTCATTTTTTTGTCAAGACCTAAATTTAGCTTGCATAACAGATGGACAGTGCTGATAAGACATAGACATCATGGTTGATGGGCTCCACATATATTTTACAGTCTCCTTGAGTTTAGAGCTCAGAAAAGTAACTGTCACATTAAGTATCAATAACAACGCTGTAATTACCAAGTAAAGTAATTATTACTCACTTACAATGTATTTAGCATATGCGGGAAAATCAAACAGGCCCTTAGAATTTCTAGTGGGAAAAGGATTGCATACCATGGTGGTCGGTGCTATGTGGGCGCCATCACGATGTATTCGGTTCATCCATTTTTATTGATCATTTTAGGGCTTTAGCCCCGCAAATGAGAGGGATATAAATCTCATTTTTACCACACCACATAAAACAATAGTGATTGGATATCCATCATTTAAATCCACCCAAGGCCCACTGCACTATTTATTTGACATCCAATCTGTTTATTAGGTCATGCAGACTCAGATGAAGGTAAAAAAACAAAGATCAGCTTGATCCAAATCTTTTATGGTCCCCAAAAAGTTTTTAATGGTCGACATTCATTCAATACTGTTTCCTGTAATATGGTCCACTTGAGATTGGTATATATCTAATTTTTGGTCTCATAGTATAAAATAATATAAAAAAATAGATGGACGGCACGGATGAAACACATACATCATTGTGGGGCTCACAAAGCACTGACCATCCGCCATTGGCGGGAGGCAGGGAGTAGCCATAGCCAATCCGTTTCCGTCTAGGGAGGTTCAGCTTGCTTTACACAGCTCTTGGTCTCACCATACGTTAGAGGAATTATAGGACATGCAACCTGAGACATGTTCAGTGACCGGTAACTATGATTATTTTCTGGATCCTTACTGTTACTCGGGCAGCAGACTCTCAGGAGTTTCAACACCCGGTCAGTCAAGGGTTCGATCATCAGAGGGGGTGAAATTCCACCAGCGTGAGTGTATGGGTGTGTGTGCATGTGTAAAATTAAAAAAAAAAAAAAGTAATTATTACTTTCTCAAAAAAAAAAAAAAAAAAAACTTTGACTCGACTCCTTTGGAACTGGTCGGTGCTCAATGGCCCAACCATGATTTATGTTTCATCCATGCAGGCCATCTATTTTACTAACTCATTTTAGAATACAAGACCAAAATTGAAGCGGATCATCCAAATATCAGGTGAACCACACAATGGGAATGGTGGTGATTGATTGCCCATCATTAAAAATTCTTGCCTGGCTACATCATTAAAATAATATTTGTGTTTCCCTTCATCCAGTTCTACGTAACGTAATTGGGTGGATGGCTAATAAACATTATAGTGACCCTATAAAATAAGTTTTTAATAATGGGAATTCATTCACCACTGCTCCTTATGGTGTCCACCTGATATTGGGATTCGCCTCATTTTTTGGATCATGCCCTAAAATGAATGAATGACATGGATAAAACATATAAATTATGGTGGGGCTAATAGAGCACTAACCAACATCCATGTCGTTACTAGAAGGGTTACTACCAATCCAAGTCAGTGAACAGTAATCTAGACCAATGATCCATTGTGTCCACCGTTGACAGACCATGCTTCAAAAAATCCCGAACTGGAAAAGTGGAGTTGTTTGATACTTTGGCCACCTAAGATACTCCATATGCTCTAAAGAAATTGTACATGAAACATATATATTAAATGAAGTTAAACCCACAATCAGATTATGGAACCATGGTCTCTAAGTCACAGTCCCAAAACCGGATTGGTTGGACCATTTGACCTTTTGAGTCATGATGTTTGCCAAAGGGTTCACTTGAGAGCTTGTATTTAGAATGAATTAGAGTCCAAATCATAATTACAATAGAAATAATGTATGTTTAGTGGCTTGTAACTAGAAAGCAGTGGAATTCAAAATTATGTTTAGATGCTTTAATGTTATTTAGTATATTAATAGGAATCTGAATTTGATTAGCTAAATTAGCTTGAATATTTTAAATTAGTGTACATGTGTGATATTTAATAAAATTATTATATTAAGCTCATTGAAATATATACTTTTTTTTAAAAGAGAGAGAGAGAGAGAGAGAGAGAGAGAGAGAGAGAGAGAGAGAATTTCAGGCCACAGGTGAACCACGAGTGAAAGAATTATGAACGAACAACTAGCTAATGTTTTTTACCCATTTATTTAGATAAATAACGTTTGGACAGTTTAAATCATTCTATTAATATGATTTTGGTGCTACAATTGGTAATTAAATTGTTTTAAAATATCATTAGCATACATGAGTAGTGACTCTCTAGCCTTTGAAAAAATAGCTATAAAAGAGTTTTCACACCAATTACACTGAATTTTCGTTAAAATAAAGGTATTTCAAAACGCACAAAAAAGTAACTTTCCATTTACGTTCAGCACGGTGTCAAATCCACCAAAAAGATGTATTTACACCAAATTACCTTCAAATAAATCAAAATGCAAGGTGCCAAACAACACCCAAACAAGATCATTAGATATTTTCATTTTTAATCATGCCGGGCACTTCTGCCACCCATGATTAAAGAAAATAATATTTAAAAAACTAAGGGTGGCAATGGCCAGGTTTGAGCCAAGCAAGGTTAGGCCCAACCCGGCCCAACACTTAAGACTGAAGCCTACAAACACTTAAGACTGAAGCCTAGGCATTGGCCTAGTAGAGTAGAACCCAAGTCTAAGCCTGAAAAACTTGGTTGGGACTTAGCTCAATTCAGCCCAAAAATTAATAAAATCCTTATTTCCCACTTGCATGTATATAATGAATTTAGTAATATGAGCCACATATGCCAAGGTTTTAGAGGAATGTAATCATTGGTTGCCCAACCTAGGATTGGAATAGCATATTTGTAGGATGTAATACAGATACTTATAAAGTCAGGTCAGGCCAGGTTGGGGTTAGGCTAGAAAATTGATTGAGCCATGCATGCGAGGCCCAATCTCAACCTGAGCCAAGCTAGTAGGTCCAAGCCCAGCCTAAACCCAAATTAGGCTCATTGGGATTCATGATCACGAGCTATATATAGGCCCATTGCCACCCTTTCCTAAAGCCTATCTAGTTCATCCCATCATACTCTCTCAGTATATTAATGATTCTCTCGTTGTAAAAATCCTATGTGTTGCGCAGCACGCCAATAACGCAGTGAACCGAGATCAAATCTCAGGTCTCACCCACAAACAATAAACAAGAAGAAATATAAACTAGAAAAAGAATCAAAGCATTCCCACACAAACCATAAGACAAGATATACGTGGAAAAATCCCAACAAAGGTAAAAAACCACAGATGTAAACTTCTATTATGAAGAAAAACGAAGATTACAAGGCAATATACTAACCTCTCCCTTGGAAGTACATAAAAAACCCTTTGCCCACACCGTAAAATTATTTTCCATACCCTAAAAAAGCCCTAGGGACACCTATTTATAGTTTAGGCAACTTCTCTTTCGCACCCTTGCGAAAACCGACTCAAAAATCCGCAATCCGCATCAAATCCGGAAATGAATATGTGCAATCTTGACTGGTCGAGCGGACCCCTCGACCGGTCAAGCATGGGCCACAATCGATCGAGCACCTCGGAACCTAAAAACTGATGCTCGCTGGACTTTGAGTCGAGCCAGTCCACGACTGGTCGAGTGGGCCACTCGACCGGTCAAGCGGCTCCCAAATGTGGCTCCACATCTCAACAATCTCCCACTTGGAGATACATCGTCATAAACCTTCGTCTTCTACATCCGGAGTGCACCACCTCCCTGTCTTCAAGCCTGAAAACTAATCAAAGCTGAACATAGCTTCAGCTTCTCCCGTGTGACCGCTTTGGTCAGCATATCCGCAGGATTCTCACTTGTATGAATCTTCTCCAGAGTAATCGATCCATCTTCCAGTAACGAACGTATGAAGTGATATCTGATGTCAATATGCTTTGGTTCTTGAATGAAAGGTTGAATTCTTAATCAAGTGTATTGCACTTTGACTGTCACTATACAGCTTGCAATCTGCTTGCTTCTTACCCAACTCTTCCATGAAACCTTGCATCCATACCATCTCATTACACGCTTCTGTAGCCGCAACATATTCTGCTTCCGTCGTACTGATAGATACTATCTTTTGTAACTGAGAGACTCAACTGACTGCAGCACTACCCAGAGTAAAGACATAACCTATAGTGCTACTTCTGTTGTCGATATCTCCTGCCAAATGTGAATCTACGTAGCCTTGTAGCTTGATTTATGATCCACCATAGCACAACCTTATATCCACTATACCTACCAGGTATCTGAGGATCCACTTCACAGCTTCTCAATGTTCCTTCCCGGGATTGTTTATGAACCTACTAACAACTCCCACTGCTCGAGCAATGTCTAGCCTTGTGCTCACCATAGCATATATGAGACTCCTAGTAGCTGACGCGTATGGGACTTTAGCCATGTAGTCTTGTTCTTCCTGTGTCTTTGCACCTTGCTCCTTAGAAAGCTTGAAGTGGTTGGCTAATGGAGTGTTAACCGGCTTAGCACCGCCCATATTGAATCGATAAAGTACCTTGGCTATGTATTCTACATGTGACAAAACCAGTTTTTTGTTTTCCCTATCACGCTTTATCCTTATGCCTAGGATTTGTTTTACAGCTCCTAAATCCTTCATGGCAAATTCTCTAGACAGTTATCTTTTAAGATCTGAGATGTCCTTCATGCTTGAACCGGCTACAAGCATATCATCAATGTACAGAAGAAGGATGATGTGCGACGTATCAAACTTATTCAAATAATAATAGTGGTCTGCATGACATCTCCTAAAACCGTTTCCCGACATGAAACTGTCAAACTTCTTGTATCATTGCCTCGAGGCCTGCTTTATGCCATATAGACTCTTCTTCATTCTACACACATTGTTCTCCTTTCCTGGTGCCATGTATCCTGTCGGCTGATGCATATATATCTCTTCTTCAAGGTCCTGATGAAGACATGTTGTCTTAATATCTAACTACACTAGATGCAAGTCCTCTGTAGCCACTATACTCAAGACCATACGAATCGTAGACATTTTCACCACGAGTGAAAATATTTCAATGAAATCGATACTTGCCTTTTTGTTGAAAGCCTTTTACAACCAATCTGGCCTTGTACCGTTTCAAACCATCGTGCTCCTCCTTTAGTCTGTAAACTTACTTGTTATGAAGAGCCTTTTACCCTTGGGTAGAGTGACTAGCTCCTATGTACGATTAGACTCAAGAGAGTCCATCTCATCATCCATGGTCTGCTTCTACTTAACCCGTGTATCCGACTGTAATACCTCTTCAAAACACTTTGATTCACTATTATCTGTCAGCAGTAGATAATGTAAGGAGGGTGAGTATCGGACCGTGGGTCTCCTCTCCCGAGTAGACCTCCTCACAACCGGTGTATACGGCTCTGCCTCATAATGCTCATGTGCATAATCATCTTGTGGCGCTGTAACACCCATGTCTGGTAACTCTTCCAACTCTACGAATTCTTTCTCCTTGGCCTTATTTTCCTGCACACTGTCCTTATGCATCACTTTTTCATTTGAAGACTACGTCCTTGCTTCTGATGATTTTCCTGTTTTCTATATCTCAAAACCTGTAGCCAAAATCATGCTGCCCGTAGCCTCTAAACGTGCACCTCTTGAAATTTGCATCTAGTTTGTTTTTGTGCTCTGCATCAATCAATGTGAACATATGAAGTGCAACCGAACACTCTGAGATGTACAATGTTCACTTCTTTCCCAGTTCACGTTTCTTCTGGTAGCCCACCATCCAATGATACTGAGGAACTTCTATTGATGAGATATGCGGCAGTATTCACAGCATCTGCCCAAAAAGTCTTGGACAACCCTGCATGTAACCTCATGCTCCTGGCGCACTCAAGAATGGTCCTGTTAATGCGCTCAGCCACACCGTTCTGCTGCGATGTCCCTGGAATCATTTTCTGATGTTTGATTCCATTTGCTGCACAATACTCCTCAAATCTCTTATCACAATACTCTCCCCCATTATCAAATCTGAGACATTTTACTGTTTTACCTGTCTCATTTTCTACCATTACTTTCCACTTCTTAAATACATCAAATACATCAGATTTGTGCTTTAATAAATAAATCCACAGTTTTCTACTAACATCCAATAAAAATCATTCATCATCTGTCATCTTTTCTATTTTCTTCTCTTTTCCTCATAGAGGAATATAGATATCCTGATACAGATAATCCTCCATCTGCATCTTCCAGAAGGTAAAGTTTGAACTATCAAACTTCTCAATTCTAGTCTTCCCTTCTTCTGTCATCGCTCCCAATAGAACTAAAACTAATTACTTTGATACCAGTTGTTGCGCAGCACGCCAACAACGCAGTGAATAGAGATCCAATCTCAGGTCTCACCCACAAACAATAAACAAGAAGAAATATAAACTAGAAAAAAAAATCAAAGCATTCCACACAAACCATAAGACAAGATATACATGGAGAAACCCCAACAAGGGTAAAAAAATCACATATGCAAACTTCCACTATGAAGAAAAATGAAGATTACAAGGCAATATACTAACCTCTCCCTTGGAAGTACATAGAAAACCCTTTGCCCACACCTTAGAATTATTTCTCATACCCTAGAAAAGCCCTAGGGACACCTATTTATAGTTTAGGCAACTTTCATTTCTCACCCTTGCGAAAAATGACTCAAAATCCGCAGTTCGCATCAAATTCAGAAACGAATCTGCGTAACCTCGACTGGTCGAGCGGACCCCTCGACCGGTCAAGCATGGGCCACGACCAGTCGAGCACCTCGAAACCCAAAAACTGATGCTCGTTGGACTTTGAATCGAGCCAGTCCACGACTGTTCGAGTGGGCCACTCGACCGGTCGAGCAGGGCACTCGACTTGTCAAGCAGCCCCCAGATGTGGCTCCACATCTCAACACTATGTGCTCACTTGCAGACTCTCCTTTCAACTGAATGATGGACCATATATGTGTGATTTTCTAACTATTTTTACTATATATTAAATGGTGGACCGTTCATGTAATTTTTATCTGGATCATGCTAGATATAGATATGCAGACGGCACCACTTTCACTAATACAGCATGGGTGGAACTTTCATGAAATCTACCCCATCCATCAGGTAAGCTGCCTCATTATCACCCTGAAAGCCAAAAGCCATGATGATCCAAAACTCAGGTAAAAGGAATCATTGGGACGAGCATGCCCACCATTAATCCTATGTAGGGCCTACCATCGTGTATTTTATTTGCCATCCAATCAATTCATATGAGGTGCCCCATCAGGATGGAAGAATTAGCAAAAACTCACACTATTTCAAAACTCACACAGGCTAATGCACGTGAATTTAGAGGTTTGAACGATTAGTACTTTATGTTGATTCCTTTGGGGTGGCCCACTTGAGTGGTCAATCAAACTGCATTTTGGGATCAAGGCCAAGCAGCGATAGTGTACCAGATGGACGGGGCAAATCGCATACATATATAAGGTAATTTCCCCTCCATTTCATCACTCAACGTAGGATGCATATATATAAGTCATCAGGATCACTGAAGGATGGGAGACACCTGAAGAATTGAAAACAATGTCCGGAGCCTTGGCTGGCATTTCCCGCAAGAGGTACGATACGATGCTTGGACCTAGAGTTGTACAACACGGCTGGGGATTTCACTTTTCAACTTGTGAAAGTTGGGCCCATTTTCAATGATTCGTAACCTTTTGTGTTACGACCGTAGTACTGTGTCTGGTTCATGCACAGAAAATCTCCCCAAGCCAAAAGTCTTAATAAAACCTTTTAATAGTTTCCTAAAAAAGAAAAAAGAAAAGAAAGAAAGATTGGGAAACAAACACGGAAACGATTTGCAGTCAAGCCATTGATGATTAAATATTCTATAGCTATTACCATTTAATAGAAGAGTTTTATTTTTATTTTTATTTTTATTTATTTATTTATTTATTTTGTGCCTGGTCCATCCATGCACAGTTTGCCACCAATCAAGACTTGGTGTTCGGAATCTACGTAAGCAAACCTCGAATTTGGATCTCATGTGATTAAGTAAACATAAATTCAGTAATATCAAAGCGCACACCATTTTATGTGGAAAAACTTTTATGGAAAAATAATGATATAAAGCAACAACAAATCACTATAAAAAACAAAAATACGAGAGATGTAATCATTTACAATAATACAAAAATCTTCTTTTTTACCTTTCTCAAGCCTCAAAAACATTTAGTCATTCTTAGAATAACTTAGCATTGATCTAATTCTGTAATTATACCCATATATAGTGTCGTGCTTAAAATAGGACGTAATTCCCACAATTTCATAAAACCATTGCTTCTATCAATGGGATTGACGACAATCAAAGGCTCTTCGATGGGATCAAAGTCTCATTCGATCAGATCAATTTAGACTCAAAAATTGTCCAATGAACAATTGGAATAAATCAGAATTTTCTCAATGAGATCGAGTGGACTGTTGATGGGATCAACACTTGCTCGATGGGATGAGTGGCCTATCAATGGCATTGACAAATACTATTATAAATAAATTTAAAACATACGATCACAAGTGGCTTCGAGTGGTGGTTGACCTAAAAAGCTAGTTTACCAGGTGAGTTAGTTTTTTAATTTTAATTTATAAAATACAAAAAAAAAAAAAAAAGAATGGAGAAAAATAAATCAGAAAAGAAACAATTATTTCTTCTTCTTATTTTTCTTAAGAAACTATTATCATAAAAAATAATAATTTATTCATTTTCTTCATCTTCTTATTATTCTAAAATAATCGCAAAAGAAATTTTAAAAATAACTGAAAATCGAAAACAATCATCTCATCATCATCATTGTTCTTCTTCTTAAAAAAAATTTAAACAAAAAATCATGTTCACCTTCTCCTTTTTCTCCTCCTCCCAATAGCCCCTTAAGTGTTGAGATGTGGAGCCACATCTGGGGGCCGCACGAACGGTTGTGGGCCCTGCTCGACTGGTCGTGGACTGGCTCGACTCAAAGTCCAGCGAACATCAGATTTTTTGGTTCCGAGGTGCTCAACCTGTCGTGGCCCATGCTCGACCGGTCGTGGAGTCCGCTCGACCGGTTGTGCAGTCTGCTCAACCGGTCGTGGTTGCGCGGATTCGTTTCCAAATTTGATGCACACTGGGGAAAATTGAGTCGCCTTTCGCAAGAGTGCGAAAGAAAAGTTGCCAAAACTATAAATTGGGGTCCCTAGGGCTATTCTAGGGTTAAGGTGAGTAATGGGAAAAAATTCTAAGGTGTGGGCAAAGGGTTTTCTATGTACTTCTAAGGGAGAGGTTAGTATATTGCCTTGTAATCTTTGTTTTTCTTCATAGTGGAAGTTTGCATCCGTGGTTGTTTACCCTTGTTAAGGTTTTTCCATGTATATCTTGTCTTGTGGTTTGTTTGAAATGCTTTAATTCTTTTTTCTAGTATATATTCCTTCTTGTTTATCGTTTGTGGGTGAGACTTGAGATTGGATCTCGGTTCGTTACGTTGTTGGCGTACTGCGTAACAACTGGTATCCGAGTTATTGGTTTAGTTCTATTGGGAGCGATGACAGAAGAAGGGAAGACTAGAATTGAGAAGTTTGATGGTTCAAACTTTACCTTCTAGAAGATGCAGATGGATGATTATCTGTATCAGAAGGACCTCTATATTCCTCTAGGAGGAAAAGAGAATAAGCCAGAAAAGATGACAGATGATGAATGGTTTTTACTGGATAGGAAGGCTTTAGGAACAATCTGACTCTCTTTGTCTAAGAGCGTCGCCTTCAATATATCCAAGATGAAAACTACAAAAAAAGTAATGGAAGCCCTAGCCACCATGTATTAAAAACCCTTAGCGTTCAACAAGGTTCATCTTATGAAACAGCTATTCAACATGAAGGTGTCAGATGGTGGGATCGTGGCTGAACATCTAAACGAGTTCAATACATTCACGAGCCAGTTGGAATCCTTTGACATTATTTTTGAGGATGAGGTCAGGGCGTTATTGATCTTGTCCAGTTTGTCAGACAGTTGGGATGGCTTGGTGATTGCTATGAGCAATTCTTCAAGTTCGACAAAGCTGAAATTTGATGATGTGGCCGGTCTAATTCTCAGCGAAGAATCTAGAAGAAATGCATCAGGAGTTTCAGGGGATTCAGGAAATACTCTAAACGTTGAAGGAAGAAGATCGCTGAATAAAGGAGGTAATAAACACGATCGTTCTAAGTCGATGAAGAAGTTCAAGGGACCTAAAGACAAAGACAAGTGTTAGCATTGTGATAAGAAGGGGCACATGAACAAGAAACAAGAAGGAAGCTCTCAAGGCGGGAAGGATTCAGTGAATCTATCTGAGGAGAGTGACACAAAGGCGTTGATCTTGTCTCTTGATGCGAGGAATGAGTCTTGGGTTATAGACTCGGGTGCTTCGTTTCATGCCACTTCATGTAAGAAAGTTCTGCGTGATTATGTGTCAGGTGACTTTGAGAGAGTCTACCTGGGTGATGATGAGTTGTGCAGTATCATTAAAAAGAGGGATGTTTGTTTGAGGGTCAAATATTGCATATCAGACCCCAATTACTACCTGGATTTATGAACTGCTACCGTTTAAAATCCTAATTTAATCGTGTTTGTGATGCAAGGTACATTTGCAAGTGTGGACTGAAAAAGGGAGCTTAAAGCAGAGATTTAACGCTCAGAATTCACCAAAGTATGGGACAGACCCCAAGGGACCAGATCGATGGTTTTACACACCAAGGATCCGAGAAAAATAAGCCGTTCACGCTAAAGAGGCCTGAAAATTGGTACAGAATGCAGGATCACATGGTTCCCCCATCTCAGATTGACTCGAAACTTCATACATGTGATGGGGGCCGTAAATAACCGTACATATTAAATTTCAGCCATTGAAGATCTCGGGAAGTGGTCCAACGGACAGATCAGCCCATTAATCTCCAATTTGGGGCCACCTGATATTTGGAACTGCTTCAACTTTGGTATTGACGGCATAAATGATATGGCAGAATGAATGGACGGAGCAGATTTCTCATAAACATCTCTGCGGGACCCACATGTACAACACATGTGTACGGTGCACAAGCGCACCGGCTGTGCACCTTAAAATTCAAAGGTCGGTCAGCGGCGCTGACCGACTTTTCATCACAAAAATCTAAAAACGGAAGTTTCCGTTCCTTGTTTCGCAACCGAAACTGTCGGTTGATGCTGTGTGCCCCACTCATCATCTTAAATGATGATCCGATCCGTTCATTCGTTCCACGGGTCGACAAACATGCTTGCCTAGATGGCATAATCGCAAAATACTGCAAAGATCAATTTTTGACCGTTCAATGGAAGAATGAACGGTGAGTTTAAAATCCTGTGGGCCACCACAAGTATGAACCAAAACTTCGTATCCCCGACCGAAATTTCACCCTACATCTACTGAACGGTCTGGATCATCTAAAGAGATATCACAGCGGGCCCCACCACTGTCACAGCGGAAGAGAGCGTCGGCCTCTGCTGCAGCGCCCGGAAACCGACCGACTTCGGGTCGGTTGCGCGATCAGATCAGTGATCAGATGGATGATCTGATCCGTCCATCATGTAGGGCGCTCAGAAAAGTCCTAGGGGACGTTGTCTCTTCGGAAAAAAAGCAAGGGAGGAAGGGAAGGCGGCAGGGTGAAGGTATGCAACTGCATGGTTTTCTCACGGAAGGAAACTTCCGTTTCCGGCTGCGTAAGCAGATTCCGCAGGAGTTTTTTTTTTTGGAAAGGACTCGAGCTTCCTTCACAATCGACCGACTGCATCACCTATATGAGAGAACGACTGAGAGAAAAAGAGAATCATCTCATTCACGGCAGCTGAATCCACGTACAGAGAGAGAGAGACAGGGAGAGAGAAGGAAGTATTTTTTACTGTGTTCTTCCTTTGCTGTTGACTGATCTAGCCAACATGGTTGGCTAAACCCCTTAGCTAGGGCTAAGGGGTGAAGCTTGTAATATGATGGGATTTTATGGCTTGGATCATATACATTGAACTATTTTTTCAGTTGTTGATTTAAGAAATTACATATAGTTTTTAATGATTTTTTGTGACTATAATTACAATTAATCTGTGATAGCTTTATGTAATTCCTTTATTTTTATCTTGATGTTAGGAAATCCTGTTATTCATCATTGTCCCTTGGACATGGTCGGATGACAAAACCTTTTCTAACATTCATTGTTGATTGGTTGTGGATTGGCTTCGTTTTGTTGTTTACTTTGTCTCATGGGCATGGTTTTGTGATAAAATTGATTCCGAGTCTCACACCTTTCATCTCCTTGGAAATTTAATCGAAAATAGTTCAATTTCAGTTAAGGTCATAAATCAAGCGTAATCTCCCTGATCTCTACAAGTGGATCCCCTGAATCCCTAGTTCTCTTCTCTGAATTCTCTAAATTTAGATCAATATTTCACTATTATTCTTCAAAACACAATTGGTTTAGTTTTCATCTTAGCCTAGTTCTAGATCTTGTTATTTTCTAGTAACGTACAGGTTTCAATCCCTGTGGATTCGACCTCGGTCTTACCGAGTTATTACTACATCACAACCCTATAGTTGGGGAGTGAACAAGTTTTTGGCGCTGTTGCCGGGGATTGACGGCTACGTTTCCTGAAGATAACTGGTTTTAGGACTAGTTTGAGATTAGGACTTTTTTTTTTTATTCTTAGGTTTTATTTTTAGAATTTCCTAATTCAGGTTTTTCTTAAATTTTTAGAAATTTTATATTTAAAGTAACTTTCTTTTTTTTGGTTTTCCCTTTTTAGAAACTAACCCAACCTTCTTATTTTGTAGGATTCTGAGATAGGTTTCTAAATTTGTAATTTCTCTTCTCTTTGCTATTTCTAGATTAGGATTCCTTTTTAGCAAGTTTCTAATTCTAACTCTTTTAGAATTTAATTTTGTTTCCTATTTTATTTTTAGAAACTTTCTATTTAAAGACTTTCTGTTTAGAAGCTAACTTTCCTGTTTTGTAGGCCTTTCAGAAATTTCTAATTCGGTAAGATCTTTCTAAATTCTACTTTCTATTTTTAGAATTTCTGTTATTAACTTACTTTCTAGTTTAGGAACTTTCCTCTTTTATTTTAGAAATTTTATACTCTCTTAGGAATTTCTTTTTTTTCTAAATTAGAAACTAGTTTACTGTTATTTCTCTTATTAGGATTTTCTAATTTTAGGTTAGAATAACTCTACTTTCTATTTTTAGAAATTTCTATTTCTAGGCTTTCATTTATTTTAGAAATTCTTTCCTTTTTAGAAACTCACATTACTTTCTATTTTAGGATTAAGATTTCTAATTTAGAACTTTCTAACTCTAGGTTAGAACCTTCCTCTTTTGTTTTTTTACTTTCCTTTTTAGAGACTCTTTCTAATTTTAGAAACTAATTCATTCTTCCTTTATTTTTTTTTAGAAACTTTCTAATTTCTATTTTTAGGAACTAATCTCTTTTTGGTTTCTTTTTGCAGGTTCTTAATTTAGGGACTCCAAATTTGGTAACTTCCTTCCAACCCTCTCTTTCTTTTTAGATTTTTATTTCCCTTCTTATGATTAGGTTTAGACTTTGATTGAGGGCTATGAGTGTTTCATGCCCAAGTGGGCTCGTGACAACACTCGACGTCTCTTGACTGAAGGAGGATTAGTTGAGGGGTTAACTGTCCATCGCAGGACTAGACACCGCTCGAATTCCCCTGAGTTAATTGAGGATATGGCTGGAAATCAACCTCGTCTACCCCAACCTAGGGTAGAAGATGTCCAGGATGAGAATGAGGTGCATCAAGCACCCTCGCCTCGTACCTTACGAGATTACTTACAACCGGCGGGGGTGAGTACGCCCTCATGCATGGTTTTTCAGGAGAATGCAGGACATATGGATATCAAGCCAGGGGTGATCCAACTCCTTCCTAAATTTCATGGGCTTGAGTCAGAGAATCCATATCTACATCTGAAAGAATTCGATGAGATTATGACTACCCTATACTTTCCTAACGTGTCTGATGACACAGTTAGGTTAAAACTTTTTCCCTTTTCTTTGAAAGAGAAAGCCAAGACGTGGTTACATTCATTACGTCCTCAATCTATTGGCAGATGGAATGACATGACAAGGGAGTTTATTAAAAAGTTTTTTCCATATCATAAGACGAACACCCTTAGGAAGTCGATCATGAACTTCGCCCAAAGGGAAGATGAAACATTCTTCCAATGTTGGGAGCGGTTCAAAGATCTTGTCAGTCATGCCCACAACATGGTTTTGAAACGTGGCGCATCACAATTTTTTCTATGATGGACTGACATCTCCCATGCGCCAATTAGTTGAGGCTATGTGTAATGGGGAGTTTATGAATAAAGGTGTCGATGAGGTGTGGGACTACTTTGATAAACTTGCTGAGAACACACAAACATGGGACATCTCCCCTAGACCGAGTACTACGCCTAGGCCGACTCATTCCAAAGAAAAAGTTTGAATGTACCTCCTGAAAGAGGATGATGATATTAACGCCAAGGTAGCCAATCTCACTCGAAAACTCGAGGCCATGGAATTAAAGAAGGATAAGGCCAGGAAATTGTTTGTAGTATTTGTGGTTGCAACATTCACACACTACTGAGAATTGCCCAACTATATCTGCCTTTCAAGAGGTATTGAATGAGCAATCCAATGTTGTAAGCAATTACCAAAGACCTTTTAGTGGGCCCACCTCTAACACATACAATCCTGGCTGGAGGAACCATCCAAACTTCAGTTGGAGGAATGGACAAACCGCTACACCTCAAGGTTTCCTAAACCAAAAATCCAACTCAAGAGAAACCTCAAGAGGATCCGGTTCTGAAACATTTTCAAAAGCAAGAGCTTTTCAATCAGGGTATGCTACAGGCCTTTCAAGACCTTACAAAAGCAATACAAGGACTTAAGGCTGAAAATGCAATTGGGAACAAGGGGAGCTTCCCAGCTCAACCTCTTTCCAATCCTAAATCGCAATATGAAATTAGCGACCCAAGCTCTTCAAATCAGATGGAGCAAGCTAAATCCATCACCACTCTTAGGAGTGGAAAAATCATTGACAAAACCATTCCGGTTAGGGCTGAAAAGTCTAAGGACCCGGAAGTGGATAAAGAAGATGGATCTAGCCATGCCCCACCAGAGTTAGAACCGGAACCTCAAGGAAAGCCGGTTGCTCCATTTCCCCAACGGTTGGTTGCACCAAAACCTCTCTCTAACTCTCAGGATATTTTAGAGGTGTTGAAACAAGTAAAGGTCAACATTCCTCTACTTGATGCCGTGAAACAAATACCTTCCTATGCCAAATTCTTGAAAGACTTATGTACGACCAAAAGAAGACAAAATATCCAAAAGAAAATCTTCCTGACTGAGAAAGTGAGTGCCATCCTAAAGCAAGATGTGCCGCAAAAATTCAAAGACCCCGGTAGCCCAACCATATCATGTGTAATTGGGGACTATCGAATTGATCACGCACTTCTTGACTTAGGAGCGAGCATTAATCTTATTCCCTACTCGGTATACAAACAGTTGGGTTTAGGTGAATTAAAACCCACCTTAACTACACTACAACTTGCTGATCACTCTGTTCGTGTACCAAGAGGAATAATTGAGGATGTGTTGGTCCAGGTTGATCGATTTTACTACCCAGTAGATTTCATCATCCTGGATACCGAACCCATCAACAATACAAGCACTCAGATTCCCGTCATTCTTGGTCGCCCATTCCTTGCCACTTCAAACGCAATTATCAATTGCAGGAATGGTGTCATGAGTATGTCTTTCGGGAATATGACATTAGAAATGAATATCTTTTTCAACACTGGCAGAACGGGTAGAGGACGATGACGATACCCACGATATTAACATGATCAGATACTTCGTGGAAGATAGGACACCCCTTACCTTATCCTCTGATCCTCTAGAGACGTGCCTGGCCCACTCCATGAGTTTGATGATGACATAATTAGGGAGAGACGTGTGCCTGCTTGATGCGGTACCGGTACTTGAAGTTAACCGGTGGAGGCCTCAATTTGAAAAGCTACCCCACACTAATGAAGTGCCTCTACCGTCTAACCTCAAGCCACCGAAGCTTGACCTAAAACCTTTGCCCTCTGATTTAAAATATGCATACTTAGGTCAAGATGAGACATACCCGGTGGTGATTTCTGCCCACCTTGAGAAAGAACAAGAGAGTAAGCTTATATCTACTCTCCTGGAATATAAGGGAGCCCTTGGATGGACAATCGCGGACCTCAAGGGAATCGACCCCTCGATTTGTACTCACCGCATATATCTTGAGGATAATGCGAAGACAGCTCGACAACCACAACGTAGACTAAATCCAAACATGAAGGAAGTGGTTAAGGCCGAGGTTCTTAAACTATTGGATGTGGGTATCATATACCCTATATCTGATAGTCAATGGGTGAGTCCAACTCAGGTGGTTCCTAAGAAGTCGGGATCACATCGTAGCCAATGCCAAAAATGAACTCGTGCCGACTAGAGTCACTACTGGTTGGAGGATGTGCATTGACTACAGGAAATTAAATACCGTCACGAGGAAAGACCACTTTCCTTTGCCCTTCATTAATCAGATCTTGAAAAGGTTAGCTGGTCATTCCTATTACTATTTCCTTGACGGATACTCGGGCTACAATCAGATAGAGATCGCCCTTGAAGATCAAGAAAAGACTACGTTTACATGTCCCTACGGCACCTTTGCTTACCGAAGGATGCCGTTTGGACTATGTAATACTCCTGCCACCTTTCAGCGATGTATGATGAGCATATTTTCTGACATGTGGGGCAATGTTTAGAGGTCTTCATGGACGATTTCTCTGTCTTCGGTCCATCTTTCAGCGAGTGCTTGAAAGTCTTAAATGTGTGCTGACAAGATGTGAAGAAAAGAACTTGGTACTTAATTGGGAGAAGTGCCATTTCATGGTTCAGAAGGGAATCGTCCTTGGACACATTATTTCATCCAAAGGAATCGAGGTGGATAAGGCAAAAATCGATCTTATCTCTAACCTACCTCCACCCAAGAACATAAGGGACGTGCGATCCTTCTTAGGACACGCCGGGTTTTACAGAAGATCATAAAGGACTTTAGTCTCATCTCTCGTCCTCTATGTAATCTACTTCAAAAGGATGCACCATACGAGTGGACTGAACCATGTCAGGAAGCTTTCACTAAGCTTAAGGGCATATTGACTAAGTGCACCTATCATACAGCCACCTGACTGGAGCATTCCTTTTGAACTTATGTGCGACGCGTCTGATTATGCTCTTGGGGCATTCTAGGCCAGAGAGAAAAGATAAGAAACCCTACGTTATTCATTACGCAAGTAAGACTCTAAATCCTGCCCAAGTGAACTACTCGACTACGGAAAAGGAACTCTTAGCCGTAGTGTTCGCCTTGGACAAATTTAGGTCCTACTTGATTGGATCCAAGATCATTATTTACACTGATCACGCAGCGCTTAAGTATCTTCTGTCTAAGAATGATGCTAAGCCCCGCCTGATAAGATGGATCCTCCTACTCCAGGAATTTGACCTAGAATAAAAGATAAAAAGGGAGTAGAGAACGTAGTGGCTGACCATCTTTCTCACCTTAATCCCTCTGATTCCTTTGAGACGACACAGATTAATGACATTTTCCCTGATGAACAATTGTTCAGAGTCTCTCATTCACCTTGGTTCGCTGATATCGCCAATTATCTTGCCACAGGTTCCATACCGACACATTGGACTGCGCAAGATAAGAAGAATTTTTCACCGAGGTGCGCAAATTCTTCTGGGATGATCCATACTTATTTAAATATTGCCCAGACCAAATCTTGAGGAGATGTGTGCCAGACAATGAACATCAGAGTGTCATCTCCTTCTATCACTCACAGGCCTGTGTGTGGTCACTTTTCTGCAAAAAGACCACGGCCAAAATTCTGCAGTGCGGCTTCTATTGGCCCACTATGTTCAGGGACACTCATGAGTTTTGCAAAGCTTGTGAGCGTTGTCAGAAATTGGGAGCATTGTCCCGTCGAAATATGATGCCCTTGAATCCCATTCTTATCATAGAGGCATTTGATTGCTGGGGCAATCAATTTCATGGGGCCATTCCCCCAATCTTTTGGAATTTATATATTTTGCTTGCCGTAGACTATGTCACTAAATGGGTCGAAGCGATTCCGTGTCGAACCAATGACCACCACACGGTCATTAAATTCCTGAAAGAAAACATCCTTTCTTGATTCGGAACGCCTCGAGCCATTATTAGTGATGGGGGCTCACACTTTTGTAATAGACCATTTGAGAGTTTAATGAAGAAATACGGTATCTCTCATAAGGTGAGCACCCCATACCACCACAGACAAGTGGGCAAGTTGAGATTTCCAATAGGAGATCAAACACATTTTGGAGAAAACGGTTAACCCTGACCGTAAGGATTGGTCAATTCGATTGACCAATGCCTTATGGGCATACCGTACTGCCTTTAAAACCCCTATTGGAATGTCTCCCTTTAGACTCGTCTATGGGAAGGCTTGCCACTTGCCTGTGGAGTTGGAACATAGAGCTTACTGGGCAATCAAAAATCTAAATTTCAATCTGAACAACGCCGGCTCGCTACGCAAACTTCAATTAAATTAACTTGAAGAAATCCGGAACGACGCGTACGAGAACTCGAGAATTTACAATGACAGGATGAAGGCGTTTCATGACCAACACATTCTATGAAAATCATTCATGCCAGGTCAAAAAGTCCTTTTGTATAATTCTTGATTACATCTCTTTCCGGGTAAGCTTCGATCTCGTTGGATCGGTCCTTACATTATCGTTACTGCATATCCTCATGGGGCCGTCGAGATAAGAGACCCCGACAATGGCAAGGAGTTTAAAGTAAATGGACATCGCTTAAAGCTATTTGTCGAGAAATTTGATTCAGAGGACATGTCCATGCCTCTGACTGATCCTGTTTACCAGGAATGATCTCCTAGTCTGATGGAGGTATAAGTAGGTTTCCTGTTTTCATAGGATTAGGGTAGTTTCTTTAGTCTGGCTGAAGACGTTAAACTTAGCGCTCCTGGGAGGCAACCCAACTTTTGATTTTATGACTAGTTAATTCAATGTTTGTGGGTAACATTGCTGCAAACCCTCACGAGACTACAACTCGTCCACTAGGGGCAACCTAGGGGTTTAAAGGCTTATTGCATACGCTAAATGCAATCGAGAGCACCTGCGAAAGTGGTATAGGTAAGATTTTTTTTTTTTTTTGTTACGCTTTCTCTCTTGGGCTGACTTGCTTTCATGTTGATACCCTTATGGAAAAGCCCCTTGATTCTTTCGTCTAGGTACTATCTCCCCATCACTTCTCATTTACTTTCGTTGTCCCATGTGCATTGCATGCTTATATCTTTTACATTGAGGACAATGTAGATTTTAGGTTGGGGGTGGGAGATTAGGTTTCCTAATCAGTAATTTTCTTAGTCTTGAGCAAAAATTGTGAAAATTTTTAATTTTTCTGGAATTCTTTGTGAATTCGAAGTGATTTTGACGGCCATCTAAGGCACTTAGAATTTCAAGATTTGTGGAGTTGGCAACGTATGACTCTTGGATCCAGTATTTGTTAGATTTCACAATAAGTTCAAACTGTTAATCTAGGATTAGAAGTTTTAAACATTGATTGAGTCATGATTCCACAGACACATCCTGCTTGCACATTAAGGTTTCAGTTCAATATTGAAGGATTGACTTGGTGATCAGTAAACATGAAAGGAACCAACCTGGGGAATTTTCCATCATGTTCAATAAGAAGAATGAAAGAAAATGAGAAAATCCAGCTACAAGATAGCTGCCTGCGGAAAGGGTTGGGCGAATGGACTTCACCATGGGTTTGCTCCCCATAGGTGTAGAGTCGATTCCCCATGGTTGTCTTTTTTTTTTTAAAAATAAATAAATAAATAAAAATACAAGATTTCTGGGCGATTGATCTTCACCATAGGTTTGCTCCCTATAAGTGAGGATTTGGTTCCTTTCATTGGCATTAATTTTGATGGAGAAATCGAGGGATGGAATGTTGATCTATGAGGCAGGTTTTGGTTTTGGTTTGGATTGTTATGGGTTTTCTTATTTATTACCAATGATATCATGAAAGAAAGAAGTAGATCCTAATGTTGATAAGCAGAGATCACACTATACACTCATGGAACTCAATGTGTAGAATTATTCTAGTAATGGATTAATATTTGAATTTGGTTTTGAAGTCTACCATGTGCTTACCTCTAGGAGAAATTTTATGTCTAACATTCATGAATCTCAAATTTCTCATATCTGAATCGTTCTTCAAAAATATCACTCGGTTTCATGGAAATTATCCTGTAAATTCTCAACTTATTTTTCGCATATTTTGCTCGGGACTAGCAAAATGCTGGTTGGGGGTTGTGTTGAGGGTCAAATATTGCATATCAAACCCCAATTACTACCTGGATTTATGAACTGCTACCGTTTAAAATCCTAATTTAATCGTGTTTGTGATGCAAGGTACATTTGCAAGTGTGGACTGAAAAAGGGAGCTTAAAGCAGAGATTTAACGCTCAGAATTCACCAAAGTATGGGACAGACCCCAAGGGACCAAGATCGATGGTTTTACACACCAAGGATCCGAGAAAAATAAGCCGTTCACGCTAAAGAGGCCTGAAATTGGTACAGAATGCAGGATCACATGGTTCCCGCCATCAGATTGACTCGAAACTTCATACATGTGATGGGGGCCGTAAATTAACCGTACATATTAAATTTCAGCCATTGAAGATCTCGGGAAGTAGTCCAACGGACAGATCAGCCCATTAATCTCCAATTTGGGGCCCACCTGATATTTGGAACTGCTTCAACTTTGGTATTGACGGCATAAATGATATGGCAGAATGAATGGACGGAGCAGATTTCTCATAAACATCTCTGCGGGACCCACATGTACAACACATGTGTACGGTGCACAAGCGCACCGGCTGTGCACCTTAAAATTCAAAGGTCTGTCAGTGGCGCTGACCGACTTTTCATCACAAAAATCTAAAAACGGAAGTTTCCGTTCCTTGTTTCGCAACTGAAACTGTCGGTTGATGCTGTGTGCCCCACTCATCATCTTAAATGATGATCCGATCCGTTCATTCGTTCCACGGGTCGACAAACATGCTTGCCTAGATGGCATAATCGCAAAATACTGCAAAGATCAATTTTTGACCGTTCAATGGAAGAATGAACGGTGAGTTTAAAATCCTGTGGGCCACCACAAGTATGAACCAAAACTTCGTATCCCCGACCGAAATTTCACCCTGCATCTACTGAACGGTCTGGATCATCTAAAGAGATATCACAGCGGGCCCCACCACTGTCACAGCGGAAGAGAGCGTCGGCCTCTGCTGCAGCGCCCGGAAACCGACCGACTTCGGGTCGGTTGCGCGATCAGATCAGTGATTAGATGGATGATCTGATCCGTCCATCATGTAGGGCGCTCAGAAAAGTCCTAGGGGACGTTGTCTCTTCGGAAAGAAAGCAAGGGAGGAAGGGAGAGGCGGCGGCAGGGTGTGAAGGTATGCAACTGCATGGTTTTCTCACGGAAGGAAACTTCCATTTCTGGCTGCGTAAGCAGATTCCGCAGGAGTTTTTTTTTTTGGAAAGGACTCGAGCTTCCTTCACAATCGACCGACTGCATCACCTATATGAGAGAACGACTGAGAGAAAAAGAGAATCATCTCATTCACGGCAGCTGAATCCACGTACAGAGAGAGAGAGAGAGAGAGAGAGAGAGAGAGAAGGAAGTATTTTTTACTGTGTTCTTCCTTTGCTGTTGACTGATCTAGCCAACATGGTTGGCTAAACCCCTTAGCTAGGGCTAAGGGGTGAAGCTTGTAATATGATGGGATTTTATGGCTTGGATCATATACATTGAACTATTTTTTCAGTTGTTGATTTAAGAAATTACATATAGTTTTTAATGATTTTTTGTGACTATAATTACAATTAATATGTGATAGCTTTATGTAATTCCTTTATTTTTATCTTGATGTTAGGAAATCCTGTTATTCATCATTGTCCCTTGGACATGGTCGGATGACAGAACCTTTTCTAACATTCATTGTTGATTGGTTGTAGATTGGCTTCGTTTTGTTGTTTACTTTGTCTCATGGGCATGGTTTTGTGATGAAATTGATTCCGAGTCTCACACCTTTCATCTCCTTGGAAATTTAATCGAAAATAGTTCAATTTCAGTTGAGGTCGTAAATCAAGCGTAATCTCCCTGATCTCTACAAGTGGATCCCCTGAATCCCTAGTTCTCTTCTCTGAATTCTCTAAATTTAGATCAATATTTCACTATTATTCTTCAAAACACAATTGGTTTAGTTTTCATCTTAGCCTAGTTCTAGATCTGGTTATTTTCAGATAACGTACAGGTTTCAATCCCTGTGGATTCGACCTCGGTCTTACCGAGTTATTACTACATCACAACCCTATACTTGGGGAGTGAACAATGTTCATGTCAATCAGAAAGACGAAATGACTTTGAAATTGAAGGATATCAAACATGTACCGAGTTTGAAATGTAACTTGATCTCAGTGGGGCAGTTGACCGATACCGGTTATGTGACGACATTCACCAGTGATTCCTGGAAGATCACAAAAGGTGCCTTGATGATATCTCGAGGTAAGAAGGAATGTACTTTGTACGTGACTTCAGGATCGTATAGTTCACTCGTAGTCACATCAACTGGAGTGAATGGGCAGTTATGGCATCAGAGGTTGAGACATATGATTGAGAAAGAGATGAAAGTGCTACTGTTAAAAGGAAAGCTATCAGGGCTGAAGTCTATTGACTTGGATTTCTACGAGGACTGCGTATATGACAAGTAGAAGAGGGTAAGCTTTAAGAAGACGGGACGTGCTCCAAAGACGCATTTGTTAGAGCTTGTACACACTGATGTGTGGGGACCGGCACAGGTATTATCTCTTGGTGGCTCACGTTATTTTGTTTCCTTTATTGATGACGCTAGTAGAAAACTATGGGTTATTTCTTAAAGCACAAATCTGATGTATTTAAGAAGTGAAAAGTTATGTTAGAAAACGAGACATGTAAAACAGTAAAATGTCTCAGATCTGATAATGAAGGAGAATACTGTGATAAGAGGTTTGAGGAGTATTGTGCGGCAAATGGAATCAAACATCATAAAATGATTCTAGGGACACCACAACAGAATGGTGTGACTGAGCACATTAACAGGACCATCCTTGAGCACGCCAGGAGCATGAGGTTACATGCAGGGTTGCCCAAGACGTTTTGGGCAGATGCTGTGAATACTGTCGCATAACTCATCAATCGAAGTCCCTCCGCACCATTGGATGGTGGGCTACCAGAAGAAGCGTGGACTGGGAAAGAAGTGAACCTTGCACATCTCAGAGTGTTCGGTTGCACTTCATATGTTCACATTGATACAGAGTACAGAAACAAGTTTGATGCGAAGTCCAGGAGGTGCACGTTTATAGGCTACGGGCAGCATGATTTTGGCTATAGGTTTTGGGATGGAGAAAATAGGAAAATCATCAGAAGCAAGGACGTAGTCTCTTCAATGAAAAAATGATGTTTAAGGACAGTGTGCAGGAAAATAAGGCCGAGAAGAAAGAATTTGTAGAGTTGGAAGAGTTACCGGACACGGGTGTTACAGCGCCACAGGATGATCACGCACAGGAGCATTATGAGGCAGAGCCGCATACACTGATTGTGAGGAGGTTTACTCGGGAGAGGAGACCCACGGTCCGATACTTAACCTCCTCACATTATCTACTGCTGACACATAATGGTGAAACAGAGTGTTTTGAAGAGGCATTACGGTCGGATACACGGGTTAAGTGGGAGCAGGCCATGGATGATGAGATGGACTCTCTTGAGTCTAATCGTACATGGGAGCTAGTCACTCTACTTAATGGTAAGAAAACACTTCATAACAAGTGGGTTTACAGACTGAAGGAGGAGCATGATGGTTCGAAACGGTACAAGGCCAGATTGGTTGTGAAAGAGTTTCAACAAAAGGTAGGTATCGATTTCACTGAAATATTTTCACCTGTGGTGAAAATGTCTACGATTCGCATGGTCTTGAGTATAGTAGCTACAGAGGACTTACATCTAGAGCAGCTAGATGTTAAGACAGCCTTTCTTCATGGGGATCTTGAAGATGAGATATATATACATTAGCCGATAGGATACGTGGTACTAGGAAAGGAGAACAAGGTGTGCAGACTGAAGAAGAGTCTATATGGCCTGAAGCAGGCCCCAAGGCAGTGGTACAAGAGTCACATACGCGTCAGCTATTGAGAGTCTCATGTATGCTATGGTGAGCATGAGGCCAGACATTGCTCAAGCAGTAGGAGTTGTTAGCAGGTTCATGAACAACCCCGGGAAGGAACATTAGGAAGTTGTGAAGTGGATCCTCAGATACCTGGTATGTACTGTGGATATAGGGCTGTGTTATAGAGGATCGGATATTAAGCTACAAGGCTGCGTAGATTCAGATTTGGTAGGAGATATCGATAGCAGAAGAAACACTACAGGTTATGTCTTTACTCTGGGTAGTGCTGCAGTCAGTTGGGTCTCTCAGTTACAGAAGATAGTATCTATCAGTACAACGGAAGTAGAATATGTTGTGGCTACAAAAACATGCAAGGAGATGGTATAGATGTAAGGTTTCATGGAAGAGTCGGGTAAGAAGCAAGCATATTGCAAGCTGTACAGTGACAATCAGAGTGCAATATACTTGGCTAAGAATTCAGCTTTTTATTCAAGGACCAAGCATATTGCCATCAGATATCACTTCATACGTTCGTTACTGGAAGATGGATCGATTGCTCTAGAGAAGATTCATACAAGTGAGAATCCTGCGGATATGTTGATCAAGGCGATCACATGAGAGAAGTTGAAGTTCTGTTCAGCTTTGATTGGTCTTCAGGCTTGAAGACGGGGAGGTGATGCACTTTAGATGTAGAAGATGAAAGTTTATGGCGATGTATCTCTAAGTGGGAGATTGTTGAGATGTGGAGCCACATCTGGGGGCTGCACGACCGGTCGTGGGCCCTGCTTGACCGGTCGTGGACCCTGCTCGACCAGTCGTGGACTGACTTGACTCAAAGTTCAGCGAGCATCAGATTTTTTAGTTTCAAAGTGCTCGACCTGTCGTGGCCTGTGCACGACTGGTCGTGAGGTCCTCTCGACCGGTCGTGCAGTCTGCTCGATCGAGCATGGTTACGCAGATTCGTTTCCGGATTTGATACGGACTGCAGAAAATTGAGTCGCCTTTCGCAAGGGTGCGAAAGGGAAGTTGTTAAAACTATAAATTAAGGTCCCTAGGGCTATTCTAGGGTTAAGGTGAGTAATGGGAAAAAATTTTAAGGTATGGGCAAATGGTTTTCTATGCACTTGCAAGGAAGAGGTTAGTATAATGCCCTCTAATCTTCATTTTTATTCATAGTGAAAGTTTGCATCCGTGGTTTTTTACTCTTGTTGGGGTTTTTCCACGTATATCTTATCTTGTGGTTTGTTTGAAATGCTTTGATTCTTTTTTCTAGTTTATATTTCTTCTTGTTTTTCGTTTGTGGGTGAGACTTGAGATTGGATCTCGGTTCATTGCGTTGTTGGCGTGCTGCGCAACATTAAGGCACTCTTTTAAAAGAGGTATTAATTAAGTCTAGCCTACTGG
This sequence comes from Magnolia officinalis, assembly GCA_021015155.1. NCBI lineage: Eukaryota > Viridiplantae > Streptophyta > Magnoliopsida > Magnoliales > Magnoliaceae > Magnolia > Magnolia officinalis. The sequence goes on from JAJHSJ010000007.1 coordinate 8,868,337, forward strand.
ACTATAATTTATAGTACACATGGTACATTTGTATTTTAAAATCAATAGGTGGGTGGCGTCATCATGGTGAGGCCAACCTTTTGGAAGAGGCAGACTTCACAAGCACTTAACAGGTTGGAAGTTATAATCTGAACGGACTATAACTTGTGGGCTACTAGTTGGACTATAGACCTCCATTTAAAATTATGATACTCTGACCGTGAGAAAATTGGCCCACCAGTTTGACTCAGACCGATCAGCCGAGTCTAGACAACCAGGCTTGATCGAGTGTGGTGTAATCCTAGTTTGCCTCTCCCAATTAATGATTTGTCAGCGGCTGAGCCGATTGACCCAACCGATCGAGTGCATGGTTGGCAAACTAATGCATCCATGGTGTGGGTCCATCATATCCACATTTCAGACCAGTGAATTAACCATAGGCACCACTTCTCAAAACTTAGCACACACCATCTCACATTGGAGCATTGTATGATGAGAAAAACTTTGGTTGTGGATGACATGCGTGCACTTATAAATTGCCAACATGTTGCATACCTAGAATGCAAGTCAACCCAAATTGTTCCAAGTACTTGTCCTGATTTATAACAGTTGAAAATAAGATTAAATATCTAATAATCTTATTTTCAACAAGCAGGTGTTACCAAATCAGATATTGGATTGTTCAATCAATTGGATCTTAAAATTTTGAGTTAGCATTGGTTGGTTTACATGATCTAGTTGTAAATTGAGTTAATGCATGCCATTTACATAGTTTATGAGAGTTTGTGTATCAAGTATCATACAAACTCTCCCCATGAAAAATGCTCATGGATATGGGACCAGCAAATTAAGTTGGGTTTCTAGACATACTCTCTCCCGTTGTATTATTTTGGGTGAGTTGTACTCTTTGACTGACTACTTTGTTAATTGCTTGTCAAATAATCTGGGACATAGGCATAACTAATTATATTACACTAGTATTAGTGGGGAGCTTAAGATGGAAGGTAACACACATGTAACATTTATGGTGCATGTGTATGATGACACGTGACATACGAAGATTAATAATGGCACACAATAATACGCGTGGAGAGCTTGAACATGGACAATCACACCCATGCATGATGCATTTAACACGCTGACACGTGCATGTGATTTTACTTGTTATGCATTGAACATAGATAAATTTTCTTAATTAAACTTTATTTGGCAAGTTTCAAGGAACTTGTTATCATTATATTTCATATATTTCTTGCATATTGTGCATGAATAATTTGAGAACTGTTCACTTCTAAGCAGTTGTGAAATAAAACAAATCTTGGAAAAAAATATTTTTTATTCCAAGTGCTCTTTTATGGCTGAAAATTACCTGCAAGTGATCAATTTCTCAAATAGGTCAGATATATCATGGGCAACCAGTACATTTCAAATGACTTATGCTGATCATCCGACTAGGCCCTCCGAGTAAAAAACAAATATTCTAATAGCACAAGGTGATTCATATGCACGACCGTCACAACTTTACTGCACAAGTGAAAAATAATACTCTACGCAGATCCTTTACAAGGTTTGTATAAAGCTTAATTTGCAATTTTAGAGTATGAGCCCATTATGATTTGCCTAACAAATTAAATCAAACCTATGTAGAAGGATTGTCCCCAAAAAAGGGGCTGCCCCAATTGTAATAGATCAAATTAATTATCATGTGAAATACTATGTGAATTTGAAAGTTTTAGGTAGGTATCCATTATTTTCAATAGCATGTTTATATAAAACTGATATTTGGGTCCTCCCATCATCACAGGCATGAATCACTTGATGTCTGGGGTGATAACACTGTTAGACACGTATACACGCTTCTTAAAAATGGTAAAAAAATAAAAATAAAATCCCACATGGATAAAAGTTGCAAAGAAAACTCTTTTATACTCATTTAATAAAAAATTTCTACGGCTGTTCCGTGAGGATCCGGCTACGATAGTATTAAAACCAGATCACGTATCCTAATTTAAAAGAGAAATATACTTGATGTGAGATTCATATCGCCTTGCCATCTTTTTACATGCAGTTAGCTTGTCAATAAACCCACTGTTACAATCGATACTAGATTTCAGTGTTGAATGAAGTTATTTTCACTCAATATACCACTTGATCAATGGATCCGTGTGTTAGGAAAAAGTCTTTAATCTGTTTTTTACTGTGGCTACGACTGGTCGTGGGTCAGCCACGACTGGTCGTAGGAATAGTTCGACTGGTCGTGGTCTGCACGACTCAAAGTCCAGCGACATGGGATTTTGGTGTCCGAACTGCTTGACCGGTTGAAGGGATGACTCGACCGGTCATAGGGGTCCCACGACCAGTCGAAGACTCGGCTCGACTAGTCGTAGTTTCGCAGATTTGTTTCCGAATCCGATGCGGACTGCGGATTTTGAGTCGGCCTTTCGCAACGGTGCGAAAGGAAAGTTGCCTAAACTATAAATAGGGGTCCCTAGGGCTATTCTAGGGTATGAGAAGGCTTTCTAAAGTAATTTCAAGGGTTCCTAAAAGGGTTTAGGGTTATCAAAGGGTATAGCAAGGGTGAGATTCGAGGTTGTTCGAACCAGGTAAGTCCTTTCTCTTTCTAATTGATGCTTTCATAGTGGAGATCTGTCACTTCTTGCCGTGGTTTTTTCTCGCAGGGGTTTTCCACGTTAAATCCGTGTGTTGTCTTGTGTGTGCTTGGTGCCATTGGATTGCTATCCTATATTTAGATCGGTGTGATTCTGCAGGAAAAAATCCCCAATACCGTGTGCCCTGGCATGGCCATCCTGAACTCTAATCAAAGGCCATTTATTGGTTGAAGTAGATTGTTGATATTTTTATTTTAATAGTGTTTCTATTCTCAACTAATCAGATAGTCAGGATCACCATCACAGTGTAATATTGGACTCATGCTCCATCCAAAGCTATAACAACGATCTAACGGTTGGATCGAGCTAAAACATGCGATATGTACAGTACTTTTGTGCATGCACATGAATTTTCACAACATGGATCAGGTGTTACCCTTACAGTGCGGGGTCTACCTTGATGATTTTTTTGAATATCCACTCCATCCATACGTTTATCATATCATTGTAGGATGTGATCCCAAAACTTAATCAGATTACATCTCAGGTGAACGACACCACTGAAAACAGCCATGAATGACCATTGAAAGCTTTTGTGGGTCAGAAAAGTTTTGCATTAAGATGATATTTAAATTTTCCTTCATCCGGGTCTGGTTGACCTTATCAACAGGTTGGATGGATGAGAAACATTAGGGTGGAAATTACTGTGGGCCATGGGAAGCTTTTAATGGTGAGTGTTCAAACACCACTGTTTCCTCTGATGTGGTACATCTGAGATTTTAATATGATTATTTTTTTGGATCACATCCTAAAGTGGGCTGCAAAAACGGATGGACGGCGTGGATATACAATACATCATTAAGGTGGGCCCATGGTAAAGGTAACACCATGTTACCCGGATAACATCTAATCCACTCCCGAATTTTCATGCGTCAGTAGTGCTGGATATAGCAGCACGTATTTGCGTGAAGAAATTCTGATTCCACGCGCTCCATCGTCAAACGACACACACGTACCTTGGCACATTTGTAGGGGATGCTAAACGTTGATGGATCTGTGAACCCCTTGACTGTGATCTGATCCTTTAAAATATGGTGGTCTACTCATCAGGTGGTCAATATTCACTTCAAACGTGGAAAAATGTTTTGTTCTTCTTATTCATCCATTTCTCTTTACATGTGTGTAGCAACTGATAAATTTTCCAGAAGTAGTTTCGGATCATAAATAATCATCGCAGGGCCCACTAAACGAACGTAACAGATGTTGTACACGTGTGCTAAGTTAGCACCGTGCCTGTTCGCGCGTGAAGATGTGTATGTAATTAGCATTCCTTACTTTATTTACGTCGCAGAATCGCGGTTGGTATTCTTCCTCGATCATGTATGTGCAACTGCGCGTCAGCACAGGCCCATGATGACACGTATGTGTTTTCCATCAGTTCATGATATACTGCTCTTGGTGAATATTCATTAACCGAAACTTCGGATTTTCAGCTCATATGGCCACGGGTTCACGAAAAGATGGATGCGATTATAACCAATGGTCCAAATTCAAGGAAAAATATGGTCCAATAAAGTAGTGATAAAATCTTATGTTTTGTACATGGCTTAATAAATCGATATAAATTTTGATGAACGTTCGGGATTGTTCAGAAATGCAACACATAGACACAAGTAGCGCGGTTGATTTTGGCGCGTGGAGATACACGGCTGAAAATAGGTTTCCTCTGTTTCCGTCTCTTGCCCGTTCGTTTTGCCTCTGTCGCGAATTAAAATCCAGCGTGTGACGCCACCAACTGGGACTTACCTGATGAGATGGTATGATGATTTGAACCGTCCGTATTATCTTTACTACCATAAAAAGCTATTTTTTTACCGTAGTCACGCTTTATTAATGAATTTATCCTTTGATTTTTGGATTTGAATTCGAGCCATTAAAAATTTTCTTTTATGTTTTTGAAATTATCGTTATTTTATTATAATTTCGTCATAGTAGTATATAAAGAATGGATTCCAGAATATGGACCATTCCGATTATGGGACCACTTAGCATGTGGACCCCAGTGGGTTGCGACACACGCATATTTCCCAGTCGCGACAGAGGCAAAACGAACTCTTTCCCGTGTATAAAACGACTCAGGTAGGGAAATTTTAGAAAATCCGCTTCCCTCTCTCGGACATTTCAGATTCCGAGTCCTCTCCGGACCTCCAGCTAGGGCACAGGTACTCTCTCTCTCTCTCTCTCTCTCTCTCTCTCTCTCATCGATACGATCGCCTTCTATTTCGAGGAATTTCATTTTGGTAATCCAATCTCCAAAGCTACTGATTTCAGACCTATTACGATTATTGGAGCTGGAATTCATGGCTGTTCGATGATGTGATGTTTCCAATTTGCAATATCAGATTCTCTTGCCTGATGTCGATGGCATCAGACATGTTCTAGATTTTTCAAACATGTCGTTAGGATTGGGAATTGCTATCCCGATTCCTATGAGGAAAGATAGTCAGTTTTCTGTGCAGATGTGTGATATTCGCGCCATTCATCAGGTAGGTCCTACTGTGAACATGCCGTGGCCTAAATCATTCAGCTCCACACATAAGGTGGGCTGCAACATGTTCGAAAGTTGAATGAATGACCAATGGTCTGTATTCATCACCTGCATGTGGCGCACCTGATGAGTGGGCCCATCCCAATGCGTGGTCCAGGGCATGTTTCAGGGTGGACCCCCACTTATGGACTCGGACTCGAGCATGTGCCTCGACTTGCATCGTTGTCAGAGATTCAATAGGGAAAATATAATGTACATCAATGCTTCAATGGTAATACATATTAACATTTAAGTAGATAGAATAAATATGTATCAGAGGAAAATATAACTAACCCCAGGTGGTAACTCTATACTATCCTCGGGTGTAACCTCAAGTGACATTTTCATACTAACCTTAGGTGTGACCTCACTTACCATGTGGGCATCCACCGTCAAATCAGCTTTAGTCTTCCTTTCAAACTCTTTAACATTTATTATAGGGAGAGACTCAAGTTGGAATTTCCTCACATTTTCAGGATCACGTTTCCTGACGTCCTCCTTTTCTGGGGTACTTTTGGGCCGGAGAGGATTCAACTTTATCCTCTTACCCTCATGCATAAATGAACATGTATTCGAGTGATCGAATAGTGTCACATTGTGATCATACAATCAGAGTCTACCCAAAATAATGTGGCCTACATCCGTAGGCAAAACATCACACCACAATGTGTTCGTATAAAAACCAAACTGGATGGGACTAGGACAATGTCGAGAAACTGAAATTGAAGATGCATCAACCCGTGAGACTCGATAGGGCTGAGGGTGAGGAACGACTATCAAACCTAAGCGATCCATGATGCTAATAGAGACTACATTGGTGCAATTGCCATTATCGATGATCACCTTGTAGTTTTTGTCACCACACTTGGCATAAGTGTGGAAAATTGAATTCTTGCGCCAATCATCACTTGCTATAGTCTGGCCTAAGACGCGTCTAACGACTGCAAATTGTGCGGTCTCAACTCGTTCAACTTCACTTCCCACTTGAGATTGGTCATCTTCGCCATTGTCAGGGTTTGCCTGGAGAGAAGCTTCCAACTAATTCATGCAAGTGTCGATCGCATTCCTGATGGCTGCCAGTTGGTGATTGGTAGTTCTACTTTGGGCCTCGATGGCCTCAAGATGGTGGTTGATGGCGTTGAGGGCCTCGGTAAGCTGTTCCGAGTTTATTGTGGGTTGTAGACCAAAACTACCCTCACTATGAGTGAGCATACACTAGACACGCTAATTGGGGAGAACTAACCACTAAAATCCTAAATACAATATGGTGAGAATGGAAGAGTACTAACTTGGAACACGCTAATATGTAAACCCTAGACTCTAATGCCATGGATACGCTAACCTTAAACTCTAAATGCGATGGTTGCACTAAACCCTATGTTAACCTAAGTTCTGATAACAAAATTTGATGCAGGACGGATGGCCTGACCTAAAATGATGCAATGAGATAATAAACAAATTAGCTAGAACAATTTAAATCACAAAATAATGCTAGTCTATGACAAACTTAAAGAAGTCAAGCATTTAATTATACTCATATTCAAGACTAAATCACAATCCCGTAGTTAGATCTTATAGAACATGATTAAATAGGACCTATGGAAGGTAGGACTTCCATCTAGTATATGGATTGATCTAATTTGAAGGGGAATCCCTTGGTTTTCTTAAAAGGCTTAAGAACTAGGGTTTTGGGAATTAGGGCTATGGGGAATTTAGGTTTTGGGGAATTAGGTTTGTGGGAAATAGGGTTTTGACACTTAGAGTTTTGGGAATTTAGGGTTGGGATGTGGGGTTTTGGGAAATCTAGGTTATAGGATTAGAATTGGAGGTTTTAGGCTTAGGATTATGGATTTTAGAGAGGAAGGTACAAAGAACAAAGAGGGAAAAAGAAAGGAGATGGGTTGGTTGTATGGACAGTTGTACGGCCTTGTTTGTACGATCGTATGGTTACGCGTGGAGGTTTGTACGATGGTATGGTGTAGGGACGTCTCGGTTTAGATGGATTGTGGAGGAGATTAGGGATGGGTGTTAGGTTTTGGATGGTAACAAAAAAGAAAAGAAAGGAAGAGATAAAGAAGAAAGAAAGAAAGGAAGGCAAGAGAAGATGATACCTTGTTGACTGAGAAGAGAGAAAAGTAGAAAATATAATTAGAGAATCGCTCCTCGTGGCTTCGCACCACCAATCCAATCACATGATGAAATTTTGCTCATTCTCAAAACAAAAGGAGAGAAATCTCTTTCATTCATAACATGCATAATGGTTAGGGTGGGGATGTCCAACCCTTTATAGTCTCAGAAAAGACTTTTTATAAAAAGGCGCTCTCAGATAAGATTTTCAACATAAAAATGCTCAAAGAATTAAAAGTTGTTCTTAACTCTATAATTTCAACACAAATATGAGCTATACAAAAAATAACATAACATGTAAACAAACTAAACAACTAAACTATTTCGTGGCCATGGGGGTCCACAATTAAGATGTCCGATGACAATGATCCAACGGTCCGATCATCGTGTCCACTCAATCCAACTGTCCGATGTGTCCATCAAGCTCTTATATGCTGCCCACGTGCATCTTCCCACTATGGGGTACTCAAAGGTGCACGAACATGTACTGAGGTCTTCAATGTGGCTAGGAATGTGAATTGGGCCAAGCGGGTCACTTGTAATCGTTGTCTAGCCAGCCATAAGGAGACTGACTCAACCCTCCTCCTCTGGTATGGTGCTTGGATATCCTCATCATGTGGAGTTAGAATAGACTGTATAAGCTCCCCCTGACCAGTAAGGGGATAGTGCAGAGACCCCCCTTCAGTAGAAAAGTATGGAATCTCTTCAAATAATGTGACATTTGCTGACACATACTTCTTACAGGTCAAAGGCTCATAGCACTTGTACTACCCCTTCTGAGACTTAGAGTAACCTAAGAAGACACACTTTATAGCTTGATGACTCAACTGTTATTACTCCCATCAAGGATCTGAACAAAGCATGTACACCCAAACACCATAGGGGGTAATGGAAAAGGTTTGTCTTGTGGGTGCAGGAGTTCAAATGAAGACTTGTGTGACAATATTCGAGATGGAATGTGATTAATTAGGAAAACTGTAATAAGGGCTCGATTGAGAGCTTTTAATTAGAGGTAAATGGGAAATGGAATTGGAGGTAAATGAATTGACAGTAAATGGCTTACTCAGCATGCGTTTGGCTGGGAGTAAATGAAATGCATTTAAAATCTAAATATTTGGTTTGGATAGGAGTAAATGGGAGGATTTGGAATGCATTGAAAAATTTCAATATATTCACAGTAAAATATGTGATATCCTAAATCAACTTTAATATCTCAAATTAGTATACATATGTGATATTTAATAGATTGATTATAATAAGCCCATTGAAATATATAATTTAGCCAAAGATAATAACATCTTGAGCCTTGGATGGGCCACAAACATAAGGATCACAAACAAGCAGCTTGCCAATGCTTTTTAACTGTCCATTTAGATGACCAACCTTGAGATGGTTTGGATTATTTTTTGGATGTGATTTTGGTGATGTAGCTGGTATTTGAATGGTTTTGGACCATCATTAACATGTTATGTGTATGGTGGACATGTGCGTAGCACCACCTCTATTTACTCGCGCAACTCTCTTAAGGAGCTCAAAAAAGCATTGCACCCCATTTACTTCCAAATCCTCTCTCGTGGAGAGGATTTCATTTACAAGTCCATTTATTTCCATTTCATTTCATTTCCATGCATTTACTTCCATCCAAACACACTTCAAATACCATTTACCTTCATTTACTCCCAATTCCCTCGATTTACCTCTATTTACTTCTATCCAAACGACCCGTAGGGCATCATCTCAGAATAATTTTGGAAGATTCACACCAAGGAGCAGGGCATGAGTAACTTCAAGGAGGTGATGATTCTCTCTCTCTCTCTCAGCTGTGCTGTTTTATTGAGGGGTTCATAGACATGATGTACGGGACAAGATAACATGCTCCTGCAAGAAAGACAAAAAGGCATTCGAGATTTGACATATATTTGCCCTCATTATTAGAATGTAAAACTTTGATGGGGCATTGAAATTGGTTAGCCACTTCGTTGTAAAAAAGCTTGAACATGTCAAAACTTCATTTACGGATTTTAAAAGATAAACCTAAATCATTTGTGTGCAATCATCAATAAATATAACAAAGTATTGGTATTCAAAAAGAAAGGTGACGGGGATAGGACCTCAAACATTCGAGTGAACCAACTTGAATGGGATGGGTTTCCTCTCAGATAAACTAGGAGGGAACATAGTCTGGTGATGTTTGGAGAACTCGCAAGTTCCATATGTTAAAGGTTTTGATACAAGTATGGAAGGAAACAAAAGTTTTAACTTAGACAAGGATGGATGCCCTAAACGGCAATGACAGTGGGACATCGACTCCTTATCTAATGACAAGACACTTGATGCTATTGCAGGTGTATCATCAAGGAAATAAATTCCTTTACGTTCATAGCCCTCACCAATCGCCTGCTTCGTCTGGAGGTCTTAAAACACACTAAGAATGAAAGAAAGTTACTTAACAATTCAAAGACTTTGTAAGAGAGCTTACGGATAATAGATTAGGGGGGAACTAGATACATGCAAAACCGAGGACAAGTGCATTGTAGGAGAGTGATGGAACTCGATCTAGACACGGGAGTTTGGTTTCTAGTAGCAACTGTAGCAGAGTGTGACTGGATAAAAGGAAAATAGTAGCTAAATAGATGAGGCTTACCGGTTATGTGGGAGGTAGCTCTGAAGTCAATGACCCAGGAAGAAGGAGAGGCTACATGGAGCAATGTGTCCCGTATCCGTTATGATACGGTCATATCGGCCGATACGTAACGGTAATGGCCCAGACCGTTATGTGATACGGGGCCGAAATGGGCACCCCCCCAATTCTGTGACCGTAACGTCTGTTACGGGAGCCATTACGGGCCTAAAGAAAATAGGAAAAACCATACCTTTTTTTCCTTTCTTTCTTTCTTCTTCTCCTCCTCCTCCTCCTCCTCCTTAAGCCATGGATGCCCCCCCCCCCCCCCCCCCCCCCCTTCTCATTTTCTCCTTCTCCTTCTTCTTCTCTCTCGTTTTCTCTTTCTTTCCCTCTTTCTTTTTCTTCCTCTTTCTCTCATTTTCCCCCCTTCTTACCCTCCCCTCTTTTTCTTTTTCCCTCTCATTTCTCTCTCCTTTCTCATGGTCTCGAAAAAATGAACGGGTGGCGTGGCTATAAAACAGCCACGCACCTGGCTATAAAACAACCACGCACCTTTTTTTTAAGTGGTTTGCGGTGCATGCCGCTTAGTGCACTTGCATTGTTTTAGTGCACGTGGCCCACCTTGATTTATGTATTGTATTATATATCCATGCCACCCATCAGTTTTTCCTGATCATTTCAAGGTATGGTCCCTAAAATGAAGCAGATCCAGATCTCAAGTGGACCGCACAGTAGGATTGAAGGCCCACTGTGCACTTGCATTGTTTTAGTGTATGTGGCCCACCTTGATTTATGTGTTGTATTATATATCCATGCCACCCATCAATTTTTCCTGATCATTTCAAGGCATGGTCCCTAAAATGATGCAGATTCAGATCTTAAGTGGACCGCACAATAGGATTGAATGCCCACTGTGCATTTGCATTGTTTTAGTGCATGCAACCTACCTTGATTTATGTGTTGTATTATGTATCCATGCTACCCATCAGTTTTTCCTGATCATTTCAAGGTATGGTCCCTAAAATGATGCAGATCCACATCTCAAGTGGACTGCACAATAGGATTGAATGCCCACTGTTAAAAACTTATTATGGCCCACTGTAATGTTTATTTACCATCGAAACTACTGAGAAGGTTGCATGGACTTGGATCAAGGAAAACAAAAGTCGCAGCTTAAAAATAATAATAATAATAATAATAATAATAATAATAATAATAAAAGTTTTAATTGTGGGAATTTAATCCCTACTGTGCGGTCCACTAAAGATTTGGATTTGTCTCATTTTTTGGACCATGCCCCAAAATGAGTTGGCAAAAAGGATGGACAACATGGATATACAATACATACATCGTGGTGGGCCCTATGTACATGGCCGTAAAAATTGTCCATGAGGCATACATTAACTCAAAATTAATAAATAAAATTATGGCACTATTGTTGCCATGTCACAATTCCAAAATTAAATTATTTAAATGATTTTCATCGTTAATTTGCAAACACTTGTTTTTCTGAAATAGGATCATTTGATATTTTTCATTCATCACTGTTCAATAAATATCGACCAATCCATTAGTGAGATAAGTGCTAATAGATTGCATGAATTTAACGTTGATTTGGGGCATCAAATAGTCCATCAAATCAGCTCTAAATCGACAACACTATTTACTTGAATATAATTTCAAATTTTTTCTTAAGATTTATTGGGAAAAATTATATTAATTTGTTAGATATATGAATTATATAATTGGACATAAAAGTCCTTAGATTGTATGTTGAAATAAAATATACACAAGTCACAAGGTATGTAATACACCAATACCTACAAATATGAGATATTTTGGTATTAGATTCATTCTAATTAATTCATATTCATATTATATGGTTAGATAATTAAATATAAAATATCTATAGCCAATACCAGGTTGTCTGGTTCATTAATTCATCAGATAGTCCGATACAGCTTCTCACCAAAAAGTGGACCGTTACACCACCATAAACATGTTCCAATTTATAAATGAATGCATATTTGGAATGCTTAGAATATTCCGGATTTAATCCATATTTTTTCATATTTTTTTGGCATTTTTTTTTTGGCACCATTACGGGCCGTTAGGCCCCCGTATCTCCGAGACACCTCCGTATCTGTATCGGTATCGGTATCGGTGGACATCGTTACGCCAACCGATACCGATACCTGATTGGGCTATGGAGTCTTTGGATGTGTTAGGGGCCTCATGTACATGCAGTCACATTAAGGTGTTGTAGGCCTCACGAGACGAGCACAGAATCACCTGAGGGAGACTTCTCTGCTGTCGTCGGCCATGAAGTCTTTTTGGAGCTAATGGAGGCACTACTAGCTAAGGATACACTTCCCCAAGATGGGCAACCAACAAGATCCCAACAACAATCAACAGAGTGGTTGGTACCCTTGCAGTGAGTGCAATAACGAGATCTGTCATGACCATATCCTTGTCCACCACGGCCATGACTGCAACGTCCTCCATGATTAATGTCAGGGCCTTTGCCTCAAGTGCTTGATCCAGACTCTTCGGTAGTAAATGTTACATCCTTAGAGACTAGAAACACTTAGGAAATTTTGACTCCAAAAGCGACGATGGGATCTTTCTAAGATATTTTAAATACTCGTGCTTATAGGGTATACAATCTTATGACCCTTGCTACGTGATTGTTTATGACCAACCCCATGACAAATCTGCTCCTGAGATAGATGCGGATGAAGATGTGGGTCCAAGCATAATAGGTAAATCTGATGATAGACACACTTCTCCACAAGTGTCTCAACCCTTGGGTGACCTTCTGATTATCAAGGACTTTCCTCTCAATTAGATAATTAGAGATCCGGGTACCGGTGCGAAAACCTGATGTTGAGTGTGAAATATTGTATATTTCCCCCTAGTTATACATTGGTTTTATAAACATGAATGTGCTTAATTGATCTAATTAGATATGTCTTACGAGGTGATTTGGGAGCTAAGAAGAAAGGATGCTTAAAGCATGGAATTAATGCTCAAAGAATTACCAAGATGAGTATTGGATTTATATAGGAACTCTAAAATCATGGCTAAATGAAAACCGGTCTCTAGCAACATACGCAAATTGATCTGGTGAGACAAAGGGATGTGATTATGAAGGTCCCGCACCAGATCTTGAAGACATCTTGTCCTCCACAAGGGTCCACACACAAGAACCCATGAGAAAAACATCTTGAAGAGAGGACCATAGGGTAGAAACAATCACAAATCTAAAGAAACGTAGTTCCAAACGAGGGTCCTAGGGTCCAAAAATAGTGAAGAAGAAGCAATGCATCAACAAGAATCACAAAAGGCTCGAACTCAGCACAAACACCACTCTACACATGACGTTCAACCATCAACACATACATCGTGAGATTTAGTGCCCAACCAGACCCCCAGGGACCCAAAAACGGTACTGCCGACCCTTTGTTTGGCTTCACAGCATCCTCAAATCACTTCCTTTCTCAGAAACAACTCCATGAGGAGTCAAACACAACAAATCCGATCCTACATATGAAGAGAATCCAAAGAAATAACTACCAATTTGGGAGAAATCGAAGAAAAATCGGAATTCAGGGTTTTTCTGCAGGAGGAGAAAAACGAGTGAAACATACCTTAATTTGGTTTTAAAAATCTCACAAAAATCACTATAAGTCTTCTATATTCAAGAACTATTAAACCATGTTCTTTCCGATCAAAACAGAGCCATATGGATCGTACAACAACTGACGTTAGCCGTACAGTTGCTTACATCAGCAGAATCCTGTAACACCAATCAATGCGAAGTTCATTGCTCTGATACCAAGCTGGTTTGGAAAGGAGAAGGAAGAAGAAATGAGAAGAAAGTGAAGGAAGAAGGAGAGGAGATAGTTTTGGGAAAGTGGCACTTTGTGTGTTAGAGTTTCAAACCCAAACACACCGTTTTGTTATATTACTAAAGAGTACTTTTACATACTCCTGAGGAGCACAAAAATACTGTGTACACAACACACACACACACAGACATTATATAAGTGCATTGCATTACATAATCTTTCTTATAATATTATTACCTGAAGCGCGACAAATTTCACTAGCCCATTGTTCACGTGGCAGAAATTGGCATTTTCGTGATCTCGCCCCACAGCTCTAAAGAGGCCCTAGAAGCCCATGAAATGGTGTTTTGGAATCTCCCTCCACAATTACCAGGCATGAGAAAGACTCCTTGTAACAAGCTTATCCAACCATTTTTGCATGGATTTCTGCCTCATTAATGCCGCCTGAAAAAACAAAGCATTTTTCTTTCACTGATATCGTTGCTTTAGCAATGATAGTTCCAAGGGTCACTAAACAAGAATTCCGTTGATATTCGACTTCCAAATACAGTGAGGAGAAGCACTCCTCAAAGGAAGAGTGGTTCTTTTTTGAGGAAGCAGTGGTTCTTGGAGGAAAGAATCAGTTGTGCTTTTTGATGTCATTCAAAATCACCTAATGATACTCTGTGGAATCATATATTAGGATTTAGGAGAAATGTAATCAATTGCACTTTTCAATCTCATTCAAAATCACCTACTAATGCTCCTTGGAATCATATTTTATGATTGAGGAGAAATGTTGCATTCTCTGCTCAAATAAACTTTCTACGGTCCATGATGGACAATTCATGATAATTGAACAATTGTGCATCAAGGTTCTAGAATTGGCATTATGCAAACATAGTGGCTGAGGGGCATGACCATTACATAAAGCTGATAACTATTCTAAATGCTGATGAATATACATATAGTGCGTGCGTGTGCATTTTCCATGATATGGTTGGTCGATATTTATAAAAAGCTGTCTTGCTGGAGGAGTTGTTTATTGATCTTATCTGTGTTGGATCTCCATATCCATTAGCTTGATGGATTGTGTGTTTTCCCTTTTGATTGTAATGAAACTATTTTGTCAAAAAAAAATTTCGTTGAATGGCTAAGAGGGAGTTTTGATCTCAAACACAGGGAGCAAAGGTCATAACCAGCATGCTATTTTTGGTCGATTATTAAAAATATATTAAAAAGGTGTCTTCTTGGGAAAAATAGCTGTTATGTGAAAGTCATTTATTAATGCATGAAGTAACACTTTTTTTTTTGGGTTAGCTTGTCAGTACACCCCACTGTCAGTACACACTCCACTGTTAGCCACCCCCACTAGGGAATTGATACCAAGACCTCAGTGTTGAAACGAGGTATCTTCACTCAGTCTACCACTTGAGCTATGGATCAGGGTGTGCATAAAGTAACACTTTGGGATTCTTAACGATTGTTATGTTGGCTGATAAAATGTGTTTTAAATCTTGCCTTTGTGTTAACCAGCATTGATTTTTTTCGTTATTGATAATCTTAGTATCGTGTCACTTCCATCTCTTTTTGTATATAACAGAATGGGAAAGTAACTACCCTTTTGGGGAGTTCCCAATTCCCACTTTAACTAAGTGAACTCCAACAGGGGTCATAAACAGCAGGTTGTGCGGAGCAAAATTTGCACGTCTGGGCTGTTACCACTTATGCTGGGCAGGTCGAGAGAGATGAAGTCACTTCATAATATGGACATTGTTCTACTATAATGCCAGGCCTACCTTTGTTGGCTCGTGAAACCACGTGAGTCTGCCTTCTTCCAAACTTTGTTATGCCGTACTGTTTGTTTCAGTTGTCTTTTCCACTGGACTGTTCCATGATGAGGTTAATGCCTCATTCACTGCTTGACTCAGTCATGGACAACTGTCTTCCCTGCCGGAATTCTCTCAATTACCAAATCTCAATTCAAAGTTGTGAATCCATGTACTTTTCCAAACAAATGTTGGTGCTGATTAGTGCAGTTCACACAAACTCACATTTTCACTCACGCACACACAAACATGCGTGTACATGCGTACAGTTTTACTTACACTTGTTACGTTGTTCGCGGACACTTATTTAATCTGAGGGAGCGGAAAGTGTCTCCGTTGATGTTAGGAAATCATCATCACTTGACCACTTTACTGTTTGCATTTTATTCATTGTTTGAATGTCTTTGTAGAAGCTCAATGTTTTTCTTTAATCTCTTTGTAGAAGCACTTTTAAATAGCATTGTGGGCAGTCAATATTTAGTTCTCAAAGCATTTTTACGGATGTCTATTTACTGTATTATTCTACCATTAAGCATTTGTATTGCAATGAACTTCTTCAGTGGATTTGTAAACAATGTGTTATGCAGCGCCTAGACAGTCAGACTGTCAATCATGTTGATTATGTGCTTATCTTACAAAAGAAAAAAAAAGTTTTTCCAATCATAGTTATGGGGTTTGTGCATCTTCAATTGGTTTCATTGTTAAAAGTACGCTTTAATTTCTTTTCTTTTTCCTTCTCAATTTTTAATTTTTCTTTTTGAATCCTTATCAAAAAGTGAGATCGTTTCTGAAAGAACTGCTACATGGCTATACAAACATTGTCAAACCTGTTGGAGGATTATGCATTTCATATTAAATGGAACCTGTGTACTACAGCTGCTCCAATGTGTAAGGGCTTAGTCAGACAGTTTCAGAATTGTCATATAAGATTATAGTTTACGGCTAAGAATTTCAGAATAAATATAAGCGTTGCTGTCTTAAAACAGGAACCTTGGCTGCAACTGCAGCCGTCCGAGGACTTTGCATCAAATGTGCCGCCAAGATTCTCGGGTCCATTTGTCTGCAGAAGAGGCAATTGCTGCTGAAGAAAGTCTCTCAATTTATTGCAAGCCTGTTGAACTCTATAATATTATTCAACGTCGTGCTTTAAGGAATGTAAGTATTGTTCTCTTCGTCGTCCTTCAATCCTGCACATTTTTAAAGTACAAGCAGTGTGTAATTTGTTCACAGTCCTCTGCATTGGAGGGGTGTTGGGAATACCTGGTCATAGATCTGATGGTGAGCCTTTTATGCTGCAGCCATCATTTCTCCAGAGATGTTTACATTACAAAATACAAGCAAGCCGCAAACGAAGGTAGTTATCATCTCTTCAATTTCTCATTGTGTTTCAAACTTGTTGTTTGGTACTTTGTATGGTCATGTTGTCTTTAAAGACTCAAATCAGGGGATTCTGACTAGAGCATTCTTCAAATTTGCAGAATACAGGTGACGATATCGCTGTCTGAGACCATGGATGATGGAATACAATCACAAAATGTGTTTCCCCTGTACGTTCTTTTGGCAAGACCTGTTTCTGATATTAGGGTTCCAGAGGTATGACATTGACAAGTGACATATCTCTCTGTATGCTACTAAATTCCAAATAACTTGTGAAATCTTTTCTTTCCCCCTCTTTCCTCTTTACTATTTCTCTGGATGATCTGCTCTGATTCGGTTGTGCAACAGCATTCTGCAGTTATCGGCTTATTAGGGCACGTGTTCTCTCTGCTTTTAGTGAATTTGGGAGGAGAGATCAAACAGCTGCTACTTTTAATGTTCCTGAGCTTAAGAAGCTGTCAGCTGATGCAAAAGCACGCAATCTCACCATCTTATTTGTCAGCTATGGTACACGTGGTTTAAGACAACATGGTACTGGATTTAATATGGATTGCCAAATGCCTTACCTGGTTAGTTTTGACATTTTGCAGGGGAACCAAAAAATTCATCTGGTGAAAGTGATATACTCAAAGACCATCTCGATCGTGCATCTATTCCAAGTGAATTATCTTTAAATGCTGAACCAAATATGGATTAATCTTATGTGAATCATGCAATGTTTTACCCGCATTCATAGTCATGCTTTATGGTTCATAGTCTTGAGTTTATTTAAAAAACAATAAGTTTGCACCAATGTTAAAATATTGGTGTCAGTGGCCGATATTTATTGGTGGTACCGGCTGAATATTTTTAACCATGGCTTGCACATATCATATCTTAGTTTAGCATTAGTATATACATACATTTCTACCCTCATGCATGGACATCCACATTTACATGTGCAAACATGTGTGCATGTACGTGGTTTTGTTTAGATATTTTCTCATCATATGCAAGTGCACCTGTATGTTGTTTGTATATAAAAAATTGCTTCACTTTATTTTGTGACAAGATGGCTAATTAACTTCAATTTGATGCATGGTGGGTATATGGTCTGAAAAACGTACTTGTGTATTCAGCTTCAACAAATGAATTTACCAAATGTCATCATCATCATGAATTTTTAGAATGTGCAAAACGAAATTCTGTTACTTTGATAGGACACACTTCTGCTCCATGTTGTTGAATCACTAGAATCTGTTGAACAGCTTTGATCTTGCTTATCGGTCATGGCTATGTTGGGTATGTAGAGCAACACGACTATCTTCTGTTGAACATAATATGTGGTTAGCAAGAAAGACCGTTTGGAGAAATGCTACTAGGCGAAACTATACTATGCTATGGACTGTCCATCATTTTATGTTGTCAACCATGAATGACCATTTTTTGACAGTCGTTGGGCATCTGCAAGCTCATATCCATATGGTTTCTCTATGAGATCCATTTTGAAGATAACAAGTGGACTGTCATTCTGGCGTCTTTACTTATTGAGTCTTGCATCTTCCTTCTTACATTCATACAAGTGGGCTCTAAACATGACATATTGATCAAGTGTTATGCAAGTATCGGTTCTTTGAATGAGGCTGATATGCTTGACTCATGATGTTGTCCCTGTACTTCCTGACTTTGGTCATGCTGTTTTACTGTTGCTTATGTGCTGGATTGTTGACATCGTCCCCGTACATTCTTCGTGCTTCTTGACCTTTTGGGGAAGACACGGTCATTGGAAAGATGTGTGCTGCATTCCTCCTACAGAAGATCTGAAATTTATTTTAATGTGGCCGTTTAGTTATAGTTATGTGCAGATTTCTAGATGTTTGTATTTCAGTGCTTGCATTTTCTCTTGATGCTTTTGATGTTTATAGATAAAAATAACTGTTTATAACTGCTGTCTGATCCAGATTCTGATTATGATGATTTAAAATATTTTCTGGCAGCAAAACTTGAGGGATATTGCATTTGGGGCAAGCTACCAATGGAGACTCTCTATTCCTCTTGGGAAAAGTGTGCGAGCTTGAGTTTAGGGCATAGAGCTGAGATGCTGTCAGCTATTGATATGCACTCCAGTTTTCTGGAGGTATGCCTGTAAATGCTATCGGTAAACCAGTTTGGTGTACTTTGTCCTTTGGTGTACGGGCGTAGTTTGAAATCATTTGACCTTTTAAAATGGGTTTTGGAAATAGGAACTTGCAAGGTCTGTCTTTCCATTCCCTACCATTGTGCCATGTTCAAGGCATAGATCAAATGCCACCTTTGTTCTATTCCAAAATAATTTGACACTACATTTGGAATTAAAGGGCAACTGGGTTAAGGATACCACGTGGCAGTTGAGGAACTATCATCCCAAATGTCAATAATGAAGGAGTAGAAACTTTGGTTGTTTTTTAGCATTATGAAATTCTTTGGAAACTGTTGCTATAAATGTTCATTATATTGATTGATTAGGTTGTACAATGGGCCTCACTATAGTCCGTACTAGGAGAAGTGTATTTTAGAACATCTAGAATGCAAGGAGAAACTTCAAACGTCTATTTTGACATCATTATCTCTTGCAGCTTAGTTGTTTGGACATGGACTTATGTTTTTAATACGTAGAATGCTACAGAAAGTTATTATATTTTTGACATCATAATCTCTTGCAGCCTAGTCGTTTGGACAAGGACAATTGTTTAACATTCCAAATGCACCATAATTCAGGAGCCATGGTGAGTTGTTGTCCTTGATGCATCATGTCTTACTCAATATGGAATTTGACACCTCTCTTCAAATGCACTTTCACCATTTGTGGAAATAATGTATTTTAACTAGTGAAATTGTCCCTCTCAAGAATTCATCAATGCTGGTGCAAGTGAATATTTTTGCACAAGAGGTTGGAGCAAAAGAGAGATCCCCTTATGATTCTTACGCGTATGATGATGTTCCCACTTCATCATTATCCCATATTATCCGGTAACAAAATCATCATATTCCTTTTCTAAATTATGTATTCTTTCCACCCCGCGGTGCATATGTGGTTATTATCTTCGATACTAAGTTTCAAGTAATGAAATGCCTACATGATATTCATTGTGACAATTGAATCTCCCAGACTTGGAAGTCTTGTTATTTTTACTGTGTTTTTCACTAAAAGCTATCAAGTGGGCTTTGTCAGAGGATTTTGAACCTTGAATGTTGACCTTTGTAGTTGATTAAATATATGATTTAATTTCTAGACTAGGCAATTCTGTTTGCCATGGTTTAGGAGAAGCCATACATTGAACAGTCTATCGAAAGAGGACCTCAAAAGATCTTCTCTCCCTATGGGGAATCAGTACCTCTATGATGAAATCCTTTGCCTTTGTTTCGTACATATTGATAAATCTTTTTGTACCTTGAAAAAAGGAGTTCATAGACCAATGCATTGGGCAATCCCTGCTTTTTTGTTTGCTTTTCGTAAATCAATTAAGTTTATTTTCAAAGAAAGGAAGTTACAATTCAAAAAAGTAATAGACAAAGAACGAAAAAGATCTGATGCAAAGTTGTGCACCTGATTTTCAAAAGAAGGAAAGTGCATCTTAAATCTTAATCATGTGCTCGATGTTTGTTATGCTTTTAATTTATCCACATTTTCTTCCATCTTCTCTACCATGAAGTATTCTTTCCAGTTGAATTGCAGAATCCACCATTCTGAACGTTGTTCTGTGGTGTATAGATTAAGAACTGGAAATGTCATCTTCAACTATAGATATTATAACAACACATTACAGAAGACTGAAGGTAGGCCCACATTTTCTATTGTGACTTGTATTTTTTGAAATTATTGTGTTTCCATTTTCACATTCTTTTTTTGATTGCTGTTTCTTTTGTTTCTAAGATTTTATTAATTTGGTTGATGCAGGACATGGAAATGAAACATGATATGCAAAATTTCAGGCTTTAGATCATAATAATTTAGAAACAATCACAATAATTCCACATCCTATACAAAGTTAAGCATTTAACAAGGAGAATCTACGAGGGTTCAAGCCTACACATGTTAGGGTTGAATCAATTAAAAATTATAGACCAAACAATGCTCAAAGGATAGTAGATTCATCTACACATGCAAATGATCATTTACCTAAGGGATTTTCACGTTTCAATTCGGGAAAACTTAGGGTTTCAAAAGTGGAATAGAACTTGGGGATTTGAGATGATATAGGGTTAGGGTTATGGAAGCAAGGCGAAAGAGGAGTGAAATAGAGACGAGAGGGAACCTGTGATCAACACGCACATGTGGATAGCAAACCGGCCTGATGCATGTGCGTGGATGGCGGCCCGCACGTGTGTGGGGCCCACGAATCTGGAATCAGCCAGCTAGGGCCTGGTCGGCCAGGGATGGGCCACCTTCCCTCTAAATTTTAGGCCAAACGGATGATCGGTTTGAACACGGTGCTTCACCGAAGTTTCAGCCCTCCTGCAGGGCTAGATTCTGGAAATCTGCTATAGGAGAAAGATTAGCTGCAAACGTGGGTGAATTTGATGAGGGGATAACTGTAGGAGATGAGGAATATGGAAGGTAGGAGATACGAGCGATTTGAGATGGGTGTGGCTTCGCACCACGGTAGTTAGTATTTCGAAGAAGGGAGGGTTTCGCACCTAATTAGGTTTCCACAACTCAGAGAATTAGAGACAGGAAACCGCAGAAATTTATTAATCATCTTCAATGAAAAAAGCCCCTACAAGTGGTTGTCTATTTATAAGAAAAACCTATACCCCAAAAGCCGCGCCATGTGCGCATACTATTAGTTAAAGACGAAGTAATAAAAAATAACAACTAACAATGCAATCTAAACCCTTCATGATGTTCCTAATAACGGTAATAAGCAAAACTCAAAGTCCTAGGTCACCTAGGGTAGTGGGCCACAATCATGAGATCCAATGATGAGATCCACATGATGATTGGGTCCACCCCAAGGAACCAAAACACAGTCCTAACTAGGAGGCCCTCTATGGATGTCGTCATCGATCCAGATCGAAGGTAGGACCCTCCTTGCGTACGTGCGTAAGGGGGGCGTGCGTGTGCGCGAGATGCCCTCATCAACTCTCCCCGGCTATCAAGATTTCGCCACTGGCGAAACAAAACTCCTGAACTGCTTCAAGATGTCAGGATCAAGTCTCTGAAGCTCCTCAGTGAGCCACGTATTGTCTGAAGGTAGGCGTGACTTTCACTTGACCATGAACTTTTGAAATCCGCCGTATGATGTCGATATTATCTGATAGTCCAGAATATTCTCTATCTCCTCTCTGGGTGTGAGAAGGGTAGGTATGGGAGGTAGAGGCTGTGAAGATAGGTTGGGAGGGGGCCATGGATCAAGGGAGAACTCTGGGGAATCGGGATGGTTAGGTGATAGGGTGGACAATGTATCAGTGGTCCCCTGAAATGCAACTAGATCCTCCACATTGAATATGGAACTAATTCCCATGAAAGGTGGGAGATCTACCACATACGCATTGAGACCGTTTCGTTTTATAATTTTAAATGGTCCAGCGCTACGCACGTGTAATTTACAAACGGCTCCCTGAGGGTACCGCTTTGGCCTGTTGTGGACCATCACACAGTCCTCTAAGTTGAATTCCTTGAATCGTTTATGTTGGTCAACATAACTTTTATAATGTTCAATACTGATCTTTCGCCTGATTTCTTGATGCAATGAATGAATATGATGTGCAAAGGACTCTGCAGACTCTGATGGCCTATGAGACAGGGACATAGAGATAAGATTAATAGGCTTCCTAGGTTTATAACCAGTAACGACTTCAAAAAGACTTAAACCTGTGGATCTATTGACAAAACTATTAAATGCAAACTCGGCGATAGGTAGTGCAGTGTCCCACGTCCTGGTGTGCTCCTCCACTAAACATATGAGCAAATTTCCCAGACTCCTATTGACCACCTCAGACAGGTTTGGTAGAGTCGCCCTAGAGACTAAATCAATGGCGTGCTGTATATTCATCATAGGGGAAGCTCATCCGGTAGATCATTGGGAAAGACATCACGAAACTCATCCACTACCGGAATGACCTCAGTGGGTAACTCTGCACTAGCCTCTGGTGCACTTTCCCTAGCCACAAGGGCGTACACCATCGAGTCCGACTTGGTCTCTCGCTTAAAGTCTTTGGTATTTAGAATATGGAGAGGCTTAGACTTGGATTTCGATTCCTTAACCAACCTCAAGTGATAAGAGAAATGGAGGTATTTTTCCTTAAGATTTTCTTTCATTTCTCCCCAATGGACTATTGAGGGTTCCCTCAACCTCTCTTTCTTTCGCTCCACAGTAGCCCAAAACCTCTTTGCTTAGCTGACAAGCTTCATTTTGGTAAATCGGACTCGATGAACATTCGACATGTCGTACCACTCAAAATAGTGGTCCATATCTGCAACCAATTTAGAAAAGCTTTAGGGCCCAAGCAGCCATTAAACGTAGGGGCCTTTACTCTAACTCTGATGCAGGACATGAAATTCAGATATGATGTGCAAAATTTCAGATTAAGATCATATAGTTCATAAACAATTACACAAATTCCACATCCCACACAAAAGTCCAAATATTCAATTAAGGAGAATCTATGTGGGTCTAGGCCTACACACGTAAGGGTTGGATCAATGAAAATTATGAACCAAACAATACTCAAAGGGAAATAGAAATCATCCACACATGCATGATAATCAATCTATAATTCAAGGAATTCACCAATTTCAAATCAAGGAATCCTAGGGTGAGAAAAGAGATAGAAATTGGGAATTTAGGACAATCTAGGATTAGAGTTTATAAAATTAGGGATGAAAAGAGGGAAACAAGAGAAAAACCTGATCCAAAAGACTGTTCTCACGTGTGGACAACGGACCTGGGGCGCTCGCACTTGCGCAGGTACCTGGCTGCACGTGCGAGGGGGCGTCGATTGCGGAAAAGCTCTCCTTGGCCTTGGTTGGCCAGGGGTGTGCTCCAAAACTCCGAAGTTTTGGGTCGATCTGAGCTATGGCTTGTGCGTGGTGCTTTGCCGAAGTTTCAGCCCTCTTACAAGGCCAAAATTTGGAATTCTGCTGTAAAGAAGAAAACCGTTGCAACGAAAGACGAATTTGAAGCACGAATGGTGGTAGAAGATGAAAAAGAGAGATGATGGATGATGGGGGTGAATCGGGATCGATGTGGTTTCGCACCACGGTAGTTAGCCCTTCGAAAAGGGAGGGCTTCGCACCCACTTTTGAATTCTTCCACAGCTCACTAAGAGAGTAGAAAAATAAAACAGGAATTTTTATTAAACTTGAATGAATCAAAAGAACTACAGGGGGTGCCTATTTATAGGGAAAATCCTATACCCCTAAACTCGCGCCGTATGCGCAACCTATTACTTGGCGATGAAGTAAACTAAAATAAAAACTAAACAAAGAAATCCAAAGCGTTCATGATGTTTTAAATAATAACAATAAGCAAAACCTAAAATATGAAATCAATCCGACTAGTGGGCCACGATCATGAGATCTCATGATGGGCTTTTCTTGACTAACGGACCCACTCTTTTAAATCAAAACTTCGTCTTCTAGCTAGGAGGCCCTCCTTGGACGTCGTTATCGATCCGGATCGACGGTGGGGCCCTCCTGGCGTACGAGCGTAGGGGGGGTGGTGTGCGTGCACGTGTGGATGACGTGCGCGGGATGTCCCCATCAAATTCCCTTGAGGAGTTGCGCATCTGGGTCATAATAATCATGATACCCCTCACGGGGTGGGTGCACGGGTGCGCCCCCATATTCGTTTCTTTGGCCACCCCCATTCCCTTGTCTATCCTCCTGACCACCTGCTTGAGATTGAGCATCTTCCCCAATGGCGGGGTTTGCTCAGGCGGATGTCTCTAGTTGGGTAACGCGCACATTAAACTGATTCCAGCGTTGGTCAATACGTTGTTCCAAGCGCCTACCCAAAGACTCAAACTGCTGGGTCATTTTGTTCATTGACTCTTGCAATTGCTCCATGTTTAGTGGAGAGTGAATGCCAAAACCACGACTCGTACAGGTGGGCATACAACTACTAACTCAACTCAAAAACCCTCTACACAACTATATGCATCAAAATGAGACTAAATGATCCTATAGGACTCTATGATGAGAGTTAATGCAAACTAAACGTGAATAAATTAAACCCTAAACATGCAACGCATTCCCCTATATAAAAAAAAACCTAAGCTCTGATACCAAATTTGATGCAGGATGGAAATTAAACATGATATGCACAATTTTGAGGCTTTAGATCATAATAATTTAGAAACAATCACAATAATTCTACATCCCACATAAAGTCAAGCATTCAACAAGGGGAATCTACGAGGGTCCAAGCCTACACATGTTAGGGCTGAATCAATTAAAAACTATAGACCAAATAATGCTCAAAGGATAGTAGATTCATCCACACATGCAAAGGATTATTTCTCAATCCAAGGGATTCTCACGTTTCAATTTGGAAAAACTTAGGGTTTCAAAAGTGGAATAGAACTTGGAGATTTGAGATGATCTAGGATTATAGTTATGGAAACAAGGTAAAAAATGAGTGAAATAGAGACAAGAGGGAACCTGTGATCAACCTGCACGTGTGGACAACAAACCGGCCTAACGCACGTGCGTGAATGACGGCTTGCACGTGTGTGGGGCCCACGAATCTGGAATCGGCCAGTTAGGGCCTGGTTGGCCAGGGATGGGCCACCTTCCCTCCAAACTTTAGGCCAAACGGATGATCGGTTTGAACACGGTGCTCCACCGAAGTTTCAGCCCTATTGTAGGGCCAGATTTTGAAAATTTGCTGTAGGGGAAAGATTAACTGCAAACGTGGGTGGATTTGATGAGGGGATGACTGTAGGAGATGAGGAATATGGAGGGTAGGAGATTGGGGCGATTTGGGATGGGTGTGGCTTCGCACCACGGTAGTTAGCCCTTTGAAGAAGTGAGAGTTTCGCACCCAATTAAGTTTTCACAATTCAGAGAATTAAAGAAGCAGGAAAACGCAGATTTTTATTAATCATCTTCAATGAAAAAACCTACAAGAGGTTGCCTATTTATAAGAAAAACCTATACCCTAAAAGCTGCGCCATGTGTGCATACTATTACTTAAAGATGAAGTAATAAAAAATAACAACTAATCAATGCAATCTAAACCGTTCATGATGTTCCTAATAATGACAATAAGCAAAACTCAAAGTCCTAGGTCATCTAGGGTATTGGGTCACGATAATGAGATCCAATGATGGGATCCACATGATGATCGGGTCCATACCAAGGAACCAAAACACAGTCCTCTAACTAGGAGGCCCTCCATGGATGTCATCGATCCAGATCGAAGGTGAGACCCTCCTTGTGTACGTGCGTAAGGGGGGCGTGCGTGTGCGCAAGATGTCCCCATCATTGTCTATTATCCACTCGACTAGGATTTATCAATGGTTTATGGGACAGAATGTTGGGCAGTTAGGAACAACATGTTCATTGGATGAATGTAGCTGATATGATGATGTTGAGATGGCTGATTGGCAAGATGAAGAAGGATAGAATTAGGAATGAATACATTTGAGGAAACTTAGGAGCAGCTCCACTAGGTAATAAGATGACGTAGACTTAGATGGTTTGGTCATGTGCAACGGAGACCAAGAACTGTACCTGTTAGGAGTGAGTTGGTACAAGTTGAAGGCTTTAAAAGGGCAAGGAGAAGGCCCATAAGGATGTGTGTGGAGGTAGTAAGAAAAGACTCGATGACCTTTGGGCCAACTGAGGTTAGGGCCCTTGATAGAGTGGAATGGCGGAACATGATTCATGTAGCCAACGCCAATTAATTGGGATAAGGCTAGGTGATGATGATTTGATTAATTTGTTTCGTCTAGTAAATATTTTTCTTGACGAACGCTTTAAAGGTTGGTCAATTTTGCCATTGACTGGTGCACATTAGAAGTCCTTTCTCTATCTCTCCATGTTCTTTCTTCGATACTCATTTAGCATGAACTCTGTTTGTTCTTTTGATCACTTGGACTGTGGAAATTTAATCACAACAATTCTAGGTTAACCTTTAGGGGCTGTTTTGGAACAACAATATCTTAGAAATTGATCGATTTTTCCATGGATATGGTGTTTTTTGTTGTTTGTATTGTAAAAAGTAGATGCAAAAGTTGGACCATGATGGTTACGCTTTTCCTTGGAAAAGTAGCCATCGCATTTCTTCTGAAAAAGCTAATTCATGGGCATTTTGATGATAATGTGAGACACCTCTTGATATTGATCTTTGACCTTAGGCTCATATCCATGACAATCAACCTGAGAAACTATCAACGTACATTGACAAGAGTCTTTCAACATTTCCACTGTTTTCCGTGTTTGACCGTTTTCTGTGGGGTTTTCCATATCCTTGTTTGAATGTCTTCCTACTCAAACAGGCCTTACTGGATACTAACTTCAGCTGATGGATTTAGCTATTTAAGATCTAATTTCCTTCCTTCCTCTCTGTGAAACGAGTCAAAATTTCACCTTTTAGTTTCAAATTCTGCTGTGTGGAGTCTTTGGACACATCGAGGGCCATTGTATTTATGTTGACACTTGACACCTTGCCGATGCTTGCATGACGCTTGGATTGCTCCTAAATAATTACTTTTCTCATTTTCTGAAATAATTATTGTCGAAGGAAGGATACCTTGCATCTGAAGGGTGCCCTTTTTTCCTCGTCTTCTGTGCTCCCCTTATCTAACCCAACGTACTAAGCATGGTGGAAGGTGGGTGTTCAAGCGAAACTGCGGCTTCTCTATTAGAGTTTGACTGCTATTGTGCCCTAAAATACTGAGAATTATCTATAGGGTGTGAACTTCCCCTGATAGCAGCCCAATGCAGGTGAACTTTCTCACCTTTCAGGGTTTGACATAGAAACGATAAAAGCAAAAAGAAATAAAATACTTCAGCAGTAATTTAAAAGTTACAATTATTCCATACCTCGATTTATGAGAAAACTTAACCTAATTGCTAAATAAATTGAGAAAGTGGCCAAAAAGAAACAAGGAAGCTACTGCTAACTAAAATTTCAAACCGATTCTAACTAAAAATATGCACTAGAAAATAACTACCTTAAACAATGAAGCCTAAATCCTGTGCGTATTAGAACTGTAAAATGAAAAAAAAAAAAAACAAACTTTAAGTGCAGTGCCAGGCCCATTGTGCCTGGCCTATTCAAAATCTGCAATTTTCCTGGCTGAGGCCCAGTCCATTCCCAGCCCCTACTTACCGTTGGCTCATGTTGGTCTCAATGATTGTTGTTGGTTTGTTTTCTAAGACCCCCATTTTTCTACTACACAGACCATCTGGATGTGTAGATCTAATGCAATTGCATGAATGATGCTTGATCACGTTCATTCATTTGTTAGACGTTGGGATTCTATGGCCCAGCTCATGTCATCTGTTGTGTGTGCAGTAAAGCATTTTTTTTCTTTGGTTTGCATTCCTGTAGCAGATAACATGCTTTCTACTGCTGACCTATTATATTTTCTGAACAAACAGTTACTGAAGACTTCTCCTGTCCATTTTGCTTGGTGCATTGTGCAAGCTTTAAGGTGGAACTTATGGGTTATGCCCATCTTCTTCTTCTTCTTCTTCTTCTTCTTCTTCTTCTTCTTCTTCTTCTTCTTCTTGCATTTTTATGCTTCTGTGGACAAGAAACTAACTGTTTGAATGTTCGGGTTCCAGTTCACTTGCATTTCGGAAACTAGGTTTTGGTTTATAATGCATTACACAATCTGTTTGTATTTTGTAGGGTCTGCGGTATCACTTGAGCTCCTCACATGACCTATTCAATTTTGAGTTTTGGGTTGGTAAACTTCAGGATTCTGCTGTGAAAATTTATCATTTATCTATTTTAAACCATTCGAGAGAAACATTTGGCTTATATTTTGCAGGTAACTGAAGAGTATCAGGCTGTCAATGTTTCGGTCAAAACTGACATTTGGAGATCTGAGGTTGTACCTCTTTCTTCACACTTAAAATAATGAGTTATGATTTGTGTAGGGATCTTGTCTTCTTGATGGACATACAATTATCTAGATTACTGCCTTTTGAAAATAGGTGCACAGAATGAATCTGTTCCTATTTTTTTTTTTTTTCGAAAAGAATGAATCTATTCCATTTTAAATTGAGAATATAATATTCTAGTTACCTCTGTTCAGTACATGCCAAATTTCATAATTTTGCTTTTCATTTAGAGATATAATTATTTAATGGAATGTGCTGCTGCAAGTTTTCTGTATTTTTGTTTGGTTCATTTGAGGATGTTGACAGAGAAAAATACATCGCACTGAGAGAACCATAAAAATCAAGTGGGGGCCGTTACAGTGCACCCTTTAAGCTCGAGTGTCCATAGGTTCCTTTATGTCCAAAATAAGCTCCAATACCCAAGTGAGGCTCACTGCCAGTTTTTCACCGTTGTGTGTGCAAAATCGAAGGTCTTGATGCACCGGAGCTTTGCAGGTTGGAGAGAAACTACTTAAAGAATGAAGATATGCATGGGTTGGAGTCGAATTGTGCTAGGATGCCTTTACTCTTTAGTTGACTAAGGATACATGTGGTGCCCACTTATGGAGTGGCTCCAGAAAGTGTTCCAAGTCGAAGGTCTCGATGTACCAGACACGTGCGAAGCTCGAATTCAATTTGATGTCAAATACATGATGAAAATGGGCCAGCTACTGTCACTCATCAAGAGATGCTTAGCAGAGCCCACCCATGGATTTGCTCCAAAAATTGTGCCAAACTGAAGGTTTCAATACAGTGTCTGACAAATCTGCGAGGTTTGGAGCCCACCTGACGTCAAATACATGATAAAATGGACTGTCTACCGTCACTCATCAAGAGATGCCTAGCAGGGACCACCGATGGATTTTGGGGGTGACAATGGGCAGGGCTACAATTGTCCCTGGATCAGCCTTGGTCCCTTAAGGCCCTGGCCTTGGCCCTAGCTCTATAGGGCTGGGCTAGGCCTAGGGCCGGCCCTGTAAGGCAAATAGTTGAATGAGCGTAGGTTTGAAATAGTCCAATTTATTATTATTGTTGTTGTTGTTGTTCTTATTGTTATTGTTGTTATTGTTGTTATTGTTTTTGTTAGGTATCCTTCAGCCACAATGAGTGCCATCGTATAAACAGTATGGATCATTGAAACATGAGCCTAGATCCAATGAGACTCTTTAAGCTACACATGTATGGTTGAATTGAAACTGCAAAAAATTGTCTCTAAACTATGACATTCTTTTTGTATAATGGCGGGCCATTCATCATTGATCAGGGCCGGTCCCTCTTGGGCAATAGGCCTAGATTTCAAGCCCAAGCCTAGTACTCTGGCCAACTTCAGGTGCTCTGGCCTGTTCCTGGCTGGGTCGCCTGGCTCATTGCTACCCCTGATGGACTTGCTCCAGAAGGTTTGTGAAGTTGAAGATTTCCTTGTACCAGGCACATGTGCAAGATTATGAGCCAATCCGATGTCAAATATATACCCAAATAGGATGGCTACTGTTACAAATCAAGAGATGCCTAGCAGGGCTCGCCAATTAATTTGCTCAGGAAGCGTGCCAAGTCGATGGCTTTGATGTATGGGACACGTGCAAAGTTTAGATCCAATCCAATGTCAAACACATGCCGAATGGGTTGGACACTGTCGCTTATTAAGAGAAGATCGATGGGCCTATTTTTGGGATTGTGACAGAAACCATGCCAAATCAAAGTTCTCAATGTACCAGACGTGTAAAGTTTGGGGTCAATCTGAAATTGAATGCATGTCAAAATGGGCCAGCTACAGCCATGCCATCCATGGGTTGTGGTCACCAGCCACAGTTGAACTGCAACCAACATGGGCTGTAGCTGCCAAAGGTGCTGCGGTTGACCATGTCAACAGCAGCCGGCAACCATCACTTTCTCTTTGGAAAGTTGCCAAACACGACCAAATATCCCCCCTTTTCATGCCACTTCCTTGATCAAGAGTACGAGCCTTTTTTTCCCCTTTGAAGGTGATCAAGAGTATGAACTTAAGGATACAAAGAGGGGGGGAAATGGGAGAAGAAAAGGCATCAAGCACATAATGGAATTGAAACACATTGCATTCACAAACCCATCAACATTAAGATCAGTGTTCAAGAGGAACAATGAAGAAAAGACAGGCTATGAATACTATGTCCCCTGTTTGAACTCTTCTATGCCATCTTTCTTCTCATTTTGTTCTTTATTGTTATTATTATTATTATTATTTTATTGTTGTTGGAATCAAAGACTAGTGTGGGATTGGCCATTAAGGTTAAGACCTTGGTATTTTAGCTCAAAGCCTCAAACTGGAATCAAAGACTAGAGTGGGATTGGCCATTATGGTTGAGACCTAGATACTTCAGCTCGAAGCCTAAAACTATTGTATCCATGTTCAAACAGTCAGATGAAAGAGCTTGTACTTTTTATTCTTTCTTGCTATCTCTCTTTTGGAGCCTTCACACAGACTTGATTTTCTTAGCCTGTAGATGAAAAGGATATATTTCCACTTTGGTGATATACCTATACCATGAGGGTTAGGAATTAGTCTAGTGAGGATCAATTCCTGAGATCATTTGACCTGCAGATATGTATGGTTTAATAGTCGTCATGTGATCATTGTAGACATTGTCATGTTTATAATATCATGTGACATTTGCAACGATGGTCGTGCTCATAATATCATGTGGCCCTTTTACAGCTATGGCCATTCTTGTAGGATTGAATATAGTTCATGGTTTCTGAGTGTTCACAACCCCAAGTGTAGGGTTGCGATGTACTAATAATCTCGGTGAGACCGAAGTCGAATCCACAGGGACTAATCTCGTGTGTATTCTAAAAGTAACTAGAACTAGAACTAGAAGAAGATGTGAATCTAAATCTGAATTAATTGAGAGAGTAATTGTGATTAAAGTGATTAAAACTAACAAATTCAAAGGTGGTAACTAGGGTTTCCAAGGATCCACTTGTAGGTTCTCAGGATGCTACCTTGCTTGATTCAAGGACACAACTGGAATCAGAGTCCTATCTTATCCAATTGGTAAGAAGAGATTTGTCATATCTCTGAACTTCTTATGGATCTAATCATCAATAGGTGAGAGCTGTGAGGATTTGGAAGTGATTCCATCACCTAACCATGCCCAGGAGACAAGGCAAACAACAAGATTTACCAATCCCACAACCAGTCATAAGAGAATTGTGAAGGTTAGGAAGGATTTCATCATCCTACCATGCCCAAGGGACGATGGTGAACAACAGAACTTACTAATTTCACAATCTCAAATCAGAAAAAGAAGATATTCAAAGCTATCATAGATCTATTGTAATTTGTCACGACAAACCATTAAAAACTAAAAATATTCCTTATAATCAAATTAGAATCCAAGAGAGTTCAACAAAACATTAATCAAAACAAAGCAGACATCCCAATCACGCTACAAGATATCTAGGAACATCCTAGGGACTCCTATTAAGAAAAGCATAGACATGATTGAACTAGCTAAGAGGTTTAGTCAACCATAGACATGATTGAACTAAAATCTCTTAAGAAAAGCATAAAAACGATTAAGGAAGAGGAAGAAAAACTCTTGGCGACGGCTTAACCCTAAAAGATATCTAGGAACTTCCTAGGGACTCCTATTTATAGTTTTGCAGCACCTCTTTTCGCATCGACTTGAAAAAATCCGGAAACCGTCTCAAACTTACGCAGTTCGCGCAAAATTTGTATAACCTTAGACTGGTGAGGACAACCTTCGACTGGTCAAAGATGACAGGAATTTAGAGGATTTTGTCACTGGAGTTCGAGTCGAGGAATCTTCGACTAGTCAAGTAAGAGCCTTCGACTGGTCGAAGGAGGGCTTAGACTAGTCGAAGGAGGCAAATTTTTAAGGTTCCTTTTTTTCACTTGAAGTCTTCAATGCTCTTCATTCCTCACTTGGTTTTCTTGGATCTTTGGTATGTGAATTCTTCATTATTGGTCTCATAATATCCATCATTGACTTTGGTGATTCTTGAGCGTTAAATCCATGCTTTTAGCATCCTTTTCAATCCAAGCTCTTAAATTCACCTTGCAACACAAACATGATTAAAATAGAACATTAAGCATTATCATGTTCATAAAATCAAGTAATAAATGGGGGATAATATGCAATATTTGACCCTCAACACAGCTTAATAAGCAGTCTGGAATTTCGCTTATGATGTTGAGATTCATGATGCAGATGATGGCATATCCGTTAGCTTGTGATTTGTTTCTTTGCTTTGAATTGTTATTTACTAGTGTTTGCAAGTTGAAATAAGGCATGGCATATGTTAATGTATGTACATACACTGCTGTAATATTTTAAGCAGTTTATTTGTCTAAGTCATTGCTATTAAAACTTTTGCATGTTCAGATTGTTAAAGATGGAGTTGACCCAAGGCTACAGACCTTTTTCTTCTGGTACTTACTAGATTCAATTTTGGTTTCTGACCACACTTTCTATTTAGAAAAAAAATTATTTCTTTGCACACATGAATTCTGGTTGGGTGTGAAATGTATGTGCAGCTCGAAGCCACGCAAGCGTAGAATATCAAAGAGTCAAATTCAAAATGCGAAGCATGTGCATCCACATGTAATGAAAGTGGACTCACATGAAGCAGCAGGAAAAGGTTCCCATGTGGATGGTCTGGAAAAGGATGCTGGTACAACAAGTTCTTTTCACGTGCTCGTTAAAACATCTTCAAAAGATGCCCAACCTTCAAATGGAATCTCTCTTCAAGGAATTGAGAATGGTTAGTAACAAATAGTACCTAGGAGTAGAATACAATTCGTTGAATTCTTCTTCTTCTTCTTCTTCTTCTTCTTCTATTTATTTTTTTATTTTTTTAAAATTTAAATTATGACAAAGCTAACAAATCAACTGCGTCATGGTTCAGAAGGTGGTTCTAATAATGATGAAGAGGATAAAAGTCTCAAAGCATTTTTGAAGGAAAATCATCTGCAGTCGGGAAGGCATAAATCTGAATGCAGCATTCCAGAGATTCCTTGTGTTCCGAGGTGCATAGAATCTGTTGCTTCCAGCTCTAATATCGCGGGCATCTCCTCTGGTATAGCCCAGGCCTCTGCTAGTAATGAATGTGCACAGCTGGCATCTGGAAGCAATCTTGCCCCACCTGCCATGCTTCACTTTGCGAGGACAAGGAAGTTATCTGCTGAACGAGGTGACCCTAGAAAGTAAGTTCATCTACTGGAATTTCTTCTCAGACATTTCTTCGTGTGCTCCAAAGCATTTTGTTCTTCATAGGATGCATGCACATCAGCTTTGCTGTTAGCAAATTTAGCATTCATTATCTTCATCGGCAAAAGCAAGATTTGTTGCTACTTCACGTTTTCTTTCATGTTT
Source organism: Magnolia officinalis (assembly GCA_021015155.1). Taxonomy (NCBI): domain Eukaryota; kingdom Viridiplantae; phylum Streptophyta; class Magnoliopsida; order Magnoliales; family Magnoliaceae; genus Magnolia; species Magnolia officinalis. The sequence goes on from JAJHSJ010000007.1 coordinate 8,902,752, forward strand.
TATTGACTCACTTCTATGCTTTCACCAGCCGCGCACTTCTTCAGAAGCGCCAGTTCTTTCATTCACACAGAGCTCAGGTGTTTGACTCTTTTATCTCTTTGATAATTTGTTGATTTAGTTTATGTGATGCTTAGTTTCTGTAAGCACTGTTGTTTATTGCTTTAGGACAAGACAGCTCCTTTTCTATTTGAATTTTGCTTTACTGTGCTGTCACTAATGTTCCAGCATTTCTCTATTGTATCCGTGCATTAGCTGCAATTGGCACCTTTGAAAACACCTCATCTTCCGTCCTTGTTGAATAATATGGTTTGAGAAATCCCCCCAGTTTGGGCACTAATCTTTCTTGGTACTATTGTTGATTATTGGAGCAAGTTATCATGGACATAGTATTGTCATTGTTTCCATTGGCATGATTCAGGCCTTAAAAAAAAAAAAAAGTTATGCTCAGACCTTGATTGCTATAAGACCAGCCATGCCTTATGGGACAGAATGGTGGGCAGTTAAGGAACAACATGTTCATAGGATGAGCGTAGTTGAAATCAGTGTTCGAAGTGTCGGTATCACTACAAGTTTCGCTGGCCAGGGATACAAAAATAATATCGATATCGCCGTTAATATCCCTGATAACCAGAAATGCAGGGAAACATAGGAAAAATGGTGGAATTTTCAGCGAAACTTCAGGAGATGTTAAAAATGTACATATTTGCATATTTAGAAATAAAAAAAATTGTAAAAAGAATGCATACATAACAAGTTTCCATTTAATGGGGCTTTAAAAGCATGTTCTTTTGTAAGAAATCAGTCTAACCATCCCCTCCTACCTATTTAACTATCCAACCTTCCATCCAAACATCCATCGATATTGCAAAATATCGACAAAACATGTTATTTCACCAAGAAATCATCATCAATTGGAAATGAAATGAAAGATTGTGGTCTCAATATCTTGCATGTTGCAATATTGATAATATCGAGATATTATCAATATTATTAATGACAAATTAAACACTACATACAACCATGTGCCCATGGAAAAAAATTGAATATATATATATAATATATATATATATATATATATATTATATATATATATATATATATATAATATATATATATTATAGCTGATTTTAACGCCCCATGAGGTCGAGCTGTGTGGGCCCCACCGTGATGCGTTTCGAACATCTACCCCATCAGTCAGATGCACCATTCCATCGTGGGCCTAGGTCTCAAAAATCAAGTCAATCCGTGACTTGTGTGGGCCACACCACATACAGAAGTGGAGAGGGGCTATGCACCATTAAAACATTGATAACCATTTTTGAGGGCCCACCGAGATGTGGTTTGCAAATCCAGCCCATCCATTATGTGTGTCCCACTTGAATGAGGGTTCAGACCAAGTTTCAGGCACATGCAAAACTCAGGTGGGCCCCACCAAGTGCTTTTATATGTTTTAATGGTGTCTTCACATAATTTTAGATGGTATGGCCCACTTGAGTTCCGTATACAGCTGATTTTTGGGATATCCCATAATTTAAAGTGGACCCATCAAATGCACGGTGTTGATGGTCGACACGCATCACGGTGGGGCCCACACAGCTCGACCTCATGGGAGCTTATCGTCAACTCGAGCGCATTGTACCTTTTCCATATATATATATATATATATATATATATATATTCTAATAAACAAAATTTTGATATCAATGCGTTGGCAGTACTATTGAAATATCGTCAATACACTTATGACACAAGCATTACCTAGAATTTACATAATCGAAAATATTGGTGATACATTGGCGATATTGGTGCATTGTAAAGACTAGCGACACCTGGAATTTACATAGTTGAACATATTGATGATTACATTAGCACTATTGCTTTGTGGTGATACTTAGCGATACATTTCTAATACCTGGAATTTCTGATACTACCAATGTTATCGGTATCGCTACCAGTGTGTTATTGGTATCGCTGAGCTGGAGATAAAGATAATATTAGAGATATTTCGATAATATCGTAGATAATTCGAACACTGGTTGAAATGAGGATGATGAGATGGATGAGTGGCAAGACAAGGAAGGATAGAATTAGAAATGAATGCATTCAAGGGAATTTAGGACCACCAATAGGTAATATGATGAGGGAAAGTGGACTTAAATGGTTTGGTCATGTGCAATGGAGATTAAGAACTGCACCGGATATGAGTGAGTTGGTACAAGTTGAAGGCTCTAAAGGACAAGGGGAAGGCCCAGAAGAACGTGAGTGGAAGTAGTAAGAAAACACTTGTTTTTTTTTTTTTTTTTTGGTGAGAGGTAATGAAAATAATTCTATTAAAACCAGAAAAAATAAAAGATACAAAGTACAACAATAATGCCTAATACATGGGGGAAAGGTTACAAGAACTCCCCTAACTCATCAGACAAGTTCTTTTGGCATGGGGGAGTCCAAATCATCGTATTGGCTGACGAAGATAAGTACTACGCTACGGAAGCATCCACATCTGGGGCAAATCTTAACCAAATTAAGAAGACTAGATGACTAATGGCCTAACTAAAGCTATGACCCTTGATAGAGTGGAATGGGAAGAAAGGATTCATGTGGTTAACCCATGGAAAGAAAGGATTCATGTAGTTGACCCCAATTTGTTCAGATAAGGCTTAGATGATAATATTGACTTGGGCCTTGATAATTTTCGAATCCCTGTGCAATTAAGTGCACCACCACAGCAGCACTCAGGTTTTGACTCGTACCAACTACAATCAAACTACAACATTTTCGGAAAAGGCATAGTGGGAGGTGGTGGGCATCTCACCTTGGCCAAAGAGTTCATGTTGGTGTTTGAACTTAGCATGGTTGCTCTTAGCATGGAATGATGTGCGTGATGCTAAATTTGTTTCAAGCCGTTCATGAATGCTAAACCGTTACTTATTTCTAGTTTCTGCCATGTTAATGAATCTTGACAGAAAAAAGGCGTATTGTTTCTGCTCTCCTCTGCTTACTAGCAAGATTCTTCTACTGATGCTTATGCTTTGAATCTCTCCTACAACCAGTTACTGCTACCATTATTAGTATTCAGGAACTGTGTGGTGCATGGGTGCTACATTCAGTCAACACATGTCATTTGTAGATGGTTTGCGCAAGAGCCAAGTCGTTCAATAGCAAGACCCCACCATTTTTCTTGTGACCCAAGATCATGATGATAGATTTTGGCCACACTTGGATGAAAGAGGAATGCTAATCGTACCTGTCAATTTTAGATTTAGGGAACATTCTATATTTGGTCTAAGGCTGTTTATAAGGGGAACCGACTCTTAAGATGGTTAGGGTATAAGATACGTATGTACAACTGTGTATATGTACACTTGTACATACTATAGATAGATATATGGGTGGATTCATGTATATGTTAATATCTCTTACAAATCCCTCACCTCCCCTATATATTCTTGTTATTCTCAATGAAATAAACATAATATAGTTTTCGTAATGTAGTCTCTATCGTAACATGGTATCAAAGCCATGTGGTGCTCATCTTGACCATCCACCTTCTCATGTCTCCCTTCCCTTCCATCTCTAACTACTTGTTTATCATTTCTGTCTCTGATTCACCATCACTTAGCCCCCAGTGAGAACCCAACTCGTCCTGAACCCGATCTTCCTTTCAATGCTATCATCAACATCGACTTAAATCATTGCCATCACACCACCAATCTTCTGAACTTGCAATCTCCAGCCAAAATCATCAGACAACCACTAGATCTAAACATATACACCAAAGTTTGGCGGGTCTTCTCCATTCCACACCAGAACTCATCTCTGTTATAATCCTTCACTATTGCCTTCCAATCCGGTAGCCAACATGGTCGTTTCAGATTTGGCACCCTTTCTGAATCTTTGGCAAATCTTTGACATCTCTGTAACCACAGATTTGCCCGTGGAACCCATCATTGGCACTGCAAATCTATCGTCCGTCTATAACCGTGGCAATGTCTTTGTTTGACACTCACATTGCCACCATTATTGTTCACCAGCACCACTATCACCATTGTCGCCATCCAAGTATGGCCCAAACCCATTTGCCATTTGACCACATCACTGGATATAACACCTTCTTAATGCATGAGCATTTTCACACTGGGTTCGAGTGGGGTGGCCTATAGGATACAAGGGCACACTTGGGGTGGGCAGCCCGTGTGAGGCGGAACCAGTGTTTCAAATAGCGCCTGTAGCGTACGCTACGTAGCGTCCCAAATAGCGTAAATCCCTTGTAGTGTACGCCATAGGGGTCGTAGCATACGCTACAACTACGTAGCGCGTAGCGTCCGTAGCATAAGCTACAATATATTTTTTTTTACTATTTTATTTTTTTAAACTATTTTTTTTCACGTTTTCTTTGTTTCTAATGTTGAGGAATGTGACACTTGTATTGTACTTGATACTTTTAACTTATGAGGTTTTTATTTCTTTTTTATAATTGTTACTTGTGGTTTCAATTAGACATTATTAATTAAAGTGGTTTGCTTAGAAAGTTGTTGATGTAATAGTTATTTGATTTGGCTTATATATGTGGATTGGCTTTTGATAAATGATAACTAATAACTTTTTTGAACATGCTTATAATTGATAAAATGAATCATCTTTTAGGCATTTTTATATTTTTTCCTATTTTTTCACTATTTATTATATTTGTCCTATTTTAAATTCAAAAATAGAAGTATCGTGTAGCTTACGCTACACGCTATAGAGGGCTGAGTGCTACGCATCACGCTACCGCTATTTAAAACACTGGGCGGAACCCATGTGATGTGGGGCACACGAGGGGGGTTCGGTCGAGGACCTAACCCATGGGATGTGGGGCTTGGGCTATGAGATAAAGGGATTGATTCGGCACGCTCTATCGGTTTGATCTTTTAGAGCAAGTGGTTAGTTGTCCTGCATCACATCTCCATCAATTCTAGCATCGTCTCTAGCAAATATGGTGATGGATATGTCGAATTGCTGCCAATTCCATCTGTACTGCTTTCTGTGGTCGTAGTATTGTTGGATTTGTAATTTTCAGCAGCCTAGATGTGCACACCCATCTCCCACCATTAGGAGCCCCGTTTGTCGTTGCATCTCCATACTCAATTGTTGTTCTTAGATCTAACGACCACAACACTTTGAACTAGCGACTAGCCAGCCGTTGCCATTGCTCGAGCTCGATTGAGCCGCTGCCAGTGCTACTATCGTAGGCTCCTATGCCCCGATTTGCTACCGTTGTCGGATATGGAGCTCTGTCTTTCTGTTTTGGCGAAACCCATAGGCCGTGATTCATTTTTCAATAGTCTTCTATTGTGGTGTTTTGCAAGTGCACCTGTTTATATCTGTTAGAGTATAAGATGCGTATGCACAACTGTACATCATAGAGAGCTATATCGGTGGACTCATGTATAGATAGGGTTGTTAATGGGCCGCTGTTAAGATATCCTACAGGTAGGGGTGTGAAGGGGCTGAGTTTGGGTTGGACCAAGCTTTGTCCAAGCCTGACTTGTATTGTGCAATTTAAGTCCAAACCTAGCCTGGGCATGTGACGAGTCAAAATAGTCCAGCCCGAGCCCGGCCCGACATGTTTATAAAGGGTTTGGTTCGAGCCTAGGAGCGAACAGATCTGGTGCTCCCAGAGGAGGAATTGACGAAGAAGATTAGATCCGTGACGTAGACGTTGAAGGCCTTGGAGAGAATAAATTTGGTGCTCCCATTGCCAATTGGTGTTGATGTCAAAGCCATGGTATAAGGACGGGGCTCGGCCTGCCGCGACGGGGCTGGTGCGGGCCCAGAGATAGACAAAGGTGCATTTGTTAAGGCGGATGGTGGTTGGGGAGAGGCTGCAATAGTGGAAGAGGAGGGAGAGGGCGAGGTTGTGGAGGAGGACGAAGATGAAGAGGCATTGGAGTGTGTTGCGGAGAATGATGGTAGAGAGAGAGAGAGAGAGAGAGAGAGAGAGAGAGAGAGAGAGAGAGAGAGAGAGAGAGGATAATAAATTTAAGAAAATAAGGAAAATGGAGAGAAGAAAGGATATGTCAGCCCATGCGAGAAGTTTCCCAGCCTTTATAATAAATTTTGCCAATACCACTTTCATTTAATAGACATTGTGTTTTTATGTAGTTCTGTGGTGTCAATATTGTAATTTGCTATTGATGGCAACCCTTTGGCCCATTTAGAAAGAGAGGAACTCTCGATGCTTTAGAGACATTTGTTCCTCTCCCTCTAAGGTTTGAGCTCAAGCTCTCAGGGACATGAAAGACTAGTCCTCTGCTTTTGATCTGGCCGAATCATCTACGTTTCATTCCCTTCCCCTTTGAGCTATGCTTGGTTCAGGCGCTGTTTGGGCTTGAGTTTTGGGTTCCTTTCTGTTCTATGTTTGTATAGGTGGCCTGTGTTGCCGCTTCTCGTTGTCTGTTTCTCGGGTTTTTCGAGTTGTATAGTTCTTTTAGGTTGATTTAGTTTTTGTTTTTGTTTTCTTGCGGGATGCTTTGGCTCACTTCTTATAAAATTTCAATCTTCAAAAAAGTAAAATAAAATGCTATTGAATAGTTAGCATTTAAGTTAATACCATATTAAGTACACAATTTTCATTTAAAAAAAAAAAAAAAAAACTATTGTTCTATAACTATTTCTAAAGCTCCTTCTTCCTGAACATTTCAAGGACCGCAACTTACCACTCGTGCACCTAGATGCACACTTGTTCACACTCCAATTCCCACGTTGTGAACTAACAGATGGACTTGTGCTGGATGATTTAAGGTGCAGTTCCTTTGACTGACATGCCCAAACATCATCCCTTTAACAAGATACGACATTTATGGATTGTATTAAGTAAAACATGATGATTTTTAGTCTTAAGTTATCAGTTAGTTTTGCTCAGATGGTTTTGCATAGATTGTTGGACCACTATCACTAAAAGTATTAGTACTCTTGGTCTGTTGTTTTATATCACTGATCACACAATTCATTTGGAACTTGTACGTATGGATATGCTGGTTTTTGCATGTAATTTCCCATATACAGCTATTGATTTTTGTACTTGAGGTTTATGATGATCTTTACAATAAATTGGGAACATGTCTTCAAACTTTCAAAAATGAGAGAGAGAGAGTAGGGACTTAGATTATGTTAGATGCATTAAGGGTGATGATCAGATGGTACTAGTTAAGGGCAATGACATCAATGTAAGGTGGAGAAGCCATTTTCAGAACTTGTTAAATGGCAATCTCTCAGAGTGCATAGAAATAGAAGGAACCATAAACTCAAATGATGTGTTGACATTGCAAAAGGAAAGCAATTCTCGCCAAAAACCACATGGTGAGAAATGTACAGGCGACACCCCAACACCCCAACAGGTTTCCAATTTTATTATTTATTTATTTATTATTATTATTATTATTTTGAAATCATAAAAAGTAGCCACTCTTTCCAGAGGCCAACTACCCATAAATACTTTTTGTAGGGTATATGAAGTGAAAGAAGCTCTGAGAAAGACGAAAATAGTAAAGGCCCTTGGACCAAATGGTACGTTAATAGAGGTTTGGAAGTGTATGGAGATACTAGGTTATTTTGGTTGACAAAGTTGTTCAAGAAGATTGTAAGATCGAAGAAAATGCTAGACGAACGGAGGAAAAGTATTGTGGTACCTATTTATAAGAATAAAGGAGATGTACAGAGTTGCACTGATTATTGTGGGATTAAACTTATGAGCCATACTATGAAACTTTGGGAAAGAGTGATTAAGCAGAGACTAAGGCATGAGACAAATGTATCAAAAAATCAGTTTGGTTTCATGCCAGGGAGGTCTACCAATGAGGCTATTTTCCCAAGACAATTGATGGAGAAATATAGGGAGAGAAGGATCTCCACATAGGCTTTTATGACTTCGAGAAAGCTTATGATAGGGTCCCTAGAGAGTTCTTTGGTGGGTGTTGGGAGAGAAAGGAGTTCGAAGATGATATGCTGACATGATTAATGATATGTGTGAGGGCGCAATAACAAATGTGAGGACACTAATGGAGAGACAAGTTAGTTCCTAACTATTGTAGGCTTCCACCAAGGGTCGGCATTGAGCCCAAACCTTTTTGCATTGATTATGGACAGGTTAATGAGGCATTTTTGGAAGAGATCGCATGGTGTATGTTGTTTGCAAATGACAGTTTTGATTAGCTAGATGAGGGAGGGCGTAAACACAAAGCTAGATTTATGGAGAAGTGCTTTAGAATCTAAAGAATTTAACATTAGTCGGACTAAAACAGAGTATATGGAATGCAATTTTAGCAATAATTGGAGTCAAAATGAGGAATTGGTAAAAATTTCTGATCGAGAAGTTTCCCAAAATGACCACTTTCGATATCTTGGGTCAATAATTCATGAGAGGGGAGAGATTGAAAAGGATGTTGCCCATAGAATTCAAGTGGGGTGGAAGAAATGGAGATGTGCCTCTGGAGTTTTATGTGATCGTTGTGTACCACTCAAACTAAAAGGGTAATTTTGTAGGATGGCTATAAGACCATCCTTGCTTCATGGGGACAATTTTGGGCAGTTAAGGAAGAACATGTCCATAGGATGATCACAGCTGAAAAGAGATGTTGAGATGGATGAGTGGCAAGACAATGATAGAATTAGAAATGAATGCATTTGAAGGAATTTAGTAGTAGCACCAACATGTCACAAGATGAGGGAAAGTAGACTTAAATGGTTTGTTCATGTTCGACAAAGACCAAGAACTGCACCGGTTAGAAGAATTGAGCTGGTACAAGGCTCTAAAAGGGCTGGGGGAAGGCTCAAAAGGACGTGGGTGGAGGCAATAAGAAAAGACTTGATGACCTATGGTCTAACTGAAGGTATGGCCCTTCATAGAGTGAATGGCGGAATAGGATTTGTGTAGCTGATCCCAATTAGTTGGGATAAGGCTTGGATGATGATGATGATATTGATTTTTATGATCCTGGGTTTTAATCCTACGTTGTGCACTATCCCTAAACATCAGATAATTCATTCTGAACCTGTACACATGTATATGCTGGTTCCTGCATGTTATCCCATATGCACTTCTTGATTTTCAGTCTTGGGAATCAGAATAACAATAGATACTTTACCGCTAACAAGTCTACGTGTTCAATGATATCTGACAGGGCTTTTGAGTAAGATTGTGATGACATCAGCTAGGACCATTCATCAATTGCGAAGAACTCTCCTTTTGTCTTATTTATTTTTAATATTAATAGAAGCCAAATGCTTGCCTTGTATTTATGAAAATCATTATTGAAAATTGGAATGGTTATTGTGATTGTAGCCAATGGCACTAGATCAAGTATTGTCAGATCGGGATAGTGAAGATGAAGTTGATGATGACATTGCAGATTTTGAAGATCGGAGGGTAGGGCTTATTTATTTGATTGAATTTCATTTGCATTTTCTTTTCCCTTCGAAAATCTTGTTGCTAGGAAGATATCTCTGGCCTGGTGCATTTTTAAGAGCAGGTTGAGGCCCACTGGATTTGTGTTGACAGGATCATGGTCAGGAGGCACCATTCCAGTTCCCTTTTTTGTTTTTGTGATCCTGTTGACTGCTAAACGTTCAGAATCTGGGTACCTAAACCATCAACTCATTTAGGGTTGTAAATGCATTGGCTCGAGCTTGGCCAGGCCATTTCTGGGCCTTGCCCATTTTGTCGTAGGGCCTGTTAGGCCTGGAACTGCCCTATGATTGCTACTAGCCTACCTGCATTGAAGCTTGGGTCTTGCGCCTGGGCTGGCCATTTATTTTTTGGTCTGAGAATCTGTGCCCAGTTCTGAGCCTCAGACCCTCACCACAGGCCTGAAATTTGACACCCATGCCCAATGGCAACCCAGCCTGTTGACAGCCTATCCATCTGGATTTAATAGCTATAATGATAACCTAAGATGGATCCTTGTATCCAATGGTGTAGAATTATAGTAACCACTGTGGATAAATGTAATTTATATTTTGCAGTTGCTTGATGATTTTGTGGATGTGACCAAGGATGAGAAGCAGATCATGCACCTTTGGAATTCTTTTGTAAGGAAACAAAGGTAATCTCCATCTACTGAATGCTTTCAAGAATATTCTTTTGAATTAATGTTATTTTTGTTGGTCTGATCAGAAGAATGTCCTTTGAAGCCTTCTTTTATGTTACTTCCTCTAGTAATCTTCTCTCTGGTAGATATGGCCCTTATATATCTAGCAGATTGTAAGAAGTTGCCTCTGCAATGAATGTTATTGATAAAGAAAATTAAGGTTGCATTTGGGTGTAGAAGTGAGATGAATTGTGAACATTCAGTTCAATAAAATGAAAATTTATCTCTCAGTGTTCATAATGAGGTTGTAGCTCTCAAATTGAATTTAGTTACCTTCAATACCATTCAGATGAATAACAGAAAATGACTAAAATGATTTTAGTTTTCATAAAGAGGTGATCTTTGAAGTGCAGTTATATTTCTTTCCAGTCCCAACTTGAAGCAATGTAATTGTGATTCTAGGACCCTCAATTTGACTTCTTGCAATTTGGTTTAATTCCACCTTTCAGATTTCCAACTGTGATACTGCAAATTGTGCATCCAAATGCACCATTAAGTAGATCAGAAAATGGTATCATGACTTGTCGTAGGGTAAGAGACCATGCCCATTGTTGGTGGATGGATCGCCGTAGTCATCCATCACTATCATTTTCATCACAGCCTGTCCAAAGCTATTTGCAGTTGGCTTTCCAAATACTATTTCGCTGATTAATCCTAAGGCCCTATCCTCAGTACGTGAACAGGTGACTGCCTTAAAAACTGACAAAGCTGGTAGAAGACACTTTAGAATGTTCTATGATCCCATGATCGCACTACATGTGGAAACATTAAGATGCAAAAATCTCATGACTGAACAATCAGGACAGGATGGTGGCAGGATTTCAGGGAGCAACATATCACAACACCTGCTGAAAAAAGAATAAAAGAAAAAGAAAAAGAAAAAGAAAAGAAATGGAACAGGGGATGAGATGTGTGGCCGAGGACATGGATATCGCCTCATACAATGATTTGACAACATACTGTAAAGGACTTGACTGATATCAAATCTTATTTTGAACAATTTAGCTTTTCTTGGGGTGGAGATTTCAGCATTAAGAGAAGGATTATGTGTGGTTGAAGCCCCTTTTCAATGAAAACTTCTCATCGAGGGCTATTCTCATAATGGCATCAAAGGGTGTCTTCCTGCGACGCATGGCTTTGAATGTATGAAATTAGATAATTTTTGGCTAATAAGTTGTAGTGTTTTTCAAATGTTCCAAGGTAAGTGAACAATTTCACTGGTTTCTTGTGAAAGAGGGAGTGCTGAGACCTACTATCACTACTTAGGGAAAGGAAATGGTTAATGATTACAAATTGCTTTACTTGTCTAGTGACATCAACTACATTTGATTGCAATAATGGTAATGCTTACATTGTTTTTTTTTTTTTTTTTTTTTTTTATCTAGGTAAAATTGTAAAGATGGTAATTTTACGATGCAAAATTGTAATGATTACAAATTCCTTTATCCGTCTCCTATTACATATGCATTTGACGCCTCAATTTATGTGTTGTAACACTTGTTTAAACAAAAACTGCGAAATAGTAATGATTGCTTCTTTACATTATGTTACTGTGGAAATCGGCGAAACAAATAGGCCCTCATGTTCTTTATGCTCTCTTCAATAAAATTTCGAACTATAGTTGCATGAAGTGTGAAGCGCAATGGCAATAGATTTGGACGTGGGAGTGGAAATGTGTCTATTTCAAAATATTACCAAGTATAAACAACTGGGACGTGGGAGCGGGAACACGATTCGGAAGTGCGATCTGAAGTGGGAGGGGAACCTAGTTAGAAGGATTGTGCAACTAAGTTTGAAACACATGCTTCTTGTGTTTGCACCTTGTGGCTGCATCTAGAATTAGTGAAATGCTCCTTTGCATTTGTGGCATGAAGAATCTTCGATTAAAAAAAAGAGTTAGAATGCTCCATCTAGGTAGCAACTAAAAAGTTTGTCGTTCTGGTTATTATTATGATGATAACTGCTCTTCTGAATGGACAAGGATGTCATGGTTGCAGGGTGTTGGCGGATGGTCATATCCCATGGGCATGCGAAGCATTCTCAAAGTTACATGGACGGGATCTTGTCCGTGCACCAGCTCTCATTTGGTAGGAAGAACACCTCCAGAATCTATAGCACTTTGTATGCTCGTGTGTGCGTATGCATCTGTATTATTGTATTCTATCCGTCTGGTTTTATGTTGCCCAAGAATGATCACATGCTTGAATTGTTGGATTTGCATGTACCAATGAACACATGCACCTATGAGTACTATAGATGTACATGGATGCATAAACACTTACATCTTTACCTTTGCGGGGAGGTTAGCAACTTCCCCAAATATTTATATTGACATGTGGCAGTGCCAATCATTGATCCGGGCCATTCATTCATTCATAATATTTGGGGCAAACCATGGTAAACGAAAAAGAAAAAAGTTCACGCCAGTTGGATGATCCTAACCTATTGCCATTTGGATGATCTTGACCCTTTGAATTGTGATCCTAACTATTTTTCAACCATCTGTTTTCACGAGCCATAGATCAGATGGATCATCAATCCAAAATGCTTGTTTAGAATCATATGCAATCCATTGTGGTACCTACTAAAAAAAAATGTTTGAAGATGATGGTTTGACCTATTTTGTTTCTGCACTATCTTGACCATCCATTTTCCATGCTATTGATCAGATGGTTAGGACAGGCTGGTGTGAGTTTTGCACCATGCCTTTCTTGAATGAACTGTTCGGAGTGATGTTCGGCCAATGCCTCCCATCAATTGCATCTCTCTCTCATTTTTTCCTCTTCTAATTTTTGTATAATATCTGCAACTATAAATTTTTATGATTCTGTTAAATGTAATTGTGATATGTTTTCTTTATTAACCATGTATATACTGCAAACAGGTGTTGGAGGTTGTTTATGATCAAACTCTGGAACCACAGCCTTCTGGATGCCCGCACAATGAACAGCTGTAATATAATTCTTGAAAATTACTGGAATGAGAGCTTGGACCCTAAGCAGAGCTGATGCTTTTGTTTTGCTCTTTTAGAAACAGGAGATTGGCCTAGGCAATGAGAGGCAGTGGTCTAACTCACTAATCCCATGCCCCAATACGGTGTTCTCTGCTGGTAATTTAGATGATTTTTTTTTCCTCTCCAAATATGGAATTATAATTCTTTTTTTTTTTAACAGAGGTACCGTGAGGAAAAGTTTCCTTTGGAGGGGCTTTAGTTACTCTGACGTCATAGGGGCTTGTATTGCTTGTATTATAATTAGATAATGCAATTTATTTGTGCTGATTGAAATGCAGTATACTGTCACAGATGTAATCTTTAGTTAGGACCATTTACAGTTTCGACTGGAATTATATAGTTAATGTCATAGAAACTTCTGGTATTTATGAATATGTTGTCACCCTTTATTTTTTCTTTTTCTTATGTTTTAATTACGTAAGAGTTCAATGGAGAAAGTATCCCAATGTCATGGTTCTCTCTGGAGGGAGCGTTTGGATGCACAAGTCTGTCAAATAAATTGCATTTGACAGCTTTGCAATTGGAATTTCGAAACTTATATCTATGCTAGTGAAAATTCACTCTTTTTACCTTCAATTTCAAATTTTCCAAAATACAAAAATATTCTTCTATAATTTTCTTAATATTATTGGGTTTTTAGCGCAGCTTACCCCCTTATTCTCTTCTCAAATTCTGCTTCTGTGAAATGACTAAATTACCCATATAAGGTGCATTTTACATTGGAGGGTGCATCTCAAAAGCATTTCTGGGACCTAAAGCCAGCCCGCAGGCAGGAACAAGATTGAAAGCAACACGCCTGTACAGGCGGCTCAACTTGCCAACCTGACATGCATTGGACACATCGGAGGCATGCATGTGGGTGGGCCAATTGATATAGGTCCAGTAGCCGAAAAATAAAAGCGTCCTTCATGGTGGGTCCCATAGGTGATCGTGATGATGAGATGGGTGATCTAACTTTTAAGCGTTGTTTTGTAGTGGGATGAGAAACCTGGAGGAACGATGCATGCTCATGCATGTGACAGTTTTGCAATGGCTGCTGTATAGAAAATTCCGATAGATGTTTATGGGGAAGACTTTTCTAACCCTGCTTGCAACGTGACTAAGTTTTATTTTATTATTTTTTTTTTCAAAGATTGGTGGAGCGCAGCACCAACTTTTTAATATGAAGAGATGTACAAACCATAGATGGTGGCTATGGGCCTTCCAAGAATGATGTTTCATGACAATTTAGAGGCAGTAGAATTGTCCGGCCATATAACACCTCTGCTTCCTTGCAGATGTGAGTATCATAATGCGGCCTCATGAACGTATCATTTTATTGCAGTTTTTTTTTTGGTCTACCATGTTGGCTAAATGATCGGTATGCTTTAAGAAGGTTTCAATAGGAGTCATTGTTGTCAATGCTTTTGATGTCAGTCAGGTCGTCTATGCCTTTTTTTTTTTTGTTTTTTTTTCATTGCTAAAATGATTTTGAAATTTTATCAATTTTTTTTTTTTTTTTTATTTTTATGGGTGTGCCCCCACAGAACCCCGGCGGTTTCAGTGGATCCCCCATCCAGCAAGGCGGGTAGGATAGTAGACCGTGGGGCCCACTGTGATGTATGTGCCTAATATCCATGCCGTTCATTCGTTTTGAAAAATCATTTTAGGTCAATAACCCAAAAATGAAGCAGATCTAAATTTCATGTGGATCATAATACAGGAAACAGTGGTAAGCCACTATTAAAAACTTGGACCACAAAAGTTTTGGATCAATCTGATATTTATGCAGTCTCTTCATCCAGATCTTTGTGACCTTATCAATAGGTTGGATGGCACATAAACGTTCCGGTTGCCCCATAAATTTTTTAATGGTGGGGATTCAATCACAACCGTTTCCTGTGGTATGGTCCACCTAAAATTTGGATCTGCTTTATTTTTGAGGAAATGCACCTATTATTCGTCTATTTATAAATTTAGGTCGAACATTTTACAAGATCATATATACACTTGTTCAAAGAGTCAACAAACATAATTCATTTGAATAATGAAAATGAGCTTTTTTATAATTCTATCTTCTTCTTCCTTTTTTTTTTTTTTTTTTTTTTTAATTTTTTTTAAAAAAAATTAAAAAAAAAAAAAAACAATCCTCCCACCAATTGGCTGTCTTACAATGCATAGGGAAGGGATGTGACCACTGCTATCTACATGGTGTGAGGGACAACATGCATGAGATCCACCCTATCTATCAAGTGTGCTACCATATTTCTAACATGGATCTAAAAATCAATACAATCCAAGTGTACACGTACACCATAAGGAATGAAGTAAAAAGTCCGAATGAGTTCCATGCGAACTAGTGCGCAGCCGAGCATGAGAGAGAGACGCTCACACACAACTAGTTGGACCATTTAAATTGGTCCAGCAAGAAGTGCATTAAATGTCAAAATTTTTATTTTTATCCCCATGTAATGCACTATATGTGATAGTAAGTTTTACATAAGTATGTTGGGAAATATGTATCATAGATCTAATCTATTTATTAAATAGAACACACTAATGAAATTTTATATACTAAAATTTAGCAAATTTTTATTACCATTAGAGCCACACATGTAACTTGAATCTAGACTATTGGAGCAGATTTCTAACAGTTCACTTTTCTTGTAGAGTATATCGTACTATTGATTAAAAAAAATTTTTTCTCATATATTTATAATGGACCCTACCTAATTAATGGACCGGATTTGTAAGATATGTAGGGCATCACCCAAATATATTATATATGTACAATTTCTACCGTGTCCCATTATTTTCTTTGTAAACAGTTTCTCTTTTCTCTCCTCGTTTAACCTCTTTTTCCCTATTTAGTACTCTCATTTAGCCACCGAGTCAGTGCTCTGTAGGCCCCTCATTATGTATGTGTTTCATCCATTTTTACCGATCACTTCAGGACTTTATACCAAAAATGAGAGGGATATAAATCTCAAGTGGAACACACCACAAGAAAACAATAGTCATTGGATATCCATCATTTAAATCCTCCTAAGGTCAACTGTACTGTTTATTTGACATCCAATCTATAATTAGCTCATACAGACCTAGCTGAAGGGAAAAAACAAATATCATCTTGATTCAAACTTTTATGGCCCCCAAAATATTTTAATGGTCAACGTTAATTCATCACTGTTTACTATAATGTGGTCCACTTAAGATTGCCATATACCTCATTTTTTAATATTATACCATAAAATAATCTAAAAAAATAGACATACGGCATGGATGAAACACATACCTCATGGTATGGCCCACATAGCACCGACACCACTAGTTGGCAGGGGAGCAGTTGATCCGTTTCCCTTCTCCGCCAGCATTGAAGCTAGCTGATTAGCTACGGAACTCAGCGATTCCCGCTGCTGAAGTGATATCACATTCTGTAGGCCCCACCATGATGAATGTGTTGCATCCACACCATCCATTCATTTGGAAAGATCACTTTATGACATGAGAGAAAGAACTAAGCAGATCCAAAGCTCAAATGGATCCCACCACAGAAAACAGTGGGGATTGAATGCCTACCCTTAAAACATCTTGAGGCCACGTAAGTTTTCGATCAAGCTGATAGTTGTGTTTTCCCTTATTCCATGTCCGTGTTAACTTATAAACAGGTAGGATATCAAATAGACACCATAGTGACCCTATGAAGGTGTCAACGGTGAGTGTCATTCTCCCCACTGTTTTCTGTGGTGGGGTTTACTTGAGCTTTGAATCTACATCATTCTTTAACTCATGCCTTAAAACGATCTCTCCAAATGTATGAACGGTGTGGATGCAACACATACATCATGGTGGGCTCCACAGACCGTGTGACATCACTTCAGGTTCAGGCAACCGCAAGCGTTATGACTTATGAGCATTAACTACCGACCTTAAAATACGTGTGTACTAATAGTGTTTTGGAAACACATATCTCATGGACTTCAACTTTTTTTTTTTTTTTTTTTAATAATAATATAATAAAATAAATTTTATGGATATACTTAATATGTATGTAAGATCCACTCAGACCATTAGATGTATAATCAAGTAATAGGCCTAGTGTCAATAAATCAGGCTAACCAGCTATTCAAATGGGCCACACCAATGAGAATAATTAGGAGAGAGACATCAACCCTTGATTTTTACTGGGCGAATCAGGACGAAACTTTGAAATCTATTCCAACCATTAGATATCATACCAAAAGTAAGCCTAGGTCCCAAAAATCAGATTTATATATCATTCATGTGACCACATTAGGGTACAGTTTGGAGGGTGAACCTTTCCATGTACACTGATTCCAATAGTGTGGTCCTCTTGAACTAGGGATGGAGATAAATTTTGAGAACTTACTATAAAATAGAGTGACATACGTGATGGCCGGGTTGATTTTACATTAACACCATGATAGCCCACCCATGCCGTGGCCACTCTTCAATGATAAAATGAAATTAGTAGACAATGAAAGCATTTACAATAATGAAAGTTTTCATTAAATACACAGCTAGTTGAACGAAAATGTAATGTCCAACTAGTTGTGTGTGAGCATTACTCTTATAATATATATATATATATATATATATATATATATATATATATATATATATATATATGTGAAAAAGGTTCGATGCGGTTGAGCTCATGGGAATGTGGGCCCCATCATGATGTATGTCAACATCAACATCGTGCATTTTGATGGGTCCCTTTAAATTATAAGATATTCCAAAAATCAGCCATATACGGAACTTTGGTGGACCATACCATCTAAAATCATTTGAAGACATGCGTAAAACATATAAAAGCACTTGGTGGGGCTCACCTGAAATTTGGATGCGTCTAAAACTTGGTCTGACCCCTCATCCAAGTGGGACACACATAATGGATGGGCTGGATTTGTGAACCACATCTCGGTGGGCCCAAAAAATGATTATGAATGTTTTAATGGAGGGTAACCCCTCTCAACTTTTGTATGTGGTGTGGCCCACACAAGTCATAAATTGACTTAATTTTTTAGTCCTAGGCCCACTATGGAATGGTGCATCTGACTGATGGGGTAGATGTTCTACATACATCATGGTGGAGCCCACACACCTTGACCTCATGGGGAGTTCCCATGAGCTCGACCGTATAGAACCTTTTCCCATACATACAGACGGAGAGAGAATCATGCTCACCTGTGTACCTTTACACATGTGTCCTGGGCACAAAATCCGAACGGTCCATGATATGTGTGTGGTCCAGACCTAGGTGAGTAAAATTAGAATTATGAATAGACCCAGTCCAATAGGCTCAAATCAGGCCCAAACCAACCCAGTGCAGACAAGCTGGGCACAAGAACCGTGTGGTACACTCATCAGGTGAGCCACCTATGTTGGAAAACTATGTAAAGTCCAGGCCCAGATTTTGAACAGTTTGAATTGGGCTGTTGAGCTCAGGCCCCACTCATTCACACCTCTATCTGCCAATGTATGAAATAATTCTCACTGATCAGGTGGATACAATTGATAATGGCAGCAAGCCAGCCGTCAGATTAGGTGGGTCCAACAGATGGTAGAGCATCTATTAGGAATGGCGTAGATTCATGTGCACTTGCCAAAAGAACCCCACATATGTGGATGTGGCAAGCGTTAGCTATTCATTACATGGTTGGGTAGCTCAGAAGTTGTGAGGGGCCACTGTGATGTATAGATTAAATGTCCACCATTAAAAACCTTAAACGTCCAACATGTTGATTATGTCATTTTTAATGGTGGGTGTTCAATCAATAATGTTTTTAATAATGTGGACCACGTTAGATATTGATCTACCTCTTTTGTAAGCTTATGCCATAAAATGATCTTGGAACAATGGATGGATGTCGTGGATGAAATACATACATCATGTGTGGCCCACAGAGGATCTATCACAAGCGTTTTATAGTAGGAGACATTCACAACGGACGCGGTTTGGCTTTTGACCCCAAAACCAGCCAGCAATCTGATGTCTATTTTTTTGTCCATGCTCAAAAATTGAAGCAGATACCCACAGAAGTTCTGGATCAAGCTAAGGTTAGATGGGAAATAAACAAGTTTTCAATGGTGGACATTTAATCAACACAGTTTTCCTCTGGTGTGGTCCACCTGAAATATAAATCTGCCTCATTTTTTTTTTTTTTGGCTCATGCACTGAAATGAGCTAAAACAAAATGATGGATGGCGTGATTTAAACACATACATGACGGTGGGGCCCACAGCCTATCTGATATAATGAACGTCCTGGATCTTATATGATCCGTGTACAGGGTCTCCACGGGATGTCTTGGGCTCATCGAATCAACGGAATGCCCAGCGCCCCATGGCTACACTTACAGAGAAAATGGTAGACACCTCCTCAAGCGTAAGAAAATAAAAGACAGAAAGAAAACATAAAGGCTTTAATTAATTACTGTCAAAATCCAAACGAAAGAAAATAGTTCCTGTTGACCCGATAACAGAGGATCCCGACTCAAATAGTAGACGTAAAGGTCAGAAAGAAAAAGAAAATTGCATTAAAAAATCTAAAGGAGAGAGAGACCATGACCCACCAGAAGACCCCTCTGGATGCATTAACTTAGCTGATGCTGACATGACACCTTCACTTCTACCCTCATCCATCCAGATCTCATGAATGACTGCAAGGAGAGATAAACAGGCTGAATGTGCTGGGCGGGTTCTTAGCTGTTGCGATGGAGATCTTTACCTTCAAACGATTCTGGTGGGTCCACCTGCTTTGGGGACAGATGGTGAAACCTGTGGTTCTTGGGCTATCGTTGGTGGAACATGGCCTTCTTGGCTGGCGACAGGTGCACCGAGCACGTGTTCCATCAGGTCCTTTTTGCGCCGCAGCTGCAACATAGGGTCCTTGGCTGCCTGCGGTTGCAACATTGGGTTGTCGATAGGCAGCAGTTGCAACATCTGGTCCTTGTTGGGCTTTGGTTGCAACATCTGATCCTTGTTGGGGTTTAGTTGCAACATTGGGTTCTCGATGGGCAGCGGTTGCAACAACGGGTTCTTTGTGGGATCGGGTGACCGTAAAAGGAAGGTTGGCTGTTTTAATGTAGTTCTGATAAAGGTTGGCTCTTTTGATGTAGTTCTGATAAAGACAATGAAATTGGTGTCTGTAGACAATACAGAGAGAAAAGATCACCCCTGAAACGGCGAAGAGGAAGTAGATCACCCATGGAACGAAGACGAGGAAAATCTCCACACCTAGGATGACGATGTTGACGATGTTGACGATGTTGACAGAGATAACGACGGTTAGGATGATACTGATGATGAAATTGGATATGGTCAAACTATTTGGAGGAGGTGAGTTTGGTGATGAATCCATGAGTTTCAAGAAAATCGAGAAGAGAGAGATGCTTGGCTATACGAGTTACAAGTAATGCTATATATTTGGACGCGTCCTACCCACACCCGTCGCTAGACCCGAACGGTCCGCGTCCCATATATTTGTTCGCGTCGCCACTCAGCCTGTATCTCTTCATTCAGGGGCATACATGCTGAGTGGTTAGATTATCTGAACCATCCATTTCGGGGAATGCATCCCATACGGGCCCATGTATGAAAGATACTTTCAACGGGTAATTGTGGCCATCACTATCCATCGATGAATCTAGAATGATGGAAAGAAAATTTTCAACGGATTGCATTAATCCTAAAAATCAAAAGTTAGGACCACCAACCAAGATGATTATCGGTTTATAGATATCCTGATCGCAACAAGAATTTGGACTGTTCAAATCATTACAACAGTTGGCTGTGTCAAAGCTTCATGGGCCATCATCATCATAATATATGTGTTTTATCTATTCTGTCCATCCACTTTTTTTCAGTTCTTTTTAGGGTTTGATCTTAAAATTAAGGTATATCCAAAGCCCAATGGCGTTTAAGCATTTTGGTAACCATAGAAGTATGGCATAAGCTGAAATTTGTGTTTTCCATCATCCCCGGATCAACCCAATTTTTTTTATAATGGTGGGCATTTCACTCGTCACTATTTCCTATGGTGTGGCCCACAAAAGTGTTGGATTAGACTTATTTTTTAGCCCATGTATTAGCATAGTAAGGCAGAACTGATGAATGGCGGAGATCTGCCACATCATCTTATGAGGCTTACTATGTAAGAAAAAAAAAAAGAAAAAAAAAAGTGAGAAATCAGTAACGTGCATGAGCACATCACTGTTCACACCCCGTTTCCGCCCCGAATTTCTCTCTCCTCTCCTTCCTCCTTCTGGACGCGGATTGCGTCCCTACCCCCGCCCGGACGGTAATCCGTCCGGGCAGGGCTCTGTGGAGCCCACCGTGATGTAACTGTTTCATCCTGCCGTCCAACGAATATTTCAGAAAATTTAAATATGTGATCTAAAAAATGAGTCAGGTCCAAGCGTTGAGCGGACCACACCAAAGGAACCTGCACTGATATGACACCCACCGTTGAAACCTTTCTAAGGGCCCACGTGATGTTTTTTACCATAAAACCTATTCATAAGGTCACGTAGACGTGGATGAAGTGAAAACACAAATATCAGCTTGATCCGAAACTTCTCTGGCTCCCAAGAAGCTTTTAATGGTGGACGTTTAATCCCCACTTTGTGGTCCACTCAACCCTTGGACCTGGCTCATTTTTCATCGCATATCCTAAAATAAACTCGAAAAACGGATGAGCGAGATAGATTTCTCAGAAACATCAAGGTGGGCCCCACCCTGCATCCTTGCATAGGAACTTCCTGCTAAAGGCTTTCCCAATAAATCCGCGAGAAACTTTGCCGGTTTCCGTTTTCAAGTTCTTGACCCAACTTGATTCTAAAAATCTGAGGAACGGCTTGGATTTACTGTTGCACCACCTCAGTGGACCGCACTTAGCTTTGTTAAACTCAAAAAAAATCCATGTCTCCAGCTTCTGTCACAGAGGTTCCATCCGAATCGGAACTCGTTCTTACTCCACATTCCGTGCGTAATTCCAATCTTAGCACAATTAGAGAGGATCTCTCTCCACGTTCTTTCTCTCCGCATTTACCACAATTCGCTAGATAGTTGATTCCAACTTGAAAACCACCAAACAAAACCTATTTGATCTCTGATTTTCACTCTCAGAAGCTCTGTAGAGCCTATAGAAATCATCCTCAGCCGTCTATTCCAAGATCAATTCGTTGGAGGAGAATCCGCCATTAACACGCCATGTCTACCCAAATCAAAACCCAGCAGTTTAACACCGTGTATTTAGATCTAAATCATCCCGAAAGGCCTACCTAATCATAATACAACCATCGAATTGACTAGAATCAAAGTGTTGGTCTATCCATCGTTGTGATATTCGATCCATCCATCGAGTTGGTCTAAACTTGTGCATTTTCTCAAAAATAGATCTGATCCATTCAACATGTGGGCCCCAATATTGGAAATAGATGAATGGTTTAGAAGACATCAGCCATGAATTCCAGAGCCGTGTATTTGTTTTGCAAGCAGTTTACCACCTGGGTTTTGAGCTAGATCATCAATATAGTGGTTCGTTCCTGACAGGTGGGGGCATGGTTCATCAACCCAGAACATTCCATTGATTAGCTAATTCCACCACTAGCATGGCTCGAGCCAGGCCCTTAGATCATGGGCTGGGCCTAAAATCATAGCGTTAGCCCATATGCCGCAATTGGACAGACTTAAGCTCCCCCTGGCCAATTTCACATCGTCGTTTCTAGCACTTTGTCAGCATGAGTCATGATCACATTCATTAGTTGTGTCCCAATCCGAATGTGTACTTTTACCCGCAAAAATGTTCATTCTACTCATACACGTGTGACCCAAATGAGGAACGACCCAGATCTCATACATGTGTGTTCCGAACACATACAAAGACTCTTCCAATCTGGACGACTATATATAAGATAATGACTCTCTGCCCACGTATAGACTAGGATCGAAGGAATGCCATTAGCCCACTTGCATGGACGAGGCACACGTGCATCCCCATAGCTATAATTGTTCACGGACAAAATACCAGACCACCTCTATCTGAACAGGATCCATCCTGTATCTCCTCACAGGGTTCCACATGCTAAGTAGTTAGATTATCTGAACCGTCCATTTCGGTTTATTTCGACCGCCGTTTCTATCAGCCAAAATGGCTGGTAACTAATTAGAAGGATGCCATCGGCTTTCTTTAGGTGGAGGTGGACCTTTGCTTTAAGAAGGATTTCTAATACAGTGTTTCTATTAAACCATACCAAGATTTTGGGTATCATCCCTGCAATTTGGTGCCCATCAGATCAACGGTACAGATACTTAAAAATGAACCAATGTATAAAAATCCGAACATTTGGATGATGGTTTGGTACGGCTTCTTAGCGCAAGAAGTTGGCGGAGATGGCTCGAATAGAACATGCTTATTCCTGGTGGGCCCATCTTTACCTTACTTACCATACCATCTTTCCCACTAACGAGACACCTGCACAGGAGATCCGTACCATGATTTAAAAGATCGTGCTTCTCTATAACGTTGGATGATCGTAATCGTCAACCCTGGCATGGCTCGAGCCAGGACCTTAGAACATGGGCTAGGCCTAAAATTATCTTCTTGACCCATAGGTAGGTCTTAAGATGAACGTTGATAACCTGCTGCTAGAGTAAGACGCATTGACCAGCAGGCCATTATTTATTTTATTTTATTATTATTATTATTTTTTTTGAGGAAAGGTGGAATCAGTCCTCCATCATTTTATAAATTGAACTAGGGATATACAGCCATTCAGGCGGGTCCAACAACAAGGATTTGGACCCAGCCTATCATACAGAGTCCTGTACAAGGCTAAGCAGCAAAACAGAGAAAGGAGGGCCCTGAGAAGAGGAATCCGCAGCTGGAGAAGCAGGAGGGGCCGAAATAAGGCGAGCCGAATCACCAACGCAGGGCAGAGCTTCACAGACCGAAGCTGCCACCAAAACCAGAAATTGGAAAGAGCTCAGCCATCCAAGAAGAAACTGGAAACTGCCGGAAAAATTCAGCCAAACTGCAGAATACCCTGCCATAGACCAGCAGGCCATCTGATGATGAACGCCTTAAATCTCATGCACATCCGCCCTGAATGTGCTCGGACTCGTATACAGATTCTTGGACGTGGAATGCGTCTTGCCCTGCTCGTCTCTAGCCACGAACGGTCAGTTCTGTGGGCGGGCCCACTGTGATATATCTATTTATCCACTCCAAGCGTCCATCCCTCCTCTAAGATCATTTTAAGGCATAAGTATAAAAATGAGGCAAATCCAACGCTAGAGTGGACCACACCACTTGTGACTCTTGCATTTAATGCAACCGACTTTAGTGCCAAACCAAGCTTATTAATGATATGAGGGAAGGGATTTACGGTGTGATAAATTGGGCCCGCCCACAAAACAGACCATTCTCAGGGGAAATATTCAGTTCAGATTGTTTTAAAAAAAAAAAAAAAGCTCTATCTTTATTGATTTTCTTCAATCATGAATTCTCTGATGATGTGGTTTTACCACCCCTATTTGAAACAGATGAATGAGTTAGAAGACTTCAGCCATGATTTTCAGAGCCGTGTATTTGTTTTGCAAGCAGTTTACACCTGGGTTCATCAACCTAGACCATTCCATTGATCAGCTAATTCCACCACCAGGCCCTTAGATCATGGGCTGGGCCTAAAATCATATCGTTGGCCTTAGCCCATAGGCATTACTTGGACAAACTTAAGCTCCGTCTGGCAAATTTCACAACGTTGTTTCTAGCACTCTGGCCACTGCCATGGCCTTTTAACACTTTGAATGCATATGGAGAAGACTTCACAAGTGGCCACTGCATGAATCATGACCACATGTACACTTAAACAGTGGTAGACTTGACACGTGTGTGGGACACATGAGTAAAGCTTTAAATGGGCCAGATCAGGATCCAAACCAACCAATTCCTTGTCTGTGGCAGCTCTATATATGCACGAGCCTCATCCATCAGACGAACATACACGTTCAGCCCACCTGGTGATTTTACATTGGCCTGGCGTGATTACGGATCAGTCAACTGCAATTGACAGAGGATATGTGTGGATGTGGAACACGTGTACCAGACCCATGTCATTCATTAGTTGATGAATGGGTCCCAATGCGAATGTAACTTTACCTGCAAAAATGTTCATTCTACTCATCAGATGCACCGTCCCCCTTACGATGGACGTAAACACGGACACGTAGAAAAGGGTCGAACTCCAGCACAAATGTGTGGCCCAGATGAGGTTTCAAAAATAGGACACATTCACCACAACCCATCTAATAATAAACGACCCTGTGTGTTAACCAAACACATACAAAGGCTCTTCCAATCTGGATACGAGTCTAAGATCATAACTATCTGCCCACGTATAGACCCATCGGATCAAAGGAATGCCAGGGGTTCACTTGCATGGACGAGGCACACGTTCATCCCATAGCTATACTTCAGCAAGGGAATATCATAAGTACATATTGAATTCAGAAACATCACAGCCAAACGAAAATTGATTATTACCGTGTACTTAGGCCATGTTTGTTAACGCTGAATTTTTGCAATTAACGCGGAATAAGGAAAATTTTCGGTGTTCAGTGGTGTTTATTAATGCGTTATTAACGCGGAAGACGGAAAGCGATAAGTGGTTTTTCACTAAATCCGTGATTTTTTATTAAACAAAATTTTTTACTTCTTAAAATACCCTTTTTCAAATAACTACACCAATGCTTTTCTTTTAAATTATTTGCCAAATACAAAATCAATCTTTTAACCTGTGAAACTTTTTTATGCCCTAACATGATTTATGTGTTTGATCCACGCCATCCATCAACTTTTTCAGATCATGTAGGGTGTGAGCTAATAAAAAAAGCAGGTCTAATGATTAATTGGACCACAGGGTGGGGATTGAACGTCCACCATTAAAAACTTTTGGGAGTTGGAGAAGTTTCAGATCAAGTTGATATTTATGTTTTCACTTTGTCCACATCTACCTAACCTAATGAATAAGTGGATAGTAAAAAAACACATCATAGTGGCCCTTAGAAAGATTTCAACAGTGAATGTCATTGTCACTGCAGCATTCTTTCTTGTGGTTCATTGGAGCTTTGGACCTGCTTCATTATTAGGATCACATATTAAAATAATATGAGAAAAATGACAAACGACTTAAATAAAATACTTACAACACGGTGCCCCACAGAGCCCTTCCGTCCGGGCGGGGCAGTAGGCAATCCGCGTTTGAAGCGGATGGGCTGGGGGAGGCGGATTCGATACTGCCAGGTAGTGCGTTAGGTACTGAAGTGACGTCACCAAGTTATATGAGCCCCACTGTGATGTATGTGTTTTATCACACCGTCAATCCATTTTGAGATATCATTTTAGGGCATGATCCAAGGAACGAAGCAGATAAAAAGCTGTAGTGGACCTCACCACAAAAAACAGTGGGGAGAGTGATTCGCACCGTTGAAACTATCCTAAGGCCTAACATAATGTTTATTTGAAATCCAACCTTTTCAAAAGTTTTTTAAAAAAAAACACGAAAGAAGGAAAACACAAATATCAGGTTGATCTAAAACTTTTGTGGCTTTTAGAAGTTTTAAATGGTGGGTGTCACTGCCCCCCCTGTTTTCTGTGCTGGGGTCCACTGGAGCTTTGGATTTAACTCATTCTTTAGATCTTGCCCTAAAATGATCTCTCTAAATGGATGGACGGCGTGGATACAAAACATACATCATGGTGCGCCCAAGAAACTTAGTGACATTACTTCAGTAGCCGGTTTCGCTGCTCAACCTGTCAGTAGCTAATCCGCGCCCGGGCTGAGACGGAATTGGGAAGCGGATTGGCTGGTGTACTGGCGTCAGCAAGTTTTGTGGGTCACATCATGACATATTTGTTATTTTCCAACAGTCCATCTAATTCACAAGCTCATTGTAAGGCTTGAGTTGAAAAATAAGATAGATCTAAAGATAAACTGGACCGCAAGATTAAATGTCTACCATTGAAACCCTTTTGGGGATGCAGAAGTTTCGGATCAATATAAAATTCGTTTTTCCTCTTCATCCAGATATTTTTGACTTTATGAATAAATTAAATGGAAAATAAACATTATAGTGGGCCCTACGAATTTTTTAATGGTGAAAATCATTATGTCGCTGTTATTTTTGGTGTGGCCCATTTGAGTCTTGGATATTATTCATTTTTTGGGTAATTCTCTAAAATGATCTCAAAAATTTGATGAACGGTGTGGATATAATAAATACATTATTGTAGGGCCCATGTAACTTTGATCTCCTTTGAACCATTTGTACAACTCGGACGTGGATGAGCGTCGGCGCTCGTCTTCGCACTTCGTCTTCGCAGGAAGTTCCTGCGCGAGAGACCTACATGAGCATACCTTATGTGAATAATGATATTTTAATTTTATATCACGTGCTTCATATTTTATTTGAATTAAATTGGATAAGTTTATTTTTATTTAATAAAAAATAATTTCTTTATAATGTAAAATATTTCCAAACAAGAGATAGGGGTAAATGTGTCAAATTAACATATTTCAAATATTTCAGATGTTTGTTAATAAACAGATTATTTCAAATTCAGTACTAAATTTTCAGACTTTAATTATAATTGTCAAACAAGTTTTTTGACTTCAGATTTCAGATTCAACATCCGTCAAGGGTTTAAGTACCCACAGGCGTGAGTGTGTGGGGCACGCGATTGCGTCCTACCCCGCTGGGATGGTAATCCATCCGGGTAGGGCTCTGTGGGGCCCACTGTGATGTAAGTATTTTATCCACGTGTTCATTGCTTTTCTAATATCATTTTAAGGTATTATACATAAAATGAAGCAGGTACACATCTTCCACATTTGACTCCAGCTCCCAAGAAGTTTTTAATGGTGGACATTCAATCGCGACTTTGTGGTCCACTTAAGCCCTGAAACTGCCTCAATACGGTGTGGATAAAATAGTTACATCACAGTGGGCCCCACAGAGCCCTGCTTGCCGTTTCATTTCACATACAATCACAATCCAAATCCAAACGTACAATTTCATTTCATATACACTCACAATCCAAATCCAAACAGACAAAATTCATTCCAATATTAAAAGGAAAAGAAAAGACAACAGAGAAAAATCCCATCTCAGCTAACTTTGTACGCCAGATGAAACGAAAAATGACATAAACGATTGCAACAATCTGGATAGAAAAAAAACATTCACCACTCACACATACACTGCACCACCTCACTGGCATGGCCCAGCTCCACATCATTTTGGGGCACTTCCTTGAGCATGAGAAGCTAGTACATTGGCCATAATGATCGGCCATGATGACCACCGTGTCATGGACCATGTGCAAATGCCCGACCTGCAACATACTACTTAAGATCTTTTATCGGGGGGGTAAAAAAAACCTAATAGTTTCATAAGATTGTAACAGGAAATGTGAAGTGCCCAATCCGACATGAAATTTTCCTAAGCCCCCCCTCCCATTGTACAACATTCCATTGAATCCAAGAACCACACACATCAAACATCATTCAATGCCCTTGAATCCAGCCAAGAAGCACAATCTGCTTAAACACCTGACCAAGAACCCCTCAAATAACCACAATGTGATTCTGCAACCAACAATATATGCAATCTTTGCTCAGTGGTTTCAGATGATGTTGCCGCGCAAAAAACATGCAAACATGCAATCTTTGCTAAGGTGTCATGGGAGCAACGTGCACTGTGTAAACCCTACCAGTCATCAGGTGTGAAATACGTGAATATAAGAAAGAAAAGTGACAAACACCACACAAAGGTGTGGCCCACGTGATGTATAAACTGCTGGTGTTTTTTATTTTTATTTTTTATTTTTTATTTTTAAGTACCCATTCACGATGACGCGGATTACGTACTAACCTATCGGGACTGGCCGCAGTCTGGGTGGATCCCTAACTTTGGGGCCACTGAGATGTATGTTCCTTACATCTATACCATCCGTCCATTTTCACAGTTCATTTTAGGGCAAAATCCCAAAAATAAAGCAGATCCAAATTTTTGGTGGACCATACTACAGTAAACCATTGTTGTGATTGAATCCCCACCATTAAAAATTTTATAAGGCAACAGGAATGTTTATCAGCCATCCAACCTATTGATAAGGCATCTGGATGAAGAGACTGCATTAATATCAGATTGATCCAAACCTTTTGTGGTCCAACTTTTTAACAGTTGCTTACCACTGTTTCCCATATTATGGTCATCATGAAATTTAGATCTACTTCATTTTGGGTTAATAACCTAAAATGAGTTTTCAAAACCAATGAAGGGAGTGGATATTGAACACATGTCACCGTTGAAACCTCTCTAAGGCCCACCATGATGTTTTTGAGAAATCTACCCCATCCATCCATTTTTTTAGCCCATTTAATTTAGGAACTGAGACCAAAAATTAGGAGGATGTAAGATTAAAATGGGCCAAGATAAAGGAAAATGTAGGTAGGGAATTTTCTACCCTTGAAATTAACCTTTCTGAGGTCGACAGTGATATTCATAATGTCATTACCACTAAGATGAACTGAAATCACAATTATTAGCCCGATTCAAAGCTTGTGAGCCCCATGAATATTTTAATTGTGTATGTTCATTCCTTACGTTTTTGGCTCACTTGAGTATTGTATCATTATTGTTTTTGGCCGCATGTCCTAAAATGATC
Organism: Magnolia officinalis; assembly: GCA_021015155.1. Lineage (NCBI taxonomy): Eukaryota > Viridiplantae > Streptophyta > Magnoliopsida > Magnoliales > Magnoliaceae > Magnolia > Magnolia officinalis. The sequence goes on from JAJHSJ010000007.1 coordinate 8,932,627, forward strand.
TCACAAAACGGATGGACGGATTGGACTTCTCAAAAACATCATGGTGGTTCCGCTTAGATTTTCAGTGGAAAAACTTAACATCAAAGGTTTCCGCAGTGTCCTTGACGCAGGGGAGGACGTGAGGTCGAGCACCGTCTTCCTCAAGAGGATAACTATTCCGAATCCACGGAACTTCTCTGGACTCCTCACAGAGACTTCTCGAATCCACGAGAAAAGAGAGCAGAAAATAGAAATAAATTCTAAATAAATTTGAAATAGATTAATGAATAATTGATAATCCTCTAATGCGTCTCCTTACACCATTAATAAAGGAAAAAAAAAACTAAAATTCATAATTGCCAAAAATAGCAAAATTCTAACTCTAATAAAAATCCTAATTTTAATAAAACTCTTCTAAGGCCTAGTTTCTAAAAATAAAAATTGCAAATAAATTTTCTCTAGAAGAGTCCTAGTATAACTAAAAGTTATTTCTAAAAGGAAAGAAAATCTAAAACTCTAAAATAATTAAAAAATTCGGAATTACTAAAAATAGTGAAATTTTCCTAAAAATTGAACTGAAAGCGCGTGCTTTCTGACGAAACGGATAGATGCAACCCACCTTGTGGGTCAGTTCACCTGGATGGCCCGTTTCAGTAAAGATTGATAGGTTGTGCGCCCCATAACGATACCCGGATCAAAAGTTATGGTCAATTTACGATCCATCTTCTTTTGGCCCAACCATGCTAGGAACGTATCTGTGACACATTCTACATCAGTCCTTCAGATTAAGGTGAAGAGGCCTGTGAGAAAGAAACTCACTCCTTCAAATAGAGTAACTTCATCCGGATCGTCTATTTTATCTGACAGTTGATAGCAAGGTTCACACATAAGGTCGTTGGAGCCAGCGCGTAGCTGTGTGTTTCTCCGTGTGTGTGTGTGTGTGTATATATATATATATACACACACCACACACACACACACACGATCTAAAATTTGCAGTCCCATAAATGTTTCAAAGGTGGATGTTCAATCCACAATATTTTCTGTGGCCCACTTAAATGTTGGATTTATTTAGATTTTGGTTCAATATCTTAACTTAATATCACAAAATGTTCAATCCACAAAGATCTGGGACGTTCATCAAATGCGATATTTGTGAATGTATTCTAGTCTAATAAACCCTGCGGGTCCATTCATCATGAGCCTCACACAGGTCTTCCACTATGTAGGCATGCATTGTAACAGGGGCAAAGAAAGGCGGCCACGAAAACGGCAGGGCCCAGCATGAAAATCAGTTATTGAGAACCCTTGTCGGTATCTGATAAGTTCTTGTCAAAGAGGTGAAGGCTAATAGCATCCTCAATTGCAACCCGGGCCATAGTCAATACTCGGATTGTTATACATGGCGGATTCATGTTTTCATGATCCAGACCCTTCATCTTATGGACCTCAGGTTGGAGGGATGATCCCCAACAAAAATCTTCATAATAGAACAAACCAAACACTAGTAGAAATCTTTGGGAAATTTAGGACTGTGGACCCCACCTTTTATCCAGCTGGTTTTATGAAAGAAGATAAACCTTCTTTTGCAAATTAGACCTCCAAGTACAGAGAGAATTTCTGGACGAAAATACCCCTCCTTTCACAGAAACGGATTGGGTACTCCCCTGCCACCATGCAATGGTGGATGTTCGGTGGTCTGTGAGCCCCACCATGATGTATGCTTTTCATCCATGCCGTCCATATATTTTTCGACATCATTTTATGGTATGAGACAAAAAATGAGGTATATGCAAATCTCTAGTGTACCACATTACAGGAAACCGTGTTGAATGATCATCCACCATTAAAAACTTTTTGGGGCCCACTGTGATGTTTGTGAGAAATCCTCCCCATATAAGTTCATTCATAGGGTCACAAAGACCTGGATGAAGAGAAAAAACAAATTTCATAATGATCCAAAAATTCTGTAACCCCTAAAAGGGTTTCAATGGTAGACGTTCAATTCCCCACTGTATTTTACAGTGTGGTCCACTTGATAGTTAGATCTATCTTATTTTTCGTCTCAAGCCTTAATATGAGCTCGCCAAATAGATGGATGGTTTGGATATAACACAGACATCATGATGGGACCCACAAAAGCAACACAACATATATAAAAAAAAAAAAAAAAAAAAAAAAAACAACACAGACTGCATCGATATATCGACAATATGTAGATATATCGACAAAATAAAGCATCGATATATCGATATATTGTCGATATATCGACGTTACATGGAATTTTTTGGTTAAGTCGCTGGACAAATGAGGACTTAATTCGATATTATCGACCATATGTCGATATATCGACAAAATCAAGCATCGATATATCGACATATTGTCGATATATCGACGTTACATGAAATTTTTTGGTTAAGTCGCTAGACAAATGAGGACTTAATTCGATATTATCGACCATATGTGGATATATCGACAAAATCAAGTATCGATATATCGACATATTGTTGATATATCGACGTTACATGAAAATTTTTTTTCCCCGCCGATTTTCATGCTTGCCCCGCCAATTTTCTAGTTTGCCCCGCCATTTTTCATGCTTGCCCCGCCGATTTTCTAGTTTGCCCCGCCGTTTTTTCATGTTTGTCCCGCCGATTTTCTAGTTTGCTCCACCGTTTTTCATGCTTGCCCCGCCGATTTTCTAGTTTGCCCCGCCATTTTCTAGTTTGCCTCGCTGATTTTATAGGCTACGGATATAGCTACGGTTATAATCCGTAGCTATAGATTCTTTTATTATTATTATTATTTATTATTATTATTTTCGTCCTCAAATTTTCTGTCCATACGAACAGGTATAAGTTGCAAACCAAGGTTTGTCTTCTTTCGTAAAAAAAACCAGTCCTAAATTTCTCGAAATCTTTCATGCAGACATTTAAACAAGCAAATAAATCAAAGGTACACCTCCAGCAAAGAAAGGCCAATTAATGGAGGGTATCCTTCGGATCCTGACCATCCATTCTCTAACCTATCTAAACAGCGTTGCAGATAAACTAATATCAGTGAGACCGGCCGTATAAAGTGAAATGCCATTGTATCATATACATCTTCTAGACAGAGGGTCATTTAATTCCTGTGCCTATAATAGGAGGCGGATGGATCACATGTGGGCCGCATCTTTACACGTTCTACGGCTGGTTTTTAATTTCGAGACGTGGGACCCACTTGTTGTTAATCCCGACCATTGGTCTCCTGTGTCACACCATTCTGCACTCGCAGACCGCCAAGAACTCCAAGTTCCATACGCGGACCTCCATGTACCGAATATTGCAACTCTCGCTGCCCTCCATGTACCAGGAAGCGGATTGCGTACTGAGTAAATTCTGTGGGTCCCACAATCATTTATTCATTTTATCCACTCCGTCCATACATTTTAGCATATAATTTTAGGTCGTTACACCAAAAAATGAAGCAATCCAAACCTCAAATAGACCACACCACCTGAAACAGTGTGAATTGAACATTTACCATTGGCCGTGCTTGGGCATAGAACACTATTTTCCTGTGGTGTGGTCCACCTGTGATTTGGATCTGCCTCATTATTGGATTCATGGCCTAAAATAACGATTCAAAATGGATGGACGGCTTGGATAAAATACTTACATCATTGTTGGGTCACTTAACACCGTTCAGCAGAGACGTCGCTGCCTACGCAATCCGCGTCGGGGAATCATGGTCTTAGCCTTTTCCGGATCAGAAGAATCTGGGGCGCCGATTAGCTACTTGACAGGTTGATTAGCGAGATTAGCTACTGAAGTGACGTCACCAAGTTTATGGGCTCCACCATGATTTATGTTTTGTATCCACACCGTCCATCCATTTGGAAAGATCATATTAGGGCACGATACACAGAATGATTCAGATCCAAAGCTCCAGTGGAACCCACCACAGAAAACAATGGGAGAGTGGCAGTCACCATTAAAAACTTCTAAGGGCCACAAAAGTTTCCGATCAAGCTGATATTTGTGTTTTCCCTTATTTATTGTCTATGTTAACTTATGAACAAGTTGGATCTCAAATAAATATCATGATGGAACTTCTCCAACTCCCAACAAGTTTTTAATGGTGGACGTTCAATCACCACTTTGTGGTCCACTTAAGCACTGAAACTACCTCAATACGGTGTGGATAAAATAGTTACATCACAGTGGGCCCCACAGAGCCGTGCTCCCCGTTTCATTTCACGTACAATCACAATCCAAATGCAAACGTACAATTTCATTTCATATACACTCACAATCCAAATCAAAACGGACAAAATTCATTCAAATATTAAAAGGAAAGAAAAGACAACAGAGAAAAATCCCGTACGCGCGATGAAACGAAAATTACATAAACAACAATCTGGATAGAAAAAAAAAAAAAAAAAAAACATTCACCACTCACACATACACTGCACCACCTCACTGGCCCCCAGCTCCACATCGTTTTGGGGCACTTCCTTGAAAAATCTTTTATCAATGCAATGTACAGCATGAGAAGCTAGTACATCGGCCATAATGATCACCGTGTCATGGACCATGTGCAAATGCCCGACGTGCAACATACTTCTTAAGATCTTTTATCAGGGGGGTAAAAAAACCTAATAATTTCATACGATTATAACAGGAGATGTGAAGTGCCCAATCCGACATGAAATTTTCCTAAGCCCCCCGGTCCCATTGTACAACATTCCATTAATTGAATCCAAGAACCACAAACATCGAACATCATTCAATGCCCTTGAATCCAGCCAAGAAGCACAATCTGCTTAAACACAACCTGACCAAGAACCCCTCAAAGAACCACAATGTGATTCTGCAACCAACAATATATGTGCTCAGTGATTTCAGATGATGTTGCCGTGCAAAAAACATGCAAACATGCAATCTTTGCTGAGGTGTCATGGGAGCAACGTGCACTGTGTAAACCCTACCACTCATCAGGTGTGAAATACGTGAATATAAGAAAGAAAAGTGACAAACACCACACAAAGGTGTGGCCCACGTGATGTATAAACTGCTGTTTTTTTTTTTTAAATTATTATTTTTAAGTACCCATTCATGATGACGCGGATTACGTACTAACCCTATCGGGACTGGCCGCAGTCTGGGTGGATCCCTAACTTTGGGGCCACTGAGATGTATGTTCCTTACATCCATACCATCCGTCCATTTTCACAGTTCATTTTAAGGCAAAATCCCAAAAATAAAGCAGATCCAAATTTTAGGTGGACCATACTACAGTAAACCATTGTTGTGATTGAATCCCCACCATTAAAAATTTTATAAGGCAACAGGAATGTTTATCAGCCATCCAACCTATTGATAAGGCATCTTGATGAAGAGACTGCATAAATATCAGATTGATCCAAACCTTTTGTGGTCCAACTTTTTAACAGTTGCTTACCACTGTTTCCCATATTATGGTCATCATGAAATTTAGATCTACTTCATTTTTGGGTTAATAACCTAAAATGAGTTTTCAAAACCAATGAAGGGAGTGGATATTGAACACATATGTCACCATTGAAACCTCTCTAAGGCGCACATGATGTTTTTGAGAAATCTACCCCATCCATCCAATTTTTTAGCTCATTTAATTTAGGACCTGAGACCAAAAATTAGGAGGATGTAAGATTAAAATGGGCCAAGATAAAGGAAAATGTAGGTAGGGAATTTTCTACCATTGAAATTAACCTTCTTGAGGTCCACGGTGATATTCGTAATGTCAATTACCATTGAGATGAAATCAAATCACAATTATTAGCCCGATTCGGAGCTTCTGAGCCCTATGAATATTTCAACTATGTATGTTCATTCCTTACGTTTTTGGCCCACTTGAGTATTGTATCATTATTGTTTTTGGCCTCATGTCTTAAAATGATCTCACAAAACGGATGGATGGATTGGATTTCTCAAAAACATCATGGTTGTTCCCGCTTAGATTTTCAGTAGAAAAACTTAACATCAAAGGTTTCTGCAGTGTCCTTCAGATTAAGGTGAAGAGGCGGGTGAGAAAGAAACTCACTCTTTCAAATAAGAGTAACTTCATGCGGATCGTCTATCTTATCGATCCGATAGTTGATAGCAAGGTTTGCATATAAGGTTCAGGGGCGGCTTAACATTTTTGGGAGCCTTAGGCAAGTTGTAAAAATGAGGCTTAGAATTTAATTTTTTGAGAACTTAATTAGCGATAAAGTAGGTAGTTGTGGTCCTAAGTTTTAGGAGAAGAATTTATTGGAAATGATGCTATTATTTTGAAAAGAGACTATATAGACTGTTATTATTGATAGTGCTAGTTTTTAGGATTTGTTTTTATCTTCAATTTTAAATTTGTAAACTAATTTTTAGATGTTCCTTTTTTATAAGCTTTTTAATAAGTTTTATTTCAAAAAATTTAGGTTTTTTTTTCTTCTTAATTTTAATTTTGAGATGTTCATAATTAAGAAATTTTAATTTTGCTATAATATAGAGCCTTCATAATTAGGAGGAAACGGATTGCGTACCAAGTAACTCAGTACAATTAGCGTACTGAGTAAACTGTGTGGGTCCCACAGTCATTCATGCATTTTATCCACTCCGTCCATACATTTTATCAGTTAGCCCAAAAATGAAGCATATCTAAAGGTCAAATAGACCACACCACCCGAAAAAGTGTAAATTGAACATCTACCATTGAAAATTTCATGGGGGCCATAGAAGTTTTAGATCAATCTGATTTTTTTTTTTTCACTTCATCCATGCCTTTGTGGTATTATAAAAAGGTTGGATGACAAATAAATATCACTGTGGTCCATAGAAAGGTTTCAACGGTGAAAATCATTATTTCCACAGTTTCCTGCGGTATGGTCCACTTGAGCTTTAGATATATCTCAAATTTGGGCTCAACCACTAAAATGATCTGAAAAAATGGATGGATAGAGTGGATAAGACAAATACATTCATGGTGGCCCATCTAAGTTTAGTCACTACCGGAAGACCGTACTTAGCAATCCAATTTCAATCAGGCGGCTTAGGCGATTGCCTCACCTGCCTACCCCTTTGAGCCGGCCCTGATAAGGTTGTGGCAGCCAACGTGTAGCTGAGTGTTTTATATATATATATATATATATATATATATATATATATATATATATATATATATACACACAATCTAAAATTTGCAGTCCCATAAATGTTTCAAAGGTGGATGTTCAATCCACAATATTTTCTGTGGCCCACTTAAATTTTGGATTTATTTAGATTTTGGTTCAATATCTTAACTTAATATCACAAAATGTTCAATCCACAAAGATCTGGGACGTTCATCAAATGCTATATTTGTGAATGTATTCTAGTCTAATAAACCCTGCACGTCCATTCATCATGAGCCCCACACAGGTCTTCCACTATGTAGGCATGCATTGTAACAGAGGCAAAGAAAGGCTGCCACGAAAACGGTAGGGCCCAGCATGAAAATCAGTTATTGAGAACCCTGGTCGGTATCTGATAAGTTCTTGTCAAAGAGGTGAAGGCTAATAGCATGTTGCAACCCGGGCCATAGTCAATACTCGGATGTTTATATATGGCGGATTCATGTTTTCATGATCCAGACCCTTCATCTGATGGACCTCAGGTTGGAGGGATGATACCCAACAAAAATCTTCATAATAGAACAAACCAAACACTAGTAGAAATCTTTCATGTAGACATTTAAACAAGCAAATAAATCAAAGGTACACCTCCAGCAAAGAAAGGCCAATTACTGGAGGGTATCCTTCGGATCCTGACCATCCATTCTCTAACCCATCTAAACAGCGTTGGAAATAAACTAATATCAGTGAGACCGGTATAAAGTGAAATCCCATTGCATTATATACATCTTCTAGACAGAGGGTCATTTAATTCCTGTGCCTATAATAGGAGGCGGATGGATCACATGTGGGCCGCATCTTTACACGTTCTACGGCTGGTTTTTAATTTCGAGACGTGGGACCCACTTGTTGTTAATCCCGAGTCCCGACCATTGGTCTGCTGTGTCACACCATTCTGCACTCGCAGACCGCCAAGAACTCCAAGTTCCATACGCGGACCTCCATGTACCGAATATTGCAACTCTCGCTGCCCTCCATGTACCAGGAAGCGGATTGCGTACTGAGTAAATTCTGTGGGTCCCACAATCATTTATTCATTTTATCCACTCCGTCCATACATTTTAGCATATAATTTTAGGTCGTTACACCAAAAATGAAACAATCCAAACCTCAAATAGACCACACCACCTGAAACAGTGTGAATTGACCATTTACCATTGGCCGTGCTTGGGCATAGAACACTATTTTCCTGTGGTGTGGTCCACCTGTGATTTGGATCTGCCTCATTATTGGATTCATGGCCTAAAATAACGATTCAAAATGGATGGACGGCTTGGATAAAATACTTACATCATTGTTGGGTCACTTAGCACCGTTCAGCAGAGACGTCGCTGCCTACGCAATCCGCGTCGGGGAATCATGGTCTTAGCCTTTTCCGGATCAGAAGAATCTGGGGCGCCGATTAGCTACTTGACAGGTTGATTAGCGAGATTAGCTACTGAAGTGACGTCACCAAGTTTATGGGCTCCACCATGATTTATGTTTTGTATCCACACCGTCCATCCATTTGGAAAGATCATATTAGGGCACGATACATAGAATGATTCAGATCCAAAGCTCCAGTGGAACCCACCACAGAAAACAATGGGAGAGTGACGCTCACCATTAAAAATTTCTAAGGGCCACAAAAGTTTCCGATCAAGCTGATATTTGTGTTTTCCCTTATTTATTGTCTATGTTAACTTATGAACAAGTTGGATCTCAAATAAATATCATGATGGAACTTAGAAAGGTTTCAACGGTAGGCATCACTCTCCCCACTTTTTTCTGTGGTGGGTCCACTACTGCACTGGATCTGCCTCATTCTTTGTCTCGTGCCATAAAATGATTTCTCCAAATGGACGGACGGGGTGGATACAACATATATTATGATGGGCCACCGAACTTGGTGACGTCACTTCAGTAGCAGTTTGGCTACTCAACCTGTCAGTAGCTATTGATTTTTAATTATAATGGGATGTGGTCCATCAAAAGTTTTCTTTTTATTGTTTTAAATTAGCCTTACATATAGTGATGGTAAGTTGGTAACGATCAACCCTTTCAGGTTAAGTTTCCTAAAAGTTCTTGCATCGTAGATTCCACAACATGTATCACTCATCACGTGGGTTGTGAGGGACGGTGGATCCTGAGTCAAAACGAGCTCATATTGTAAAGAGGGCTCGAGTGGGTGTGGCAAAAGTTCTGAGCCGCGGCCCATGTTAGTCCCTTTTGGGCTTGGTTTTGGTTATAAGTGGAAAGGGCGGCTGATTTTACATGTGGCAAATAGGTTGGACTGCGCTTTGCAAAACAAGCCCAACCTTCCCATTGGCCGTGCTTGGGCATAGTATGTACGGCTCAACCGATTTTGGGCCGGGGTTGGACCCAAGTATGAAAGATACTTTGAACGGTTGATTGTGGCTATCACTATCTATCCTTGGAGCTTTGCAAAGCGCACATGCGTGTGCAATGAAGATCATGTACCCACCACATAGTTGTGATATCCGATCCATCCATCGAGTTGGTCCAAACTTCTGCATTTTCTCAAAAATAGATCTGATCTATTCAGCATGTGAGCCCCAGTATTGGAAACAGGTGAATGGGTTAGAAGACTTAAGCCATGAATTTCAGAGCCGTGTATTTGTTTTGCAAGCAGTTAACCACCTGGGTTTTGAGCTAGATCATCAATATAGTGGATAGTGGTTCGTTCCTAAGTGGATGGATTGGATCTCGGATTTCTCATGCAACGCTGACACGTGTGATGTAAATGAGCTTTATTGCATCGGCCTGTGCGCTTAGCAAAGCTCCACGTTGGCAAAATATAAACGGTTTTCAATCCTGACATGTGGGGGCATGGTTCATCAACCCAACAGGTGTGGCCCATTTATCTGTGTGTACCTGATTAAGATGAAGAATTAGCCTGAAACCACAGTACTTAAATCTCGGGTGGGACATACCTTCATCAGTGAATTTGAAGGTTTTTAGTTATAATTTTATCTGATGGGTCACCTGAGTGTTGAATCAGCCTGATTTTTTAATCAAGGCCAAACGAAGGGCGATGAAACTGATGAAGGGGGCGGATTTTGCACGCGTTAAGTCGTTCTCCAAAGTGGCACCTGTGTTTTCCTTTTACCGATAACTGATCACGTACCGTCTTTACCATTAAGGTGACCAGTACATTTAAGCAGTAGATTGGAAAATAAATACAGTGCATCTTGTTAATCAGCCCGATCTGCCTTTTCGCGTCATAGCTGTAGTGGCGTCAGACCGTGGGCTTTCCATAGATTCCAGTAGTGTGGCCCATGTGATGAGGAGGGCATGTTGATTGAAAGGGTGGCCACTGCAAGAGTCATGACTACACGCACGCTGATGGAGTTTGAAAATATTGACACTGAATTTTTTATTGCTGTCTTATAAGAATATGTATTTTACAATTGCTTGAATGAAAATATATAAAATCTATTGTACGAAGGAAAGTTAAAAATAAGCCTAACTGTTATAGAAAATTTCTAGCTGTTACCGGCAGATGTACAGCCTAATAATGAGGATAAGATTGATCTTGTGCATGATTTGAGGAGTCTTTCATTATACACGCTTTAACAATGGCAGACTTTGACATGTGTGCGGGACACATGAGTAAAGCTTCTAGAGCAGGTTGCGGAACAGTTTCATGGTTAAGATGGAACAGAAAAAGCCGCGCGAGTTGATAATAGAAGTGATCCCGACCGTTAGAACTTAAATTGTATAGTATCTCGCAAATCAACACGTGTTATCAGACGTACCATATATGATTTTAGTTAGTACGGGGGTTTTTCCGCTAGACTAAAGTAGATGCGCCGAACATGAAAAGTGCTTAGAAAAGTGTTGGACTCTTAACGTTGGTGTTGTGTATCTTGGCGGGGAAAGAGTCCGTCAATCTTGATAATCCGTCAATCGGTGGGATGGCGGGCCGACTTTAGGCCGTTAGTTATACATAGGCCTTTGTTTTGTGGAGCGTTAACAGTCATGGGTTGGGCTGGGCCTAAAATCAGGCTCTTTGCTCATAGCCTAGATTTCCACCAATAGGGATTGCGTGGTGACTCCACACAGTGTAGTCCGGTGGTGTTGGGCGAGAGCGGATTAGGCAAGACCCCGTCCTCACCCAAGACGGTGTGGCCCTTACCGTGGGTTTACGGTGGGGCCACCTTGATGTAGTATTATGTATCCATCCGTTTTTCCAGATCATTTTAGGGTGAAAGCGGATTAGGTGGACCATTAAACCATCAGAAACAGTAGTGATTGACCATCATTAATAGCTGATCTACTTCATTTTTGGGATGCCCTAAAATGATCTAGAAAAACAAATGGATGGCGTGGATACATAATACATATATCAAGGTGGGCCATCCGGTACCCGCATGGTAAGGGCCGCACCCTCTTGGGTGAGCCCAGGGTCTCACCTAATTCCTTCTCTATGGTATAGATCTGATAGGTCTTAGTGGGGATGAAACGAGAAAAGTCTCACAATGGACATATACTCTATTAGTGAACCTCTCACTAATCAAGACCGTTGATCTTTCTGAACCCACTTCAGATGGAACACCAACCAAAATACTCCTTCAAAATTAGAACTTCCGAAGCATCCATCTTAGGCAGTTTTCTGGACTACTATAATGTTTTTATCTTAACCGTCAATTTGTAACCTAATGATTAAATTAAGGATTAGAACCCTTGATTTGTATTAAAAAATTACGAATTCTGATTGCACCTCGATTATATGGTTCCTCCTGCAACCAATATAGACAAGAGTCCTCTACAACTGTACAACGCTTGTTGGACTCGGCGGGTGAAGCACCCAACGGTGTGGGGGCCACCATCTTGTCCTTGTAAAATCCACTTCGCACATCAGGTATGGGCCCACATACATATTTACATTTGATGCCCACGTGACTGATCAATTGAGCTTACCTTTAGCCGGACGCGGATTGGCTGTGGCAGCTTGTCTAAGTGATGTTTGTGAGAAATCCACCGTCCTTCCTTTCGCTAAATCACAGTACTTAAAACTCAGTGGGCCATACCATGTTAAGTTAAAAAGTTTTATTGGGTAGCTCATCTGATCGTATTGAATCAACTTAAGTCGTTCCCCAAAGTTAGAGAAAGTGACAACGTAGGCACCTATGCTATGCAACCGTCTAACCTTTACCCATAACTGATCAGGTAACCATCTTTTCCATTAACGTGCTACCAGCATAGGACTTCAATACCATTTAAACCGTAAACTGGAATATAAAGACTGTACGTGGTATCAGAGCGTGGGCTGTCCATTGATTTCAGTGGTGTAGCCCCTTGTGATGAGGAGGGCATGATTTTATTTCAGCTGATCTTTGGTGGGCCAAAAAAAACCATGGTGGGTGTTGGTTGAAAGGGTGGGTCATGACCACATGCACGATTAAACAGGGGCAGACCTTACACGTGTGTGTGGGACACGTGATTACGGATCAGCCAATAACAAGTTGATGGAACATGCGAACTGTATGAGACTCAAGCAATTCATTTAGGTGGGTCCCAGTTTGAGAATGTGTACGGTACAGATGTGTGAACATTCACCAAAAGCCGATCTGATGATAAGCGACATGATATTTCAACGCATATCATGATACATACGCAATAGCCGAAATATTCAGTTCATAACCGAAATATTCAGTTACTATTTCCTTTTTTATTTTCTTGAGTCATGATTTTTTAGATTTCTTGGATGACGTGGTTTCACAACCCTTACTCATCTCCTGGTTATTCGCCGTAATCAATCGGGACAGGAAAAGAAAATTCAATACTCTATTTATTCGACCATGCGCAAACCGATTCTCATCTTCTTCTATAGATACGAAATTTTCCTGGACCCCTCATTCCAAATCGTTCAACCTCCCATTTAACTCCAAGAACTACAAACGTAGCCAAAGGCACCAAATGCCCTTGAGCACAATCTGCTTCACCCATGGCTGACCTGGCCAATAACCCCTCCAAGAACCACAAACATCACCCAATGCCCTTGAGTAAAGTCATGAAGCACAATCGGCTTCACCCATGGCTGTCCAATAAACACAACCTGGCCAAGAACCACACTGTGTTTCTACAACCAACAACATGCTATCTTTGATCAAGTGGTTTCAGATATACCGTTGACAGGCCAAAAACATGCAATCTTTGCTCAAGTGGTTTAAGATGTTGTTGCCACGCCAAAAACATGCCTCAAAAGCATACAACATGCTTCAAAAACATACAATATTTGCCCAGGTGCTTTCAGTTGTTGCCACGCCAAAAACATGCTCAGGTGCTCATCAGGTGTGCCATAGGTGAATATAAGAAAGAAAAGGGACGAACACCACACAGAGGTGTGGCCCACATGATGTATAAACTGCTGGTGGTTTTTTAAGTAGAACCCATTCACGATGGCGCGGACTACGTACTAACCCACCAGGACGGGACCGGGCGCGGTTCGGGTGGATCCCTAAGACCCTAACTGCGGGGCTACTGAGATGTATGTTCCTTGCATCCATACCGTCCGTCCGTTTTCACAGTTCATTTTAGGGCAAGATCCCAAAAATAAAGTAGATCCAATTTTTAGGTGGACCATACCACAGGAAAACATTGTGATTGAATCCACACCATTAAAATTTTTATGAGGCAACAGGAATGTTTATCAGCCATCCAACCTGTTAATAAGGTCACAAAGATCTAGATGAAGAGACTGCATAAATATCAGATTGATCCAAAACTTTGTGGTCCAAGTTTTTTAATCGTGGCTTACCACTGTTTTCTATACTAAGGTGCTCATTAAATTGAGATCGGCTTCATTTTTGGGTTAATAACCTAAAATGAGTTTTCAAAACGAATGAACGGAGTGGGCATTGGACACATACATCACCATTGAAACCTTCCTAAGGCCCACTGGTTGGAGCACAAAATTTATTTTATCTCCCAGCCCTATTGCACGGGTCCAGTGCCAAGGACATGTTGCGCAGGTACAGTGCCCAGCAATTCCCAACACCTGCCCTTCTATTGCGCGCCCCAAACTATTGTGAAGAGAGGGGGGCCTCCTCTCTTCATTTGAGCAGATGAGAAAAATCATGTAGTGCAGTAGAGTCCGCGCAGTGCAAGTGTTTTCCTTTTTCCGTTTAAGCAGCCCGATCTTACTTATCGGGGTCATAGCTGTAGTGGCGTCAGACCGTGGGCTTTCCATAGATTCCAGTAGTGTGGCCCATGTGATAAGGAGTGCATGTTGATTGAAAGGGTGGCCACTGCATCAGTCATGACCATGTGTGCGGGACACATGAGTAAGGCTTCTAGAGCAGGTTGCAGACAGTTTCATGGTCAAGATGGAACAGAAAAGGCCTGGTTGACGACAGAAGCAATCTGGACTGTCAGAACTTAAAATGGACGCATCTTGCGTACCATACTATCTGGACTGTCAGAACTTAAAATGGATGCATCTTGCATGCTTCCTGGTTTCCCACACCGAATTTACAAAATATGAAGTTTTAGGAATTGCATCCAACATGAAAAGTGCTTGGAAAAGTTGTGGAAACATCGTGGCCTGGCAAAATAAGACACTATTTTTTGCCAAAAATCATATGCACATTGACGGCCAAACACCGTTGACATGATTTCTAAGAGTTTTAGTTATAATTTGATTCCGAAACTTATTCCAGTAATAGGGTGTAAACTCGTTTATTCATATATCAATTAAATTAAGAATTTTATAGAATTTATGTATATTTTGCTTGTTTTTTTTCCCTTGGATTCGAGAAGTCGAGTCCAGAGAAGTTCCATGAATTCGGAACAGTTATCCCATAAGGAATACGGTGTTCGACCTCATGTCCTTGCCAATGTCAAGATGGACCATATCAAGATGCATCCTCTGAGCTAACAGATCAACTCGGATTACAAGACATTCCGAGAGTAGATGGTATCCAATGAAGATCTACTATTTTGAGCGGTACCTGCCTCGAGGTCCGAGCTGACTACATATTCCGAGGCGGGCACTCCTCGGGCCAAATTTAAAAACTGCCATATGTGAACATATCCGGTTACTTCGCTGGCAGATAGGCACGATACGAAGAATATGGGGCATGGATCCTTGGGTCGCGCGCAGTATCCCCATGATTCGAAAATCTCCCTAATTGAGCAGATCGTGCCATGATTGACGGATCCAGACCATCCTACAGTCAGGTATAAATACATGAGGACCTCATTGCTACAGGTACGCAATATCCTGCACTCTCCCTCTGCAATTCAACTTAGACCCCGATTCCCTTGACATGACTTAGGCATCGGAGGGTCCCCCGGCTAAGCTAGGGTCTCCTTTGCTCACCCTTTGTGCAGGGCTAGGGTCTATTCGAAGAGCGTAGCCCGGAGCGGAGGGAGGTCCAAATTTTGTCATCAACAACATTCAACATGAAAAGTGCTTAAAAAGTTGTGGAAACATCGTGGCCCGGCAAAATATGACACTATTTTTTGCCAAAAATCATACGCAGCCGCGGATGTTGACACGATTTCTAAGAGTTTTAGTTGTAATTTGATTCCGAAACTTCTTCCAGTAATGGGGGGAGTAACTCGTTTATTCATATATCAATTAAATTAAGAAATTTATAGATTTTATGTATATTTTGCTTCTTATTTTTTTTCCCTTGGATTCGAGAAGTCGAGTCCAGAGAAGTTCCATGAATTCGGAACAGTTATCGCATAAGGAATACGGTGTTCGACCTCATGCCCTTGCCGACGTCAAGATGGACCATATCAGGATCCAAACCAACCAATTCCTTGTTCGTGGCAGCTCGTACGAGTCTCCCCGGGCAGACGAACCTGGCACAAAAATTAGGCAGTAGAGTCATCGGGTGGACAACCAATGTTTTAAAATTATTCGTCCACGTTAAACATTGGGCCGGCGTGATAACGGATCAGCCAACAGCAAGCATCTTGAATGATGCAGTTGACGGAGAGAGATATATACTCATTTGCGCGAGCTGCAGATGGGCTCCTTTGGTGGGCCTTACTTCAGGCGGTTCGTTGAATATGGCCTTTGTTTTGGGCCTCCTCCATCCTTGATTGGGCTGGGCTTAAAATCTGCCTAGTAAAGCTTTTCGCAGGAACTCCCCACCAAGGAGAGCTAGGTGGGACCCACCATCGTTTTTGTGAGAAATCCACCACGTTCATCTGTTTTGCCAGATAGTGTTAGGACATGGGTTCAAAACCAGATAGATCCAAAACTCAAGTGGCCGCAGGGCAGGAAACAGTGTGTAGGGAAATGCCCACAGTTGAAACCTTCCTGAGGTCCACTGTGATATTTATATGCCATCCATAGTGCTCATAAGGTCGTTTCAATTAGATGAGCTCAAAATATAAAAATATCAGTTCAAACAGAAATTTTCTGTTTATCACATATTATATTTAATATAGTACACAACCTTAGTAATGATGTGGACCAATAACAATGCAGTAACATATGAAATTTTTTTGTGGTAAGCAGAATATCCAAATTCTTTAATAGCGCACCTTCAATTATCACTCTTGCTTATCATGTCATGGGTCCACTTGAGTTTTGGTTCTGCTTCATTTTAAGCCATTTCCTACCATTTTCTGACAAAACCGATATCCCATGGTGCTCATAGCTTAGGGGACGCTGCTTGCCTGCGAAAGTGTTTGAAAGCTAGGTAGGGCCATTGTGATATTTGTGACAAATCCACCTCCGTCGTTCATTCCGTCGTGAATGCAAAAGAGGGCGCATGAGAAATAAGTGGGAAAGAAATGATGGAAACCGTCCTGGGTCCACATGTTTATATGCCATCTAAACCACTTATAAGTTCATTCTCACCTAGATAAACTCAAAACACTAGAAAGTTAGCCTATGCAAAACTTTGGTAGCCAATATGAATGTTTCAACAGTGGTCCATCAATCCCCACTCTTTCCTTTCCTGTAGCCCACTTGAGTTTTGGATCCCCTTTATTTTTTGTCCCTATCATAAAATCAGAGGGCTTTCTTCCCAGTGTACAAGACTTGCTACAAAAGCAATCCATGTCCCAAGTTACGGTGGAGACAGTTCTATCGTTTCCAGTTGGTCTATCAACTAGCTGAGTCTAAACTCAGGACCAGCTTGTGTCGCATGCTACTGTTCCCATATGCTGAGATGGTCAAAATGATTTAAGCTGTCCAATGCTCTTTCAAGTACAATAACTACCCTATTTTCTTATCATCAAGCATCAATGGTGTTTTCCACTTATTTTAGTTTGAATGTTTTTGTCACATGTGGTTATGCAGGCGTGCTAAAATCAACCATGCGACTCGATTCCAACTGTATAACTTGACATCAAGTGTTAAGATAGGCAGATATGATAATTGTGACTGTATATGACCGATATTTGATCAAATAACTTATTCAATCACTTACAAATTGTTTTATAGAGTGATTATGGTATATTCAAAAGGTGGAGTTATTCTTTTGAAAATGAGTTCACTTTTGTGCAAAATTACTTTTTTAATGCTGATTTTCGTCACCGAAAAGAAAATACTTACAGTCATCAAGACATAATTATAAGAAATTTTTTAAATGAAGAATTGCTTATATTGAGATAAAAGTTCAATATAGTGTAGATTGAGATTATAAATAATTAATTACAACTACTCCTAAAAAATAACTAAACTATAGTTTTTTTTTTTTTTAAAGATAAAATGTAGGATAATTTAATTGATTTATTTAGTTGATATGAGATGATTTATTCAGTTGATTTTTTACTTTTATTTATAAACTTTTTTACTGCACAGATAATCATATATATTTTTATTCTTTATTTCAGTCGTTATGATTATGTCAAGTGAATTACAACACTTTCCAAATACTTTTACCTATTTGCTTTCTTTTTATGATTATTTATCTCTCTCAACTGCTTTCTATTTTTTGATTTTTTATAAAAAGCACTTCAAATAATATCTACTGATGTTGTTTTCAAATCGTCCCTGTTAGACTTTCGAACACCTGCAAAAGTAAAGAGACGAGGGAGACCCTGGATCTGGCAAGAGACCCTCCGATGCCCAAATTAGAACGAGGGATATGGGTCTAGTTGTGTTAGGGTTTTGGTGCATACTTTCCCTGTCGGTTGTCGATTGAGTCTCTATTTATAGCCCTGAAACGAGTTACATAGATGGAGAGTTCACTACTTAGTAGGCGCATATCGCGACTATTTTCCGAGATCCTCGGTAGAGATTTTGAAACGATCTTTACGATAAGATTGAGTGATCGGGCCATGAAAAAATCAGGATGGATGGCCGAGCTCGAGCAGCTGAGGCCGAGCCCTGGGTCTGGGGTCTGAATCCTTCCCGACGTCAGTCTTCCAGAGCTGGGTGTTCACCTGGAGTCAAGTCCACTATTGATGTGTAGGTCAGACTAATCCAAATAGTAGTTTAAGAGCTCAGCGTAGATGGACTCTCTGCTTGAGGTTGACCTGTTCATGAAGTTCGTGCTCGGTCATTTACCCCGGGGTTGTCTCCTTGGGAATGGAGAAATTCTCGTTGCCATCCATTTTTACTAGGGCTAAAAGTTAGGTGGGTTCAACTCGACCGACCCGTGACTGACCCAACATTAGGTTGGGCTCGAGTAGGATGTATCGGGTTCGATCTCGGGCTTGGGCTGTATAAATACCAACCCAATAAAACTTGGGTCAGGTTCAACCCGAACTCGATCGATATATAAATTATTTATAAATTATAATTGAGTGTGGATCATTTGTGTTGAAGGCACGAGAAATTTCAATGCCTTCAGGTTTCATTGGTGCACATCATTTCTAATGACTCAAGCTAACAAGATAAGTCGGATTTCTCTCTCCAAAATAATTTGTGTGCTACATAATACAACTTTTAAATGAGTAGTTGTCCAATATTTTAGCTTGTTTAGGAAAAATGAAGTTCTTTATCATAAATAACTACATATATGATTAATAAAATTATAGGTATAAAAATAAGGCCTGTATTGGAAATATAATAGCATGTATCAACCCAATCAACCCGGCCGAGCCCGCTTGGGTTGCACTTGGGTCGAGAATTCTAAACCCAAGATTGGGTTGGGTTGAGTTAGGGTTGAGGTATATGAATATTTGGTTGGGCTAGGGCTGTGCACCAACCCGACCTAACCCGCCTAACTTTCGGCGCTTATTTTTACCCGTAATATTTTCATAAATTTTTTTGCATGCTATTTTTTTTTTTTTTTTTAAATATTAGAAATAGGGTACAACAAGCAGTGATCTTAACCTTTTGATTTCCACTGTTAAATTTGAACCATTTAAAATATTCATTTCAATTTTCTAAATTCTAGATAGCAGTCAAGAGTGACATGTTCAGGGTAAGTTACTTAGGGTGGCCATTATGCTTATAGCGTCCAAAACATGCACGGTTCCGATGATCGGCCAACTCAGCATGTGGGCCTAAGTGGCGGCGACAACCGCTGGATCCTCAGTCGCGACAGACGGAAAATGAACTCCACTTTGGACAACCATTTCCAGCGTCCATCTCACTCTCCTCATCTTCTCATCCTCCGACGAAGATGACGATGAAAAGTCCTTTCAAGATCATCACCAGATCCATAGCCACACTCTCCATTACAAGATCCGGAAGGCCCATCTCCTCCACTCATCAAACCCTAACACGAATCCCAAACAAGATCTCTTCCATTCATCGATGCCAGCATCAGCTCCAGATCTTCAGAAATCTCCTCTTACAGACCGCTTCCTCCGATTCCGTGAGAATGGAGAGACTCTCCGATTCCGATTCTGGTCAGATCCCATCTTTCTCTCATTGTATCGTGCGTATTCTTCCGTCAATTTCATGTCTTCGATTTGGGCGATTTTGAAAGTATTTGGAGATCGAAATCATCATCAGATCCTCGACTTCGAAAATAAGTGTGCTTGATTCTCATTCGTAGGGATTGTTGAAGTGAAATTGGATAGACCTGAAGCTAAAAATGCGATCGGGAAAGATATGTTGAGAGGTCTGCAGAACGCTTTCGAGTCTTTAAATCGAGATTCTTCGGCAAATGTTTTAATGATCTCCAGCTCAGTTCCTCGGGTGTTCTGTGCAGGCGCTGATCTGAAGGTAACCTGCTAAACTTGTGTCTTTTTTTTTTTTTTTTTTCAATTGACATATAGATTGTGATGAATTCCATTGGTAAGAAAAGAATTGTCAATCCTACATTTAGGCATACATGTGAGTGTTGCAGTTTGTGTGGGATCTTCATCAAGTGGGCCCAAGCTTTGTCTGTGTCCTGCACCCAAGATCAGGCCAGTCAGCTGCTCACCAGGTGGGCCATATATATGTATGAAAGATTGTTGGTTAAAAAGGTTGGGCAAGAGCCGCCTTAATAAGAGTGATCTTGAAATAGGGTTGTGCACCAACCCGACCCAACCCGAAATAAAAAAGGTTGGGCTCTCTCGAATCTTCCTATTTACTTCATGTCTCTGTTTATATGTCTGGCCTTGATCTTGAAACAATTGGAGAATCTAAGAAGAGACTTCTTATGGCATGGCAAGGAAGAAAAGAAGAAACTCCATCTCATGAAGGGGAAAGAGGTTTGCAAGCATGTTCAAGACGGAGGGGCGGGAATAAAAGACCTTAAAAGGATGAACCGGGCTCTGCTAGGTAAGTGGATTTGGAGACTGGGAACGGAGGATGGTAATCTTTGGAACTCGGTAATAAAGAGTAAGTATGGGCGTTCAAAAAGGGGTTGGTGGACCAAAGATTCATCCAACTACAGAGTTTCGGCGGTGTGGAAGGGGGTGCTATCTATAAAAGAGGAAGTTTTGGGAGGGATTGGTTTTGCAGTAGGAAGAGGTGATAGAACCAGATTCTGGCTAGATCCATGGGTGGGAGATGATAGTTTGAAAGAGGAGTTTCCATGCATATTCCGCATGTCTCTAACCAGGACATTTCAGTAGCTGATGGCTATTCTGCGATTGAGAGTGAGGTGGTGTGGAATGTTGTGTGTAGAAGGAGCCTCCTAGATCATGAGGTCGAAGAATACGTTGCCCTGCTGAACCGGATTCAACACGTCAAGATAGATACGGAAAGCGCAGATAAGTTAGTGTGGAATAATCACAAATCCAGGGATTTCTCGGTTAAATCGTTTTATAGGTGTATCAAAAAAAGTAGCTGAAAAGGAAGAAGAGATCCACACCGACAAGGTCTGGAAGTACCAAGCCCCCCCAAAGATTGTGGGGTTTGTCTGGCTAGTGGCCAAGAAAAGGGTTCTCACAGTGGACAATTTGAGGAAAAGAGGGATGATAATTACAAATGTATGCTTGTACTGTATGTATGTCTAGCGAGGAATCGGTGGACCACCTTTTCATCCATTGCCCCTTCATCAGCTGTATCTGGCCTGATATTTTATCTCGCTTTGATATGGCATGGGCTGCCCCTAGTTCGACAGGTAATCTTCTAAAGGCTTGGCACAATTCATCATTGGGCAAGAGAAGGACAAAGCTGTGGAGAATGTCTCTTCTCGCAGTTTGGTGGGCAGTTTGGGAAGAAATAAATGGTAGATGCTTTGATGGGACTTCAAACTCGGCGGATCATGTTGCTACTAGAGCTAGATTGTTGGCAGTTGAATGGGCGGTTAATGTTGATAAGTTAAAGGGTTGTAATTTGCTTTTCTTAGGTGTGTAGTTGGCTGAGCCACTCCCTCAGCCGTGCAGCCCCGTACCTTTTGTCTTCTATGTTTTGTCTCTTTCTATCAATATAATTAGTGACTTTTCAAAAAAAAAGAAAAAAAGTTGGGCAATTGTATGCATTCAAAGTACACATCACCTGATTAATAGAATGGCCTTGTTTTTGGGCCAGGGCATGTGCATGGTGGGTCCCACATGATGAATGCTTTTGATATGTCTGCCTGCTTATGGGTCTGCTCAATACATGTCGTGTACGATAACAAATGCATGTTATGGCAGCTGAAAAACTTGCTCAAGAATCTCCAAAATATATATAACATCAGCAGGATAAAAGTTGAGGAGAGAACATATTTAACAATGTCAATCCAAATGCCCACCAAAGCATGTGTATTCTTGGCATTGCAAAACAGTGTTGCCATGGGTTAGAGATTTCTTTGCTGGAATATAATGCTTAAGACCTGCTTCATAATCCCCCTTTTTTCCACAGATAAATCTTGATAATCCATTTTTATTGTCTCCACATCTGTTAACCTGAGACGACCCAATGTTGCATTAGTCTGATCCGCGGCCATGAGAATCAACTGGCTTCAGTTCATTGTAGTAGCTAGAGCTAGGGATTCCATCTTCTTAGTGTGCCCACCACTACATTTTTTTTTTTCTTTGAAAGATCACAGATGGAATTCTAAATTCTACTAGGCTTTCTCCTATAGTTGAACTTCTGCCTTGAAGCATTAATCAAATGCTACTATCATTTGAGCTTGTTGACAGTGAACTCAAACTAGTTCACTTGATATCATAACTTCCATATCAAACTAACATCAAACTGATTTTGATGTTTAATTCTTGGCTGTTGCCATTGCTGGAAATTATGATTTCTTTGTTTGGCTGACGCCTGTTGTAGGGCATTGTGATTCTGATTTCCAGAAATTATAATCTTTGCTTATAAAGCAGAATCACAAGTGATTTTTTAAAAAAATTTTAAATTTTTTTTAAAATTTTAAATAAGTGTCCAAATTGAAAGAACAAGTGCGGCCCTTCATTTCATGTGATCAAACTCAACCTTTAACTACAAATTGTAAACTGCGAAGATCGAAATTTTGAGCGGACTGGATGCTGCTCACATGTGTGAAATTTGCATACATATGGTGCATGAGTGCAAAGGAATTGATGGGGTCCAAATGAATGGTTACAGATGAACTAATACTTTACCAGATGAATTGTTATGAATTAATGTGTTCACATGTGTAATTAGATGGTTATATTCAGGTGACGCACACGTGATTATGAAATAGTTATGATCACATGACCCACGTGTATATTGGTTAGTCCACATGCGATGTTGTCAAATGGCATAAGCGATCTGATGCAGGACAATTAACCACTTGCTCCAAAAGCTCGAACTGTTAGAGTATGTCGAATTAATCCCTTTATCTCATAGCCCAGGCCCCACATTGCATGGGTTAGGACCTCGGCCAAACCCCCTTCGTGGGCCCCAAATCAGATGGGCCCCACATAAAGTCAAAGCATTCAACAAGGGGAATCTACGAGGGTCCAAGAGGGCTGTGTGCATATGCGACTTGCATAGTCGCATATGTGATCGCACAATTCCCAAAACTTTTTTTTTTTTTTTTTTTGAAAAAAAAATGGAAAATGGAAAAATTGTGTGTGCGGAAAAATAATACAAGTGTAGGGACTAGGGAATTGTTTTTTTTTTTTTTTAAATAGTTTTATTATTAATTTCATTAAAATTTTGTTATATTTAAAACTTCGATTAGACTATTAGACTATAACAAGTACTTAAATAAATGCAAATGCTAAAAAATATGGAAAAAAAAAAAAGAAGAAAAGAAAGCATAGCTGGGAGAGAATAAGAATATTAGAGTGAAAGAGAGTTAACTAATTAAGAGAGAATGGGAGTATTAGAATAGGAGTTGCTTTTTATATTTTTATTTTTAAAGACATTCCAGGCAAAAGGCTGAAAGAAAAGAATAACAAAAGGCATGAAAAGCAAAAACAAAGAAGAAAAGGAAAGAATACAAACTACCACTTACGGCACTTACTTCCTAATGCAAAGAGATTCACCTTGCCAATGACCCCAGACAGAGCAAGACTTGTTTTGGAAACAATGCCTGTTCCTTGCTCCCCATAAGCACCATAGGACAGGCAAGGGTGTGACTTTCCATCTCGATCTCCTCTTGTCAATTCCCCCACCCCAGTGCCAGGAACGATATAGACCTTCAATTGGATTTTGCATCACTCAGGAATTGTTAAAGACCAAAAGGACACTGTTCCACGCTTCTCTCACATACCGGCAATGTATAAGGAGATGATTCATTGATTCTACATCATTGAAGCACACGAGGCAGATATTTGGGAGCACCATAGCCCTCTTGCGTTTTGTCGATTGTCAGTATCCGGTTCCTACCGCGAGCCAAGCAAAAGCCATTGCTTTAGGAGGGGCACCATAATCCCAAATTGGACCTGTGTGGACGTCCGATGCTTAAATTGAAGACAGGGAAATCAGAGATGTAAGGATTTCATCGAGAAGACCCCTGATTTATGAGGCCCCCAAACTAGAGAATCCAGGGCACCAGGGGATGGCATATATCTCCTCAGGAGGGATAAGAGAGAAACTAGATCCTCTAATTCTGCATCTGACAAATTACACCGGCAAGGAGGGATCCACGCTCCCCTTTCCCGGGAGCCCAAGAATCAGCAAGAGACCAAAACAGCAGATACTGAAATATCCCAGAAAGACTTAGGAGTCAGGAACACATATCTAAGGGAGGACTCCCCACACTACACATCATCCTAGAAGTTGACCTGAGATCCATCCCTCATAACAAAGTCCAAACCTTAGAGAGAAAATTATGCCATTTATAGGAAAAAAGGGAGAGAGCAAAGTCCTAACAGTCAGAAATTATGCCATCGCATACTGAGTATACGATGGCATAATGACATAACTGTACCTCTCAAAAATAAAAATAAAAATAATGACATCATTGTGGCTTATGCGGTCGCATACTTCTTTATGTGACCTCATAATACCCAATAGTACAAAAACTGCATATGCCCAAATGGCATATGTGATCGCATATGACATCACTGCCCACATGTGATCAGATGACCAAGAAATTGAAATTATTGAATGATGGACCCCACCCGCACCAATTGCAATATCTAGCATGGTACAATCTGCACCATGAACCATGGTTTCCCACTTGTACAAAATAGAATGTCTGTAAAAGTGATATGGTGGTAGGAACATATGCTAACATGTAGCAATTTCACTATGATGACATTTACAATATATGACTCACTGCATTGCAGACTCCTGCTCTTCTTCTTATTCTTGTGGCCACGAGTGGATCATATTCATATAAAAAAAGTAATGGTTAAAAAAAGATCAATGAGCCCAAGTGAGTCTCATGCATATATCGTGGTAAACCAGTGGCTAGTGGGAGTTTTGGTTCATGGTACTTCCACAGTGGGCCCCACACTCTGAGAGAGATTACCATGTGTGGTGAGGGAGGATCGTTCTTCTCCTAATCGTCGTTGTCCAACATACACAACAGGTGTTGGAGGTGTATAGATTCATGGCAATATACGGCAGTCATTGGTTATTAGATGGGCACTGGAGTCTTTTTTTTTTTTTTGGAAGTCAAAATCACCAGCTAAGAGGGTATTGTGATGACCAATGGACATTTAAATGCCCGAAGTTTCAATTCCCATCACCCCAAACATCAGGATCCCTGCAATAGCAGGAATTTGAATTTCTGGGCATCCAAATGACCCCTTGTAGCGCTTTACAATGCTTGCTTTCTTTGTTCATTCTTTCTTGTTGCATAATTTGTACAATGACTATTTCATGGATTAACATTTTCGTAATTTAAATTCTATTGGCAGGAGCGCAGGTTGATGAGTCCTTCTGAAGTCCAGTTTTTTGTCAACTCTTTGCGTTCAACATTCTCATTCTTAGAGGTTACTGTTCAGTACATGGTCATCTGTGTTTTAGGATTTTTTTTTCTTTTTTTTTTTTTTTTTTTTTGTTGCTGGTATAAAATTAAATTAAATTTATAAAATAAAAAAAACAAAAAAAAAAAAACACACACGAGGAATACCAAGATGCAGGATGTTGTATAAAAGTTCTAGGCATCTCCGTAGTTGAGGTACACATAGCAACCGGGAGTATTAAAATAGTTTCAATTTGAAAATAACTCTTTCAAAATGCTTTAATTATAATTAATGAATACATAATTAAGAGAAACAAAACAGGATTTTAAGAAGAAGAAGAAGAAGAAAAAAAAAAAGACCACTTGCATGTGAGATGACTCATGCCCACATGTGTGGATTGGTTATAGGCTGAGTATCACAGTGATTGGACAACTCTGACTGTTCATTTGTTTTTTTTTTTTTTCCCAGGTTGAATGCAAACTGTTGCTCCAAAAATTCCTTCAGCAGGCCATGGATTGGATTGAATGGCTACTGCAATCCAATCCCTTCATTTTTTAGATATGGTCTGTCTACATGGTAGTCCACCAGAAAAGTACTAATCACTAGGTGTGTTTGTCACATGTACTGTGAGGAGGTATCAAGACAAAATTTATCGAACAACCTGCATATTAGGATTCCTCAAGAAACACATTGTTTTAGTAGTTGATTTCATTTCCAGGTAGCTTAGGTTCTATTAATGAGAATTATTAGATGCCAGATAAATGTGGTGGATTTTCTTTTTCTTTTTTTGTTTGTTGACATAATTACATTCTTAGACTTGCTTCTATCGAAACCTTCAATCGGTTGAATGCATATAATGTTCCACTTAAGCAAGGACATCTATGAGTATATCTAAAGCATTGAAAGATGACTGGTAAAACTGAGGAAGGCCCCTGGTTTTAGGTTGGGCTGCAGTGAGCGCTAAAGCTTGGTGGTTGTAATCTGTCTGGCCCTGATTGATCCACACTGTAGTTTCTGCTTCTTTTCTTTGTATTCTTTTGCGGTTTTGTCACCTTTTTAATAAAATTTCGTCCTTCAAATAAAAAAAAGAAGAAGAAGAAGAAGAGAAATAAGAAAAGAAAGAAAAAACTGAGGAAGTTGGCTTGCTCTATTAGCATACTTGAGAGAGACAATGTTGCGGAAAATCCATGCATGCCATAAACCCTCATTGCACCCCTCAGATTGCTGACCAACACCGTAAAAATGTGAGAAGACCAGGAACCTTGCTTCTTCTTTTTTTTTTTCCTAGTCATTATGTTGACTTCCTATTTTCTTTCTTCTTCTTTTCCATTTTTATTTAATAGGCAGTCATTGGCATGACATGGAGCAACATAAGAGAGGTAGGGCATTGGGAATTCGAGGATTGTTGAGAAATATGACATATCTGATTGTATGCCATCTCTCCCGGTGCAAAGGAGAGTAGACTTGGTGGATCGTGGATGTTGTTTGATACATTTTTATCTAGTTGCCTAACTTTGTCATGGATCATTAGATTGTTCCATTTAGTCCACTGTAAGCATTTCATTGATATCTTTACCATTTCTTTCAACCTAGCTCCGGAACTGACTTTGCGATGAGCATTATCAGGAATGGCATAGGCCACTTGATGACAGTTTCTATTTATGTCCTTTTCTTTCTTCTTTTGCCCTTTCCATTGGTATACTTCCTCTGTTAGGATTCTGACGTGGGACAACACAGATTTTAGTTTTTTGGGCATTTACTGCCAGCTATAAAGAAAATATACCTGAAATTTTATGTAGATACAAACTCCAGCAAATAGAACTTCCAATCTCAGGCAGGATAATGAAATACAATACAATAAATAGCCATAGGGATAGAAAATATGTTGCAGGACTCTGGAATGGTATTCCAGCAGCCTTCTTGTAGAATCATTCTTGTCAATCTCCAATCACATGGAAGCAGAAAAACTGAGGTCTCTCATATATTATAAAAATCATCCATACCTATGGCTACATCTATGCATATGTAACCTGTTCACTAATAGCTTTCCTTTCAACTTAAATAGGAAGTTATCTTTGAATATCCTTAACCATGTGTGCATATCATCAATTAACAATGCAAATGTATTAATAGTGGATATGGGTCAAGACCAAATATCAGGCCCATTGATCTGGTCAGACATTGGGACAAATCCACTGATCAGAGATCTATGGGTCACCAATCTGATCATCTGATTGGTCCCATCTTTTCATCTTAGTTGTGATGGTGGGTCCTGATCGCATTGAACTCCTAGTCTTGGTGAAGCCTTTTCACAGTCAATGTGCTTTCCTAGCCCCTTTGTACACTCAGGTGAGCTGCATGGTCATTTTCAAACAGGCACTGTGTGTCCCGACTGTTGCTGTTATTGAAGGTGCCGCATTGGGTGGTGGACTGGAAATGGTTCTCTCCTGTGATCTTCGGATATGTGGTATTTCTTGATTTAATTGAATTTCAGATCTAAAGTTGTTAGATTTGCAAGATGTCTATAACAATTAAATTAATTTGCTTATGAGGGACTGATTCTGAAAAACACTTGCTTTCACCTTGAATTATCTAGGAGAGGATGCGGTTTTTAGCATGCCAGAAACTGGACTTGCTATAATTCCTGGGTATGTACTTGAATCCAACAATAGTTTAGAAAGTAAAAATATGTTTGTCGAGTGGTCTTGACACATCCTTAAATGAGAAACATCTTCTGTCATTAGAAAGTCAACCATTCTTTTTCACCACATTCTCATCTGTGATGTTTGAAAAGCTTTGATAATAAACATGACAGAACTGCACCCAGCTGGGTATTCCATTTTGTTGTATGCCCTCCTGGCACTGCATACACGTGTAGTGCCTGACACCCTACCAAAAAAAAAAGAGAGACAGAACTGAGGAGAATATCATAAACAGTTCATGTTGGTTTTGGTCAACAGGTGTTGCACATTAGCGACACCTGTCTTTTTATAGTCATTTTTGTTTTTGTGGACAAATCCTCAATTTAATCTCCACAGGAGGTTTTTGCAACTGCTGTTTCAATATGAATAATGTTGTAAATATGCATTTCGGTCCTACTGCCTTCTAACCATAACCTTGTTATTTACAGTGCTGGTGGGACTCAACGCCTTCCAAGAGTGGTTGGAAAAGCAGCAGCCAAGGAACTTATATTCACGGGTCGGAAGATTGATGGCAAAGATGCAATGTCAATGGGTATAATTTATTGAGATCTCTTCATTTTTCTAAAGATTTCATTCTATACATGGCTGTTCCTTGAACATATAAGTAGATTGGTGGATTTTGAGACAGGTCTTGTCAACTATTGTGTTCCGGCTGGAGGGGCTTATTTAAAAGCTCTTCAAATTGCCCGTGATATAAATCAGAAGGTATGAATTTAAGTTTCTTTCCAAGGTTCTAAACGCAACTAATTTATGTTGTTTTTTATCAGTAAACAACTAATTTCAGTGTAAGCAAACCGCAGCCATAGCTAATTGAAGAATGCTACCTTCATGGCTTTCCATGAAGCACACACCACAACATCTCTCGTACATGCCCTACTTGTGCACATTGATCAGGACAATTTGGTGGGCCATAGGTCGCATTACTGAAAGCAAGGCGATTAGAAGGGTCCACATAGTTAGAGAGGGAGGGAGGGTCCACATTCTCCAAGCAAGGGGGTGGTTGCTCGTGTGTTTGTGTTTTGGCAAGCCATCTGCCTGTGCTGCCTGTTCTTTGAAGCTGTGATTTAGCATTTTGATTAAACAGTCCATTTAATCCTCTGTTGTGGACCCCTTGCTTTTTTTATGTTGTATTTTCTCTTTTGGGGTTATTATCTTCTGTTGGTGCAGTTGTGGTTGTTTGTTCTCTCAGGCTGTTTGGCCCGTTTTCTATTAAAACTTTTGTTGCTCGGTCACCAAAAAAAAAAAAAAACTAGTTTAGGGAGGGTCTTCTCCAAGTTGGAGAGGGAAGGAGGATTCACATTCTCAAGAGTTGGCAAGGGAGGGAGGGCCAGTTCACATTCTCAAGAGTTGGGAAGGGAGTGAGGGCCAGTTCACATTCTCACAGTTCGGGAGGTCAATGTCCCCTGAGTTCTGGGGTGGTTCATAATCCATCCATGTGGTGGGTCACCAGGTAAACAGTCCTCGACTCCTAATCATCACACATTGTGAACCAGGACTTGGCTTGTGACTCTATCAATCTCTAGGACGGGTTGACCTGGAATTCAATGGGTCAACTTGGTGGGCCAAGAAAATATTTTTTATTTTATTATATGTAATATTTACTGTAAATATATTATTTTTCTTCTTCTTTCTATTTCTTGGATCACATCATCAGGCAAACCAGACTGGTCCTGAGTCCACCATGAAACTGGGCCGAGTCATGCTGAAACCAGCAAGGACGTGGTTTTCTTAACTACCGAAAGACGAGAAAAAATTAAAAAGAAACACACACACAAAAAGATTTCCCAACTACTGTTCAAAAAAAAAGAAGACGGTTTTCCAAACTCAGTAACCCAGTGAACAATCTAGCCTGGATGGCTCAGGTGAGTCAAAAGCCTTGTTTGCAAACTCTTGCCATGTTGTGGCTTGCAAGTTGGGGTCAGCTTTTCATGGAACTCCTATGAAGCAAGTGTGACAATAGCATGTCTTTTATTTTATCTGAAGCATAAGGCAAACAACCTGTCAATTCTCTTTTTGGCTCAAAATACCATCACCTGTCAAATTGACCAAATCACCCACTTTTTTCCTTTTTCTTTTTGAAAGGTAACACTAACCCTGGATCACTGACACACACAACACAGTCTCTACTAGCTCATTTAACGAACGGAGACAACCACCAACCAAATATATCATATGACCTGCTTTGTATGTTCAGGCCATGAGAGTGTGAGAAGAAGCTAATGAAATGGCTGTATTCATGTCAGGGTCCGTTGGCGCTTAGGATGGCCAAACGTGCTATCAATGAAGGTTTGGAGCTAGCGATGTCTTCAGCTTTGGCATTGGAAGAAGAGTGCTATCAACCGCTATTGAATACAAAAGACCGCCTGGAAGGTCTGGCCGCATTCGCAGAGAAGCGAAAACCAAGATACGCTGGTGAATAGAGGATTTTCTATCATGTTCGTGACCGTCCATTATCAGCATGTGGTAACTGACTCATTGTGCGGTT
This sequence comes from Magnolia officinalis, assembly GCA_021015155.1. Taxonomy (NCBI): domain Eukaryota; kingdom Viridiplantae; phylum Streptophyta; class Magnoliopsida; order Magnoliales; family Magnoliaceae; genus Magnolia; species Magnolia officinalis. Next base: position 8,963,579 of record JAJHSJ010000007.1, read on the forward strand.
CCTTCCTACTGTAAGCTCATGAATTAACAGAAGTTGATTACAGGAAATTATTTACAAGTTCTGGCCTTTAGGACTCAGTTTTATGATTGATCGGGAACGCTTGGATAAGCATTTTCAATCAAAATGGAAAAAAAAAAAAAAAAACATTCAGATAAACATTTCCAACCTCTTCTTGGATTAAAATAAAAGGGAAAAAAAAAAAAAAAAAGGAAACAGAAAAAATCCAACTCTTGTTTGTTGCGCTTCACTGTTGCAGAATAGTTTGGCCGGCCATTCATGTAATTGTTTAATCAAAGGTATGATAGGCTGTCCAAATCTTTGTGTGGTATAAAAATTTTTTTTTAAAAAAGGAAACAGAAAAAATCCAACTCTTGTTTGTTGCGCTTCACTGTTGCAGAATAGTTTGGCCGGCCATTCATGTAATTGTTTAATCAAAGGTATGACAGGCTGTCCAAATCTTTGTGTGGTATACATGTTTTTTTTTTTTTTTAGTCAGTAATCCGGACTGTTTGCTTATTGTATTCCATCTTGATGGTCGATGCCCCAAAAATCTACTTGATAGAACAATTTTTGGCGGAGTCCACATTTAACTGAGAATGATCCTAATTTTAGTGGCTGGGATCTTAAGATCTGTGAGATTTTTAGGACATTCTCCATCCATCATTGGATGGATTCTATAGACCAATGGTCTGGATTACTGAACCATGGGCCCCAACTTGCAGAATTGAAAACCCGAGTGATACATTCACAAAAGGTGTGCCAGATGCCCTTTTATTGGTTATGTAGGTGGACTAATAAGAAGGGACCTTGAATACGTGAAGAACCATTACATGTGAACCAATCAAAAGGCACATAGATTTTCTTTTAATTCAAGAATCAAAGCAAATAATGAAATAAAATTCAAAAAATAAAAAATAAAAATCCATATGCCACGGATGGTCATTTTTATGCTAGTCCGGTAGGGTTTGGAGGCGGCTGTTTAGAAGAAGAAAAAAGGGGAGAAGAAAGGTAGTGAAGCACTAGATGGGTGGGCCCTGCTACATGTGAGTGAATTTATTTATTTTAAATGCACAATTTCTTAAAGTTGAGAATAACAAAAATCGAGGGTAAAATTAAATAAAGAAAACGGAAACAGGAGAAGTTTGACATTTTCTATTTCTACTTTAGAATCCAGCTTTGCAGAGTAGTGGATTGCGGCCATGACTGACAACCAAATTCGGCAGGCAAGAATTGTGGATTGCAGACATGAACGGCTAAACCAACGTCCCCTGGTAACACCTGGTTTGGCAATGCATCAATATCCTCATCAGAGAGAAATTAGAACTGGTTTTGAAGATGAATAGTGATTCATCTATCAGATTCTGCTGAAGAAGAGAAACTTACTGATGCATCAATGTCATCATTCAAAACACGCTTTGAAGATGAGGGCTCACTGAAGAAGGGAAAATTGCTCATCTTAACACCAAAATAGAGTCCACCGACGGAAAAAGAAATTGCCAACCTTGAGCCAATAGTAGAGCCAAGACATTTCACTCCAACGGAAAGACCATTTGCATAATGGCTCATGGCTAAGATTGCAGCGAATGAGTAATGTCTGGCATAGGCCTAGCCTTTGTCCATAGCTCAAGAGCTGGACCCAGCTTGCAACCCTCCTTATGCACCACCCGGGTTGGTTTGGCTTCCTATATGTAGCATCCTACAAGGGTACCCGGACATAAATTCAAAGAAGAGGACAGCAAAAAAGAGAAGAAAGATATAGAACTGCCACCGAAACCTGTGGATATCAGTCTCTACAATTTTGGTTTCATATTGACATGTTTTCCTTTTTCTGCTTTGATTTTACAAATGAGATATGGTAAGAAAAAATTGATACCCAAAATTATACAGCTTTGATTCAAACCATCATGACTTCGACTTTGACTGTTCAATGCCTCGTATATATGACTGTAGCAGCGCATATTCATGGCGCATATTCTCCAGACGAGTCTCGACCATGAGCATTTCATCCTTGAGGTGCTTGAAGCAGTTCTCTAACCAAGCTATGGTCTCTGTCCTGTCGCTGCCGACACTCCTTATGAAGCTCTCTTCAGAAATTAAATGGACTTTCGGGGGTCTTGTTAGTAGAACAATGATGCAAAGCTGCAGGCAGTGAAATAATAGAAATTTGCGGTCACTATGCAAAAAGAAAACACTAATTGACCCTAAAAACAAATGCCACGAAAATTCAGTGATCAGTTCAGATTGAATAAATCCAAACACAGTTTTCTGATGCTTAAGGCTCCATTTGGAATGTGGCACAATTGCTGACCCAAGGTTTGACTTGTCCAAAACTGGTACATTCTGCCCAATATGTACCAATGTTTCCCATGAACTATATGGTTGTATCAGCCCTTATTGGCCCAAAACAGCCCAATACAGGAGTTATACGACCCATATCGGTGGGGGACCATATGGTACACAGACCGATTTGCGTGCCTTTATTTACGTAGTGCCGACTTTTATTTTGTAATTGCTTTTCTTTGGAATGTGTGTAAACACCATTGTGCATGACCATAAACAGGCTCCAAATGGCAAGCGAGCTCAATGTGGCAAAGAGCTGAATTGCTGTTGTTGAGCACAACAGCCATTCCACTCGATGCAAATATAGTAGCTTCTAAATGTCTAAGATGTGGACATTCAATGAAAATTGCAAGGTAAACATCATAAACATGCATCACTTGCAAGCAAAAGTAAAAATAAATAAATAAATAAATAACACAAACACACGCTCTACAAAGTGTACATGTGCATGTTCACACTTGAATGTGGGAAGTGCACGTGCATGTTCACACATGAATGTGGAGTACGTACCTGTGTTAAGACGAGGATTGAAACAAATGCAATGAGAAACATGAGTGGGAAGTGACTTTGGCTCTTTAGAAATGAACAGAATTCTGCCCATGATTCTCTAAATAGAGACGCCAGGTAGCTAGTATTCGAGTCTCCCTTCACAGGATTGCCAAACTGTCGAATAACATCCTTAGAATCGGACAACCTCCGTTGGATCCTTGAATCAATCCTATCACGAAACTTTTCTGAAGTTCCCTCGATTTGTGTTGACCCACTCAAGTCAGCATCATTATCATGCAGCCGATTAGTGGAATCACTTGCGCTTCCTGCATGTTTGCATAAAGAGGCATGAACAAGCAATGAGAAGATCCAGAACATTCCATCTAGAAAATGACTAATGCTGCAATCTTATCATTGTAAATGGCAGCATACAATGTAGCTTGAATAGTCAAACCTTCTAGTTTCGGAAGGTTCTGCTTCTGCTTCAATGATTCATGTGCCTGGAACAGATCAATAAATCATTTGAGCTTTTCAGTGATAGGGAGTTTTTTAGGGTGAAAGAGAAAGTGAAGAAAATCATATATGTATCACACAGAGAAAGGAAGAGAAATATACATTGCTGATCCAAAGTGCATAAGCTTCCCGACACTCTTCTATTGTCGATTGCTCTATTTTACCTGTAATGCTTGCCCACTTGGCAATAAATATCAAATTCATGTTTCAAGAACATGCATATAGTAAATCATTTTTCACAAAAAACATGCATCTATTGAAAAGCAGCCAACTTTGAAGAAGTCATAAGCATATAGTCGGAAGTTTTCCTGACAGCAAATATATCGGAAGCATAGAAGAAAAGAAAGCAACAGTAACAAAATACAAGTAATAAATTTCAGCTCAAACTTGCTAACAGATACCACCAGTCCTTATTTACTGAATAAAAGAAACATGTCATCCTTAAAGCTGTTGAGAAGTGTAACACAAACAATTCAATACTCCCGACATTACCATTACGACAGCCAACTGCAAATTTCAGCCTCACGTCAAGAGCTTTGTTGCGAATATGGAACAGAAAAATCAATCAAAATTGTGTTTCATTTCACCCTTAGGAGGAGAGATTTGTTGAAATATGGGACAAAAATAGAACAGTTATTAAGCACAAGCAAAATAGATTAGGAGAACAGAGAAATACACAAATGAGATACTCGTGAAAAAAATGAATGGGAAGTTTTTGTGCTAAAATGTCTTCTCGCCAATTCTCATACTCATTCCCCAGAAAGTTGACATCCAAAAGCAAGTATAAAGGTTGGTAGTGCTCAAAAAGCATGGGGGTTGATCCCTAGTTACAAGGACTTTCTAATGAAGGCTCTGCTCTGCTTCCAAATTTAGCTCCCAGCCCCGCTTACAAGCCTCCTCTAGTGCTCCAACTGCCAACCGCCATTGTCATGACCATCTTTAACTCGATTCAATATCTTTTTTGTGCTTTTGTCATTTCTGAATCTAATAGTCTAGGTTTTATGACACTTTTTTTTTTTTTTTGTTAGCTTGTTAGTACACCCCACTAGGGATCGATACCAAGACCTCAAGTGTTGAAACGAGGTATCTTTCACTCAGTCTACCACTTGACACTTAAATATGGATACTAACACGTAGTGGGAGCAAAGGTACAACTCTGTATCATTGATAATCTAGGACACCAACAATAGTGATGCAAGCTGGTTCTATTCTCAAGTGTATAAATGCAGGACCAAAGTGCACCTCCCATGATCATGTGTAGGCCCCACATGTGGAACTAGGAGTCACAAGTAAGCGTAGTTTTATCATTTCACCCAGATTTAGGGTTTGATTTTTGTTAGAGCTTCCATAAGCCCCTATTGTCGGACATGAAAGACACTTTGCATTAAGCCTTTTTTTCTTTTTTCTTTTTTCTACTTTTGTTTTTGAAGAAAGGAAGATGAAGGTTGTGAGCTTTAGTAATCAAGTACAAGTTTTGCTGGCTAAGGATACAGAAACAATATTAATATCGGTGATTATCTCGTCAATAACCGGAGGAAAACGGTGGAATTTTTTAGTGAAACTTTAGGAGATGCTAAAATAGACATATTTGCATATTTAGGAATTTAAAAAAATAAAAAATAAAAATTGTTAAAAGAATGCATACATATTAAGTTTCCATTTAATGGGAGCTTAAAAGCATGTGTTATTGTAAGAAATTAGTCCAACCATCCCATCCATCCCATCTATCCATCCAACCTTCCATCCAAACATCCATCGATGTTTCAGAATATCGACAACATGTGATATTTTACTGAGAAATTGTTGACAACTGGAAAGGAAAGGAAATATTGTGGTTTCAATATCACCCAAGGTGTACCGTTGTGGTAAGGGTGGGCGTAACGGTCCCCACTGTTACTGATATGGTTACGGGCCGTATTAGTCGATATGGGGTTGTAATGGCCGATACGGTCTTTTAAAAAAAAAAAAATTGTTAAAAATTTTTGAAAAAATATCCATTAAATACGGAAAATTCTAAATATTCCAAATATGCATTCATTTACAATTTTGAACATGTTTATGGTGGTGTAACGGTCCACTCTTTGGTGAGAAAGTTGTATCAGGATTTCTGATGAATTTATGAACCTGACAACTTGGAATTTATGAACCCACCTTTAAATACACATTCATATGTTCTACTATGATTCGCCCATCATATTAACCATTAAAACCAAAAAATATTGAAAAATAATAATTTTTCCTAATTTTTAAAAATCAGACGAAAATAGTCCAAAAAAAAATAAAAATCAATTGCATAATATGTTAAAAACACATTGATATGTTCTGCTATGATTAAAACATCATATTCAACTATTAAAACAGAAAAAGATTGAAAAAAAAAAAAAAAACGATTTTTCCTAATTTTTAAAAATCAGTAAAAAATAGTCTGAAAATAATTTAAAAAATAGAAAATCAATTGCATAATATGTTAAATACGCATTGATATGTTCTACTATGATTAACACATCATATTCAACCATTAAAATAGAAAAATATTTTTTTTTATAATGTTTTTTCAAAATTTAAAAAATCGGCCAAAAATAAATTATTTTTTTTTTAAAAGAAAGAAAATCAATTGCATTATATGTTAAATGCACATTGATATGTTCTACTATAATTAACACATAATATTCAACCATTAAAATAGAAAAAAAAAATGATTTTTCCTAAAATTTAAAAATCAGCCGAAAATAGTAGAAAAATAAAAAATAAAAATAAAAATAAAAAAAGAAAATCAGTTGCATAATATGTTAAATGTACATTGATATGTTCTACTATGGTTAACCCATCATATTCAACCATTAATACAGAAAAAGATTTTTTTTTTTTAAATCCTAATTTTTAAAAATCAGCCAAAAATAGTCCAAAAATAAAAAAATTTAAAATAGAAAATCAGTTGCATAATAGGTTAAATGCACATTGATATGTTCTACTATGATTAACACATCATATTCAACCATTAAAACAGAAAAATATTGAAGTTTTTTTATTTTTCCAAAATTTAAAAAATCGGCAAAAAAGTCCAAAAATAAAAAATTTATATATAAAATCAATTGCATAATCTATTAAATGCATATTGATATGTTCTATTAAGATTAACACATCATATTCAACCATTAAAACAGAAAAGGATTGGAAATATATATATATATATATATATATATAATATATCTTAATTTTTAAAAATCGGCCAAAATAGTCTGAAAAAAAAATATATATATAAAACCAGTTGCATAATCTGTAAAATGCATATTCCTATGTTCTAATTTGAATAATGCATCATATTCAACCATAAAAATAGATATTGAAAAAAAAAAAACAAAAAAAAAAAAACGTATAAATACCTATTTTTGAAGATTTTTTGGAAAATAGCCCACGAAACTTCAATTCAACAAAATCCTTAAAATAACTTGTTTTAATCCTCAAATTCAAGCTAAAAGTGGTCAGAATTTGCAGTAGAATAGTTTGGAAAGAATTTGGAGGAGAAAAGTGTCAAAAATAAGAAAAATCACAACTTAAAAAGGAAAAAACAAAAGTTTTTTTTTTTTTTTTAAATATAAAATTTTAACTGTCACCGTCTTACCGTTACAAGAGGTAATGGTCGTTATGAGCCATAACGGCCGTTACGACCCCGTAATGGCCATTTCGAGTCCAAAAATTAGGGGGTCATCGTTTTGACCCTGTATCACGTAATGGTGCAAACCGTTATCATTATCGTTACGTAATGGCCGATATGCAACTGATTTTGAATACCATGATATCACCCATATTGCGATAATGATAATAACACGATATTATCATCGACAAATTGAACAATGCATACAACCATGAACTAAAAAAAAAAAAAAATTGAAATGGAAAATTTTTTAATAAATAGATTTTTGCCATATCAATACATTGGCGATATTATTGAAATATAGCTGATACACCAGAGATACTAGAGACACCTGGAATTTACAGTTGAAAATATTGGTGATACATTGGCAATACAAGCGATGCTTGGAATTTACATAGTAAAAAATATTGGCGATACATTGGTGATACTTAGCTACCAGTGTCATTGGTATCGTCGAGCTAGAGACATGGATAATATTGGGGATATTTCGATAATATCGAGGATACTCCGAACAATGACTGAAGCAATCCGGTACATCTGATTGCATTAGTCATTACACATATGGGTATCCAATCCAATACTTCATATCATAGAGCAATATCAGGCTATCAGCAAAAGAGTATGGATTTGGTATCATTAAGGGGTCTTCTCAACAAAATCCTTTCAAGTTCTCACATCACTAAAAGGGACCCTCCTAGAGTAAGGGTATAAAGCATTCTTGAGTTGCCTAAAGATTCAGCCTATTGTTGAATGGGAATGGCAGACCAGATCCTAATCTATGGTCATCTAAAGAAGAGAGAAATATGACTAGCGGCCATTTGCTTTATGTGCAGAAAAGTGGAAGAGTTGGTCCACAGTTTCTGTCTTTGTTCATCGTCAAGGAAACTTGGGGATTTTCCTTATATCTTTGTTACTTCTCAGGTCTTTTAGGCAAATCCAGAGCACTTTGGCAGTTGGACAGGTGGGTAATTTGGACGATAATTTTTGGGAGAATTAGACCTTCCATCATGTAATTTTTACAGTTAAAGAAACAATTGAATTTTGAGGTATGACATTTCATCCCTTCATTTTCATTTTTAATGGAATTCATCCCCTTCCAAAAATCGCTGGAAAGAGTAATAATAACCATCTTTCATTGAGAACTTTGTAGAAAAGAGTTCTGGCAAAGTAAGTTTTCTCAACTTCAAGTTGAATTGGAAGACAGAATGAAAATGGAAATATAGTAGTCTAGTAGGGGCTGTTTCTTGACAAGAATTTATCAAACAGTTTTATGGAATGAAAAGACAACTAAGGGGTTTTTTGTCCTGATTCTTTTCATTATGAGGCTTTTGGTATTTTTCCGTTGAAAGAATAGAGCATTACCCCAGTGGGTTCAGCATCATTGAAATGAACTTTGAAGGTAGTTCAATGAGTAACCTGGGGCTGATTGGTAGTGTTCTTAAGACAGTCCTTCAATTTGCTTTTCCCTTCACTCTTGGAAAAAGAGTAGAGAGAGCAGATTTTGTACATTGGAAATAATTGCCGGTTGTGTGAGAATACCCCAAGGAAAAAAAAAATGAAATTTTGAACAGAAGATGAGATCCTGCATCATTCCTACAAAGGCTAGAAATAAAGCTCATGAGCATTCTCATCAGCAGGTACAGTGGACCATGATGCATAGAATTTGAAACCAAGCACATTCCAATTTCCAAACTCCATATAATGAAATAAAGGATTGCAGAGTTGTACCTTTCCACATGGTTTTCCTGGAAAATGCTACATTTACATATACTCGAAGAACACAACAACAGTTTTCCTCATTACCCTCTTGCTCCACATCCCAAAGCCCCTGAGGTACAAGATCAAGATCCACAAATACAGTCACAAATACTAGGGAGGGCTTGTTGCTGCTTTTCGTCTAATAATACTAGGATGGCTTCTACAAATTAAATAGGAGCAGAAAAATCAAAAGAATATTCCAGAACAGTGAGGACAACTAATGATTAGATAACATATATGCATTCAGTTTATACATGCCAAACAATTATCATAGTGTTTGGTTTCAGGTACAATACCTCAACACGGAAGTAATCCCCATATGGCACATCATTAATTTCCTGTGACGTCTCAATAACTAAATGGCTGGCAGACAATGAAAGATTCGAAATGTCAAAAGACAATCATATGCCCAGCAACTTTGCAAGAAAATACAATCACCCTTGATATAGAATAGGAAATCCCACACTATGGCATTGAATTTGAGGAAGCAAATTCGAATGTAAAAACAGAAGCAATGTGTGCTAAATGCAGTGTAAGGGAAGACCAATCATTGAAGGCACTCCTAACAAATTGTTGTACTGCCAAAACCACCATTTTTAAAATCCTAAGGTTATGATTCAGATCCTGTGTTTCAATTCAAATCGATTCACCTTTCAACTTGAAACTCATGAAGCCAATAAAAACATGAATAGCAAAACAATTGGCTCAAAATGGAAAGGCATAAGATGACATGATCTTTCTACACTGAATTGACAAGTGGTAAGATAAAACTCCAGTTAACGTACAAACTACTAAGTTGGTGCAGCCAGCCCACCCGCGCACGTGCGGCAACTCTGGGTCACCATCTGTGCGCAGGAGCTTTATTCGGGTCTGGTTTTCCTGTGGTTTTCCTCTTTTCATTCTTATTTCCTAAACCCTAGCCTTAGTTTGCATTAGCCTTAATTTATTTGCCCCTTTTTTTACCCTAGGGTTCCTTGAATTGAAGTTGAGGAATCCCTTGGATTAGGGACAGTTTGCTATGCATAAGTGGTTGATTTCTATTTCCCTTTGAGATCGTTTGGCTTATAATTTTTATTGGTCAAGTCCTAGCCTGTGTAGGCTTAGACCCGCATAGATTTCCCTTTAATTGAATGTATGAATTTTCATGTGGGATGTGAAATTTGTGTAATTGTTTCTAAATTGGTATGATCTAAGCCTGAAATCTTATATATCATATTTAAATCTCATGTCCTGCATCAAATTTGGTATTAGAGCTTAGGGTTCTTATAGGGGAATTCATTACTTGTTTAGGGTTAGTTTATTTGAGTCCTTCATGCATCCAGTCCATCACATGTAGCTTTCAGGAGTCCATAGTCCCTAATATTAGTTGTTGAAACTTCTGTTAGCAGGGAGTTAGCAATTCACATTACTGTAACTTTCTGTTATTCCCTTATTTTGTCAACTATATTGCTGGGTTTTAGTAACACTGCATAGTTCTCTCATATAGAGTCTCATAGGATCACTTAGTCCCATATAGTCGTCGTAGAAAGTCCTTAGGTGGAGTTAGTAAGTTGTATGCACACACGTACAGGTCATGGTTTTGGCTAACACCTTACTCTAAACATGAAACAACTGCTAGAGTCACTAAACAAGTTGTCCCAACAGATCGAGTCTTGGGGAAAGCGCTTGAAACAAGACATATATCAACGCCTTGACCAAATAGAGGCCTCCCTCTTGACAAACCCCACCATTAGGGAAGATGGCCAATCTCAAGAAGGTGGCCAGGAGGATAGACCAATGAATGGAGGTGGCCAAGGAATCAGTCATGGGCATGCACCCGTACCCCCACCCCATGAGGGACATCAAGGCCATTATTTTGAGGGGTACAACATGTGCGGCCTCGTAGCTAGAGAAAGTGCACCAGAGGCTAGTGTAGAGTTACCTACTGCGGCCATTCCGGTAGTAGATGAGTTTCATGATGTCTTTCCTAATGATCTACCGGATAAGTCTCCCCCCTAGGAGGGATATAGAGCACACCAGAACATGGGACACCGTAATACCTACAGCCGAGTTTGCGTTTAATAGTTATGTCGATAGGTTCACAGGTCTCAGTCCTTATGAAGTCGTTACTGGTTATAAACTTGAGAAACCTATTGATCTTGTCCCTATGTCCTGTCCCATAAGCCGTCAGAGCCTGCAGAGTCTTTTGTGTATCACATTCATTCATGGCATCAAGAAATCAAGCAGAAGATCACTACTAGTAATGAACATTACAAATTTTCTACAGACTAGCATAAATGTTTCAAGGAATTCAATGTAAGAGACTCTGTGATGGTCCGCATCAAGCCCGAGCGATATCCTCCGGGGGCCATTCGTAAGTTACACGCACGTAGCGCTGGACCCGTCAAAATTATAAAACGAAACGATCTCAATGTGTATGTGGCAAATCTTCCACCCTCCATGGGAATTAGTTCCACATTCAATGTGGAGGATCTAGTTGCATTTCAAGGGGTCATTGATGCATTGTTCAGCCTTTTGCCTAACCATCCTGATTCATCAGACCTTTCCCTTGATCCATGGCCCCCTCCCGATCCATTTTCCCAGCTCTACCTCTCATACCTACCTGTCCTGACCCATCTTCCCAACTACTATGTCTCATACCTACCCTTCCCGACCCATTTTCTCAGCCTCTCCCTCACATACCTACCCTTCCCGCACCTAGAAAAGAAATAGAGGATATCTTGGACCATGAGATAGTTTTCACATCAGATGGCGGGTTTCAGAAGTACCTAGTTAAATGGAAGTCACGCCCAGCTTCAGACAGCATGTGGCTCACTGAGGAGGAGCTTCAGAGACTTGATCCTGACATCCTGGAGCAGTTTAGGAGTTTTATTTCGTCAGTGGCGAAATCTTCGCAACCGAGGAGAGTTGATGAGGACATCCTGCGCACACCGCCTACACGCGCATGCACGCCACCCCCCTACGCACGTATGTACGCAGGAGGGCCCCACCATCGATTTGGTTCGATGACAACGTCCAGGGAGGGCCTCCTAGATAGAAGAAGTTTTGGTTCAAAAGGGTGGGCCCGATATTCAAGAAAAGTTCATCATGGGACTTCATGATCGTGGCCCACTCATCGGATTGATTTCATATTTTAGGTTTTGCTTATTGTTATTATTTAGAACATCGTGAACGCTTTAGATTTATTTGTTTGGTTTTTATTTTAGTTTACTTCATCGCCGAGTTATAGGTTGCGCACATGGTACAAGTTTTTGGGTATAGGGTTTTCCCTATAAATAGGCACCCCTTGTAGTTCTTTTGATTCATTGAAGCTTAATAAAAATTCATGCTTTATTTTCTGTTCTCTTAGTGAGTTGCAAAAGAATTCAAAAGTGGGTGTGAAGCCCTCCCTTTTCGAATGGCTAACTACGTGGTGTGAAGCCGCATCTATCCTCATCCGTTCCTACCCTCTCCCATCTATATATCTCATCTTCTATCATCATTATTGCTTTAAATTTTTTAGCTTTTGCAGCTATTCATTCCCTACAGCTAGTTTCCAAAATCTGGACCTGTAGGAGGGCTGAAACTTTGGCGAAGCACTACGGCTCGACCTTACGTCGGATCGTCGTCAAACTTGGAGGGATTGGACGTCTCCCCTAGCCGACCAAGGTGTAAGTGTCACTTTGGAGAGACAGGCTTCCATCACACGTGCGTCAGCCCCGGGTTACCATCTGTGCGGAGGAGCTTTCTCCGGGTCAGGTTTTCCTCCGGTTTTCCTCTTTTCATTCTTATTTCCTAAACCCTAGCCTTAGTTTGTACTAGCCCTAATTTATTTGCCCCTTTTTTACCCTAGGGTTCCTTGAATTGAGATTGGGGAATCCCTTCGATTAGGGACTGTTTGCTATGCATGAGTGGTTGATTTCTATTTCCCTTTGAGATTGTTTGGCTTATAATTTTTATTGGTCCAGTCCTAGCCTGTGTAGGCCTGGACCCGCATAGATTCCCCTATAATTGAATGTTTAGATTTTCATGTGAGATGTGGAATTTGTGTAATTGTTTCTGAATTTGTATGATCTAAGCCTGAAATCTTGCATATCATATTTAAATCTCATGTCTTGCATCAGAGTTCCACACTCCCACACCCAAAAGTTGATGCCGCTTTGTTTCACAGTCCCGCATCCACATTTTGACTTGTCTGGATCAAGGTATTTAATAACAGTAATGGTGGCCGTAACGGCCACTACCATTACCATTACAGTACGGGCCATAATGACCATTACGGTTTTTTTTTTTGTTTTCCTAAAAAAAAAAACTGGATTGGCCCCATAACGGCCATTACAGGCCATTTTTCTGTAATGGCTGTTATGGTAATGCGTAACGGTTCCCACCATCACTATTACGTAACCATTTTTTTAATACCTCGTCTACATACTTTAAATGGTTCATCACTACAAACAGAAATGCCATGCAATGCTGCAAAATCAACTACATTTGGGTGTGGAATGTTAAAATATGGTCAAGTGGGACATCGTATTTTCTATATTTATTACTTTGATAAAAGAAAGTATATGACAGTCCAAAGTGTTAAGCTCATGTAAAACCTGTGGATCTCAAACATGAGCTTATCACTTGGTACCTACATGCTCAGGGTTGATAATACCTTTAGAAAGAGATCAACCAGAACCTATGAACCGGTTCAGTATGAAAATGGCCATTCCTTGCCATATATTTTAAAATGAACAATTGATGGGTCCTCGTTTTAGCAAAAGCAACCTGTATTGTTCCATTATATATATATATATATATATATATATGGGAAAAGGTACTATGCACTCGAGCTCATGATAACGTCCCATGAGGTCGAGCTGTGTGGGCCCCAACGTGATGCGTGTCGGCCATCAACACCGTGCATTTGATGGGTCCCCTTTAAATTATGGGATATCCCAAAAATCAGCCGTATACGGAACTCAGGTGGGCCATATCATCTAAAATCATGTGAAGACATGCCAAAAACATATAAAAGCACTTGGTGGGGCCCACCTGAGTTTTGAATGCTGCTGAAACTTGGTCTGAACCCTCATCCAAGTGGGACACACATAATGGATGGGCTGGATTTGCAAACCACATCTCTGTGGGCCCAAAAAATGATTATGAATGTTTTAATGGTGCATGGCCCCTCTCAACTTCTGTATGTGGTGTGGCCCACACAATTCACGGATTGACTTGATTTTTGAGACCTAGGCCCACGATGGAATGGTGCATCTGACTGATGGGGTAGATGTTCGACACACATCACGGTGGGGCCACACAGCTCGACCTCATGGGACGTTCCCATCAGCTCGAGCGCACAGTACCTTTTCCCTATATATATATATATATATATATATATATATATATATATATATATATATATATATATATATATATATGGATTGTATTGTTCCATTTAATGAGCACGAAGGTATGCAAAAACAGTTATGTAACGGCCATTATAGCCGTTATGTAACAGTAACAGTGGCCACCATTATGCATTACGGGGTCATAATAGCTGTAACAGCCATTACACAAAAGACGACTCATAACGGCCCCATAACAGGCCATTATGCCCCCGTAATGACTGGATCGCAATGGCCGTAATGGTCCATTACAAGGCAATACAGTTTTTTTTTTTTTCAAAAAAGAAAATATAGAGACCACAACGACTGTTATGGGGTCATTACAGCTCTTATCATAATGGTAATAGTAGGGGCCATTACGGCCACTATTACAGTTACGGAATACCTTGATGAGCATTGAACTACCCTTTACCTTTCCAACAATAAGATCCATAACATTGAACTCTCATTAATTTATTTACTTGTATGCCATAATCTATATATCTAAGAGTCTGTTTGGATAAGAGGAATCCACGGGTGGACATGAATAACTGTACTGAACCTAGTTATTACATTTTCCAGCACTTTCATGGATGGATTCCCAAAAGGTTGATCTGTTTGGACAGCAAGTAGAAATCCCATTTCTCATTCATTTCTTCATAAACAAAGAAGGGCAAGAAAGAATGTAGATACCTGTTTCTGTAGGCTCGAAATTTCTGGACTTCCTGACAGTGACCAAATTTAGCACCTAAAAGAGTAATCAAAACTGGAATTCAGCCAGAACCTAAACCAATTCAAGAATCTATGGAAAACTAAAGCCATATTTCCATTATTCCATATATGTACTTCATGAAAAATCACCAATTGCCATACCAAAATAGATTTTGATCGGATGTTGAAATGACACATCACGGGCATGTCCAAATTGTTCATGCTCATACCATTTAGTGCACTGAAAATCTGAAAGATATAACAACATCATAATTAGTTAGATAAAAATACATGCATCATGACATTGTCACAGTATGCATAGTCATCACTGTAATCTTTATGATGGAATAGCAACTAAGTTTGAAGAGAAGGCTAGCTGATAAAGTAAGCTCTACCTTTGTCGCCGCTTTTTCTATGAAATGTTTCAACAAAGTCTACAGCGTCATCTGAGAAAAAGAGGCTGAAGAACTCCTCTGCCCGGATCTATGCACCAATGATAAGTAAAATTAAATCAAAATCAAAATCAAATCTGTAAGACGTGAAACTTAAAAAAGTACTAGTGTAGAAACCAAGTACACATAATATACTCAGTGGTTGAGAATGCCATGTTACCTGGAACTTTGATTCAGCAACCATTGTGTAGTGTGCATGGACTGTGCAGAAAAAGACAGAGATAATCATCAAATGAGGAAATGAACTTGAGAGAACTCTAAACTAAAATTTCCGAATTAGGAAGAAGAATCTGAAGAGAAAACATTAATCAAATTCCAAAGGGAAAAGAAAAGGGTGGGGGGGCTTCGTGCAACAAGGAATCTAATGAGGTGAAGGCTGTGTAGTTATTCAGAGCTCAAACATATGGCAGGATATGAGAATCAAGGTTGAAGAATAAAAATAAGTGAGTTAACTAACTCTTAGGGGCATCAACATCCTCCAGCTTCCAAATCGCAGGCTCTGGACAAGATGAACACTCAGTGTGCTTTTCTTCTCCATTCTCCAATACTTTCAAACGCTTTAAGGACACACCAGCGTCTTCTTCATTGTTGGATAGAAGCTTAGATTCCTCTGAAATCAAAGCATCCTTATTCCTGATTCATAAACAACTAAATTAGTTTCTGAGATAAGTCCATTAGACTTTTAGAAGATGACAGTGGAATTTATAGCGTACCTGCCCACAGATTCCAGGTCATTAGTTGTCCATTTCAAGCTTTGAAAATTTACATTATCTTGGCCATTTGTATCAGATTTTGACTCCTGAAGTAGAACAACTAATTAAAAACTGAATAATAAAGTGAGTTTTAAACCTCCAGGCCAAAGTTTATTGAAACTAATAAGCAACACAAACCACACCTGACGATCACTAGCACTATGTTGTGACCACCCATCAATGATGAGCCGATAAGCTTCATCACGGGACAAAAATGATGCAAAAAAGTGCTGCAGGAATAAAAAATGGAATAAGATTTTGCAGCCAAGTCTCGCAAGTCAAAACCAGATCATCAATAAATTATAATTAACTAACAATCATGCAACTTCATGGAAACCTGAGAAGTTATGAAGCAAAAGGACTATTTCCTTCTGTTTTGCTAGGTAATTCTAAAATCAAATCAGCAACTACAAGCCCAAATTACCTTTTTCTCCCCAGTCAAAATTTCTATGGCATTAGGAAAGATTCCTGCTGTTTTTGCTCTCCGTACGCATGTGACTTCATGAAAAGAGATTGTTTTCTGCGACATGAACTCATGTTAAAATATTGCCTTCTGTATAATTAAGACAAAATTGTCCAACCAGTTCAAACAATCAGTAAAGGACTGAGACTGGAGTGTAAAGGTTGAAAAGCCAACAGATAAATCAACAAAGAAGATAAAAGATAATTTCAGGAATATTAGAAAGTAAAGATACTCCCTTATTGCATCGCATCATGAGAGATTTGGTTGATATTGAGTTCAGTTCATAGTAAAAATGCTATTACATCACCTATTCACTCCTCATTACGTAAATTTCAGACATTAATTAAATTACCATACAAATCTTTGGATATTACATTCATTTACAGTGGAATCACAATGATTGTCAATGTTAATTGGTTTAGGATAAAAACATAACGCATCCCTGTTGAAACATTACTTGGGAAAAAACGCGATGAAAATCAGGCGGGTATACGATTTACTCCAATATGGGAAAATATTATCACGTTTTTAGCTGTTGCGTCAAATGTAACAGTGACTTGCTACATAATTCACTTTCAACTTTCAAGCATGAATTTCCAGGCAAAATAAACTCCGATAAACATCTCAAGTTTTCTAATTTTTTATTTAAACATCAAGCACTGCAAGATATTAGAATTAAGAAAGATAAAACTCATAAAAAATACAATAAAGATATTCAATAGGCGTGCATTTGCTGATCATAAATAGATTGGACAAGGCTATGTTGATGATAAAGATGCTCAAATAGCCATGCATGTATACAAGTATTTTCTGAAATATAATTCAGGGTCCAAAAAGAAAAAAAATTGTGATGACTCCACCCATATACCTTTGTCTCGAAACCAAAGATGTTGGAGTAGAAGCAGATGTGATGAATAAACAAGTACATATGACCCTGCAAACTAACAGGCAAATTAGGAACCAAAAAACAAAAAAGAAAAGAAAAGAAAAAGGGTAGAACTTGTCATGACTATGCCACCATTGATCAAGGCGAAAGCTTTAAAATCAAGGTTTCATAAGTGTACTCAGTGGACTCAGTATAGAAGCACATACCAGCCAACACCAAAACCTATTTGTATCACTGAATACACACTACATTGCCAGAGTAAAATCTGACCAATTTTAGTGTAGTACCAGTGATACATGCAAAAGATGTATTATATTACTATGTCAAAAAACCGAAATGATTATGATAAGAATGTAAACCTGACCAATTTTAGCGTTGTACTGGAGATGCATCCAAAACACATCTTATTACTACGTTAAAAAACTGAAACTATCATGCCAAAGATGTAAAACTTGACTAATTTTAGTGTTGTACTGGCGATACATGCAAAAGATGTATCTTATTACTAGGCCAAAAAACCAAAACAACCACTCTATATGACCAGTATGGAATGATCTTTTAAACCATGATTAGATATGAGGTTTGTTCTTCAAGTTAAAAGCAGAAATTGGGTCAATGAAACTGGGTTGATGGGAAACACTATAAATGACTGCACTATTTACACTGAAAAGGGAAAAAATGGAAAACAGAGGAAAGGGGAAAAGGAAGACAGAACCATATCTTAAGTAAACAAGTTCAAAGTTCAAACAAACAACCAAAACAGATTTACCAAAGATAATTCACCTGAAGAAGGATATTCTCCTGGAGGGCACAATTGAAATCTTTAACAAGTACCTGTGTAAGATAAATCAATAAAAAAAAGGGTGGATTCTTCAATGTTAAGAAACCATCAAGAACAAAAATTGTGTTTTGATTACAGTTGATATCAAGTCCTGTTTAGAACAGAGGAAAATCCCAACCTTTACAGATTCCATCCGAAAGGATTTGAATCTGAAAAGGTCAGACATTAGGTTTCTCAAAAGCATCCAGATCCAGAGCAGAAAGACATTAGAAAGGTTGTGTTTTTGCAATTGGTCATCTCGCACTCAAAACAGAAAGGATGGGGCAAGCCAATCCAATTCAATCTGCACGGTCCACGTCCTTAGGTTGTGATTGGATGCACCATCGAATTGAATTGCAATTATTTGTAATCAAATTATCATGTCTCCTTAAAATCCATATTGCCAGTCTGGGCTCCAATTCACAATTTCCTTTCAACTTGGACTTGAAAAGCATAATTGCAATTTGAGGACGACTTCGTCAATATGAATACCACGGAAACACTATTACTTTTCATCATCTTTTCTTGATTAAACTGAATGTTTGCAATTCAATCCATTTGAGCATCCAAACGCATTCTTAAACTGCAGTATACCCATTTTAGAGATCCTTTTTTTTTTTTTGGAGGGTAACCCTTTATAGGCTTTTCATCTCGAATTGCATAAAAACTCAAAAATTCTAATTGACAAATCAAAACAATGCATTTTTATGCTTTTATGATAGAATTTAAAATTAGGACTAGTCTAAAAAAAATAAAAAATTAGGACTACAATATATATATATATATATATATATATATTCTATATATATATATATATGATGGATGCCTCACGACAACAATGTTAAGAAAATAAATAAATAAATGAAAAAAATGAAAGAATTGAAGAAATGATTGCATAATAGAAAGTCACATACTTCCTCGGGCGGAAGATGAAACAAGTGCCGATACTCTTCACTCCTCAACGATGCCGGCGACTGAAATGCAAAAGCAACTGACAGGAATTACATTCGATTCGCTCGAAAACTACCATAACTCAAAGGAAAGTGTCATCGTCGATGACTATGGAGAGAAATTAAGGAATTGTGGAAATTCAACGGCCAGGATGCTTGGAAAAAGGAGAGAGATCGTACATGGACATCAACGTCTCTGCGGGAGTGAATGGACAGATCGGATTGCTCGGATGGGTTGCCGACGGAGGAGGTATCGGAAGCGGCGTCGGCCGGGTCGGTTTTCGCTGTGGAAGAGGGAGAGGGCTCCATGGACTCTGAGAGAGAGAGAGAGAGAGAGAGAGTGGTTGTTTGACTTTCGGAGTCGAGATCGAGATTGGGGAGAGAGGGTTTTATTGCGGTTGTTCGAACGCGAAAACAAACAAGAAAGGTGTCGGTTTTGAAACTTTGAAGACCGGAGCATTTCTACCTCCACGCCAGAACTCCAGTCCTAGTGTCGGACCCGAATCCGAAAGTAGAAAAAGGACCCGATTCCTCTACAACAACCATACTCCGTGGGACGCACTATGTTGTACGCATGAATCCACTCCGTTCATCAGGTGAGAAAATTTATTTGAATAGTATGTAAAAGAGACTATCCTGATAAAACTTGCTTATGGGCCTCACGTGAGAACAATGTATAATTTCTCTTAGAACCTTTTAATTTGGGTTGGTGTGGCCTGCCTGAGCTTTGGATCACACTGATTTTCTATATTACATATAATTGAGTCAAAAACCTGATGATAGACGGACTCGATTTTACATATATAGGATGGTGGGTCCTACATAGCTGCGTAAAACAGTGGTAGTGGTTTCCGGTCCGTTAAACTCGGTTACGTGGCGTGAATGTGATGAAATCGGATTGGGTACTGAGTTACTCAGTACGCTTTTATCGTACTGAGTAAACTCAGTTGGGCCAACTGTGAATTTATGTGGTTTATCCACACCGTCCATCCATTTTTACTGCTAATTTTAGTGGTTGATCCAAAATTCAAGTAAATCAAAGCTCAAGTGGACCATTACACAGGAAACAGTGTGGAATAATGATTTCCACCGTTGAACCTTCCTAGTGTCTAAAGTAATTTTTATTTGTTCATCCAACCTGTTTATAAGATCACAAAGACACCGATGAAGAGAAAACACAAACATCAGCTTGATCCAAAACTTCTTGACCTCCAAAAAAATTTCAATGGTAGAGGTTCAATCAAACTGTTTCCTGTGGTGTGGTCCACTTGATATTTTAATTTGGTTCGTTTTTGGGATCAAGCCCTTAAATTATCTGTTAACATGGATTAACGGAGTGGATAAAATAAATAAATAACAGTGGACCCCACACTGTTTACTCAGTACGCTACGGGTACTGAGTTACTCAGTACGCAATCCGCTTCCGAATGTGATACGCTCCTGGACCCAAGCCAGAACCGCGTCCGCAGTCCAGTGTCCGGTGGACAAAAATCTACTACAATACGTATTTTACGCACCGCATACAGCACCCAATCACTGTGGAGCTCACAGGGTTTCATATGTAAATCTTCTCCGTCCATCATGTTCTATCCTCGATTATAGACCATAGAGTAAAAAAGGTCAGCCAGATATACATACCAGGTGGGCCACGCCAAAGAAACCATCGAGATGGGGTGTGTGAACCATAGGTTTGTGTGGGGACAACCGTGATGTGTATATTTCATCAAACAGGTTATCAGGTGTAACATAACAAGATGAATTGAAGGTAAAAAGATCAGCCTAATCCAAAACTCGGGTGGGCCACAGTAGGAGAAATTAGAGGTGTCAGGATCAATTTTACATCGTCTCCATTGTTGTGGCCCAACGGAATTCTCCATTGGACTGACCTTTTATAAGTACGGTTCAAATGGTGTGGGCCAGCCGAGTTCTCTACTGGTCTTATATTCTTGGCAAATACTCATGGTGGACGGATAGGATGTTGTACACGTGGCATATTTTGGTCCCATAAGGAAGGGTGGTTGCACCTTTACTGTACATTAGCCGCATTTTAGCGCAAGAAAAGTCTGTCGTATGCGTGCAGCACCCATCCTGTATTGGCCCACCATGAGGATCGCCTTAATCAAAATTCAGAACTATCCACTCATCAGGTGGGCTATACCATAGAAACTAATACATAGAGGCTTATAAATAATGAAATATGTGTGGTCCACTTGATGAGTAAATGTATTTGATTTTTACACAATGTGATATGTATGATGGGGCCCACTTTTTTTAACGGCCTGTTGGATGGGAGCCGATTAGGTGAGACCCCAGATCCACCGAGGTGGGCGGGACCCTGACTGTGGGGCTCATTGTGATGTACGTGAGTACATCGCTGGGTATGATCCCAGAAATGAACCAGTTTCAATTTCATATACTATAGTATAGAAAATAATGGTAAATGACCAAGAAAAACTTCTTGTGGGCTAAAAAGTTATATGGTCTCTTCATTTAAGTGTTTATGACCTTATCAATAGGTTGGATGGCAAAAAAGCATTCCGGTTGAATTCATGAAGTTTTTAATGGTAGAGATTCCATCATGACTGTTTCTTTTGGTGTGGTCCAATTAAGATTTAAGTCAGCTTCATTTTTGGGATCATGCCCTAAAATAAGCTTTGAAAATGGTTGGATGGTGTGGATTTAAGGCACATACATCACTGTAAGCCCCTCAGGGTCCCACCCACCTCGACGGATCCGGGTCTCACCTAATCCGCTCCCCTGTTTGTTTGGATGAGTTGAATGTCCCATAAGCATGGGGTGGACGGAACTTTTCTCGTCCAAGCAGATGGACGTCAGCATCTCTTTTTCAGCAATGACTGCGCTGGGCCCACTTACGTGGCAGCGGATTTGGTGCGGTCCCCCTCACCCAAGATGGTTTGGCCCTTACTGTGGGGCCACTTTGATCTATTTATTCTATATCCACACCGTCCATCCGTTTTGCCATATCATTTTAGGGTGGAGATTGACCATCCGAGATTGAGGACACCACAGTAAGGGCCGCACCATCTTAGGTGAGGCCAGGCCGGCACCTAATCCACCCCGCACCTGTGCAGGCCAGCAGAAAGCCTTAGTGCTGCAATGGGACAAAAAATACATCAGATGCACCCTGTCCATCAGGTGCACCGTCATACTTAGATCCTGAAAATATCAGTGACATTCAGGACTTAGATGGCCCCATCGTAGAAAACGGTCATTCCTAAAACCTCTAAATGCACCTGGTGTGACCCACATGAGTGTGGGAATGTCCGGGAAATCCGTTTATCCCGGTGTCTTACGTAAGATGAGCCGATTGGATTGCATATAGATACCGCGATGGATCCTACACAATATTTGGACGATTATACTGGTGCATTCTCATCTCAACCGTTTTCCATGGTGTTGGCCCACCTGAGAGTTGAATGGACCTGATTCTTTTAGCCTCCGTGCAAGCACATGGCGGCGCACCCGATGGACATGGTGCATCTCATGGACATAAAGTACATTTCATATAATAATTCCAGAGAAAAGCCAGGCAAGAGTTCGACTTAATTTCAGGGCTGGCAACGTGGGGTTAATCCCATGTGTAAAATTTAATTTGTCTGTCTTCACAAAAATAATAATTTTCAAGATTTAAGTGGGCCACACCACAAGATTTCAACGATGGGCATTTCCAATCCTAGCCCCTGGTAAGATTTCAACGATGGGCCTTGTGTGGCCCATTGTCGTATATGTGTTTTATTTTGTCCATCCATTTTAATAGATATTCTTGAGACATGAGTCCAAAAATAAGGTAGATCCAAGCTTCAGGTGAGATACACGGTAAGAAATACTGGGATTAAACGCATACCATTGAAAACTTCTCAAGGGCCACGAAAGTCTTTTTGTCGCAGGTTGGATGGAAAATAAACATCGCACTAGGAAGATTTCAATGGTGGTCTATTATCGCGATTGCTTCCTGTGTTGTGGCTTAATTGAGCATTGGATCTGCCTCTACTTTACGCACGTGGCTTAAAATCATCTGCTAAAGCAGATGAACGGCGTGGATAAAACATATACATCACAGTGGGTCCCACAGAGCCCCTATAAGGATCGCAGGGTAGTAGGCAATCCGCGTCCAGCGGGGCGAACTTTCTTTCTTATCCTTCGTTATCTTGGGTTTATGTCGGCGAAACTCATGTACAGTGTGATTTTAAATGCACATGATGTGGGGTCCACAAAACTCGTGTTGCACCAACTCCCTCTGCCACGTGCTGCAGTGAACTCGCGTGTATGGAAAAGTGCATCGCAGCACACGTTCTAACAGAGACCACGTTGCGAGATTAGGGCAATGTGACACCGAAATTCTCTTTCGACGAGATTTTATGTCCCAATCGTCATATGGATTTAGTGATTTTATTGCTAACCGTCCATCTTCCTCATACTATAATTGCATATTTCATGAGTTGATTGGCCTGATTTATTGTACAGGGAATTATCACAGTTCATCCTATCTATAATGAGACTCGACATTTTTTCTTGAATTTTATGTTACCACGTGTGCTGCAATTCTCTTTTTTTTAATCTACCCGCGAATCGCCGAATCATTCCGTTATTAAATATTTGGAGCGTGACTTTTCATGTACGGCGATTCCGCTGCTGGAAGGCAATTCACCAACCGATCGATTCCGCTGCTGGAAGGCAATTCACCAACCGAACGCTGCTCCGTATGAAGACTCGACGCGGATTTCCTGCGCAAGCCTTTCGCAGGAAGTTCCTGCGCAAGGATGCTGGGTGGGGCCCACTACACTGTATGTGAGAAATCCATTCCGTCCATTCGTTTTTCAAGACTATTTAAGGACTTTAGATAAAAAAGGTTAGGTGTATATAGAGTAAAGTGGGACACACGAGAGGAAACAGTGATCATTCAGTGAGCACCGTTGAAGCATTCTTATGCCCAAAAACTTATTGTATCAGTCTGTATTTTTGGTTTTTTCACTTCATCCCATTGCCAATGACCTTATAAACGGTTTAGATAACATATAAACATCAAGGTGGAGCCTGGAAAGATTTCAACGGTAGAAATTTCTTTCCTTAATTTTCCCTCTCGTGTGACCCACTTGAGCTTTTTATCCGCCTCATTTTTAGTCGCACGCCCTAAAATGAGATCTCAAAAAGGATGGACGGAATGGATTTCTCACATACATTGTAGTGGGCCTCACCCAGTTCCTTGCGCAGGAACTTCCTGCAAAGGCTTTCGCAGGAAATGGCTACTCCCCCTGACACCAGCCAATGGCTGGTGGTCCGTGCTATGTGGGGCCTACCATGATGCATGTGTTTCATTCATGCCGCCTATCTATTTTTACAGATCATTTTAAGTTATGAGACCGAAAAAGAGATATATCCCAATCTCAATTGGACCACATTATAGGAAACAGCGTTTAATGAGCGTCGACCATTAAAAACATTTTGGGGGCGATAAAAGTTTTGGATCAAGCTTAATTTTATTTTATTTTTCCTTTATCTGGGCCTGTATGACCTAATCAACAGATTGGATGTCAAATAAACAGTACATTGGGCCTTAGGATGATATTAATGATGGATATCTAATCACTGTTGTTTTCACATGGTGTGGTACATATGAGGTTTATATATCTCTTATTTTTGGGTTCCAGCTCTAAAATGATATTTAAAAATGGATGAACAGAATGGATGAAACATATACATCATGGTGAGGCCCACAGGGCACCGACCATCAGCCCTGGGGCTGGTGTCAGGGAGTAGCTAATCCGTTTCCGCTTTGCCATGGGGCACGGATTAGCTACGGACAGGTTGAGTAGGGAAACTAGCTACTGAAGCCACGTCAGCAAGTTCTGTGAGCCTCATCACCATGATGTCCACACCTTCCATCCATTTGGAGAGACCAATACGCAAAGAACGAGTTAAATCCAAAGCTCCAATGGACCCAGCATAGAAAACAGTGGGACTGTGGCGCCCACCATTAAAAACTTTTAAAGGCTAGCTGGTATTTGTGTAACTGTGTATTCCTCATTTCATGTCTTTTTAAACTTTTGAACTATTAGATTTCGAATAAACATTATTATAGGCCTTACTATAGTTTCAACGGTGGGAAACACTCTCCCCGCTGTTTTCTTTGGTGGGTCCGCTACAGATTTTTATTTGCCTCAGTCTTTGTTTCATAGCCTAAAATGATATCTAAAAATGGATGGACAGTGTGCATATAATACATAAATAGTAGTGGGCCCACGTAACTTGGCGACGTCAATTTAGTAGCCGACTCGCTACTCAACCTGTCAATGTCTAATCCGCGTCCTTTGCCAAGTACACGCATGCGTCGGCACTCTTTCAAGGGGAATTATTTGATACTCGCTGCCTGTGACACTTGCTACGCAGGAATTGTACACGAGGCATGCAATAACTCAAACTAAACGACTTTATTGTGAAATTGGTTGTCTCTAAGTCACGGTTCCAGAATCGGACTGGTTAAACGATCCTGAACTCTGATTCTTGGACACTTGTTCGTTGAAATAAGATTTTAGGATATTTTGATTCTTAACCGTCCAATAAATCCCCATCGTTCTCATAGTAAAGTTAACAAAATAAAAGTGATTTTTAACTCATGATGCATATAAAACTCAGAACCCGTACTTATGTTCTAGTTATGCAATTTTTAAAGTAATTTATAAACGTTTGCGTATCATCCATCACACTCGCCCAGAGTATCAAAGGTATCTTCTCTTCTAATGTTTGCCGACGAAGCCAACGAGGATCTGCTCATCCGGTGGGCCACATTTGTACGACCGAAATGGATTCTATCCACTGGATGAGAGGAGTAATCTCATCTTGACCTTTGGGGAATTATAACGGTTAAACCAGATGTCTTAAATTTGTCTAGACCGTGCCGCTCGACTCGAAGTCCAGCGAGTGTGTATTTTGGATGTCCGGGACTCTTGACTAGTTAAAATCCTGGCTTGACTAGTCGAGGTTACGCGAACTGCGTAAATTTACTGCGGTTTCCAAACTTGTCCAAAGTCGGTACGTAAGCGGAGTTTCTGAAACTATAAATAGGGGTCCTTAAGGTCATTCTAAAGAATTTTAAGGCTTTCTAAGGTTTTCTAAGGGTTTTTAAAAGTGTTCTAAGGTTATCAAAAGGTGTATCAAGGGTGAGATTCGAGGTTGTTCGAATTGAATAAGTCCACTCTTTTTGTAATTTCTATTTTTATAGTGGATTTATGTCGCTTTGTGCCATGATTTTTTTTTTTCTCAAAAGGGTTTTCCATGTTAAATCTTTATGTTCTCTTGTGATTGTTTGGTGCTCTTAATTGTTATCCTAAATCTATATATGTGTGATTCCGCAGCATAGATCCCCAATAAGTGGTATCAGAGCAATCATTAGGGCACAGATCTGAATCTACGGGATTAGCAATAATGGGAAGCACTAGGTATGATATTGAGAAGTACTTAGGGAAAAATAATTTTGAGTTATGGAAGATCAAGATGATTAGTTCCTTAATCAAGCAAGACGAAGATGATGCTCTTGAGGAGCGAAAGTCCACTATGACTAATGATGAGTGGAATACTTTGATAAAAAGGCCTTATCTTCGATCCGTTTGTCTCACAGATGAGGTTCTCTACAATGTCATGAGGGAGAAAACTGCGGCTAAATTATGGGTAAAGTTAGAGGATGTTTATGCGAAAAAATCCTCTGAAAATCACCTACACTTGAAGCGGTAGTGGTATAACTTTAAGATGGCAGAGGGTGGAGATCTGGAAGCTCACATCAGCAACTTTAATAAATTGGTTTGCAAATTGCTGGATATGGAGGAAGTGGTGAAAGATGAGAAATAAACATATATGTTGCTAATTCTCTTCCGGCATCGTATGAGTCATTTAAGGACACAATGTGCACCATGAATAAAACTCTAAGTGTCGACACCATTATCTCAGCCCTTTAGGGAAGACTATGAGAAAGCTTAACGACGACATAGGGATATCTTCTGATGCACTGTTTACAAGGGGTAGGAATTCTGAACAAGGTACAGGTTCTAGATCTAATCCAAGGGTAAGGGTAAAGGAAAGGTAAAGTGTTGAAACTGTAGGATGGAAGGACATGTAAAGAAGGATTGTACAAATCCTAAATCTAAAAGAGAAGAATCTGAGGCTTCGTACAGGGAAGCTAATGCTGTCACGTCAAATGGATCGAGTGGATGTGATGGTGATGTTTTGTCTGTCTCTACAATCAGACGGTCATACGATGATCGTAAGGATGAGTGGATGCTAGATACAGTGGCATCTTTTCACATGACTCATCATCGGAGTTGGTTCGCTAGCTACAGAGAGTGCGATGGTAGACAAATATTTATGGGCAATGACATTGCCTATAATGTTGTGGCTGTTGGTACGTTACGCATCAAGATGTTTGATGAGACAGCGTACCTTGACTGATGTGAGGCACATTCTTGGCATGAAGAAGAATCTGATTTCTCTTGGTGTACTTGAGGCAATGGGTTGCAAGTTCACAGTTATTGATGGTGCTCTTAAGGTATCTAAGGGGGCATAGGTAATCATGAAAGCGCAACAACTCAGAAACATGTACAAGTTGATCGGGAGCACTTCAAAAGTTGGAAATGTAATGGCTCAGTGGATTCTACCTCTATACGTGTGTGGCATGATGGGCATGGTCACATGAGCGGGTAGGGTATGAAGGCTGATATGCACGAACAGAGATACAAAGCAGGTGGAGCAGCCACCTGTGAGAAGAATCATACAACATAATTGCAGGATATCGGCAAGGTACATGGACGACTCCAATATCACAGGGGATTCGTCTTCTATTTAGATGGTTTTAGGTAAGCCTGGTGTTGAGAAGTGGAAAGTAACTATGGGCGATGTGATGGACTCGTTGTACCAGATCGACACATTGGAGCTGGTGGAGCTTCCGATGGGCCGGGAAGCGATTGGATGCATGTGGATCTTCAGGAGGATACATCATAGATACAGAGCAAGGTTAGTAGTGAAGGGTTATGCTCAGAGAGAATGGATCGGCTTCTCAGAGATACTCGCAACGACAATATAACAGGTGTCTATAAGATTCGTATTAACACTGGTTAGTTAATGCGATCTTGAGCTGGAGATGATGGATGCAGATCTACATGAAGCAATCAGAGCGGTTCGAAGTTAAAGGGGCTGAGAAAAAAGTTTGCAAGAGGTTGTGGTACGACCTGTCGCCTAGGCAGTGATATAAAGTTTGATTCTTTCATGATGGGTCAGGTTTTGTATGTTGATGACATGTAGATCGTCAATCATGTCATGTCTGTAATCAACGTACTATAGACTCGGTTAAGTGGGACATTCGAGATGAATTGTCACGCCCTAAACTCGGAAACCGAGCTCACAAAATTCTCAATCGCCGAATCCGGCACCGATAGCCTTTGTAGAACCCCATTCTCGGCTCCCAGCGCCCATACGCCAGGTTCCGATCCTGTGATGCTACAAGGAGGATTTTCAACATCAGTTTAATTTATAATAAGCATAACCAAAGGCATAACCTACAAACAACAACCAAAAACTCCATCATATTTTCACTATGATCAAAAACTTTACAAGTACAATGAGCATAAAGGGAAATACAATGAAAATGGATGAAAAGCTCCAAAAAGATCTGCTCTACACACTCCCGCCTCAGCGCTGTCGCGTCCCAACGTCACCTGCACACAACGGTCGTGCATAAGCTTATAGAAAGCTTAGAAGGTGGTGAAAGTGTGTGTGCAAGGTAGTAATGCAGGTATGTACTAACAGAGTAATACGGAACATGCTGATAAGTCCACGAATACCGTTAGCCGTACTAAGGCTATGCGATGCAAGGCATGAATGATATCGGCCGTACCAAGGCTATGCGATGCGAGATGCAACTTAAGCATACAAATCATCATCTATATCCACATATCAATACAACTCAAATCTGGGATATCACCGGGGTTTAGTACACTTTAAACCAGATTGCCACCCCATCGCGTGCAATAAGGTAAGTGGAAGAGACCTCACTACCCACCCTCCAATATCGGGCTCGGTTCACTCGTCGATAGCTGACCCATTCCTCGAGCTAGTCAGACTCAGCCTAGCATTGCCCCCTCCTCTCGGGCAGGTAAGGCCGCACCCCCTTTCAACCGACCACGACACAGTGGAAAGTGCAGCCTCCTGGTAATCGGCACTCGGCGCTCATGCACCCACTCTGTCTAGACGTTGGAGCAACCTCTTTGTACCATGAGGGTTTAGGGACTTTCACCCAGGGATATCTATAGTACCCCATGTAAAACAAGATTTTCGGTATCCAATCCTGCCAACCACGATACGCCTGTGGAGGCACGACCCTGATGTCGTTAGGGCGTACAGTACCATATCACACAATTCGAATGCATGAATCACATTATCCAGTCATGCAGCAATCCTGCGCGTACCGTGCGCTCATGTGGGGCAACACCGCCTACAAGGGAGTCCCTAAACAATCTGCCAAAGGCATATGTTATGATCAGTCATTTCTCATATCAAGCATACATATGATGCGTATGATCATTGTAAGGCCCACCCCCACAGCACATGATATTGTCCGCTTTACTGAAGCTCACGGGTTTAAAACGCGTCATGCCTGTTAAGGGAGGAACCCAACATATAACCACCACAACTCTAGACAACTCTTCCGATGTGGGACAAGTTACGCTACAGTCAACTGCAACAGTAGCTCGCCCAGCACAGTAGCCTGCCAGCCACACAGTAGCCTGCCAGCCATACTTGGGGGCCCGCCCACATGTGCCCGCCCACATGAAGCAGTGACCGGGGCGTCACATTATCCCCCACCGAGGGCAGAGCCGTCCTCGGCTCTGATACCATTTGTAAGGCCCACCCCCACAGCACATGATTTGTCCGCTTTACTGAAGCTCACGGTTTTAAAACGCGTCATGCCTGTTAAGGGAGGAACCCAACATATAACCACCACAACAACTCTAGACAACTCTTCCGATGTGGGACAAGTTACGCTACAGTCAACTGCAACAGTAGCTCGCCCAGCACAGTAGCCTGCCAGCCACACAGTAGCCTGCCAGCCATACTTGGGGGCCCGCCCACATGTGTGCCCGCCCACATGTGCCCGCCCACATGAAGCAGTGACCGGGGCGTCACAATCATGAATCATGGAACTATACTAAACATGTTATATGGGATAGATGTTGTTCGTAATAAAGATGGGCCTAGATGGCCTACAAGTACAGGCCTAACAATGGGCCCTAGGGAGAATCATAATGCGGACATTAACCAACATTATTCTACAATGCGGACGTCAAACCAGCATTGCTCCCAAGGCACGACTGTCATAACATCATTACACAAACCATGGTAGGGTCATACATCTTAATGGACTTGTGTACATCTAATTGGGCTTCGACCCATGGGCCTTAGGTACAACAGATGGGCCGTATAACATGGGCCTTAAGTATGTCAGGTGGGCCTCAATGGTGGGGCCCTAACTACATCAAGATGGGCCTAATCATATGGACCTCATGCATATCAAGGTGGGCCTCAACGGATGGGCCACAATAAACCGAGATGGGCCTCATACATGAATCAAAGTGGGGTCCACTAGAACTATAGATCGACTCATTCTTTAGCTCATGCCAACAAAAAAAATGAGCTTTTAAGGTGGTTGGGCGGATTGGATGCAACCCATGCATCATGGTGGGGCCCATGAAAGCCCACCATCAGGTATGTATATAATACATAGTATATGCACACACACACACACACACACACACACACACACACACATGCACAAACCCACACACACGCACATGTACACACACATGCACTCACACACGCATGCACACGCACACGCACACACGCCCACTGTCCCTTGGACGGTGGGGATAGAACACATGCATCACAGTGGGCTCCACCGTCCAGGCGGACGGTGGAATAAAATACATAAATCATTGTGGGTCCCACGTGGGGCCTACCTTAATGTTTACAAGCCATCCAGGGCGTCCATAAGGTCACGCAGGCCTAGATAGAGGGGAAAAACAAATTTCATCTTGATCCAAAACTTCTGTGGGCCCAAAAAAAATCCAATGGTAGACAGTTCAATTCACACTGTTTCCTTTGATGTGGGTCACCAGAGCACTGGATGGGCCTGATTTTTGGAGGGGGCCCACTCCACGGAGGGGCCCACCTAGTGAATGGATTGGATGAGAGGGGGCCCACTCCAAGGAGGGGCCCACCTAGTGAATGGATTGGATGACAGATATATATCATGGTGGGGCCCACGGCTAGAGCCGTGGGTGGCTGTTGTCCGCCTGCCGTCCGTTCGCAGGCAACGCCTGCTGCCTTCTGACAGTAGCAGCGCTGCTGCGGCTTGCAACTAAATTTTTTTTTATTTTTTTATTTTCCTAAGAAAAATCACATGTGGGGCCCGCTACCGGAGAATCCACTCCGTCCAATGCGTTCTAGGGATCAAAACATACCAAACAAGTCCAATATACGGCATGTTTGGTGTGTGGATAAAGCAAGGTGGGTCCTAAAAGTTTTAAACAGTAGAAAATACAGTTTTCTATGGTATGACCCGCCTGATTATCGGATCGAGCTTATTTTTCGGCTCAACGCCTAAAATGATATGGAGGATGGAATGGACGGCGTGGATGGGTCCCATGGACCCCACAGTGTTCACACTTCACCGGCAGCCACCCTCTGCCAAAGACCTCAGCGTTAAACGAGGTATCCTTCACTCTGTCGACCACGTGAGCCAGGGGCCCACCGTTGAAACGCGGTGTCTCCACTTGGTCTGCCACTTGGGCCGTGGAGTTGGGTGGGTCCAGCGTTCAAACGGGGTATCTTTCACTCGGCCTACCACGTGAGCCGTGGAGTTGGGGCCCACTTCAGTTCACACTCCACTGGCAGCCACACCCACTAATAGCCACCTCAAAGATGGCCCCCAATGGGTGGTTGGGATGGCACATAAACATCATGGTGTGTCCCACATGGATGGGGCCCATCGGTAGATGGCATGGATGAAATACACACATCATAGGTGGCCAAGATCATAGAGAGAGAGAGACACCGGCAAAGATGGAGGGGCCCCGCCACTATGGGCCCCTCTTTGATACAAAACCTACATCAAGATGGGTCCTACATGTATATGTACCCTTAAATCAAACAATGAATGGAGGACAAAAAATTCAAGATCACCCACCGGCTTCTTCTTGCACCCTAGGCTTCCTTAGCTCCTTAGCTTCAACTCCAACGGAGGAGATTGGGTTTGGATGGTTGAGATGGAAGATGGAAGGGTAGGAAGAGGTGGGCCACACTTGTTGCTTGGAAGAAATGGGGAGAGGCTTGGACGTGTGATGCTCTTGGGTTGCTTGGGAGAGTGGTTTGAAAATGAGAGAGAGAGAGATTGTAAAGGGAGAGAGATGGGTGATGGATGTTTGATGTGGTGGTGATGATGATGTGTAAGAGCTTTTTGACTTTTGTGGCAAATGTTATAAGAGAGGTATGGGCTTGTGTAAGAATTTTTTGACTTTTGGGGGTTGCTTGGGGAAGGGTGTGAGGTGATGTGTACATGACATGATGGGATTGATTAATGGATGATTGATGTGACATCTCGTAGAGATTCTCTCGAAATTCGCACGCGCAACATTTTTCTCGCACTGAACGCTGGCCCACATCTCCTGGCCAGAGTATCGCCTCGGCGCGAGAGTCGCGGCATCGGAACCACGGCGATGGTGCTGTCCCAAGGGCACCAGTCTCGGGTTGAGTCGACTCGGGTTGACAGCGTGTGAATCACGATCGTGTGCAAATACCGGTTAAGGGTCGAAGGTTGCCAAAATTTGACCGGGAAGACCGCGGAAGTCTACGGAACGATACGGTCTGAGATACGAATCTTACATAAATGATCAGAGGGGCTGCAAAGATGGTTTTCGGCATTGAGACTGAAAGAGGAATAGACTTTGGTTATCTCAGGCAGAATACCTTGGGTAGGTATTAATCAAGTATGTGATGGACCAAGCAAAGCCGGAGAGCGTTCCTTACACCTCTCTCCTCAAGTTTTCCTCAGGACATGTCCCAAAACAGATGATGAAAAGCAGAATATATCTCATGAGCCTTATTTGAATGCGGTTAGCAGTACATGTCATGGTCTGTATTAAACCGGTTATTTCACAGGCTATCGATGTTGTATGCAAATACCCTGGCAAGCAATATTGGGTGGCGGTGAGATGGTACAGAAGACTACGTCTTACTTTTTAGAAGACATGAACAAAGGTGGTTAGGCATGTGAATTCCAATCCAGCGGACATGCTCACCTAGATCGTTCCTGCAGAGAAGTTCAAGTTCTGTGCAACTTCTCTGGGCTTAACGATGGTGTAAAAGGAAGACAAAGTGTGCACGAGAAGTATTAATGGAACTATGATGCAAGGTAGAAATAAGAGAAGAGGTCAAGAAGCTACACGATTAAAGATTGAAGACATGGTGGGGATTGTTAAAACATATGTCTTAAATTTGTCTGGACCGCACTGCTCGACCAGTCGAGGGACTGGCTAGACTAGTCGAAATCCAACGACTCGAAGTCCAACGACTGTGTATTTTGGATGTCCGAGATGCTCGACCATTCGAAGGTCAAGCTCGACCAGTCGAAGGGGTCCTTCGACTAGTCGAGCGACTATTCGAAGCCCTGGCTCGACTAGTCGAGGTTACGCAGACTGCGCGCGAACTACGTAAATTTGAGGCGGTTTCCAGACTTTTCCAAAGTCGGTGCGTAAGTAGAGTTTCCTAAATTATAAATAGGGGTTCCTAGGGCCATTGTAACGAATTATAAGGCTTTCTAAAGGTTTTCTAAGGGTTTCTAAAAGGGTTTTAGGGTTATCAAAGGGTGTAGCTATAACACCCCGAACATTTCAGTACCCGAGTATTGAAAGTTCTCAAGTGTTACCATGAAATTTAACATAACATGTACATGTGTACGATATCAGTTCAACTATCATAACCTTACATTCGATCACTAACACGAATCTGACTATTTAAAATGGGTTCCATTCACAGATCAAGTCATCTGACCGTTGATCAGGTGGGTTGATATATGTATCTTTCCTTAACTAAATCAATGAATGACCCTTCATCCATAATGATTTAGATTGAACTTCTTGCATAATAATTACTTAGAAACGTGCCTGTAACCGCTTGGAACCATTAGATTGTCCAAAACTCTTAGATTATCAATAATTACAATAATTGCACCAACGTAAATCACTGAATTTTAGATCATATGGATCCCATGATCCGCTTAATGTGAAAATTTACACCATGTCTATATAGCATAACTTAGCAGTACATATCGAATTTCAACCCTTAGGTAATTGTACAAGTGGCCCAAATTGATAAAATAGCCTGTAACCATTGATTTTGGGGCCCACCTAGAATTTCGATCGGCCTGATCTTTGGCCAAGGACTCCATTTAAACCAGGGGACCCAATGGTTGAAGTAGATTTCTCATGGGCATCACATTGGACCCCATGCATGTGCATGCGCACAGGGTATACACACCCGAACCAAACATCAGGTCAAACCTAGTTTGACCCGACAAAAGAATTCAAATGGGAGAGTTTCCCGCAGACTAACAGACAACGTCCGTTTGAGATGATTTTGGTCCACCATGATCGTCCACCCGGATGATCTGGATTGTCCATCATGCCCAGGGGATGATTCTGACCAAATCCCAACTCTTATCTAGCTAAACCACGGACACAGTCAAACAGGGTTTGATCCGCAAAACTCCCAATAAAATGCCTCGCTGTATGCTATCCAAATGGACAATGTTCTAAAGGAATGAGTTGTGGGCCACCATTCGAAGTGGATCAGTTGATCTGAACCAAGCCAAACCGAGCAGACCCTAGATTTCCCCATAGGCTTTCCAACAACTAGCAGTGCAAATTTCGATTGTGATAGGCCATGATCAAGAAAGATCAGGTCGTTCATCGCCCTCCCAGCAATCTCACAAGCCAAAGGCTGAGCTCACGACCGATTTCTTTGGCATCTAAGACCGTCCATCATCAGAAGAGGAATCTGAAACCTACTGCTAATAAGAGAAGGAAACCAGAATAAAGACGTAATCTCACCGGCTTTCACGGCTACTTCCGCCAGCTTTCACACAGAGGTGCAGAAAGAACATCTTCATAACATCTTAAAAACACAACACCGACCGTTGATCTAACAGAACGATGATCATCCCACAGCCAATCTGATCCATATGACATGCCAAGAAGAAGAAAAGTGGAGAGGATCAGATCTACCATGAAAAAGGAATCTGCTTCTCAGCTGATAACTGCCCGATCGTGGGCCCAAGATGACATGTTGATGGATCAACTGACGCCTAGCAATCTGAACGATTTAGATGAAGAATGACCTCCAAGAAACCGAACTGGAAGCAACACGCCATGTCCCATAGGTTGCGATGTTGTTGCGCACGACACACGCAATCAAGATGCGTAAGGAAACCTCCTATTTGCATAAGGAAATCCAGCGTAAGGGAATTATGCATTCGGACCGGCTATAATAGCTCCGTCTGTTCCATAAGGAAGAAAATCAAGAGAGAGAGAGAGAGAGAGAGAGAGAGAGAGAGAGAGAGAGGTATGGGAAGGAGAGAGAAACGTGAGAGAAAGAGAAAGATCTCAGTAGGTGAGAGGGAGTTTAGCAACAAAGAAAAAGAGAGAGAGAGCTTATGGATGGGAGTCTGGTCCGTCCAGACCCTTTGTCCGATCAGCAAGAAAGAAGAAGGAGAAAGGAAAGAAAGAAAGAAGAAGAGAGAGAGAGAGAGAGAGAGAGAGAGAGAGAGAGAGAGAGAGATTGCATGCTGAGTTAACTCGCCGAGTCCTTGGACTGAGTCAGGGCCAGGTTCAAGTCAGTGTTGGGTCCTACAGTACCAAGAACCCTGGTGAGGAACGTTCATCAGTCGGAGTTATAGGATTGACGAGTTACGAGGTAAATCATGTATTTACCTAATATCCTGATCTAAGTTTTACTGAATTAGTTAATTAGTTAATCTCTACACCTAGGCCATAAACATAACCCTAGATCTAATTCTAACCTCCTAAATCTTATGATATAGGATAAGATTGAATTTGAAGGAGTGTACGGGAACATCTAATATTAGATGAGGACGATTCAACTTTAGATGTGAGGGTTTTATCCTTTAAGCTTATAGTAATTTAAGTTTATCTATTTATCCTGCACAAACCCAAATCCTCTCACCACTGCAATCAACAAAAATGTCATGTTTTTACTGTGATTATTGCAGGTTTATGCAACAAAATATTACGGTTAATCAAATACCACATATATAATACTTTCAAACCAATGAACAATTAAATTTACCATATGATCAATTTAAAAGGACTTGGTTGGTTCGATAAATCAATCAGGATTGTTCATTAGATACAGTTCATACTTGGTGGTCTTTCATGCAAAAATCACATTGGTCCAACAATTCTGACAATCCAATCAACAGTAAAAAAAAATGCACAGTTAAGATCATTTAGTGGTCCAAGCAGCGACCATCACTATTCAGAAATACTGTGCCAATAGCTGACATTTCAGTAAAATAAATGAAAAACTAAAAATAAAGTACAGTAGATATACAATTATAATAAAACTAACTAGATAATTATTTTTTTAGACTGATTTTTGCAGAAAATTAGTCTGATTAGTCATGACATTCATGCAGACAAACACACCCTAAACAAATACACAATACTTACAAGTAAATGAACAATTAAAATTCCTAGATGATACAATAAAAAGTACGTGAATGATTTGATCAATCAATCAGGACTATTCATTAGGTACAGTTCATACTTCCTGGTCCACCACACAAAAATTAGATGATGCTACAAATTTTAATCATCTATCAAGGGCATAAAATGAAGAGTCGAGATCATTTACTTGTGAACCATCAATAATACTACACTAATAGCTAGTATTTCAATGAAGTAAATGTTCTATAACTGCGAAAAATGACAAAGTGCTCCGAGAGCATCGTAAGCTATTATGTTACTAGCTAGCTGCATAGAGTTACATGGATAGTTCGAAATCAATCTGGACTGTTCATTAGTTACAGATCACACACTTCACGTACGGCTGTTCGTGTAAAATCACACCGATTTGGTAGTTTCAGTAATCTAATTGAGGCCTATAAAATGGACAGAAAAGATGTTTTATGGAAAAACTGGTCCAATAAAAAGTTCAAACCCCCCATTTGGTAGTGGCAATTGTGGATTGGTTGTGATTCTAAGAACATTTAATCAGACGATGACCTTCTACCATCTACAGGCTTGAGAAATGGATGCCTATAATTTTCGTGGTGAACAGTCAAGATCAATTGATTGCTACTGTTAGGATTTGATGCTAACAGTCAAGATCAATTGATTGCTACTGTTAGGATTTAATGCCGCGGAATCACACAAAGATGGATCTAGGATAGCAATCCAAGAGCATTAAGCAAACAGAAGAGAACACAGACTTAACGTGGAAAACCTTTTCTAGAAAAAACCACAACACAAAGCGACAAATATTCACTATGAAAGCAGAAATTACAAAGAGAAAGGATTAACAGACTTGAGTAATCCTCAAATCTCTCCCTTGCTCCACCCTTTTAGAAACTTTAGAACCTTTTTTAAAAGCCTTAGAATCCCTTAGAATCTCTTAGAATCCCTTATAATGCCTTAGAATCCCTTAGAATCCCTTAGAATCCCTTCGAATACCTCTCAATCCCTTAGAATGCCTTAAAATCCCTTAGAATACCTTCCCGATCTTTTTTAGGTGGCATAACTGTCGAAAGTGATGACCGTTTTTCCAATTTCATCCCCGATGAAGGCGATCTTGGTCTTTAGCTGATCAACCTTCACACGCTCCCGATATACACCAGACTTTATGTATATGGGAAAGAGCAATATGCTCAAGATAGGGGCAACAACTACTGCTGACGATACAGTAGCGTGGTCACCGCTGCCGTCTTGAGCGACCGTCAGGTTCATCGGGTAAGTTTTGAAAGGTACGGGGTCAGTTGGGATTTGTAAAACAACCAACAAAAAAATAACTCAAGTGATGAATAAGAAAACATAGAAGAGTTGAAAGATTCAAAATGGAAGGGTGATGTTTATGTTGATATCAAAGCAGGGTAATACGGGAATTATTCTTTCAATTGATTTAGTTAATATCATCACAACTATTGGCCCTTTTGGGATTATGGCATGATGTCAAATACAAGTAATTTCTCTGAATGTACATGGGGCCATGGATACAAGCCTTGCCCTTGCCTTATCAAATTTATTGAGTTGGCCTTACCACTCGTATCTTTATTTAAGTTGTCTCTGCCACTCGTCTCTTTATTGAGTTGGCCATTGCCACTCTCCTATTATTGAGTTAACTATTGTCACTCTTCTCTTATTATGATGGCCATTGTCACTTTTGTTGAGTTGACCATTGTCACTCTTCTCTTTACTATGTTGGCCTTATGCCGTCTATCTTTAAGGCTTGGGCATGTGTCTTAATATTCTAAAATCTCCATAATTAAGTTTACATTCTCTATAAGTGTAAGTGATGTGTTAAAAGGTATCACAACTAATGAATCGAATATCTTATCATAGACGTAATGTGTTACAGGTAGTGGCCCTCTTGGTTGACACGTAATTTCGTGGATTGGTTGGCGTGGTGCACAATCGATGTAGGTAAATTGTCATACATGCTACACCACCTTTCGGGATTGAATGTCGCAAATAGTCGCTCCATGAACACATCGTGTTACATAAATCCCACAACCGCGTATTGTGTTGCCTTGAGATGTTCGCGTAAATCCACGTTAGCGTTGGTCATGCTGGCAAATATTCGTATAGAGAGAGTGCGGGTCAAGCCGGGTTTTTTATGAATTATATTTCACATTGGGATGATTACTACGTATGATGAGCCGCATACACTATGCTAGGCATGCATCTCATATAAGTTGTTTGCGCATGCTGATATCTCACGTATTAGTGAAGTACGAGACGTATCAGAACCCTTACTTTAATTTTATGAATCACTTGAATTATTGTTAATCGTGAAGGATAACAATCACTATGAGTAGGGCATTGACCCTCTCCCAACCGTACAGATTATGCAAGTGACGTACATATTGAAGACCTAGAGAACAAGCTCCATATGGAAGATTATATTGAAAGGATAATAAGATAATTTTTATGACTTAGTTTTACACTTCCGTTACAAACACTGATCTTGTAATACACTCTCATTAAGAGGACACTTACGTTAAATTGAATTCTTTTAATAATAATGACGATTGATTTTATTCTCGTGAATGATTACCTTCATGAATGTATCTGGATGTGATCCAAACGGGAAAAAAAAGTGCAATTCTTAAAACATCCAGGTTTCACATTATTAACACTCGGTTTCCTCGGGCACGAGTACAAAATCTTGCCGTGAAAATTTATGATATTACAGTAGCAAGTGTGAGATTCGAGGTTGTTCAAATCGGGTAGGTCCTCTCTCTTTGTAATTTCTATTTTCATAGTGGATTTTTGTCACTTTGTGCCATAGTTTTTTTCCCGAAAAGGTTTTCCACGTTAAATCTTTGTGTTCTCTTGTGATTACTTGATGCTCTTGGATTGCTATCCTAGATCTATATCTGTGTGATTTCGCAGCACAAATTCCCAACAATAACGTGGTTTTCTGCTTGATGAGTGGACTGGATCCCACAAGCGTTATAAGCTGGCAAGTATTAGGAAGTATGCATAAACCCAGTTCACTTGCTTTTTCTCCAAGAGTGCCGATGAATCTGTCATGCATCATTTTTGTATGAAATATGCAAGACAATTAACCACTTGCCCTGGGTCCTTGCTCTTGCTCTGGTGGTAGATTCTAAAGAGTTTCAACACCGAGTCAAGGGTTTGAGTACCCATAGGTGGTGAAATTCCACTAGCGTGAGCGTGTGGGGGTGTGTGTGCGTGTGTAAATAATAATAATAATAATAAAATAAAATAAAATTTAACCACTTGTCCTAAAAGCTTGAATTCTTTGGGCACAATGAACCAATTCATTGATCTCATAGTTCAGGATTTATATCCCAATAGTTAAGACTTGAGTCAAATTCCTTGTGGGCCTCACTTCACATAGACTTCACATAGATTTTGCTTCACATGAGTAACCTGTTTCACACAAGTCGTACGCCTCGAATGTGCCCTAATAACCCACAGACTATTTCACTTGAACCTAATGTAAAAATGCCTCAATGTTAGGCAGCCCAACAAAAAGAAAAACTTTCAACAACTGCACAATTACACAATCCTGGCCATTCATCCATCTGCAGTACACATGGTAGCTCAGTGTAACAATTAGGTCCGTTTTATCTAACGTCCATACGATGGATAGCTAATGCTTACAAATCAAATCTGTTAGCCAATCTCTTCTGTTGCTTTCTTTCAAATTTCCCTACTCAATATTCAACCATCTGCTATTTCGCTCTCTACCATCTATTTCAGAGCCACCCATACCCATCATAGGGATAGAATTATTCGATGCATGTGTATTTTGAGCCATATTCCATCAACAGCATGACCAACTAGACGGATGGTCCTTATTGATGCATCACATTTCATAGCTGAAATTACCCTTTTAACTCCCCGTAGAATATAAAATTGTTTATGACTCCTTAAATAACCTGACTATTACTTTTACCTCCCTAATTATTACGCACGCTCTCTCTTCCCCCAATAATCGGTAATGGTAAACGGAAGATATTCCTCCCCTTTACTAGAAAAACTTTTGGTACTCCAGTAGAGTAGATGGATGATACACGAGACTCCTAAAATTTCACACTTGGCATACGTGCTACTTAAAATAAAACCGTTTAGATACTGAACTATACTTCAAGCTTTTTAGAAAATAAAATTTGTATGAAGCTAATATCTTAAATGGCCAATTAGTTGATTACTAATGAATGATAGACATGACAAATAATTAAAGGTTAAAATTCAAAATATTACGTAAATTAAAATTTTCGGTCTCAAATTAATATCAGTTTAGGTTTATAACCCATCTACAATGGATTCCATACTTTGAATGGTTTAATTTCAATTATAAATATGTCATGTGTACAAATGCAAGTGCTTGAGTATCATCTACAATACTTTGCTAGAGTACCAAATGACTCATCTTAAGTTGCAACAATTTCATGAAAAAGAGGTAACAGCTACTTAAATTAATATTATTTTAGGTTTATAACTCATCTGCAATGAATTACATTATTTGAATTATTTAATTTCAATCACAAAGATGCCACGTGTACAAATGCAAGTGCTTGAGTATCATCTACCACACTTTGCTAGAGTATTAAGTGGGTCCTCTTAAGTCGCCTCCAAATCAAATTTATTCATGGAAAAGAGTAATACATGGTTGTTTATTTAGGTACCTGATAGGTCGAGACTTTAGTCTTTGGATCTAGAGTCATCTCTTAATGATCCGAACCGTTGGGCCTTACTTAGATGAGAATTTTTATTTTTATTATTTTTTAAAAAACACTCTGGGTTTGAATGTCAACCCTTCGATCATTTGACCTTTTTTACTTTGGATATGGATGGCCTCTTGAGACTCAACTTGAGAGTTATTTTCTGTATCAATCATCTACGATTATGGCAGTGATATAAACGGTCTGGATGAAAGAGGTATTACGGTAGATTCCGGTTGCGTGAGTAGCGTGCTTTGTGGTCACACGTAGAAATGGACCTCAAATGCACGCAAAAGGCGCCACGTACTCTAAGATGGCGAAACGACTTTTAAGTTCATGAGATCCAACCCGTCCATCAGTACACCACCCCTTGGCCTTATCTCAGAAAGCAGGCTAATTCAACACACGTTGGCTACTCCATCAAGAACTGTATAAATTTATACCTAAAACTAGAGCTCGGTCCGAGTCTGACCGAATTGGGACCAACCCGAAAAGATCCGAACTTCGAATACCCTTACCCGAATTCGAACAGATCCAGGACCGAGTCCTGGCCACCTGACCCGGACCTATCCGAGATCCGACCGCCCGCGTGGTAGGATCCCGGATGCTGACGAAAGGGAGATGCGGATGGGTTTTGGTGGGTTTGGGAGATCCTGGCCACCATTTCGAAACTCGTGTCTTCCGGGCGGGGTTTTGCGTAGATCTGCTGATCCATGGGTTTGGGAGATCCTGAGTTTCCAGTGCAGTGTTGAATGTGGCACCATACAAAGTGAGAAGTTACTGCGCCATTCCGGGCGGGGTTTTGGGAGATCCTGGCCACCATTTCGAAACGATGGGTTTTGCGTGGCAGCCACCGGGCAGGGTTTTGGTGGGTTTTCCCGGAATGGCGTGCGTCCGGTAGCTGTTTTGGGTTCTTGTGGTAATGGTGAGGCATGGCGGAAGAGAGGGGGATGATGAGGAAGAGAGAGAGGAAGGCGAGAGAGATAAGAGAGGCCATGGATCGGATTTCGGTTCGGATTTGTTGCTTACCTGAATCCGATCCGAACAGCATTCGGATCTGCCGCCGTACCCAAACCTAACAGATCCAGTCTATCGGTCCTGTTCGAATCGGGGCGGACCGGTGTAGATCCGCCGGATCAGACCCATTTTGCACACCACTACCTAAAACCTCCAATTCATGTGGTGGGTCCACTTGAGTTTTGGAATAGTGTGATTTTTAGCTAATTCTTTCATCCTGATGAGATACATCGGATGAATGGATTAGATGGAATTTAAACACAGTCTTAAACAAAATTAATGGTGGGCATGCATATCCCAACTTTCTCCTATGATGCGGCCTACCTGAGATTTGGACCATGTATTTTTTTTTTTTTTTTTTTTAAATATATATATTTTCGGTCAGATGGTGAGCTTGAGGCAGCTTCCCTGATGGATGGGATGGATCTCATGAAAATTCAACCCACATGCTAATCGGCTATTGAAAGAAACGCCCACCGTCCATTGCCATCCTGCAGTTTCCTATCAATACAATAAATGAACGGTTTTGCCAATAAAATAAAAGTTATAACACCGTTAACTTCCAGCCCCTTATCATGTTCTGATCATCTGATTAGGATGAATCTGGGACGATGCGTAAACCACGTGGGCCTTTGTTGATCGTCGTTGGGTCCACCTGGGCTCCAGTAATAGATGATCCATTGCAAATTCTTTGTACGCTGTGCGATGGATCCCATCAGTGGCCCAAAATAAGATAATCACAACATCACGGGGCCCATCTATCATCCCAGCGCAGGATTTCCTACGAAAGGCTTCCGCATGAAGTTCCTGCGCTGGAAACCTAGCTGGGTGCCAACGTCATGTTTGTGAGCAATCTATTCGGTCCATCTGTTTTTTTAGCTCATTTTAGGACTCAAGACAAAGATTGAACAGGATCCAAGACTAAAATTTTAACCGTTGAAACCTCCCTGGGCTCGACAGTGACATTTACAGGACATCCATACCGTTCATAACCTCATTCCTACTGGGATGAACTGAGAAAACAAATATTATCCTGATTCAAAACTTATTTGACCCAAGAATATTTCAAATGTTGACGTTCAATCCTCACATTTTCGGATCACTTGATTCTTGGATCAGGTTCATTTTATGACCCATGTCTTAAAATGAGGTTAAAAAATGAATGGACGAGGTAGATTTATCATAAACATCACGGCGGCCCCCGCCTAAGTTTCCAGCGCAGAAACTACCTGCGAAAGGTTTCC
This sequence comes from Magnolia officinalis, assembly GCA_021015155.1. Lineage (NCBI taxonomy): Eukaryota > Viridiplantae > Streptophyta > Magnoliopsida > Magnoliales > Magnoliaceae > Magnolia > Magnolia officinalis. The sequence goes on from JAJHSJ010000007.1 coordinate 9,007,532, forward strand.
AGCGCAGAAACCACCTGCGGAAAGCTTTCGTAGGAAATCCGCGTCCGATGTTTAGAGTGTCAGGTCCTTGTTTGAATGGCTGTGAGAATCCGATCCTGATCATATTTGGGTCATACAGTCAGTGGCTGGCACTACCAACGGTCCATTGTGATTAAAGGTGGGACCATTTGGGCCCCACTTATAAATCCGCACCCCAATAACACCTCATATCTTACTGAACAACTACGACGCGGATTGCGTTCTGCCCCCTGCGCGGACAGACCCAGTCCAGGCAGGGGCTCTGTGGGGCCCACCGTGATGTATGTGTTTTATCCATGTCGTCCATCCATTTTGCTGGATTATTTTAAGTTATGTGCTCAAAAGGGAGGGACATCCAAGGCTCAAGTGGACCACGCAGTTATCCATGCCGTCCATCTATTTTGGTAGATTATTTTAAGGTATGTACCCTAAAAGGAGGCTGATCCAAGGCTAAAGTGGACCACGCGGTGGGGAATGAAACCCCACCATTAAAAACTTCAGCATAAGTTTTGATCAAGCTGATATTTGTGTTTTCCCTTAGTCCACATCAATGCGACCTTATGAATAGGTTGGATGACAAATAAACATCACGATGGGCCATCAAAAGTATCAACGGTGGTCGTCATCACAACCATCTATCTTTGATATTTCTACTGTAAATAGCTTCTTCCAGTACGTAAATCACCTTAATGTACCAAAAGTCATAAATAAAAACACGGAGTTATTAATATTTATCATTATACATATTTTGTTGAGAGAGAGGAAAAGGACATGCTGTGCTTTTTCTCCCTTCATCACCCTTCATTGCTTTTACCTTTTTTTTTTTGTTAGGTTGTTAGTACACAACACTTTCAGATCACACTTTACGGCTAGCCACCCCCTAGGGATCGATACCAAGACCTCAGTGTTGAAAAGAGGTATCTTTCACTCAGTCTACCACTTGAGCTATGAATCAGGGTGTTTCATTGCTTTAACCTTAGAACACACAATGCTAGAAGATTGAATTTAATATAGAAATGGGAGTAGAGTTTCAGTTTGATTTCTTTAACCTTTTTTCTTTATTTTAGTAACCGCAACATACTTAAAAACTGGGACCACTAAGTATTAACCTGCATACGGTCTGTGATGAGCATCTTCCCATGGATGGGTGTGGTCCACTTGAACCTTATATCCGCATCCTTTTTAGGCTCATGTCGTAAAATGATCCATCAAAATGAATAAATTATGGATAAAACACATACATCATGGCAGCCCCCACGGTGCCTTTTCCTGGAGTCCGGCGAGGGAGACACAATCAGCGACCAGCTAGGGGCAACCGTACTGCAAGTTGTACTGCAATTTGTGGTACTTTACCATCCATCCTGTCAACATGATACTTGGATAGATCATAGGCCCCAACATGCAAATCAACCTTCAAAAAAATTAAGCTGATCCAATCATTAATTGGCCGCAACTGCACGTAGAGTAAGACCACCGGTTCTCCATTGATTCCAAAGGTTTGGCCCCACCCCAATGATCGCCACGGCTTTTATTTTGTCTAGTCTTCATAGTAGGACCTACGGTACCAATGTCCTACCTGCTAACAGCTTGCAAATTAACAATAATAATATGAAAATGAAGGCAAAAGGTTGGATGGCTATGATTTTCCAATCTAAAATTAACAGCTTTAGATGTTCATCGTGTCTCGTTACATTAGCTGTCTTATTAAAAAAGTATGAACACTCTCCTTACAGAGAATGACAGGTCGATACTTTAAATGAGATTCCCTTTTAAAAAATCTAGTATCTAGACAACGTATGAACTTGTGACAATGACATATAACAACTTCATTAATAACGATACCAAATACGTTCAAGAACTCCACAACCAATTTCATTGTTGACGTGTGTTAGATATGTGTGTGCGCTAATGTGATGGGCATGTTAAAGTCAATATTGGCATAATTAGAGCCAAATAGACCTAGAGACTGAGTTTGGGTGAACTGAGTCACCTATTTAACCACCTATTGCAAAAAATCAGGCGATTAGGGAAGATGAAGGTTTATCCTTTTAACGATTTCTTTTTACCTTTAGCAAAGACTTTTATTGAAGCATATGATAGTTCACTTAGTTAAATAATAATTCAATTTTTAATTTAAAAAAAAAATTTTTTTTGCTATATATATATATATATATATATATATGTGTGTGTGTGTGTGTGTGTGTGTGAGTGTGTGAAACAATAAAACAAAATAATAACTAATGATTGTCTTGACTAGAGGTAAAATGGTAGATGGGAATAGTCATTCAGTTCATCTCTTCGCCGACTTCTTAAGGAAGATGATGTTGTTCAAAAAAGATGTCTTAAATCTTCTGGGATGCTCGAGTTAGCGACCAGTCGAGGGGCTGGCTTGACTAGTCGAAGATCCCTTCAACCAGTTGAGGGGCTGGCTCGACTAGTCGAAGATCCCTTCAACCAGTCGAAACTAGTTCGACTCGAAGTCCAACAACGATGTATTTGGGATTTCCGGGATGCTCAACCAGTCAAGGGACAGGCTCGACTGGTCGAAGGGGTCTTTCGACCAGTCGAAGCCCTGTCTCGACTAGTCGAAGGTTATGCAGACTGCACGCGGACTGCGTAAATTCGAAACGATTTTCCGACTTTTTCAAAGTCAGTGCGTAAATGGAGTTTCCTAAACTATAAATAGGGGTCTTTAGGGCCATTCTAAGGTATTCTAAGGCTTCTTAAAGTTATTCCAAAGGTTTCTAAAAGGGTTCTAGGGTTATCAAAGGGTGTAGCAAGGGTGAGATTCGAGGTTGTTCGAATCGGGTAAGTCCTCTCTTTGTAATTTCTATTTTCATAATGAAGATCTGTCGCTTTGTACCGTGGTTTTTTTTCGAAAGGGTTTTCCACGTTAAATCCTTATGTTCTCTTGTGATTACTTGACGCTCTTGGATTGCTATCATAAATCCATATCTGTGTGATTCCGCAGCACAAACCCTAACAAGTGGTATCAGAGCTATCGTTGAGGCACAGATCTGAATCCGCAGGATTAATAATAATGAGAAACGGCAAGTTTGATAATGAGAAGTACTCAGACAAAAATAATTTTGAGTTATGGAAGGTTAAAATGATTAGCCTATTAACCAAGTAAGGTGACATTAAGGCTCTTGAAGAGTAAAAATCTACCATGAAAGACGAAGAATGGGAAAACCTTAATAGTAATGTTTTAGCCTATATTTGTTTATGTCTCACGGATGAGGTTCTCTATAATGTTTTGAGAGAGAAAACTGCAGCTAGTTTGTGGGCGAAGTTAGAGAACATCTATGCTAAAAAGTCATCTGAAAATCGCCTACACTTGAAGCTACAGTGTTATACCTTCAAGATGACAAAGAGTGGAGATATGAAGGCCCACGTCAGCAACTTTAATAAATTGATGTGTAAATTACTGGATATGGAGGAAGCAGTCAAAGATGAGGAACATGCATGTATATTGTTGAATTCTCTTCCTGCATCGTATGAGTCATTCAAGAACACAATGTGTACAGCAAATAAAACCTTAAGTGTCGACACTATTATCTCAGCCTTTTAAGAGAAGGCCATGAGAAAGCTAAACGGCGACATGGGGGCATCTTCCGATGCACTGATTACGAGGGGCAGAGATTCTGAGCGGGGTACAAGATCTTCAAGGCCTAGATCCAAATCTAAGGGCAAGGGCAAAGGAAAATTAAAGTGCTGGAATTTTGGGATGTTTGGACACATAAAGAAGGATTGTAAAAATCCTAAAGTGAAAAAAGAAAATTCAGCGATTTTTTCTAAGGAGACTAATGTTGTCACATCTGATGAAGAAACGAGTGGTGGTGATGTTCTGTCTGTTTCCATGATTGATCAATTACACGACAATCATAAAGACGAGTCGATACTTGACACATGGGCATCATATCACATGACTCCTCATCGGAGTTGGTTCGCCAGTTACAAGGAATGCGATGATGTACATGTTTTTATGGGCAATGATAATGTCTGTAATGTTGTGGCTATTGGTACAGTGAGCTCGAGATATTTGATGGGATGGAGCGTACTTTGACTGATGTCAGGCACGTTCCTGATATGAAGAAAAGTCTGATTTCTCTCGATGCACTTAAGGCTATAGGGTGCAAGTTCACTAGTATTGATGGTGTCCTTAAAGTTTCAAAAGGGGCACTCGTGGTTATGAGAGCGCAAAGGTACGGAAACATCTACAGGTTGATCGGGAGCACTTCAACAAGTAGAGCGGTAACAACTATTGCAGATTTCACATCTCTATGTATGTGACATGCTCGTCTGGGTCACATGAACGAGTGGGGTATGAAGGTATTTTCTGATCGATGTTTGGTTCCAGCTTTTAAAAATTCTGATTTACATATATGCGAGCATTGTATATATGGTAAACAATCTACATTATCTTTTAAATCTGAAAAACATGTATGTAAGAGAGTGTTTGATTATGTGCACTCTGACGTATAAGGGTCGTCATGGTTTGTTTCATTCATTGACGGCTACTTCAGGAAAGTTTGAGCTTACTTCATGAAACGTAAATTCGAAGTTTTCACCATATTTAAACAATTGAAGGCAATGGTGGAAAAACAGTTAGGGCAAAAAATAAAGGTTTTAAGGATTGACAATGGTGGAAAATTTACTTCCACTGAATTTAATGAATATTGAAAGGATGAAGGGATCATTAGGTACAACACAGTGCGCCACACGCCCAAACAAAACGGTGTGACTGAGCGAATGAATTGAATTCTCTTAAAGAGGGCCAGATGCATGTTAAGTAATTTGTATTGGGCGATGACCTATGGAAAGAGGCCGTTAACACAACCTGCTATTTGGTGAACCGATCTCATTTAACTACAATTGAATGTAAAATTTTAGAGGAAGTATGGAGTGGTCATAAAAACGACTACTCAGATCTGCACATATTTAGTTGTGAGGCTTACTTTCATGTACCGTCAGTTGAGAGAGATAAGCTAGACCATAGAGGCAAAAAGTATATTTTTGTTGACTATGGTATTGGTGTAAAAGGTTATAAGTTATTCGACAAGGTCACAAGCAAGGTCATCACTAGCTGTAACGTCATGTTCGATAAAAACTCCCTATTCTACAAAAATGAACAAGAGGAGCAAGAGGAACCAGAAAGGTTGACTGTATACATCCAAGTTGACACAAATGATACTCAGGCAGAGACAGATGCGCAGACAGAGGTACAAGATCAGGTGGAGCAGCCACCTGTGAGAAGAAACCCATCTCGTGATTGCAGGTTATTGGCAAGATACATGGATGATTATAATATTACATATGCTCTCACTACAGATAAGGGGAACTCGTATACTATTCAGGAGGCTTTTGATGAGCCTGATACAGAAAAGCGAAAGGCGGGTATGGATGATGAGATGGCCTCGTTGCACAAAAATCACACATAAGAGCTGGTGGAGCTACTAGTGGGTCAAAAATCGATCGGATGCAAGTGATTGTTAAAAAAGAAATATGATATATACAAAGTAAGGTTGGTAATAAAGGGTTATGCTTAGAGAGAATGAATTGACTTCATAGAGATATTCGCGCCAGTGGTTAAGTAGGTGTCTATCAGATTCATGTTGGCACTGGTTGCCCAATACGATCTCGAGCTGGAACAGATGGATATTAAGACTGTATTCCTGCACGGGGAGTTGGAAGAGCAGATCTACATAAGGCAAACGGAGAGTTACGAAGTTAAAGGGGAAGAGAAAAAGGTTTACAGGTTAATGAGGCCGTTGTACGGCCTGAAACAGTCGCCTAAGCAGTGGTATAAAAAATTTGATTATTTCATATTGAGTCAGAAATTTACTCGGAGTGAATATGATCACTGTGTCTATTACAAGACACTGAGTGATGGCAGATTCATCATCCTAGTATTGTATGTTGATGATATGTTGATCGCCAGTCATTATATGTCTTAAATCAACGTACTGAAGACTCGGTTATCAGGGACATTCGAGATGAAAGATCCAGGGGCTGCAAAGAGGGTTCTCGGCATAAATATCCATAAAGACAGGAAGAGGAGCGGGCTTTGGTTATCATAGACAGAATACCTTGAAAAGGTGCTGATCAAGTATAGGATGGACCGGACAAAGTCGATGAAAGTCCCCACGTGACTCACTTCAAGTTTTTCTCAGAACAATGTTCTAAATCAAATGAGGAAAAACAAGTTACGTCTCATGTGCCTTGTTCGAATGCGGTTGATAATTTAATGTATGTCATGGTCTGTACGAGACTAGATATTTCACAGGCAGTTGGTGTTGTGAGCAGATACATGCTAAACCCTGACAAACAACATTGAGAAACGGTGAAATGAGTACTTTGATACATTCGAGGTACAAAAGACTGCGTCTTAACTTTTGAAAAAATAGGGACAAAATTAGTAGGGTATGTGGATTCCAACTACGCAGGCGGTGTCAATTCTAGAAAGTCAACTTCAGGTTACTCGATTGTACTAGCGGATGGAGCAATCAGTTAGATGTCGAAGCTTCAGTCCGTGGTGGCTTTTTCCACGACCGAAGCAGAATATATGGCAGTAACGGAAGCGTTTAAGGAAGACGTTTATTAAGAGGCATGATAAATCAGTTGAGACTTCAGTAGGAGGCTATGCCGGTTAACTGTGATTGTGAGAGCGCTATCAATTTGGCTAAAAATGCTGTTTATCACTCATGTACTAAACACATTGATATTCATCACCATTTTATCCGACAGGTGCTTGAGGAAAGAGGCGTAACACTAGAGAAGATTCATACCAGCGTGAATCCAGCAGACATGCTCACCAAGGTTGTTCCTACAGAGAAGTTCAAGTTCTGTGCAACTTCTCTAGGCTCGGCGATGATGTAAAAGAATGACGGAGTATGCACGAGAAGAGTTGATTGAAGCTATGAGGTGATGCAAAGATAAGAGAAGAGGTCTAGAAGTTACACATTTGAAGATTAAAGACATGGTTGAGATTATTATTAAAAAATGATGTCTTAAATCTTTCGGGATGCTTGACCAGTCGAGGGGCTGGCTCGACTAGTCGAAGATCCCTTCGACTAGTCGAAGCTAATTCGACTCGAAGTCTAGCAACGATGTATTTGAAATTTTCGGGACGCTTGACCAGTCGAAGCCCTGACTTGACTAGTTGAAGTTTACGCAGACTGCGCACGGATTGCGTAAATTTGAAGCGGTTTCCGAAATTTTCCAAAGTCGGTGCGTAAGTGGAGTTTTCTAAACTATAAATAGGGGTATCTAGGGTCATTCTAAGGCTTCCTAAATGTGTTCCAAGGGTTTCTGTAATTTCTATTTTCATAGTGAAGATCTGTCGTTTTGTGTCGTGGTTTTTTCGCAAAGGGGTTTTCCACGCAAAATCTTTGTGTTCTCTTGTGATCGCTTGCGCTCTTGGATTGCTATTGTAGATCCATATCTATGTGATTCCGCAGCACAAACCCCAACAAATGATTGTCATAAAATGATTGAATATTTGTCTAGCCACTAAGTTTTGTTAAGTGAGACAGTCGTGGATGGTAGATTGATCTCTTGTGAGAAAGTCAGCGAAATATGGATGATAAAGACTTTCGTCATCTGATCAAGATCCGTAGGCAAGACAATCTTAGTGGAATAGTCGAATGTACATCTAGCCGTTGATCGAACTTAGTAAACTCAATGATCGACAAAACATATGAGCTCGTAAGCAAGAAAGCTGTTGTTGCAATCTATCCATCTACCTAAAAATTCTTCATGAATTGTGAAGTTATGCTATTCTACTCTTTGTGGAATGCAAATGTATTGGGCTGAAAAAATAAATACATAAAAGCAAAGACAAAGATAAGCAATGATAAAATGTAAATGACAATATATAAAAGTAAACTAAGGTATTGTTCTAGATTGAATTGACAAAAGCCTGAAGCTAAATTTATAGGACCTGTAAGTAGGGGTGCACACGGTTCGGATCCCGTTCCAAAAGGGATGAGAACTAAAGGTGGCCCCCTTCACATTAACAGTCCATATCAACAGCTGGCAGGACCAATTCATCTACATCCTTGGCCATTCGGTTCCAGTTTCAAAACCGAAACCGAACCGTGTGCACCCCTACCTGTAAGGCGGTAGTTGGAGATCAGTTGTACTTGGATTTGACCTCCACGATCTTTATTTAATTAATGAATCAATTAAGAGTTATAGCTGATCGTATTTCTGTCATAAAGAAGGATTTTTCAATATATTAATAAATTGGTCAATCACCAAAGAAGCATAGTTAATTGAGTTTCTATCTTAGAGTCATTCATAGATTCTTGTATGATCTTTTAGCTGCCAATCTTCTCAATTATGATTTGTAGTAAGTTTAGGTCTAAACCAACGTCTAGTGTCGTGTGCATTTTTTTAGGATATTACACGAGTTATGGTTAATAACATCATGTCGCACCTTTGTGTTGTCGAGCCTTCTTTCTCCTCGTGATTTCCTTCTACCCATCATATCAACCGTACGAATTTCATGATATATGATCTTCATTTAGTGGTGCTGACAAGTGGCAGCTTACATACGATAAATCTGATGGTGTTATGTCGTCAGGTGTAAATAGCTGTAACTCTACAATGATGTATTTCTCAATCAATACATGAAATGCAAATAAATTGAAGGAACAATACAGTTATTTACCACCACTTTATAAAGGCAATTTAAGATTTTTATAAGGGCAGTGATGTAATTTCTTAGGTGTGATTAAAATAGAGAAGACTTAACGTTCTGGAATAGTACAGATTATGACAGGCCTCAGACACGACAGAAAAATGAAACTACTCATTTTTTAATTAATTTATTAATTAGGTGAGAGAGAGAGAGGGGAAGAAATTCGGGAATGGAAAAGTTGCATGGCCATTTTGAGGAAGCGGATTGCGTCCCACTTCATCTGGACAATAATCCATCTGACCAGGGGCTCCTGTGGGGCCCACTGTGATGTATCTATTTATCATGCCTCCCATCTATTTTCTTAAATCATTTTAAGGTATGACCCCAAAACTGAGGCAGAACCAACGCTGAGTAGACCATGGTAGAGATAACCCTTGCAAGCTCACTATTTGATGTGGTCCACTTGAGCATTGGATCTACCTATTTTTGGGCTCATAAGGTGTGGATAATCAGTTACATGCCCCCACAGGATCTCCTGGTGGGACGGGTTATTGTTTGGGCAAGGTCAGATGCAATCCACTTCCCCATTTTGAAGGGTCACATGGACTTCATCCATTGGAATTGGGGCCCAAACTAGGCGTTTGGCATTAGGTGGGATTGAATTGCATTTGGTCCGTGCAATTCCATCCAGCATTTGGTAAGGATGGGAAAGGTTGGGTTAGGTGAGATGGAATTTCATTTAGTCCGATGGAATTGCATTTGGTCCCATATAGGATTTTGGTGGATTTTGAAATCCACTACACATGTGAACCCCACATTAATGCATGCGTTTATCTATGCTGACATTCTAGTTATATACGTGTACAAGTGAACGATATCCATTTTGAATTTGGTCCCATGATTACAATTCCATGGTCTACCAAGCATGATTTTGCTTAATCCATGTTTTCCCTTAATAAAAATTTTATCCCAAACATAGGATTAGATGGCTACAAATACCGTGGAATTTCCCGATATACAATCATTGTGCAATAATGATGTTAATCCCAAATAATAAAATTCAGTACCATTCAATTCCTCGGACCAAATACAATTTAATACGTGATAAGGGCTTGTTTGCGAGCATGGATTTGGAACCCCAGGATTCAGAACCCCCAGGATTGGAAACCCCATGGATTTGCAATCCTTCCAATGTGTTTGACACCCTGGAGTGTGAATCAATTTTAATCCAAAAATATCTATGCATGGTATATTTATAGGGGTTTGAATTTAATTACTAAATCAACTTTAATACCTCTAATTAGTGAGATATATAATTTTTGACACTATGGTTGTGATAAGCCCGCTGAAATATATGCTTTGCCTAAAAACGATGAAATTCCAAATCTCGGATGGACCGCAAGCACGAGATCATGTCCGAGTGACTAACCAACGATTTTTAATCGTTGATTAATATGGACAATGTTTGGACAGTGTTGATCATCATTAGTGGGCCATGTGCCCAATAGAATGATAGCACACAGTGACACACATGGCACACCTGCAACTATTGAAATGATTTTAGGTGTAATCCAAGCTCTCACCGTGGATTGCAAACTCCCTCAAAGAGGGGATTAGAAACCTGAAACCCAGTTACTTTATGCGCCAAACAACCAAGGGGATTTGAAACCCCCTCCAATCCCTGGTGCCAAACGACCCCTAAGACTATCCTTGGATGGAAGATGTCAGAAAAGTTTATTAGATGGAATATTTCAGCCATCTAATGACAAGAATGTCAGGGTAACAGTCCATTCTCACACCAAAGTAGTCAATTTTCAAAAATAGCAAAATTTCCAAATGGTTGAAATAATCCCAATGCAAGATATTTTATTTATTGTCAATCCACCGTGCAAGTTGAGACTCTTGGTACAAACGGTTTGGATGATTGGAAGACGATTCAGATTCAAAAAAAAAAAAAAAAAAAGATTCAAAGTCTATATAGTCTAGGAGTCTCCTCCCGCTTATCACATTGCAAGTGTATCCGCGCAAAGCTCTTTTATTTTTTCTTTAAAAGGGAAATGAGCTTAGTTTTGAAAATATATGAAGCCGATAGTTTAACAACCCCTTCTTTTCAAGGGCTATATCATTGTACTTGGGTGAAAGCCCATTAGATGGACGGTGCAGATCTTCACATCACCTACCACACTTATGGTGGTAGGTAGGTGGCATTGGAAAGACTGGAAATTTCTGTGGTTTAAGGGTCATTTTGGGCGGAGAATCCATGAAAATCATGATTTAGCAGTCCATTTTCCAAGAGGATCTTTCATACTTTATTTGTGAGTTTGGTAGAGAGAACTAGGCAGGGGTCATCTTACCCACTTATTATTTCTACATGCACACACAGACGTATATTGTAAGAGTGGCTGTTTTATTATTTGTTTGATTTAAAAGTTAAGATACCGACGTTTGTCTTGCAACCCATTCATCAATTGTGAACTAAAATGACGAACGGACCGTTCAGTTTCCTGCCGAGGCATCTAGTGGTGGGACCCACTTGACGGCTAGGCTGGATCGAGCACACGTGACGGGAAGTAAATGGGCTGCCCGTGACACTTTTGTGTCATTAGGAGACCCTTGTGGTTATTGTTTAAAATAACCATCAATTATGGCATAATAAATGTTGTTAGGTCATATTTTGAATCTATATCTTTTTAGGCCTATACTTTTTGGCTTTTCGAAAGATGAAAATGCCTAACTTTCAGCTGATATGAGCCGTTCACTTTAATCAGGCAATTATGAATGCATAACAGAATCATGTTAAAAAATAGAAATGTCTATGGCTCACAACTACATTAATATTGTGAATTAATTTCAAATTATTTCCTCCGATGTGATTTATTTGTGATGAATTTTGATCTCAAACTTTAACAAATGTCATAAAATTAAAATTCTTTTCATTTGGATGGTTTGAATTTGCTACAAGACTATACAATGGGCACTACATAAGACGTGGGATGAGTTTAATATGTAGGCACGGGAATGACCATTTGGCATTTTTCTTCTTTCTTTCTATTTCTTCATCCTTAATGCAGTAGCTTACCTCGGAAGTTGAATGGAATAGGTGATTATGGATCCCAATCCTTTTTTGATATGATTTATTAACTTGTTTCAGGAAATCGTATGACATTAGTGGGTGTTGATTATAAGGCCGTCTTCGACCTTATAATCAACACCCACCAATGTCCCACGATTCCTCGAAACAAGTTAACAGATCAAATCAAGCAGGGAGTAGGACCCACAATCACCTCTTCCATTCAACTTCCGTGCCAAACTACTACATTAAAGATGAAGAAAGAGAGAGAGAAGAAAAGGCCAAACAGAAGCCCAATGAACTCACCTATTGAGCCAATCATACGTCTTATGTGAGGCTCACTAAATAGTCTTGTAGTAGATTCAAACCGTCCAAATGAAAAAAAGTTATAATTTCATGTCATCTACCCAAGGTAGAGGGCAAAACTCATCACATATAAACCACACCAAAGGAAATAGTTCAAAATTAACTTGTAACATTAATGCAGTTATAGGTCATAAAAAGTTTTATTTTTTAAAAAATAACCCTATTATGAGTTCATGATTGTCTAATTAAAGTAAATGGATCATATTAACCAAGAGGTGGTCCTAATCATTGATTTAATAGGACCACAACCCCCTTTAAAGAAGCACTTTCAACTTCTGCGCGAGCTATCACCGTAGGGAAATCGGATTGCGTACTGAGTTCCTCAGTACCCTCTTATCATACTGAGTAAACTCAGTTGGGCCCACCACGAATGCATGTTGTTTTTCCACGCCGTCCAATCGTTTTTCCCGATCATTTTATGGGTTCAACCCAAAATTTATGCGTATACAAAGCTCAAGTGGGCCATACCACTAGAAAAAGTGGAAGTATTGATTTCAACCGTTGAAAAATTTTCTAAGGCCCCCAGTGATGTTTATTTGTCATCCAACTTGTTCATAAGATCAGAATGACATGGATGAAGGGAAAACACAAATATCAGCTTGATCTAAAACCTCTGTTGTCCCCAAGAATTTTTCAACGGTGGATGTTCAATTTACACAGTTTCCTGTGGTGTGGTCCATTTGAGGATTGGATATACTCCATGTTTAGGATAAAGCTCTAAAATTATGTATTTAAAGAGATGTACGGAGTGGATACAATGCATGAATGACTCAGGGCCCACGGAGTTTACTCAGTACGCATACCGTACTGAGTTACTCAGTACGCAATCCGCTTCCCACCGTAGGAGGGACAGTTGGCATATATAGGGACATTTTGGTCATTTAAAAAGCTAAATAAATGTCGAGATGACTAAAAAAATATGAATAAAATATGGATTCAAAGTCTAATGTGAGCGCCTTTATTACCTCATAATTGAGGTCATTTTAATTAATAACCCCATTGGGGAGTGGATTAGGTCCATCATGCCGGCCTTGATTGTGGGGCCCACCTTAATGTACATTTCGAATGTCCATGATGTCCATTTGTTTTGCCAGCTTATTTTAGAAAATGAGCCCACAAACAAAGCAGATCCAAATCTCAAGTGGAACATATATGCTACCGGAAACCGTGGTGATTGACCATTAAAAATTTCTTGTGGGCCATAAAAGTTTTGGATCAAGCTTATATTTGTAATTTTCCTTCATCCAAATTTGCGTGACCTTATCAACAGGTTGGATGGCAAATAAACATTATAGTGAGAATTACACTAGGCTTTAAGAAGTTTTTAGTGGTAAGCATTCAATCATCACTGTTTCCTAGGTGTGGTCCACCTGAGCTTTGTATATGCCTTAGTTTTGGGCCCATATCCTAAAATAAGCTGGAAAAATGAATGTACAGCGTGGACACACAAAATATACATCAAGGTAGTCAGGTCCTCACAGTGTTGGGTGATGCTCGGCCTGCAACTAATCCACTCCCCTCTCCTGGGCACTAAATAAATTCAGTGGGGCGGTTGTTTGATGGTTGGTAGTTGGTATATATGCCAATCAATCCAATCCCACTCATTAATAGGCTACAGAGAAATAGATGGTCCAATGCTGAATATTTTTGGTAAACCAAAGGAAAAGTGCTAGTGCAGATGCCAGTTGGAAATTTGCGCAAGATCTAAGTCGTTCACCAGGTGGGCCTCCATTGTAGATATCTTGGCCTAAAATGAGTGTAGGATGTTGCCTGTACTTGTATATATTTCATATGCTCGCCAAGGTGGGTCTCACGTGTGGAGAGATAGAAGTACTTATTATTAAAATGAAAAATAATAATAATAAAATAAAATAGCATAGGCATGTAAGCAACCGACAGCAGAAGTGCTTTAGGTTTCTTTTATTTAGTTGTAGACCAGGTCGTATAAACATTCTTTCCATTGATTATGTTGGTTGGGACATTCAGCATTTTGTCCTGTAGTCTTCAGAGCTCCAGAGGATGTTGGGTGGCTGCTTTTTATATTTCTCAGCTTTGTAATTTTTCAGTCTTTATAAAAACAAGAAGTTTGGTTCATGCGTTTTAGTTGGTTTTTTAATTCCTTAGCTTCTATTAGAAAAATGGATCCCCAACCTTTTGCTGGAAATGAAATTAAACCAAGGTTAAGACTTTTTTTTTTTTTTTTTTTTAAAAGGCCCGTTTGGATACCACCAAATATATAACTTTTTTTTTTTTTTTTTACTTACAGTAGTAGTTAAGTAACTTATTTGAGATAAGTAAGTTTGATTTATGATCAATTATATGCAGCTTTTTTTATTTAAAGTTAATCGTATCAATTTAATGAGTAAAAATCAAGATAAGCTACTTTAGGGTTGTACACAAACTGAGTTAGCTCGCTCGACTCGACTTGAAAAAGATCGATTCAACTCAGTTTGAAATTGAGTTCGAGCTGATTTTTTTAGCTTGAAAAAATTTTGAACCGAGCTCGACTCTACTCAAATCGAACCCAACTCGAATTGAAATCGGATCGAACTAGTCCGATGACTTGGTTACTTTGATATTGATGTTGCTCACCAAGTGTTTGATGAAATAACTCATGAAGTGTCGGCTGATTGTAAGGAAGGTATGTTTATGAAACAAATACATTTTTTTTTTTTGATTTTGATATTGCTTACAAGGTGTTTGATGAAATACCTATAAAACCGTTGCTGCTGTTTTACGTACAGTGAAAATTTGAAGGTGCAACCCATGTATTTGTGAAAATGCTGCATGGGTGAACCTGGCTCGTTCTTGGCTCGTACTTGGCTCGAACTGACCCAAGCTATTGACCGAAAGCCGAGCTACCCAGTCAAGCTCAAGGACTGAGCCGCCGAGTTCGAGTTGGGGTCAACTAGTGGCCGAGCTGAGTCGAGCTGTGCCAAGCTCGACCCGGTCCTGACTCGTGGACACCTCTAAGCTACTTAAGGTATTAGCAATTTATCTTGAGTAACTTACTATCCAAACTCTCCCTTAGATTTCTCCAAAAACACTTAGGTCGATTTAGCATTGCTTCTAGCAACTGCAGAGTTGAATTCTTTCTTGAGAATTTTTGTGAGAATTCTTATGTAACAAAGGGTATAAACATGCATAAGAAAAATAAATTTTTCAGGAAGCTTTAAATGGTGACTGTTGAATCCCCATGTTTCTTGTAGCATAACTCACTTAAGTGTTAGATCTACACAGTTTTCGAGTCATACACTAATGTGATATGGTGAAACTGATTAATGATGTGGACGTTGCATTGTCATTATGGTGGGCCCCACAATGCTGCAGGCGGGGGTACCTGTGCAGTACTACTCATGCAGATGTTACACATTTGCCATCATGGCATGCGAGTCCAAGATCCGATCCAATCCATTCATTAGAAAGGCATCACTATATCGATGTCCCTACCCAAAGAATTAGTTTAATCCACTGGTTAAGTGGGCCATAGTTTACAAAACAAATGTACGGCTCTAAATTACTTGGCCAAAGTTTTCTAACCCATCTACCCGTTTACAATATTGAGGCCCACCTTTTGAGTAGACTAGATTAATGTTAAGGAAAACATGATCAAACTAAGCGGATAGATTTAATCTCAGATTTACATCTTGTGATGGCATATGTGTAGAGGTGTACGGCTCTACATTCATGTGCAACTACCGAACCTTGAGAGATTTTCCATTTCACAACTGTTTTTCACAAGTTAGTAAAAGCCAAGACTATTATAGAAAACAAAGGGCTAGATGCTACAGAAAAAAGCGCAAATTTGAAAAGTTGTTTTTTTTTTTTTTTTTCAAAATTGATTTAGTAGCTAACCAAATACGCTTAAAGCCTAAAAAGTGATTTTCATATTAGAAAAAAGAAAAAAAAAAAAGACAATATTTTAACAAATCCAAACACTATTACATTCTCATGTTGTTTTTATGCGATCCAAACTGCCCATCAAGCGAGTTGGTGATGGTGAGATGCCTCAAAATCAGGCCCATTCCCTAATCAAGTAGGCCATATCAACAACCATCCAAAAACAGCCAAATTCATCTACCCCAACAAAGAGGGAACCCGTTTGTGGGTCATGAAGAGCACCAGTTAAGCTGTAATTTTGAATTTTAGGCAGTTGAGAACTCAAATTCAGGGTTTTTTAAATTGGGGCTGTTTGGCACCCACAAATTATTATTATTATTTTAATAAGGGTGGTTCAAAATCTAAAATTTTCATCTTCTTTTAATTTTGAGACCCTTAGCTTGTAAAATTCTAGATTTTCAAACCTCTCTAACTATCGTAATTATACTTTTCTTTTCTATCTAAAGTGTTCATGCTATTCGTAGTGTTGGATATTTTCACAATAATGATGGCATGCTACAAAAATAAAGCTTATGCTATTATATATAGACACACTGCAGAGAAATTGAAAACCAATAATAATAATAATAATAATAATAATAAAAGAACTTTTTAGCCACTTATGCAATTGCCCATGAAATTATTTAGCTCATTTTTATGGATCACCTAATGCTTGGAATTATCTTTTTTTTTTTTTTTTTTTTCCAGAGCTTCGCATATGCTATGTTAAAATATTGAGGAAAATTTACCTCATGTATCTATCATCATGTGAATATACTCTAAATAATCTTAAAAATCGAAGCCATGAAACATAATATTTGGCTTTCATGATTTCAAAATTCAAATGCCATACATGACTAAAAATTCAATATTTGAAATCCAAGAGTTTTAAGTTGATCCTCCCAAATAAGGATTTGAGAAAGACCCATGGTAGTGCATACTACCACTAGAACTAGTTTGCAAGTTATGAGATCTGCATTAGCATTGAACACCACAGTTTTTTTTTTTTTTTTTTGTTAAGTTTGCTTGGAATACATTCCTGCAGCATATTGTAATAAGAGACATTGGTGCTCTAGCCATTGGATTTGAATTTCTTCCATGTTCCAAACTGTTTATTTTTGAGGGCTCCTTGATGAAGGAAGCTGGCAGAAACTCTTCAATAAAATAATCAAGCCCTTCAATTATACAATGGTTACAGTGGCAGTTTATGTTCAAATCAAAAGTGCCAAGTTTGTAAAGTGCTGAATTCCACCATACAAAGTGAGAATGTTTGTATCATTGGAAGATGATCCAAATTCAAAAGCTGAAGTCCCAATATGGAATGAATTTCTTCGATTCGAATACTCCGGGACCCAGTTACATCATGCCCTATGTAGGAGTGGGCTCAAATATGATGGACTACGCTTGGTTATGTTCGAGCTTCTTTCGGTTTAGCTATGCCAAGAATATATCTGCAGTCGAACCTTGAATGTGAATGGACAGACTTTTACTACCAACCATTCGTTTGTAGTCCTTGAAAGCCCTCTAATTGACCGACGGTTAGAAAAGACTGTTTTTTTATTTTTCTTTGGTCATTTAGGGGAGTGATTAGTGGATATTTTGAAATTGACTCATCAGTTACCGTGACTGCCTGATGAACGGCCCAGATCATGTAAATGTGTAAACATGTAAAACAAGATTAGAATCATCATGAGTGAAAAGAATAGCATGGGATAAGTACCCATGGATTGTTTTACTCATTAAACGATAGAATGCAAGCAAAAAGATAAAAATAAAATACAATAAAATAGTTCATACACTTCTAAAGGGTAAGCATGTAAAAGAACAAAAATAAAATAGTTCTTATATACCTAAAGAGTAATGGAATCTCATGAAATGCATGTTTTGAAACCCTTTGCCTAGGTAATTCCTTCATCAACCGTCAATACAAAGGGAAAGATTGGGTGTGCATATCTCCATGGACCAATTCGTTAGGTCATGAGTTGGGTCGGGACCCACCCGAGTCAGATCTAATTAGCTGGAGCCAGCTGTGGTATCAAATTGGCTTACAAAACAAGCTCATTACCAAAATGTTAAATCTACCGTAATCAATATATAAAACCACATCAATGGAATAAATGAAAGATAATGGAGAATTGTCAGGCTGCTTGCATATTCTTTTATAGGTTGATTCTCAGTCCAGGCATGTTTCATGTTTGGATATCACCGCAGTTCCATGGAAATAGTGGAAATTAAAAAGGTTTTTCATTGATGTGATATTTTTTAGATGTTTAGAAGCGAAGAAAAGGATGTTGAGGATGCAACAAGCCCTAACACGAATTGTCTGGTGCAGAAGCAACCCTAGATGAAATTACACGGTGCAATAGGAAAAATAAATAAATTCAAACAACCATATAGAACATACAAATTTTATGTGGAAAAACCTTTGCAGGAAAAAAACCATAGCACCAAGTGACAAGCAATTCATTATAATAATAAAGTTATAAGTGAAGAAACAATTTATTTATGGGAAATTCTAGCTTTTTCCTAAAAACCCCTTTAAAATATGTTAAGCTTTTTTCGTTCTACCTTAATTGTGTAATTAGAATTCTATTTTTACACTTGTGTACAAAATTAAAAACAAAAATCCGAACTTACGCATTTCACTCGGTTGCACATTTGGTTGACCATGACATCAACAGTCTCTCAATCAATTAAAATAGATCTCGGTCGACTGGGAACATCACAACGTATTGTGGTCAACCCAAAAAATTTCAGTTGACCAAACAACACTACACCAGATTAAAGGCTAATCTCCAATGTAGCTTTAATCCTCTAGCTCCACTGTTCCGAGTTGCTATCACTATCGGTGAGTCAACGAGGGACTTAGCCGAGTCAATCCAGCTTGGTCACTAGGCTAGTCAATGGGTTGAGAAAACAAGGGGTGTATTGATAACTTAAGAATTAGTGAATTTGTGGAGTTTCTTATATATTACTTTAGCCACAATGGGACTTTTATAGAGATATATAACTTATATATGAAAATAAATTACTAATTACAAAATCTATGTACATGGAATGAAGTGATTCGCTATCATGTACGTGGGCCTTGTTCTCCAATCCAACTCATAACTCAGTTAACCTTGCCGAGTGAAAACGGGTCAGGTGAGTCTTATAGGTGCAGGATTCTAACTTTAAGAGGGGGGGAGTCAGATAAAAATTAAAAACAACCCATTCATTTCCTCTAGGTTTTAAGCTACAAAATTCCCTACTCTTTTATCTAGGTTTCTATCGAAAAATAATAATAATAAGAATAAGAATAAGAAAAGGAAGAAAGAGAAGAGAATGGAGAAACAGAAGAACATGTAAAAAAAATCTCTATCTATTGTTTTTTAATTTAGAAAGAAGATGGTGGTGGTGGTGAATAATGGTGTTTTAATTATTTTTAGTTATTTTCTGATTTTTCAGTTTTTTCGTTTATTTTTCTAATTTTTGAGTTATGTTTTTTTTTCTTTTTTTTTCCTTCTTTTTTTTTCAGAGGAAGAAGAAAAGAAGAACGAAGTAGCTAGGTTGGTTTTCTCTTTCATTTTTAATTATTTTCTTTTTCTATATTTTTCTTATTTTATTTTATATAAAAAAAAATAAATCGACCTGCCTAGCCCAGTCCTGGGTCGACCTAGATGAGTCTCGCGCTGAACCCTTGTTGGCAAACTATGTTCTTTGGAACTTGAAGCTAAGCAACCTTTGTCTATACTATTAAATTCCCATTTGCTATTCAAGTAAAATTCTTAAATTTAAAATTTATGTTTTAATAGTGCTTATGAAAATAATGGTCATAATAATTATTTTTTCTTTTCTTTTCCATTTTTATCAATGAAGAGTACCATCCAACGTGTGTTTCACATAGCTTCTATGTAGTTGGAACAAACCATCTCTAATTCATCAATTGAGTTAGTAGGGATATTCTCAACTGAGCTATCTTTAGATGGTTGTAAATGATGTGCCTACCAACTCCTACTCCTGCATTCAAGTGATGGTCTATATATACGTGCTATGGTGTAAGATCAGATTTTGGGACACCTTTTTTCCCTACTTCAATCCAATGAGGGGAGTCTCTCACGCAATTAGATGGGGTGTGAGGCCCACCATGGTGTATGTATAGCTTCCATCTATCTAATATGGTTGCCGTATAATCAAATGGGTTACGTAAGCATAATGTGGATTCAACCATTGAGTGGGCCACCTCATGAATTTCAAGGTTTTGGGGTGGTGGTTGATGTAGAGCAGGTCACGAACGGTTTCATAGCCAAGATGGATCAGAAAAGGCCTAGTCGACAATAGAAGGATCCGGACCTTCAGACCTTAAATCGGGCATATCTCGCAATTCGGAATGAGTTATCGGGTGTAAAATATGATTTTGGGGTAAAATGAGCTACTTTAGCCACCCAACTTAGCTATGCCGGATTTGTAAAATACCACCAGATCGACCGTTCCCTATTTTAATTCCGTTTTTACAATAAATAGTAAGTTTTAGTTTAATTATAATTCTTCATCCATTGGGCTTTAGGAGTTGCGCCCAATGCTAGAAGTACTTAGAATAATTAAAAGAACACCTTGGTGAAGCCAAATAGGACACTTACTATTTTTGGCCGAAAACCTTGCGCACTAGTAGACATCAGGACCGTTTATAAATAGTGAGTTGCGAATTCTAGGAGTTTTAGTTGTAGTTTGATTCTGTTTTCTCTCCCATTGCTTAGTATCTCTAAAATAAAGGTTGTCAACTCGTTTATTTCATTGATCAATCAACTTCAAATTTTATAGAATTTATTTTCTATTTTCTTATTCTTTTCCTCGTGGATTCGAGGAGTCTCTATGAGGAGTCAAGAGAAGTTCCGTGGATTCGGAACAGTTATCCCCCGAGGAAGATGGTGCTCGACCTCATGTCCTTCCCTGTGTCAGTGGTCCATTATTTTCTGTGGCCCACATGATAATTGGATTGCTTGATTTTCGAGCCATCCTATTCTTAGGATAGGGCAGCCCTGTTAGATGGCTTTGGATGTGAAACATTAGGATTGTCAACAGGTTAAGCCTGGGGTTGGCTTATATTTTGAACCGTTAGCTTAGCCTATTCAAAATTTCGATTTTGCTCAGCCCACGACAGCCCTCTCAAACATTGAATGCTAGTTTTTTTTTTTTTTTTTTTAATATGTAGCTAGTCTATTTAATGGACGGTAGCATGAAGGTGCATTTTAGGTGGTCCTATGTTGTTGCGATGTGCAGTAGAGTATAATAAATCATATAGTATATGCATAATTCTTAAATATAAAGGGGTAGTACCTCCCACCAAAATTCTAAATTTTGGGCAGTTGGAAATTGGAATCTAGGACTTATAAAAGTGACATCCTTAAAAATTTTAGATTTCAGTTGCAAGGTTGTTCAAAAAGATTTTCACCTTTTAAAATTTTAATGGAAATCTCTAACTTGCAAATTTTAGAATTTTGGAATCATTTCCAACCGTCATAACTACCACATTTATTCACACCATTTAATGTTTTTACTTGCATTTATATTATTGTGATGGGATGCTACAAAAACCATGCCCGTGTAATCAATATGTGATGTCGAGTGGGTTGCGGACACTTTCATGTCTAGGATGGACCGGAGAAGGCCTAATTAGAGGCGGAAGTGATCTGGACCATCGGAACCTTAAAACAGGGGTATCTTGTAAAGCAGAATGAGTTATTCGAAGTACCATATATGATTTTGGACTATGAGAAGCTATTTTAGCCTCCCAACCCCGTTATGCCAAGTTTCACATGCCGAATTTACGAGATTCCACCAAATCTACGGTCGAAAATCCATTTTCATTTTCGTTTTTACAATTTATAATAAATTTTAATTTGATTATAACTCTTCATCCTTTGAGTTTTAAGAGTTGTGTCCAATATGAAAAGTGTTTAGAAAAATTAGGAGAATAAATGGTTAAGCCAAATAAGATACTTACTATTTTTGGCCGAAAACCATAGAGTCTAGTGGAAATCATGATTGTCTATAATAAATGGTAAGTTTACGGTTTATAGTAAGTCACGAATTTTAAAGAGTTTGAGTTTGAATCTTTTTTCAATGTTTGGTATCACTATTGAAAGGGTTATAAATTTGTTTTAATTATCTATCAATCAAATTTCAACTTTTTAGAATTTATTTATATTTTCTTATTTTCCACTGTAGATGCGAGGTATATCTTTCTGAGGAGTCTAGAGAAGCTCCGTGGATTCGGAGTAGTTATCCTCTTGAGGAAGATGGTGATCGGCCTCATCACATTCATCGCTATGTCAATATGTGAGTAAAATCATAGAAAAAAATTAAATCCTAAAGAAAAGAAAATTAAAATTTTGTTTGAATTATAAAATTGGTGAGCCCTTTTAGAAGGTACCAAAAGCATGAATTTTGCCTCATTTTTTTTAGCCCAAGCTCTTTTATCATAGGTTCAATGCAATGTTTGTTATATATTGCATGTATATCATGTCAAAATATTAAAGAATATTTAAATCATCACATTCATTATCATATCAATATACCACAATATAATTTTAAGCATCCTAGAGTTAAAATTTAGACTTTCAAATATAATTTTTAAAATTCAAGACTTTGAAAATCTATACTACCAAACAGAATTAAAAATTCAGAATTTAAAACTCAACATATTAAAAAACTAGGATTTCAGTTTCATGCTCCTAATCAAGCCCCAAGTCTAAGGCAACTGGGAAGAGCAGGTTCACCTGCGCAGCGAATTAGGTGCCACCTGACCTCACCCAAGATAGGTGCAGCTTTACCACAAGGCCTTCTATGTATATATTCTACATCCATGTCATCCATCCTTGTTTTAGATTATTAGGGCATGACCCTATAAATGAAGGAGATCCGGTTTTATGGTGGACCATACCATAGAAAATAGTGGTGATGTGATTATCCATCAATGGGCCATAAAAGTTTTAGATCAAGATGATATTTATTTATTTTTCTTTCATTCAGGTTTACACGATCTTACCAACCGGTTGGATGGCAAATAAACATTATTAAAACATTAGGGCGGTTTTAGAAAGTTTTCTATGGTAGGACGTTCAATCCCCACTGTTTTCTACGGTATGGTCCACCTGAGTTTTGATCTGCTTCAATTCTAGGCTCTTGGCTAAAATGATATAGCAAAACCGATGGACGGTGTGGATGTAGAATACATACATGGAGGTAACATCTTAGTCTGGCACGTGTCCATTCTCTCCGGTCACGACCAACTCCCGCAAGTTTGTGCTAGATTGTGAGATGCATGACGTTGTTCATGTGCCAAAGCTTTTTTTTTTTTTTTTTTTTTTAAAAAGGTGGCAATCATGAGGGCCGGCCACGTGTAGGTCACTACAATTATTTTTAATCATCCATTTTTCATGTGTGGCCCACCCAATAACCACCCCATCTAAGCCACAACACAATGTGGGATTCACCTTATGAATGGCGAGGATCACTTACACGTGTGCCAAATGGAAGTCCGAAGAGATAGACATCATCCTATCAGTGAATTAATCAATGGCCACCAATATGGAACTTGTATGAGATCCAGTCCATTCATTCAGTGGGACCTTCTAGGGTTGAACATACCCTGACACAGAAATCAGATGGATCCCATACATCAGGTGGGCCAAACTTGGATTTTTATAAATAAAAATAAAAATAAAAAAAGGAATTTTGTTTTTTTAATCACTGGGGGTAGTGAATTTTGTTAGGTGAGAAATGGGTGTCTTGATTCCAGTGGACCCCACCCTAATCTCTATCTACATGGCCACCATCTTTTGATACCTGGGCAATTTTGATGAGTTATGGCCCTAAAATGGCATCGATCAATCCATACCATCCGATTGAAGGGCCTTTTCACATTGAACATTGATATCTACTTAAGTCTTTGTTTTTGACAATCCATTTGCTGGCCTGCACAAGATTCTAACGCTCAAGAGCCAAGACCATTATGAGCTTAAGAGGAACAAGCCCAACCCAAAAAGATTTGCTGCGCTCAGGCCCTTCCTACCCTAAAACCAATCAAATCTCTATTTCTAGAGGTGAATGTTCATAATACATCTGATGTAGTGATTACGTGGACCACACAAGCGTAAAGAAATAGACATCTACAAAAATGAAAACCAATGGTCTACATGCAAGATGCATGTGTTGCCTGTCCAATGAATATTTGCATGATAGAACACATGATAATAAAAAGTCGAGCGGGCCTAAGTTGGGTTGGGCTAACATGACCTGAGCTCGAGTCCGGCCCAAAAATTGATTGGGACATAAATGCCTGGCCCGGCTCGTGACAACATACCATGACATGAACGTGGATTGGGCCTACCCATCCCCATCTTGGAACGGACAGGGGCTCTAGGGGAGACCGTTATGTATGGGTTTTATCCACACCGTCCATTCGTTTTTCCATATCATTTAGTGTTTAAGCCAAAAAATAGGGCGGATCTAAGGCTCAAGTGGACCACACCACAGAAGCAATAGTGATAATGACACCCACCATTGAAACCTTCGTAGGGACCACTGTGATCGTTAATTTCCATCGAACCTGTTCATGAGGTCACATAGACCTGGATGAAAGGAAAACACAAATATCAGCTTAATAAAAACCTTCTTAAAGCTTATTGAAATTTTATATACAAGGGGTATTTGTTTCTTCTTTTTTTTTTAGTTTTATTTTTATTTTTTTCTTTTTTTCATCTCCTCCAATGCGAGTCATCTCATGCAAAGGTTGGATTGCGTGTAACTTAGGTGAACCAGGTGAAGATTTCAATGACAGGTATCTCCATCTTCAATATTCCCTCTAGTGTGGTCCACTTCATTATTGGATCAGATTTTTTGGGATCATGTCCTAACATGATCCCTTGCAAAAGAGGAATGAAGCGTATAACGTCACACACACCTCACCGTGGGCCCAAAAAAAGCTTTTCAATTATTATTTATTTATTTTAATTATTGCACGGGCCCTGCAACATTTGCTGTAGGAAATTCGCGTCCCTCAATGACGATGACCACTAACCACACCATCACCTTTAGCAGTGTACAAAAACCTAAAGAAATGATGAAAGAGGTCAGTTAAGAGTCGCCCTTTTACTAATTCCAACGTTCTAACTGCCTTTATGTTTTTTACTCTCTCAAAGGTCGCCATTCACCAAAGGGCCTCTTGTATGAGTAGCGGCACATGTGCGCACAGTACACATGTCAGAAATCTGGACCGTCAATCAGGTAGGCAACACTACGAAGAAGCTGTATGCCAACAAATTAAATACAATCATCCATTGACCCACACATGTATTTTGAATTTGTACGTTGGGCCTTTTTTCAGCGTCCATTTTCTAATACAAGTTTGACCCGCCTGATGAATGGACCAATTTTATTTTCGGTCCATGGCATTTTTCACAATGTCCCTCCCTACCTGATGAATGGCCCAGATGTGCAACGCATGCGAATCACAGGTAAAATCTCTAAATTCAGCGGCTGTGATCCATCTAAGTTTTTGGGATATGGGTTCATCCTAGTTTGGCTCACCTGATTAGATTGATTGTATGGCATATTTAAATATAATAATAATAATAAAGTGGACCCCAGAAGGTTTGTATGATGGGCATTCCTATTCCCCTGTTCCATGTTGGATGGCTCAGATTACTTTTGTACTGGCCTTATTTTTTAGATCCGAACGTAGCAAGAGGTCTTCAATGCATAGGTGGATTGGATGTCACACGCACATCACGATGGGCCCACAGAGCTGCGTTATTACCCGCTCTTCCTACAGTGGACGCTGCAGGGGATTCCGGTCCCATGAAAATCCCCCAACGAATCACAACCGTTTATTTTAATACAAACACTCAAATGCTTCAAAAGCGTAGTGGGGAGGCCCATTTCTAAAAGGAAAGTAGACATAAATGGACAACATTACAAAAAAACTGGGTGCGTATGTTTGGTTGGATGCGTATGATAGCGAAACTAATCATTTAATCACGATAGAGCTAATCACATATAGCCAGCCATTCATAACCCATAATACCCACACCTTTCATTGCCATTC
This sequence comes from Magnolia officinalis, assembly GCA_021015155.1. Lineage (NCBI taxonomy): Eukaryota > Viridiplantae > Streptophyta > Magnoliopsida > Magnoliales > Magnoliaceae > Magnolia > Magnolia officinalis. The sequence continues at coordinate 9,033,596 of JAJHSJ010000007.1, forward strand.
TGTCATGTGGACCATTATCATAAATAAAAAGGAGCCACTCATGATCAACATCATCAATGCCTTGTCATGACACGGGACATGTGGCAGGGAGATGGTAGATCAGGACCGTTGGCCTGCTGGGCCATGCATTGGATGGCCTATGGTTCAAAAGACACATGAGTAGGAAAATGCTACCCATCACTCTCTTAGTTTTTAATGCTGAATGTTAATTGCTTAACCAATTCTTTTAGCCACCGTTCATTTGAGGGAACCGGATTGCATCCTCCCACTGCTTGGATATACTCGGGCTCTGTGGGGCCCACCATGATGTATGGGTTTTAACACGACGTCCATCCATTTTTCCAGATCGCCCAAAAATGAGGCATCCAAGGCTCAAGTAGAGTCTAGACTATGTTGTGGTAAGAGCATGCAACATCCAAGCTATGTGGGACCCACCGTGATGTGTGTCTGACATCCACTCCATACATCAGCTGTGCCAACTCATTCTCTCAGTACGTAAGAAAAATAAGATTGACCCACCATCAGGTGGGCCACACATTGAGAACAATGTAAAATCACACCAGAAACCTCTATATTCTGTCGGACTATCCTGCGTCTGATGTCAGTCTCAACCTGGCGTGTCCCAGCTAATTGCCACACCTACACGTGCTGGCTAGAGCTGGACAGTGGTAATGGGTCAAGCTAACCGATGTGACAGTTGCGTGTGGTCAGCTCAACTGGGCCTAACCATTTGGACGGTTATGATGCGGTCTCTATCAAGGGCTGAGTCGATGGCAGCCCTAACATTGCATTTGGCTATCTGAATAGTCACTCGTGCGATGTGGGCCCCATGATGTTAGAGAATGTAATGGTCTTATCCTGTTTTGTTGGACTTTAATGCTTAGTGACTGTCGACAAAGAAAACTATCTGCCGACCCTCCTTTTGCCGCTGGACAGACCTCATGTGGGTAGGGACATGAAACCATGTTCTCAAACAAGGGCACGTGTGGGACATCTGAGCAGTTAATGAGGTGGACCCAAGATGAGGATGATAAAAAAAACCAGGTCGTACCGCTCGATATAACTCGACTCAACTCGATGTCCGACCGGGTTGAGTTGACTCGATGACTCAAACGAGTTTATATCCGACTCAATTAATATTTATTAATTAAATTTAAAATATTTAAACTAATGAATATTGGAAGGAGTTGATGGTGTGACATCACGATGACATTGACGTGATGTTATAATTAATTTATTAAATTAATTAATGAGAAATGGTTCATTGGTCTCAAAGGACTATAAGTTACGGTACTCCCAATTGCATCAGTGACTTGGACAGCCTGATCGATCGATCTGAACTGTTCATTAACTTCAGAACCCCACTTCATGGGTTACCATGAAAAAATTGGACTGATTGTAAGATCTAAACCATCTTGGATTTGGACTTATTTTCTTTAGCCGTCCTTTTCCAGTCCATGGATGGGATGGTTTTGAATTCATTACAAGTTTGATTCTTTGGAATCGTAAGCAATCTATGGTGTTCCCTAACAAATAGGCCGATCAAATTATTGATTAGACTCATTTTTTATGTAAATGATCTCGACCGTTCATATTAAAGTCCATTGATCAAATAGTTAATATATATAGTTTAAGTGCCATGTCAGCATGGTAGCCATTTATATTTAATGAACAGTTTAGATCAACCGACCGAACTTTCTAAGCGCCAATATTTAACTAGGAGCACTATAACTAATTCTGCTTTCAGAGCACGGTTCATTTTCTTAATTAATTAAATAAATGTGGACTTTTGGTCCTCTCAAATCCTCTGGAACACCTAAAACAACCAAGATTGTTGTCTGTGTAAAATCCACTCCGTCAATTAGGTTCTGTCCTTGATTCTAAGAATTGAGGGAAAAAATGAAGGACATCCAAATCTCAAGTGGGACACACCAAAGAGAATAATGGGATGAGATGGAAACCCTAGGTTTTTGTGGGGGCCACTATAGCGTGTATCTTTCACCAAACCAGTCAATTGGTTTTAACTCACTAGGATGAAGTAAAATTACAAAAATGCGGGGGCGACGCCACTTGAACTCGGAGGTTTTAGGAGCACTTTTACATTTCGCCCTTGGTGTGGTCCATCAAAGCCTTTCATCAGGCTGATTTTTTGTAGGAACGGTTCAAATAATGCTTTTCTACTGATGAGTAGAGTAGATTTTCATATAAAATATGGTGGGCTCCAAAGATCTTGGGTGTTTTTAAGCAGCAGCTAAAAATAGGGGTTGCCGACGATTCCGGTCCTAGGCGTTTGTACTGGAAACCTGTCTGACCCAGCGGTCCAAAACCAAAATACGGCTCCTTTGAAAATCGTGTGAACCGAACCAATGCGCGAATGGTTTGGTTCAGACCGGTCCGACCAGTCACATTGATGTTGCTCATCTAGAACAGGTAGAGAGCCTCAAAAGGGAGGGACCTGTTAGGTTCGGCCTGACCATGGGGGCCACCTTGATTTATGTATTGTATATCCATGCCGTCCACCTGTTTTTTCAGATCATTTTATGTTATGTTACCCCCAAAAAAACAGATCCAAATCTCAGGTGGACCACAATACTGGAAAAGGTGACGATTGACAGTTAAAAACTTCTCATAGGCCATAAAAGTTTTGGATCAAGATGATATTTTTGTTTTTCTTTCATCCATATCTTCTCGACCTTATCAATAGGTTGGATGGTAAATAACATTACGGTGGACACTAAACTAGGTCCTAAAAAGCTTTTAATGGTGAACGATCAATCACAACTGTTTCCCATGGTGTGATCCACCAGAGATTTGGATCTACTTCATTTTATGGTTCATGTGTTAAAATGAGCTGTAAAAACGGATGGACAGCACGGATATACAATACATAAATCAAATTGGGCTCGACGGTCAGGGCCGCACCTGTTGGGGATAAGGAGCGATTGACCGCGTGTAGTGGCGCGCGTTCCAAAAAGAAGAAATAAACAAATTGGATCAAGACTCCTGTGTTAATTTCTCACAATATCAGAAACGGTGGAAACTCTTCAACCCTACACATAGCATAGTGGGCCCCACATAATGGAAGTCCCAGATGGTAATCCCGACTCACTGTGGACCCCACACAGCTGAAACGTGTGATAATTAGCATACGTTCCGAGGCATGTGATGATCATTTCCTATCTAAAAAATACATAAAGCAATGGTCCACGTTCAACGCAAAAAAAGGCATATCGTCACCGGCTCGTTTGGAGTCATCACTTTGACTGCACCTTCTTTCTTACGAAAGCGAGGGATGTAGGAATTGCTGGAATGGATGGTCCATTCGCAGAAAGGACAAATCAGAAATGATGGTTTGTCATTTTCACTCTCAGAAATGGTGAGGCGATTCGCCCAAAGAGACGTTGGATAGAACAGTCGCGATACACGTGATAACATGATCACACACGTGTGCCAGTCCAGGCCAACCTTAGTTCTGGATGGCAGTGACCATTCCTTTTCCCATAAATCATGCAAATCTACGTACAATGACACTGGGTTGTCTAAAGGAAAATCATCAACGGCCTGTATTCAATTCAATACATGTGGATCACATGATCTGTGGACAAGGGTTGATTTTTGCGTAGGGAATTCTGACGTGGCGCTCTACATGGGACATGGATGGGATAATGTAGGTGCGTGTGACGTGGGTAGGTGTGATGTGATTTACCTCTTCAATCTCCACCGTCTGAATCGTGAGTGTTTGAAAAGTAAGGTGAAAATTGAGATCTACAGCACCCGGATTTATAGATACCTTTCCGTCAGTATAGTTTGACGATAGAAAGCAGGGTCTTCTCTCCGAGGATAGTTTTGTCCTCTCAATTATTCCAGCAGCTACTGTACCCGTGCAAGTTATTCCTTAGCTGTGGGCCACTGTAATAAACGCATGACATCCGCTCTTCACATGTGTTGTGAGGGCCTGTTTGGAAGGAGGGATTAAATGGCATGGAATTAACATTGTTATTACGTAATCATTGCAAGTTGGAAAATACCATGGTATCTTGATTATCCAATCCTAGACTTAGGATCAACTTCTTTACGTAAAAAACTTGCTTTTGATGGATCTACCTGAAATTGCAATTAACTGGCCAAATTTCATAATCAAACTAGAGTTGTACACGGCTTGAACCTAGTCAAGCTTGGCATGACTCGACTTGGCTCAACCACTAGCTGACATCAACTCAAACTTGGCTCTGCTTGGCTCAGTTCAGTCAACAGAACGGGCTAGATCGAGCCGAGGTCGAGCCTATATGGCATTTTCTCAAACACATGGAGTGCACCTTCATTTTCTCACAGTATGTAAAACAACCGTAGCAGTTTTCGTCAAACACTCACTAGGCAACATCAAAATGAAGATAAATGGTACTTTTATCATGTAATGGTATGTTTTTTGTTGTGATTTGTTTTATATTCATACCTTCCTCACTACTAGTTGATCTCGTGGAGAATGTATGCACCTGTAATAATACTTTGTTGAGTCATTTCATTAAACACTTGGTGAGCAACATCAATATCAAAATAACCCAGTCACCAAACTAGTTCGATCCGAGTTCGATTTGAGTTGAGGTTCGATTTGAGTCGACTCAAGCTTAGACAAGTTCAAACTTGACTCAAAGTTTTTTTTTTTTTAACTTTCAAAAATTAAGTCAACTCAGCTCGAATTCAATTTTGAACCGAGTCGAATCGAACTTTTTCGAGTTGAGTCGAGCGAATTAATTGAGCTAACTCGTTTTGTATACAGCTCTAGTCAATATCAGTCACTTGTACGGATATACAACTCGAATGTCACATATAAAGGGTGTCTATGAATGGATAACATGTATGAAACACACATCAACAAGGACTCATGGGTGTAACAGTTTTCAAAATTCACCAAAAATAGAAATCCTGCCATATGTACAGTTGACCGGATGATACTAATACTAGAATTATTTGATGAGCCCTCTTAGAACCGATGATCATATGCATCTATGCATAAGGTAGTTTTCACACATCCAATCCATATGGAGCCACCATAAATGTGAAGTTCCATCTAACCCATCTATCAGATGAGCCCCAACATGCCACACTAGAGGGAACAATGAGGGGGCATCAAAGAGGGGAATGCTCACCATAGAAACTCTCATTGGGAATGTGGGGTTTGCTGTCTTCATTCCTTTCATCAACCTAGTAATCAAATGAGTCCCACCATGATAAGAGATGCACCAAAATGCTGGTCGTTCCAAACACTGGTAGGCCACACCACATGATTGTGTTGCTCTGTGGTATGTCCCGCTGGATATTTCGAACGGGATGATTCTTGGGATGTATGGTGAAAGGAGGATGATCACAAGATACATCGGCGTGGAGTACATACAAATCATATATGTGGGGCCCCCACGCAGTTTGAACTAGTGGTAATTACCATACATTCGAGCATCTATGATCATGCCCCCAACGACTTGCCATAGGGTCATGAGCCTAAAGCCACTATGGGTGAGAAAGACTTTCCTATTTTGAATGGCTAAAGAAAGGTTACGAAGGAACGGTTTGCTTGGCCACTTCATTTTGTAGATGTGGCAACCAAACTGGGATGATTTAGAGCAGTGATCTGATAGGACCCACCATGGATTAGGGATTTCTCAAAAATCTAAAAGGTTCCAATGGTTCTATCTTTGACCTTTCCTAGCTGAATGTGGACTGTCTTTATATTTGTTTCCTTACCATAAAAAAGCAGGCTTACAATTAAGAGGCATGGATCTTCCAAGCCGGCAGATTTTTGGTACATTCCTCGTCCAAGGTCAGGTCGAACACCTAAATGGTTATGACCATAAAGAAAATGGGTTTCACATGCATGAAATTGGGAGAAAACAGTCATTAGCACTTGCCATATAGAATTCATAATGTGAAATAAGGGTTGGCACCCTTTGGGCAATGAACTGGTCTTGGTTCAATGGTTATCTGTTGTATTCATGGGTAGATGAGCGGTGACTGGTGAACCTTGATAGCCCATCCCATGGACTTATAAAGGATGGCCCACAGATTAAAAAAAGAAAAAAGAAAAAGAAAAAAAGAAGAAAGTACACTACACACAAAAGCCTAGTTTTCTAGCTATGGCCTTCAAATGAAAATAAAATTCAAAATATTAATTCAAAAGGGAATGAATTATTAAGACTTGTTTGGTTGCCATCATAGTTCTACATGGATATAATTTTTTTAAGCATAGTTTAGCCTATATGAATAGGCTATTTTATATAAACATGCATTTCAACATTTACCAAACACCCTATCTCAACAAGCATGTGACTTTTTGTAGGCATTGGGTGCAGTAGCACATGTGAAGATGCAGTACATTTGTAACTGACACTGGTGTATGACACGTACTACTCGAAGATGCATTTTAGAATATGTTAATCCCTCGAACATACATGGCCGCACATGTAATGTATGTACACATAAATATTAGTGGATGCAGCACATGCAAGGCATTCAAAGGTAGAGTTGGACACCAAGCCAATCCAAGCTGAGTTGTGCCAAGCTCAACTCGGTTAGGCTCGGTCCTCAGGCTGTATTGGCCAGCTCAGCTCGTTTGTGTGCAGTAGCTCGAGCCAAGTTCGAGTGATATATATATATATATATATATATATATATATATATATATATATATATATTATATGTGTGTGTTGTGTGTGTGTGTGTGTGTTGTGTGTGTGAAAGATCACTACTTCCTTTTGCATTTTGTGGAAAATAAAAAATAAGCTAAAATTGACTTTAGGGCCTGATCACCTAATCCAAACTAACGGCTAATCTTTTATTAGAACTAGCATCGCCCTTTTCAAATAAGACTGCCAAAGGAACCTTTGTTAACAGCCAACCGACCACTTAATCACATGGTCAAAATTCTTAACACAAGGGCTGTCAGGATTCACCGAGGGAAATTGACCGTACTCACCTCGAAGTTTGGGCGAATTACCTAGAACGCTACAACACTCCATATATTCCTAGAAGGGCCTTCCGACATGCTTCCGAAAATTACTTGGACCAAAATGTCTTTGTCCTTATTTCAGTAGTTGTACGGTTTTCTAGGAAAGAAGAAGTTACGTCGTATTTAATGCTAAAAAAGTGATGTGTACGGAACCCTTTTTTGTGTGCGGGCAAGGACCAAGCTCGTGGGGTCCACATTGATGTATGTGTATAATCCATGCCACCCATCCTTTTTGTCGTGTCATTTTAGGGCTAGGGCTCAGATATCAGCCTGATCCAGAGCTTGTGTGGGTCACATAATAGAAAATAATGGTCACAATGGAACCCACTGTTGAAACTTTTTAGGCTCACTGTGATGTTTGTTAGAAGCGGACACTGCCAAGTCAGCACTTTTTTAGGCCCAAGCGGAGTAGGCCGACAAGGTGAATGGAATAGATCACCCCATTATGGGCCTTAAGCTATGATATCAATGGTTTGGTAGAAAATGACATGAAAATGCTCAAACCACGATCCATACAACATGACAATCACGACCCATATAATATGACAACTACGACCCATGCAAACCACGACCCAAATGGGCCTACACTGATGTATGTGTATAATCCATTCCGCTCATCCTTTTGTCGTGTCATTTTAGGGCTACGGCCTAAATTTCAGCCCAATCCAGTGCTTTTATGGCCCACAAAATAGAAAATAATAGTAACTGTTGAAAGTTTTCAGGCTCACTGTGATGTTTGTTAGAAGTGGACATTACCCAAGTTAGGACTTTTTGGGCCACGCTGAGCTGGTCAATAAGGTGGATGGATCGGATCACCCCTTTGTGGGCCTTAAGTTATGGTACCAATGATTTGGTAGAAAAGAAATTGAACACGTTAAAAACCACGATCCATACAACATGACAACCACGACCCATATAACATGACAGCTACGACCCAAATGAGCCACAGTTGTATGGATCGTAGTTGTCATGTTATATGGGTCTTAGTTATCCTGTTATTTGGGTCTCAGTTGTATGGATCACAGTTGTCCTATTATATGGATTGTAGTTATCCTGTTATATGGGTCGCGGTCGCAGTTTTCCTGTTATATGGGTCTCAGTTGTATGGATCGCAGTTGTCCTGTTATATGGGTCGCAGTTATCCTGTTATATGGGTCACGGTCGCAGTCGTCCTATTATATGGGTCTTAGTTTTCCTGTTATATGGGTCTCGGTTGTATGGATCACAGTTGTCATATTATATGGGTCGCAGTTATCATGTTATATGTGTCGTGGTCGCAGTTGTCCTGTTATATAGGTCTTAATTGTTCTGTTATATGGGTCTCAGTTGTATGGATCGCAGTTATCCTGTTATATGGGTCGTAGTTATACTGTTATATGGGTCGCGGTCGCAGTTGTCCTGTTATTTGGATCTTAGTTGTCCTGTTATATGGGTCTCAGTTGCATAGATCGCAGTTGTCCTGTTATATGGGTCGTAGTTATCCTGTTATATGGGTCGCGGTCGCAGTTGTCCTGTTATTTAGGTCTTAGTTGTCCTATTATATAGGTCTCAGTTGCATGGATCGCAGTTGTCCTGTTATATGGGTCGCAGTTATCTTGTTATATGGGTCGCGGTCGCAGTTGTCTGTTATTTGCGTCTTAATTGTCCTATTATATGGGTCTCAGTTGTATGGAACACAGTTGCCCTGTTATATGAGTCGCAGTTATCCTATTATATGGGTTATTGACGCAGGGATGAACGTGATGAGGATAAATACTCCGAATCCACGGAGCTTCTCTGGACTCCTCACAGAGACTTCTCGAATCCACGAGGAAAGAAAGCAGAAGATAGAAATAAATTCTAATAAATTCGAAATTGATTAATTCATCATTGATGATTTTCTAATGTCTCACCTTACACCATTAATATAGAAAAAAAATAAACTAAAATTCGTAATTACCAAAAATAGCAAAATTCTAACTCTAATAGAAATCATAATTCTAATAAAACTCTTCTAAAGCCTAATTTCTAAAAATAAAAATTGCAAGTAAACTTCTCTAGAAAAGTCCTAGTATAACTAAAACTTATTTCCATAAGGAAAGAAAATCTAAAGCTCTAAAAAATATTAAAAAATCGAAATTACTAAAAATAGTAAAAAAAAATTTAAAATTCATTTTGCGCCGAAAGTGCGCGTTTTCTGACGAAACGGACAGACGCGACCCACGTTGTGGGTCGGTTCATCTCAGATGACCTGTTTCAGTAAAGATTGATAGGTTGTACGCCTTGTAACGATACTCGGATCAAAAGTTACGGTCAATTTACGGTCCACCTCCTTTTGGCTCAACCATGCTGGGAATATCTTTGTGACACGTTCTACATCAGTCGTGGTCGCAGTTGTCCTGTTATATGGGTCATGGTTGTCATGGGTTGTAGTTATCATGTTATATATGACCCATAATGGGGTGATTTGATCCATCCACCTTATTGGCCAGCTTGCCGTGGGCCCAAAAAGTCCTGACTTGGACCCACATTTATGCTTGTTAGAAGTGGACAATGCCCAAGTCACCATTATTGATGTTTTAACTGTCACTATTATTTTCAAAAAAGTCCTGACTTTGGCCCACATCTGATCCATTGATGTTTCAATAATCACCATTATTTTCTATTATGTGAGCCACATGAGCACTGGATCAAGCTGATATTTGGCCCCTAGCCCTAAAATGACATGACAAGACGATGGGCAGCATGGATTATACACATACATCAATGTGAGGCCAAGTCAGGACTTTTTGGGCCCACGACAAGCTGACCAACAAGGTGGATGGATCAGATCACCCCATTGTGGGCTATATATAACATGATAACCACGACCCATGATAACAATGACCCGTATAATAGGACAACTGCGACCCGAATAACAGGACAACTGCGACCGCGCCCATATAACAGGATAACTACGACCCATATAACAGGACAACTGCAATTCGTAAAACTGAGACCCATATAACAGGACAACCGCGACCCAAATAACAGGACAACCGCGACCGCCACCCATATAATAGGGTAACTGCGACTTATATACAGGACAACTGCGATCCATACAACTGAGACCCATATAACAGGACAACTACGACCGTGACCCATATAACAGGATAACTGCGACCCATATAACAGGACAACTACGATCCATGCAACTGAGACCTATATAAGAGGACAACTAAGACCCAAATAACAGGACAACTGCAACCGCGACCCATATAACAGGATAACTGTGACCCATATAATCGGATAACTACGATCCATGCAACTGAGACCCATATAATAGGACAACTAAGACCTAAATAACAGGACAACTGCGACCGCAACCCACATAACAGGATAACTACGACCCATATAATAAGATAATTGCGATCTATACAACTGAGACCCATATAATAGGACAACTAAGACCCCTATAATAGGACAACTGCAACCGCGACCTATATAACGGGATAACTACGACCTGTATAACAAGACAATTGCAATCCATACAACTGAGACCCATATAACAGGAAAACTAAGACCCATATAATAGGACAACCGCGACCGCGACCCATATAACAGGATAACTACGACCTATATAACAGGATAATTGCGATCCATACAACTGAGACCCATATAACAGGACAACTAAGACCCATATAACAAGACAACTACGACTGCAACCCATATAACAGGATAACTGCGACCCATATAACAGGACAATTGCGATCCATACAACTGAGACCCATATAACAGGAAAACTAAGACCCATATAACAGGACAACTACGACGGTGACCCATATAACAGAATAACTGCGACCCATATAACAGGACAACTGCGATCCATACAACTAAGACCCATATAACAGAAAAACTAAGACCCATATAACATGACAACTGTGGTTGCGACCCATATAACAGAATAACTACAATCCATATAACAGGACAACTGCGATCCATAAAACTGAGACCCATATAACAAGATAATTAAGACCCATATAACATGACAACTACGATCCATATAACTACCCATTTGGGTTGTAGTTGCCATGTTATATGGGTCGTGGTTGTCACGTTGTATGGATCGTGGTTTTCAACGTGTTAAATTCCTTTTCTACCAAACCATTGGTACCATAGCTTAAGGCCCACAAAGGGGTGATCCGATCCATCCACCTTATCGGTCAGCTCGGCGTGGGCCCAAAAAGTCCTAACTTGGGCAATGTCCACTTCTAACAAACATCACGATGAGCCTGAAAACTTTCAACAATCACCATTATTTTCTATTTTGTGGGCCATAAAAGCACTGGATCGGGCTGATATTTGGGAACTAGCCCTAAAATGACACGACAAAGAGGATGGGCGGAATGGATTATACACATATATCAGTGTAGGCCCATTTGGGTCATAGTTGCCATGTTTATGGGTCGTGGTTGTCATGTTGTATGGATCGTGGTTTTGAACGTGTTCACGTCCTTTTCTACCAAACCATTGGTACCATAGCTTAAGGCACACAATGGGGTGATCCATTTCGTCCACCTTGTCGGCCTGCTCTGCTTGGGCCTAAAAAAGTCCTGAATTGGGCGTGTCCACTTCTAACAAACATCATAGTGAGCCTGAAAAGTTTCAACAGTGGGTTCCATTGTCGCCATTATTTTCTATTATGTGACCCACACAATCTCTGGATCAGGCTGATATCTGGGCCCTAACCCAAAATGACACGGCAAAAAAGATAGGCAACATAGATTATACACATACATCAATGTGGGCCCCACGAGCTTAGTCTTTACTCACACACAAAAAAGGATTTCTTACACATTACTTTCTTGGTAATAAATACGACATAACTTCTTCCTCCCTGGAAAACCGTATAAGTCCTGAACCAAGGTCAGGGGCATATTCACCCGAAACAAACTCCAAAAGCTGTTAGAATGCCCTTCTGGGAATATATGGAGTGTTGTAGCGTTCTACGTATTTTGCCCAAACTTTGAGGTGAGCATGGTCAATTTCCCATTCACCGACCGTACAATCATGGTCAATTAAGAGGCAAATGACCAGGACCCGTTCCCTAGAAAACGAACTTAAAAATTCCTATTTCTAAAATCTCACCGGAACGCAAATCATTCTAGAGAATACACACCTAAACTCGTGATTATCATTTTGTCCCCAACAACATGATCTTCGATTGAAAATGATGCGTGTGGACAAAGTTGCCCACTTTTCTCATCCAAATTACCATTGTGGTATCTAATGGCTTACGGTTTGGATGGGTCTGTTGGACTCTCTTGATTGATGGATGGATGCTTTGGATGACAATTTCATGGGAGCCAGTTACCGTCAGTAAGTCATGCCCCATTACGCTTATTGCCCTAGAGCTCCTGTGAGGATACGTGGCACACTTCCACATGATCCTGACTGCTCTTCCAGCCGTCCAAAATGGATAGGAAGAAACTAGGCCAATCTGATGATCGTAACCGCACCCTTACAGGTAAAAGGGAGGGGGCCATGTTTTATGTGATTATTTATTTATTTACACGCACACAAACCCCCACACACTAACACCGTAGTGGAATTTCACCGCCTATGAATACTTAACCCTAGACAAGGTGTTGAAACTCCTGAGAGGAACAAGAGTAAGGACCCACTATGTTGTATGTGATTTATCCACCATGATGTATGTGTTTTATCCACACCGTCTGTGTAAATTTTCAGATCATTTTAAGGCATATTCCAACACTTAGGCAGATTCAAATATTAAATGGACAGTGTCACAAACAAGAAAAAAAGTGCCCATTCAACGCCCACTGTTACAAACTTTCAAGGGCATGCTGTGTTGATTGTTGGCCATTTAACGTGACTAAGTCACACAGACGTGAATAAAGTGAAAACAAAAATATCAGCTTCATCCAAAACTTTCGTGGCCCTAAAAGATTTTAACAGTGAGCTCAATCACCATTGTTTCTTGTGATGTGGTTCACATTAGATTTGGATCTACCTCATTTTTGGACTCATATGGTCAAATGATTTGAAAAATGGATGAAGAGAGTGGATAAAACACATACATCATGATGGGACCCACAGAGCACCGTCCAGTAGCTTCTGCCTGTTTGACAGCTTAAGTGGACAATCCGCATGCCATTTTTGGGACCTTCTTCGAGAGAGCAGATTAAGTGAGACCCAACCTCACCCAATACGGTATGGGTCCATTCCATGGGGTTACTGTGGGGCCCACCTTGATGTATGTTTTATGTATATTCAGGTTGTCCATCCATTTTTCAGATTATTTTAAGGCATGGATCCAATTATTAAGCAGACCATACCATAATGGTCCACAAAAGTTTTGGATAAAGCTGATATTTTTTTCCCAAAACAATCCAGGCTTACGTGGCCTTATCAACAGAGTGGATGGTAAATAAACACTATAGTAACATTAAGGTGCACCCTAAGTAGTTTTCAATGGTAGGACAGTTAATCACCATTGTTTCCTATAGCATGGTTGGCCTGCTAATTAGATATGCTTCATTTTTTGGGATAATGTCCTAAAATGATCTGAAAAATGGATGGACGTTGATACATAATACATACATCAAGGTGGGCCCAATGATAACCCCGCGGTAAGAGCTACACTACCTTGGGTGAGGCCGGGGTCTCACCTAATCCGCTCTCTTTGTTCGCTCTCTTTGTTCGGGTTGTCAAGCGAACGCCAGTGAGGTTGATGTGTTGGGCACTGTGGGGCCAACGTGATGTATTTGTTTTATATCTGTATCGTGCATCTATTTTTTCCAGCTTTATTATTATTTTTTTTTAAATTTTATTTTTAAGATGAACCTAAAAATGAAGCAAATGCAAAGATCAAGTGGCCACATTATAGGAGATCGTGGGGATAATGATTAATGACACCCACTATTGAAACATTTCTAAGGCCCACCATAATGTTTATTTGTCATCTGTTTATGAGGTCACTCAGGCCAAGACGAAGTGAAAACACAAATATCAACCTGTTCTAAAACTTTTGTACCTCCCAAGAATTTTTTTAATGGTAGGGATTTTATCACCACTGTTTCTTATGGTGTGGTCCACTTGAGTTTCGGATCTGCTTCATTTTGGAGTTCATACCCTAAAATTAATGAGGGGAAAAAACGGATGGACGGTATGCATATAAAACCCAGACATCACGTTGGGCCCACAGCGCCCAACACATCCACACACCGCTGGGCTGGGGGCCGGTGTCGGCAACAGCACGTGATCCGCCTTCTGGTCAATAAATCAGGATGGTCCAATCAGCCACTTTTCAGGCCACGGGCCATCCATGGCAAAGGCCTTCCAAACACCACCGCTCCTCTTAAATACTTTGCTCGTGTCAGCACGTTAAGTGATCTGTAATAAAGGTTTGTAATAATGGAAATTATTTGTTACTCTATTTGGGTATGACGCTTGATATGCAGGCACTTTGAAATTATACACGTGGCATAATTAACTGAAACTAAATCAGATTGTGGAAACCACTAGCTAAGTCCGCAGTCCCAAAATCAGCTTGGTTAAAACAATCCTAACTATAGTTCATGAACTTAAAAACTCTAGCAGGGTAGGGTTTATGGTGGATTCCTGGTGCATGCATCTTTTCTTCTCTCTAAGAAGATCGTCGAGTCACATTGAGTCGTATTGAATTAGCTAAGTTTTCGAGTCAACTGGACAAGTCTGGTAAAGACCTCACCGATCGAGTCTGGCATTCTAGTGAGTTTTCAATATACTTGGCCCGAAATCTTGCCAAGTTGAGTTGGCTCGATTGAGTTTTGAGTTGATGCACCGAGATTTTGCAATCATGTTCTGAAAAGAGCTACTTGAAATAGAGATTAGAGTAAGTGTTGTCACAAAGTGGGTTGGATGGTGGCATGGAGCGTAGTAAAATGTAACAAGTCGCCCCTTCTTTGATTTGAATTAAGAACATGGCAATGGCTTTGATACTAATTGTTAAGATCATATAACCAATATGCCAAAAATTAGAGGACTGGTAAAACCTATATGACGTAGAACGTGTTATGGATATGATCCTAACATGGTTAGACAGTAAATTGACCGTAACTTTTGATGTGGATATTGTTACAGCGCACTTGATCGAGTATTAAGAACCGAAGCAGGACGAGTTCTTTTGAAGTGGAGGGGACTGATGCAGAGTGGGTCGCGGACACTTTCATGTCTAAGATAGATTAGAGAAGGCCCAATCAGAGGTGGAAGTCGTCAAGACCGTCAGAACCTTAAAACATGCATACCTTGCAAATTGGAATGAGTTACTCAATGTACCATATATGATTTTGGGGTAGGACGAGCTACTTTAGTCAACCAACCTGACCATGCTGGGTTGGCCACACCGAATTTGCGAGATTACATCATATCGACAGTCAAATTTCATGTTTATTTCTGTTATTATTATTTTTTTTTAGTGAGTTTTAGTTTAATTATAACTTTTCATTCGTTGGGCTTTACGAGTTGTGTCCAACATGAAAAGGGTTTAGAAAAATTAGGAGAATAACGTGGTTAAGCCGCATATGATACTTACTATAAATAGAAAATTTACTAATTATAGTAAGTTACGAATTTTAGAGAGTTTTAGTTATAGTTTAATTCCTAAATTTCTTCAAAGTCTTGGTATCCGTATTTAAAGGGTTATAGACTCGTTTATCAATCATCAACAATTATTTTCAATTATTTTAAAATTATTTCTATTTATTTTCCTTGTAGATTCAAGAGAGGTCTCTGTGAGGAATCCAGAGAAAACTTTATCACATTTATCCCTGCGTCACTATGTAGTTAGGGCCTGTTTGTGTTCGCGTATAAGGGTGCGTTGTATCGTATTAAAAGCGAATATTCTCGAATATTCCAACTTTTCAGCGTTTGGATTGGGGCGTAAAACGCGTCGTATCCTAC
The DNA here is from genome assembly GCA_021015155.1 of Magnolia officinalis. NCBI lineage: Eukaryota > Viridiplantae > Streptophyta > Magnoliopsida > Magnoliales > Magnoliaceae > Magnolia > Magnolia officinalis. Next base: position 9,049,518 of record JAJHSJ010000007.1, read on the forward strand.
GCGCGCGAATTCATGCCGAACCAAAAAATTGAAAAGGCGGTATAGTGTTGTCAGATATCACTGTTGCCGTCTTTACTCTAGTTTGTGCAAAGGCTTGCTAGGTCGGTTGCCTTCCTTGCACTGACTTGTTTACGCAGTGAGAAAAGATAGGAACTTCTTACGCATGTCCCGATTTTGTGTAGACTGTTAACCGACGTGTCAGGTTCGATTTTATATTTTTTCTTCCTTAGATCATTGTTGATCTAGTTGGTTGCTGTGTGAACGTTCTGGATGTTGTGTGAACGTTCTGCTTCTTGGTGGTGGTCGGATCTCTCAATAGTAGAGATCAGATGACTTTGATTCAAGGAGAGCTTGAGGTGGAGGTTCCGGTGATGATGTTTTTGTGAGCGCGATCTACTCAGGATTTGATTTTTGGTTTTGATTAGGGGGTCGGGTGGAGTCCACTTGAGGCGATCCTTTGGAAAATCCATTCCCTCCATCATCTTCATCATACCATTTTGGCCCACGGGCCAAAATACAAAGTAGATCTGAAGTTTTAGTAGCCCACAACATGTTTGGAAAGGCAGCTGATCGGTCTGAGTTTCTCTTGGGTTTCACTTCTATGCACGGTCCGATTGCGATCGGATTTGTGTTTTCATGTGGACTCATCTCCATATGGAATAACTTTAGTGTTGTTCGGATTCGTCCCATTTGTGGGATGGACGGTTTGGATCATCTAAGTGGGCCATGATGATGGGCCACAGACGATCAAAACGTACCTCGTCTGTAACAATACGCAGACATAATACGTCCTATCCAAACATTGATCTGTATAACATACCATATACTATGCCGAACAATACCTCCTATCTAAACATTGATCAGTATTTGATTGATTTGGATGTATTCTGAAAACCGTTCAATGTATACATGAACAGTACCCGAATTCAATACAATTCAATGCAATACGCGAATCCAAACAGGCCCTTAAGCTCTTTGAACCCTTGGGATCATAGCACTATGCGCACTGAGTATAATTCAAATAATGAAAATAAGCAAATGTAATAATCAAATGGGCCACACGTGTGCGAAAAATATGAACTATTTGTCCATGTTGCTTAACTATTTAGGATCCGTTTGAATACTACCAAATAAGTTACATTTTCTACTTACATTAGTAGATAAGTGACTTATTTCAAATAAGTAAGTTTGATTTATAATTAGTTACAACTTTTTTATTTAAAAATATATAATTACTTTAGTTAATTTTTTTAATTTTTGTACCTTTTATAAGTTGCTAAATAGAGGCATCAGGAGAGATGGAAGAGAAGATAAGCTGATAAGTATATTGTTTGCCAAACATATTTATCTTCTTAATAAGTAAAAACTAAAACAAATTACTTACAAAATAAGTAGCTTATCTTAAGCAACTTATGATCCAAACGGGCCCTTATTGATTTCTTACGGTTGTAACTCATCTGATAATCCTATTGCCCCTGTTTTCTATATACATGGCAGGGCATGGCCCATGGTTTTTAAACTCGGGAGACTCGGATAGACTCGGTCAGGCACAGTTAGACTCACCTGAGTCAGTGGTGAGTTAGAGGACGAGTTGCATCAGACTCGTCCGAGTCTTAAAACCTCGGATCACCTGGCAAGCTTCACATGTGTGTGCTTTTCGAGGAGTACAATTAAAATTCGGGCGCGGCTTCCATGGATTCACGATCAACTAACGTGGATGGATCCTTCCCACGTTGATGTATTTTCCTTATATCCAAGCCGTCCATCCGTTTTGAAATCTATTTTTATGGCATGATGCCAAAAATTATGTAGATCCAAATCTCATATAGACCACACAATAGGAAACGGTGGTGATTAAATACCCATCATTAAAAACTTCTTGGGAGGCTAACGGAACGTTTATTTTCCGTCAACCTGTTGATAAGGTTTTAAAAAAAACCTGAATTAAGGCTCCTCACAAATATCAACTTGATCGAAAACTTTTGTGTCCCACAATAAGTTTTTAATGGTCAATCACCACTGTTTCCTGTGGTAGGGTCCACCCGATATTCGGATCTGTTCCTTTTTTTGTATCATGCCATAAAATATTCTGTAGAAACATATGGACGGCGTGGATTCAAGGTACATATATCAATGTGGGCCCCACATTCAGGGATATATCCACCTCGGTGGTCCCCGGATTCACCGGGAATCCACCGAAACCGCGCTCTTAAAATTCCGCATTCGAGCAGTCGTTATCCTTGCATATGATTGGTGTTAACCGAGTGAGGAGATAATGGTAATTTCAGCAGTAACCGCTAGATCTGATCCAATGCATCTGGAGGTATCGGAGTTCCCGTGTCTGTCTTAACTTGCTGTCTAGCATGCAAAGACGAGATCTGGACCGTTCATCCCTTTTGGCTCCACCACTGACTAACCATCTACCTACAATAATCGTGTAAGTCCTAGCCATCCAATCAATGAACTCTCTTCTAATTGAACGTGAGCCATGCTTATTGGGATACATTTGCGGGCCACCGATTGAATGGTCAGATAATCCAGCAGCACTTTTTAATTCTTATCTTTCACTGTTGACCTTGTTGAATATACGGTCCAGATCTCATCATATAAGCCACTTGTACAACAAACGATTCTGGGACAGCGAGGCACTGAGGCGTGACTTGGTGTCCTCACTGTGGGGCCCGCCTCAATTTATGCGTTGTATATCTATGCCGTCCATCCATTTTTCCAACTCATTGATGACATGAGCCTAAAAAATGAAGCAGATAAAAATCTCAGGTGGACCACACAACACGAAACAGTGGTGAATGACTATTAATGTTTTGTGGACCATAGATATTTGTATCTTCCCTTCATCCAACGGGTTGGATGGCAAATAAACATTATAGTGGGCCCTAGGAAGTTTTTAACGATGGTCGTTCAATGAACACTGTTCCTGTGGTGTGGTCCACCTGAGATTTATATCCATAAAATATGAGTTTTCAAAACGAATGGACGGATAGATATACAACGAATATGTTGAGGTGGGCCCATGTTCAGGGTACCAGACTCATTGCTGGTTCGGTGCTACAAGCCAAGTGGCGCCCGAGGCACTGAACCACTGAACTACCAGGAAATATTGCATGATTTACCCGCGTGTAAAGCACAGACTCCCACGTGCCACTGCAAGTGATATGCTGGTTTGTATCGGACATCCAAACCGTCTATCATCTTGGATCCACTGTTTAGCTTCTCTCTATATAATAAAAAAAGGTCCTTGATGGTCCAATCTGGTCCACTCATCAGGTGGATATGAATGATCGAGAGAACGGCTCACTCACATAGAGATTTCTTCCAGGGAATTTAGACGACGGGGCGCATCTGATAGACGGATTGGATATTAAACTCGTGTGCCATGTCTGCACGTGTGAAACAAGTAGAGGATTGCCCTGGACACGCGGTTGAAATCTCTCTGAGAATAATCATGGAGTTATTTTAATGGAAGAAATTAGGAGTAATCATGCATACCCTCCAAGAAAGTCTTGTATTTGGATTACAAAATCCTAAAGCGATTGTGAAGGGTGGGCGATCATAGCAGCGTTGGAAAAGAGGTGTAGCACAAAAGGGAGGCAAAGGTGGGCCCACCTTGGGTCCAAAGGTTCCAATGGTGGGCCCCACTACTGCCCAAAAAGCAGTGAAAGCTTCTTGCTTTCTCGGCGTCTACTCGACTTATTTTAAGTAACAAAATAAAAAGGAAAGGAAGCATCGTTTGGTACTCTTGTAGTCTGTGTAAATTCATACACACGCTTAAAGGAACTCTATGTATGTGACAACTGTAGATCAATCTAGACCGTTGAATTCATATAATAATATTTATATTATCAGATATAAAAATAAATTTTGATGGGAGATTGTAAATTTCAAATTGGTTAGTTATAAATATGTGTAATTTAATAGAAGTTTCCACCAATTAAAGGCTATGATTTTCAATTGATTACGTAGACAGTGGGTCCCACGATTTTGATGGTTTCTATTGAAAGACATTTATGCTACTTGTACGTTCTTGTGAATAGTGCGTGCGTATGAATCTCCATGGTCTGGCAGCGTATCAAATAACACTCCTCAAAAGCAAAAGCAGGAATTCATCTGCAGTTCTCCGCCACTCCCGTCCTGCTAGTCTCTCACACTACTACTCCATTTATGAGAGAGAGAGAGAGAGAGAGAGAGATTGAAGCTCGAGCGTTCTTCAAACCCTAGCTGGATCTTTCGAAACCCTAGCTCTAGCCGTGGATCCTACGTTTCCTTGCTGCAAGGGCAGATCGATACTGATTCTTCGACGGTACGTTTGCATCTGATTCCTTAACTGAAATTCTCTCCCTTTCCCCCCCATTTTTATGTCCTTCGATGTCTTTTTTATATATTATATTTTTAATGATTTTCTTCTTCTTTGCTTGATTGTAAGTTAAGGTGAAGATTTTTGGGTGTTTTGGTTTTTTCTTTTCAGATCTTTGATGTGAGGAGGTTTTGGAAATTTTCAGAAATTTTCTATGATTTTTAGTAAAATGCTTTTTTGTTAGTTAATCTGCCACTAATGCGAGATTTGTGACTGATTTGTTCCGCGTTTTTACCTAATTTGAATTTCTCACGCATTATGTGTTTGTTCTTCATCTGTTTCCTGTTGGATCTTTTCTGTTGCGGTGCCCGGTCTGATATCCTATCGATCCGGAGCCGGAAATTAAGATCTGCGTTTTGTATTCTTATGAATGATTTGTGGTTTTATGTAGGTTTCTGGAAAGAGGAGTTTCATTGCTGAGTGATTGGATTTTGCATTTTACACTGTAGTAATAGAGAAATCCTTTAAAGTCTTACATTTCATGAGCTTTTGGGAAAATCCATTTCAATACGGGTTGTGTGAAATCGGAAAAGGAAAGAAGAACGAAGAACAGGTGAAGTGCCAGTTAATCTAAAACTCTAGAACTGTTAAATTGAGGCAGTAACCTATACCAGTGCTGAAAGTGTAATCTTTCTCCCGTCTCCATTGATCCCGTGTAATGTTAGACATTCGACAAAAATGGAGAGAATTCCCGAACTGAAAAATGCTCTACCAGGGCATCTAGCTGTTGTGGACCGGGTAACAGATTTAAATGACAGTGTGATGAGAGAGGTAGATGGTCCATCTCGCTTACGGAAACCTCAGAATTTGGAGGAACCGGTAAATGACAGTGTGATGAGAGAAGTAGAGGGCCCCTCCAGTGTACGGATATCTCAGAATTCGGAAGAACCTGTACTGGTGAAAGGAAAAGGGTCTTTCCAGGAACCGGATGAACTTATGCCAGAGGTTGCTCCCTTTAAGGTCAGTGATCCATATGATGAATCTGGGCTGAGTTTGTTTTCTGGGGCTAGTCATCCCTTGGAACCTGTCGATACTGATCTGATGAGAACAGTATATGTGACCATCGACCAAAACAAATCTGAGTCGGGCCGCTTAGTGAAAAGTCTTTCTATGAAGGCTCCTTTTCTAGATGACCTTTCAATTCGGGTTCCAGGTTTAAAACCAGGTGCGCCTGTTCTTTCGCCTGCAGAAAGCCTGGTTGAAGAGCCTAATGAGTCAGAGCCATCATCATCTCCATTTTTGGTCCCTCGGGCATCACAGGCTACTGAGAACACACTTCCAACACATGATTCTGAGGAGAAGGAGTGCATATGGGATGCTTCCTTGCCTCCAAGCGGCAATGTCAGTCCTCATAGTAGCATTGACAGTACTGGCGTCGTCACAGCTATGAGTGTTGTCAATAGCTGCACCGGAACATACAGAAGTGATGGGATTACGAGTGACGGTATGCTAAGTGTGGAAAGAAACTGTGAGAGTACCAAAGGGAGTGCAATAGGGGACTCACTTGAAAGTGCAAAAACTAGCATTAGCAGAGCAAGCGATAGCAGTGGGCTTAGTGATGATAGCAATTGGAGTAATATTACAGGAAGTGCTAATAAGCCTCACAAAGGAAATGATCCTAGATGGAAGGCCATTCTGGCTGTTCGGGCACGGGATGGTATCTTAGGGATGAGCCATTTTAGATTGCTCAAAAGGCTTGGGTGCGGCGATATTGGTAGCGTGTATCTCTCGGAGCTGAGTGGGACCCGGTGCTACTTTGCAATGAAAGTGATGGACAAGGCATCCCTTGCAAGCAGGAAGAAGTTAACAAGGGCTCAGACAGAAAGGGAGATTTTACAGCTGTTAGATCATCCGTTCCTGCCAACTTTATACACACATTTTGAGACAGACAGATTCTCATGTTTGGTCATGGAGTTCTGTCCGGGAGGTGATTTGCACACCTTGAGGCAGCGGCAGCCAGGGAAGCACTTCTCTGAATATGCAGCACGGTATGAGCTAAGCTGAATAATATTTTCTTTGCCATATTGACTCTCGAATTTATGTTTTTCTTCATCAAGCTGTATTTTCATTCTATAGTTCGTCTTATCAATAGATTAGAGTGCAATGCTCTCTCGCAGGGATTTTTTTTTTTGTCAAGACATTTCAGTTATTTTATCATCTTAAGAAGTAGATGGCTACAGATTCTCCATGGTGGTGTATCGATATTTGTGGACTCTTTTATGCTGATTCTGCTCTCCAGTTTCCTTGACATATAAGCCTATCATCCTTTTCTCTTCACATTTCTTGTTCGTGTTTGGATTCTCTGGAAATGGACATATTTACTTAGCAATTTTGAGAATCCTCCATTGATATAATACATGCCTATAATTTTCAGTGATATATATATATATATATATATATATATATATATATATAGGGAAGAAGGTTCTATACGGTTGAGCTCATGGGAACTCCCCATGAGGTCAAGCTGTGTGGGCCCTGCCATGATGTATGTCAAACATCTACCCCATCAGTCAGATGCACCATTCCATAGTGGTCCTAGGGCTTAAAAATCAAGTCAATCCGTGACTTGTGTGGGCCACACCACATACAAAAGTTGAGAGGGGTTACCCTCCATTAAAACATTCATAATCATTTTTGGGCCCACCGAGATGTGGTTCACAAATCCAGCCCATCCATTATGTGTGTCCCACTTGGATGAGGGGTCAGACCAAGTTTCAGATGCATCCAAATTTCAGGTGGGCCCCACCAAGTGCTTTTATATGTTTTAGGCATGTCTTCACATGATTTTAGATGGTATGGCCCACCTGAGTTCCGTATACGGCTGATTTTTGGGATATCTCATAATTTAAAGGGGACCCATCAAATGCACGGTGTTGATATTCGACATACGTCATGGTGGGGTGGGGCCCACACAGCTCGACCTCATGGGGAGTTCCCATGAGCTCGACTGTATAGAACCTTTTCCCTATATGTGTGTGTGTGTGTGTGTGTGTGTGTGTGTGTGTGTGAGAGAGAGAGAGAGAGAGAGAGAGAGAGAGAGAGAGATTAAATAAACGTCCCAGATCTCATTTTATACATTTTGATTCTCAATCAGTGGTGCTTGGCTTTTTTCTGTGGATAGAGGCACATAATGTCCCTCTATTCGATTCAACTGCACGCTACACGACCTAGCGGATATCAAAGACATCTTATCGCCAGAAGCTTAGTGTTAGCTCCAAAAAAAAAAAAAAAATCACTCTTAGTGGGTCTTGGACATTAAGTTTCAAATGTAATTTGTTGGTCATGGTCCATCCTTTGCATGGTTTGTTTCACACAAGTCACAAGCTGTTTCTGTAGCCAACAATACCTACTTGAAAGAACAGACTATGAAGGGGAATTTCATCTGTTTTACCTAATATGACTGTGAATGTTGCTGGTTGAGGTCTTCTTTTTTAACACACACCATAGGCACAGACCAAATTCACAGGAAGAGCTGGTTCACCCATTTGTGCTGTGAATTTAGATCCATATAGGGATAGTTTATTCATGTTCTCTACTCTTGAGTCAGGTTTGCGATTTTGTGGAATACCGAAAAACAAGCAATAGAACATGGAGAAATTCTCCATTTCCTAGCGAAGGCTTTGGTTGGATTAGATTTGAGAATAACTATTCTTGGGGTATATGTCGAACCCATGGGCATGAAGTAGGCATAGTATTCCGTAACGGCCACCACCATTACTGTTACGATACGGGTCGTAAAGGCCGTTATAGCTTCTTCTTTCTTTTTTCCTTCTTTTTTTTTTTTTTTTGAAAAAATCCTGTACCAACCCCGTAACAGACTGTTACAGGGCCGTTACAGACTGTTTCTTCCATAATGGCCGTTATGATCCCATGACACCTAACGGTGGCCACTGTTACCCTTATGTAATGGCCGTAACGGCCATTATGTAACTGTTTTTGCATACCCTGGAAGTAGGACTTCCATTTCAGGAGGCATGGAGCACAATCATTGTGCTTTTCCCTAGCTGACAATGCGGGCCCCCAGGTATCCGTTGGGAATATCTTCTTGGGGATTTATGTCCAAACAAAGCTTGAGTAGACACATTGTGCAGTGCATCCTTGGGACATTTTTGGATTGTAGGTTGATTAAATTTCAACTGTATACTAAATTTCAAGGTTCCGGTGCTCGGTTTTGCGACTGCCAATTCAATCATGTATACTAAATTTCAAGGCTTTAAAAGTATCTCAAACCAAGGTTTAGAACTAATTACAAAGTTTATTCTCTAATTCGCCCATTCAAGAGTTTTTTCTGTCCCATCAGCTTGACATTGTCATGCATTTCCAATGACCAACCTCACTCTACAGGATTATCAGTGAATATGATCATAGCTGTTTTGCATTTTCACTGTATTTTAATCATTGGATTGTGTATGCTTTGAAATTAGTATAATAAATCACAACTAGTGTTTTGAATAGTGTCCATAGCGTAGCTACGAGGCTACGTAGCATTAGCAAATAGCATAAATCCCTTGAGTGTACACTACCCCTATACGCTACAGGGTTGTAGCATAAGTCGTGTACGCTATGTTTTTTATTTATTTATAAATGATAATTGTATTTTGTATTTTGTACTTAATACTCTCAGCCAGTGGATTATTAATTTCTTTTCATACTTGTGACTTGTGGTTTCAATTAGACATTATCAATTAAAGTGGTTTGCTTAGAAAGTCGTTGATGTGATAATGATTTAATTTGGTTTATGCACGTGGATTGCCTTTTGATAAATGATAATTAATAACTTGTTTGGACATGCTTATACTTGAAAAAATGAACAATCTTTTAAGCAATTTTATATTTTCTCCTTACTATTTATCACATATATATTTTTTATTTTTAAGTTTAAAAATAGAAGTATCGTGTAGCTTATGTTACACGCTATAGAGGATTGAACGCTACACAACACGCTACCACTAATCTGCCAATCTCAACTGATCACAACTGCTTAACTGAAAAATGCATCTGCCAATCTCAACCAACGTGTCTGCCAATCTCCACTGACTTAGAAATTGCCCAAAAAACAGCATTCCTCAAGTCGCCTTCTACTATGGCTGGTAGAAAATTGAATCTTAAAACGATTTTATCCACTTGCAAGAGTGCGTCAGCTAGATTTGAGTTGTTAATGCCCAACAGACCTGAGAAAGCAATCAACTCTGTGCCACTGTCATCTTGCACAATTCTGCCAATCCCAGCCGGGCCTTGGTTCTCAAAGGACTGTCCATTGAAGGCAACTTTATACGTAAACAATTGGCAGAATCCACCTTGGTATCACTTGCTTTGTGGACATACCCACCCCCCCCCCCCCCCCCCCCCCCCCCCCCCCCCCCCCCCCCCCCCGGGGATAATGTCTTCCAGTTATCTTCAAACATTGAATTGGTAACGCCTATGCACTTCCTGTTAGCTTTGGCCCAGGTAGCTAGCATTCTGAAGATTCTCCTAAACATCGATTATTTTATGTCATTTGATTGTGTATGCTTTGAAATTTGTATCCTGTAATTAGACTTACAACCACTTCACTGAAAATCGCATTTTAGAATAATGTTATATTTGTTAATATATCAATATCATGCACACAAGATAACCATTCTTGTTTTGTTTTTACTAGGTTTTATGCAGCTGAAGTTCTGTTGGCCCTTGAGTATCTCCACATGCTTGGAGTTGTTTACAGGGACTTGAAACCAGAAAATGTTCTCGTCCGCGATGATGGCCACATAATGCTCTCAGATTTTGACCTCTCTCTGAGGTGTGCAGTTTCACCGACCCTTATAAAAACTTCATCATTCGATTCCCACCCCTCCAAACCTGGCGCATTCTGTGTCCAACCTGCCTGCATTGAGCCTTCATCTGTATGTATCCAGCCGTCATGCTTCATGCCGAAAATCTTCCCTCAGAAAAGCAAGAAGAAGACTAGAAAACCTCGGGCAGAGCCTGGGCCGACAATCACCACCCTCCCCGAGCTCGTGGCAGAGCCAACCGCAGCCCGATCCATGTCCTTTGTCGGGACCCATGAGTACTTGGCTCCTGAAATAATCAAGGGAGAAGGCCATGGCAGCGCGGTCGATTGGTGGACTTTTGGCATCTTTTTGCATGAACTTCTATATGGCAGGACACCATTCAAGGGCTCAGGCAATCGGGCCACACTGTTCAACGTGGTTGGCCAGCAGCTCAGGTTTCCTGATGCCCCTGCCACCAGCTACTCGAGCAGGGATTTGATCAGAGGCCTGCTGGTGAAGGAGCCCCAGCATCGGCTTGGGGTGAAGAGGGGGGCGACTGAGATCAAGCAGCACCCGTTCTTCGAGGGCGTTAACTGGGCACTGATACGGTGCAGCACCCCACCTGAGGTGCCGAGGCCAATGGAGCCCGAGCTGCCCGGAAAATTCGGGGCAGCAGCCGCGGACAGTGTTGGAGCAGTTGGGGTAGGGAGCAGCAGTAAGAGGATGGTAGGTGCAGACATGAAGTCTGGGGGTAAATATCTAGACTTTGAATTCTTCTAGTTTTGGATTAGTGGATGCTGAATTATTGTATTAGACTGATTAATTCCATGATCAAGTCTTTCCCAATGCTTACACACCTGTCATAACAGATTGGGATGTAGAAAGAAAAAAAAAAGTGCTTCTGTTTGCCTGTTTGGATGGGAAGTGATCAGTTGAATCTCCATTTTTTTGGATTTGAATTTGAATCCGAAATGTGTAATGCCGAAGATGTTGTGCATTTGGTTCATCCGAAATATCTGGCCTCAGAGCAGAAAGTGAATCACATCAGACGGGTGCCTGTTTGGTTTCATCTTCAGTTACTCTCTCGACCATAATGAAATGGATGGGGCTCGTCCATTCATTCTACGATGCAACACATGCGATCGTGCCCCATGGAGATGGAATTTGGAGGGCAAAGGTGGGTTTATCTGTCAACGATATTCATGAACTGGATGCTGTTAGGCTAGTGAGCTCCTGCACACTCTTTGTAAATTATCAGTCTCCTTTTGGGGTTCTTGGTGAGGCTGAGCTCTTCCATGTATAATGAGAACCCCAAACTTCGGTTCCTCCAAGAATGATTACTCATGTTTAAAATAATATATGAGCAAAAGTGATACAGGAGGGTGAAAACTATCCTAGAATGCAAGATGAGAGATAAATGGACACATTAATTTCAGCGATCAACATGTAAAATCAAATATAATCACATAATATATTCAAAAATTCAGATTTATAACACAAAGATTCTAAGTTATTATATACACAGTGTATGAAAATATAAAATAATTCAAGAGTGATCTATTTAGAAGTAGGGACTTTCAATTTAGCGTAGGTAATACAACAACCATGTGATTTCAGCAATTAACATGTAAAATCAAACATAATCATATAATAGATCTGAAAATTTAGATTTATAACACAAAGATCCTAAGTTATCACATACGCAGTCTATAAAAATATAAAATAATTCAAGAATGACCTATTTTGAAGTAGGGACTTTGAATCTAGTGTGGGTAGTTCAACAATCACGTGAATAAACAAAGATGCAAACAAAATTCTGATTTGGAAAAAGTTTCATAAAAATTCTGATTTTCATCTGGACTTTGTATTCATGAATGAAGATTTAAGAATTGGGTTTTTAGGATTTCAAATGATCTAGGAATTAGGGATTCAAATAATCTAGGAAAATCAAAAAGGGAAAACTCCGAAGGAGGGCCATTCAAATTGATCGGTACTAAGTTTCATCCCTTAAGTCACTTTTCAAGGTGCTAGCCAAGCTCAAGTTAAAGAAATAACTTATTTACTTATATCAATTAACAAAATTTAACTTATCGGATGGTATCCAAATGGGCCCTTAAAAAGAAAAGCCTCGCCAAGTTAATAGCACTGCTACATGCAACCACACGTTTTAATATGCTATGCGTGGGATGATCCTGGCCGTACATCGGCTAGAAATCACTTTTTCCATGACTCATACCAAAAGATGAGGCCCTTCCAGTCATCAAAGGGTCCGCACTAAAACACCAAATGCAAACTGTTGGCAAGTTTTGTAATTATCAATCTTGTGTAAGTGATGGATTTCTAAGTGCTACACTACCGTTTGCACACCTATTCATCTTCACTGTGTGGCCCATCTAATGCACCACTTGGGACACACTCACGACGGTTGATAAATACATATTTTCATGCCCAAAATTCACAGTAGAGACCATTGTTTCCATCCATAGTATGACTACAATGGACCAAGCCAAGTAATGGTGTAGGCTGTATTATATGCATTGTGACTCTCTCTGTATTCTTTTAAATAATAGCTCGAATCTAAGATTTCAAGATTGAAACGGTAATTTATCTACCACTAGGCTAGGTTTCGGCCTAATCTAATCTATCTTATCTAAAATCTCAAGATTGAAATGCAATTTATCTACCACTCAGCAAGATTCCAACTTAACTAACTTGGCCTGATAAATAGATTAGATTTCATATGGGCACATGTGTAACTTAACTAACTTGACCTGATGGATAGATTAGATTTCATATTGGCACATGTGTGGATGTATGCGAGCTTCATTTCACACGCATGCATGGTTAACAAAGCTTTTTAAAAATAAAAAATAAATCATGGTCCTGTATTTTTCTCTCCATTTGTTAAAATAAGGATAAATAGGTAATTTTACTTTCACTAGTGCTGCGAAAGTGAGAGGTATTTTTCCAAAATTAGCTATTGCCACGAATATTTAGGTAAAAGTCCCTTCACATTATAAAAAAGCATAATAATTACTTGGTCAAATTCGCCCTGCACCGTCCTCACATCAAACTAAATTAGGCATTTTGTCTCTCTGTTTTTTTTTTATAAAAAAAAACCATTTGACACGAAGCGTATTGGCTGGCGCAACACACACTACCCAGTTAACTGGTGTGTTGACTTCACCAAATTCTATGGGTCCTGATATATCCCAACAGTCCTATTTGCTGTAAGGCTTAAGTCAAAAAAATAAGACAGATCCAAAGATCAAGTGGACAGTACAGTGGAGGATTAAACAGGTGTGGGATGAAATTGCATTTGATCCTAAGCAAAAAACTCTATTTGAACCGGAAGGGTTGGAATTAAGTGGGATCTCATATGGAATTGCATTTGATTATATGCGAGATTTTCGTGGATTATAAAATCTACTACACATGTGGGCCCTACATTAATGCATGTGTTTTATGCATGACATCCATTCATATACACCCTTTACATCATGTAATTGCATTGGATCCCATGCGAGATTTTCATAAATTTTAAAATTCATTACACATGTGGGCCCCACATTAATGCATAAGTTTTATACATGCCATCCATTTATATACACCTTTTACACGTGACATTCTAGTTATATATTAGTATAAGTAACTAACATTTATTGTGAATTTGGTTTCCATGGTGCATCAAACCAGTTTTTGCTTAATCCAGTATTTTTTTCACATTGCAAGAATTTTACCCCTAAACATTAGAATTGAAGGGCCAAAATACATGATATTTCATGACATGCAATCATTGTGCAATAATAATGTTAATCTCATATAATATAATTCCACACCATTTAATCCCATGGGCCAAACAGGCTCAGTAGCGATGTGGTAAGATTTGATTGGAGTGCCGTACATTATTAGAGATGGGTACGGCTTGAGTGGATTCTCGACCGTAGAGCCCGCCTTGATCTATATTACCTACGTTCATGCGTATATCCGTTTTGAAACTTCATTTTAGGGCATGAAAAAAAAAATAATAATAATAATAAATGAAGCTGATCTAATTCTTAGGTTAGACTACACCTCCGGCAAAAAGAGTAGTGATTAAAATACTCACCATTAAAAACTTCTTTGAGAAATCTGTTGATGAGGTCACATACCTGGATGAAGGGACCACACAAATATCATCTTCATCCAAAACTTTTGTGGCCCCGGACAAGTTTTTAATGGTCAATCACCACTGTTTCATGTGATGTGCTCCACCTCAGATTTGGATCTGCTTCATTTTTGTCATCATTCAATAAAATAAGGTGTCAAAACGTATGGACGGAGTAGATTTAAGGTACATACATCACAGTAGGCCTCGCATTCAGGGATCCACTGAAGTCGCGCCTCAGCGCACACCCCACCGGAAAACTTAAAAAACAAAAAAGCCGGGCCCATTATCTGGAACAGGGACGCGGATTGCGTCCTACCCCGCCCGGACGGTAATCCGTCCGGGCAAGGCTCTGTGTGGCCCACCATGATGTAAGTGTTTTATCAACAGCGTTCATCGTTTTTCTCGTATTATTTTAAGATACGATCCAAAAAACGAGACAGGTAGTGGACCACAAAGTGAAGATTGAACGTCCACCATTAAAAACTTGTTGGGAATTGGAGAAGTTCCGGATCACGTCGAGAACGTCCACCATTTTAAGATATTTGTGTTTTCACTTCATCAACGTCTGCATCATAACCTTATGAATAGGTTGGATGGTAAAAAAACATCACGGTGGCCCTTAGAAAGGTTTCAATGGTGGGTGTCAAAGGTTGGATGGTAAAAAAACATACGGTGGCCATTTGAAAGGTTTCAATGGTGGGTGTCAAAGTTTGGATGGTAAAAAAACATCATAGTGGCTCTTTGAAAGGTTTCAATGGTGGGTGTCAAAGGTTGGATGGTAAAAAAACATCACGGTGGCCCTTTGAAAGGTTTCAATTTCAAAGGTGGGTGTCATTATCACTGCAGCTTCTTTGGTGTGGTCAACTGGAGCCGTGGATCTGACTCATTTTTAGTATCAAAACTTGAAAATAAAATGGGATAAAACACTTACATCACTGTGGCCCCACAGATCCCTGCCCGGACGGAGGGTAGGACGCAATCGGTGTCCCTCGAACAGCACACGGCCCTACCAATCACATCTCACCACGTCACTGCACCACCACCGAGAAGTGGCGAGCTCCTCGCCACCTAATCTGCGTCCCTCCGGTGCAGCGTATCTCGCCCACCCAGAGCCACGTGGGTTAGAACTTTCACAGATCCACACCGTCCATCAGGTGCGCTGCCTCATCTTTACCTTAAATTTGAAAATCGTGACCGTCCAGAGCTCAGGTAAGCCACACCTTACGAAAAGATTGGCATTGGACACCCACCGTTAGATGTGGGTAGGGTCTAACATGATGTATATATGCCATTCAATCCATTGATATGATGTGCCTCGTAAGGAAGAAAGAATTACCCGGAAATCATATTATATCTCAAAACTCGGGTTGGCTATGCCACGTGAACTTACCTGTTTTAGGTAAATTTTGTGGGGAGGGTTGAAACAGTCTGATCTCTGGGATAGGCCAAAGAAGAGGTAATTCACCTGAGATGGAGGGATTGGATTTCATGCATTCTGAGTTGTTTCCTCCACGTCAGAGGAAGTGACGCGAGGTTGGTGAGCCCTTTCCTCTTAATATTCCAGGAGCCCTGGTTTTAGGTATGAACCCAAACAAGAAGCAAATTCAAATCTCAAATCAACACAGTTTTCATGTGGTGGGGGCCACCTGTGATTTGGATCTGCCTATTTTTAGGCTTATGCCTTGAAATGATCTGGTAAAATGAATGTACAGCGCACATACATCATGGTGAGGCTCACAGAGCTTTGACAACAACTAGCTGCCAGGTGTTGGGGTCACTTGGCAAACCGTGTCTCTTTAACATGAGAGGGGATTAGGTGAGACCCCGGTCACCCTATTGGGTGAAGCCCTTACCATGGGCTCACGTTAGTGTATCTATTCTTTTTCAGGTGGAGACTATAAAATGGAAAACAGTGGTGATTGACCATTGATGGGCCACAAGTTATGAATCAACCTAATAATCGTTTTTTTTTTAAAAAAATGAAAAAAATTATTATGACATTCATCCTTATACGACTTTATCAAGTGATTGGATGTTGGATGACAAATAAACACCATGGAAACATTAAAGTGGGCCCAAATAAGTTTTTAATGGTAGGGCGTTCAATCACCTCTAAGAAAGTTTCCTAGAGTTATGGTCCACTGAGATATGGACCTTCATTTTTTGGATCATGCCATAAAATGATATGAAAAAATGGATGGATGGTATAGATATAGAATAGATACATCAAGGTGGGCACCAACTCGACTCGATCTGGATCGAACTTGGATCGAACCAGTTCGGTAACTTGGTTACTTTGATATTAATGTTGCTCACTAAGTGTTTGATAAAATGACTCAAAGAAGTGTGGCAGGTGGCAAGGAAGGTACGTACATGAAACCAACATGATTTTTTTCTTGATTTTTATGTTGCTTAAAAAGTGTTTGATAAAATACCTGTGAAACCATTGCTGTATCAAATACAGAGAAATTTTGAATGTGCAGTCTCATGTTTGTGAAAATGCTACAATGGTGAACTCGGCTCAAACTTGGCTCGAACTGGCTGGAGCTGCTGACCGAACCGAGCCGGCCATTCAGGCTCGAGGTCGGAGCCTAGGTGAACCGAGTTCGAGCCAAGGCTAAGCCGAGTCGAGCTGAGGTCTCACCTAATCCGCTCTCCTGTAATATACGCCGGAAATCCGTGTCCCCAGACATCAATTCGATATATTTCATATGCCGTCATGAACCATTTTAGCCCTCTAAATAGTAAGACACAAATGAGAACCGTGTCATAAAAATGATAAACGGCTCCCATGAAGCGAGGAAAGGCCTATTTACTAGACGCTTAAGATAGCCAAACCAGGCCCTATTTATCAGACGCTTAAGATAGCCCAACGGGCAACGGCTGACCGCATGCTCCAGACGCGCTTCACGATTTAGAGGCCCCAAAGGTAATATATATCTGCTGCTCCCTTGATCGAATTCCCATTTCCAACTCGAAAATGCTCCCCATCCATCTCCCCTTAATCAGGTTGGCCACACCCACACATGCACAAAACAGCTGACAGTACATGCAACGTGTTGTATGCAAACGGAACTTAATATACTAACATTAACTCGATCTCATTGGAACCACATATAGAAAAGATAACATAAAAAAAACACCCAAGAAACAAGGGAAATGGAGGCATTTTACATGCTAGTCCGAGAGATTATACACTAGTGTCCGGATCAGTTTGCATAGGTGGGACCCACTACTCAGTGATCCAAACCGTGCACCAAAAATCACCCACCAATCTAGATGATTTTGGCACATGGATCCATCCATGGTGAGTCCCACCATATCTACGTCTCGGATCATCGATCAACGGGCCCCACTTTTACAAACGACTCTCTCGGCCTCAACTTCGTGTACTACCTCTACCTGTCCTCCATTGACGCATCGAGGGTGCGCAGCTTAAGAAGCCTGCGCACCCTCCCCTCTGCCGCGCTGCTGCTGCGGTCCGTACTGCTCCTTCACATCCCTGACCTTGCTCGCGATCGTCATCCTCGCCCGATCCAGCTGCTCAGACCCGGGCGGGTGCTTTCCTGCCACGTACCTGTATATCCACGTCAGCACTGACAAGGCGGCGATGCCGAGCCCGCCGGAGGCGAGGAATCCGGCCAGGATGAGGAAAACGGTGATGGCCGCCGGGACTAGCACTGGGCTGCAGATCACCAGCACCGGCGTGGCGATCGTCAGCGCGATCACCGTTCCGGCGAGCGTCAGGCCAGAGAGGACGAGGAGGGAGGCGCCGGCGCCGGCGGCCGTCGCTGCCTTGACGACCTGGTGAGAACGGGGGGCGGTTTCTGGTGGCTGGCGGTCCGCCATTGTTAAAGAAAGGAGAGGCGAGAGGGTGACGGAACGGAGCTTTTGTTTGTTTGATTTGTTTGGGAAGGGAGGACTTATATAAGGGAAAGAACGGGGACACGTGGGCCGGCACGTGCCTTCTGGGATCTGATGCAGGGGATTTGCATGAAGGAAGATGATAGAAGAGGGGACGCGTGTTTTTGGCTGCTTTTGGTGACTCTGTGGGCTCCCGTAGTGTTGTCCCTGTGACATCCCCTCCGTCCATCAGCTCTGCTTCATTTATTCCATTTGGGTCATACTAAAGTAGATTTTCCACGCCGTCCATCCCTTCTCTTAGATCATTTTAAGGTATGTGCACGAAAATATCCAATGCTCAAGTGAACCACGCCAAATAATAAGCTTGGATTGCATTAAATGCAAGAATCATTGTGGTGTGGTCTACTTGAGCATTGCATCTGCCTCACATTTGTGCACATACCTTAAAATGATCCGAGATGTACAGTGTAGATAAACGGATACATCATGGTGGGCCTACCCACAAAACTACCCGTCCCTAGACAGAGATTTACCTGTTAATGTCCTTTCTCAGTCAATTGGAGGCCAAAAATGTTCAGAAGCTCCTGACATTTTCTATATAGCATATAGAAATACATAAATTACATAGATACACAATGATTTGTAAGTGTCGTTTCCCATTACAATCAACACCATATTAGTCCTGGATCCCAACATTTTTGACCTGATACATAACTCAAGTGGGCCACATTAAAGGGAGCAATGAGGGACAATGCCAAAGGTGACACCCACCATAAAAACTTTTAGATGGGATGTATGGTTTATTATGTTTTGCATATGCCATCAACCTGGTCGTCATGTATGACCCACTAGGATGAAGGGACACAATTCGTTGAGCCATTTCAAAAATTAGGCCAGTCCTTGGATATCATTTGATTTTAATACTAGGGCCCTGTTTGGCAGCCACTTCTGAAAAAAAAAAAAAATCGAGGCAAAATTTTCTAGATAATAAAATTCAAAAACTTATTTATAGAAATCTAAGTTTATGGGCAGTTGCTGTTTGGATGACATTGTCTACTTATAAAATAATGCAATATAAGTTATTTACATGAAATATCCTTACAACATCTCATGTTTTTCCCTCAACGCTCAGTCACAAAAAGTAGCAAGTAAAGGTGGACTGCATTTCAAAAATATTTAAAAT
Source organism: Magnolia officinalis (assembly GCA_021015155.1). NCBI lineage: Eukaryota > Viridiplantae > Streptophyta > Magnoliopsida > Magnoliales > Magnoliaceae > Magnolia > Magnolia officinalis. The sequence continues at coordinate 9,068,840 of JAJHSJ010000007.1, forward strand.
AAACGATTTTACTGTTTTATAATCAATGTAGATCGTTCATTTTCCCAAGTCATTGATGGGATGACTGGAATTATCCAATTAAGTGTAATTCTCAACCAAATGTGGGGTCCCTATGATGGACAATCAAATAATTAATGAGATCTTCTTTGGTCAAATAAATATCAGCCACCCATTTCTCATTCATTGATTAGATTGTTAGGATGACTCATTCCATAAAGTTTTTAGAGGGATATGCAATCAAAGTTGGGCTCCATATGATGGATGGCTTGGAAACCAGATTCAAAATCATGAGATAAAACAAACCCGTATCTTTAAAATTAAGGATTGAGATTGAAATGAATAGATTAAAAACAAAAACAGAAAATGAGAAAATAAGAGAGAATTTTCGTATCAGGTGGCTAAGAGCCTTTCTAATTTTTTTGGAGCTTGTTTTTAGGCGTTTTGTGAATTGGTCTAGTACAAATAACATATCCCAAACATTATTTATGAGAAACCTCAATTGTAATTTCTAGGCCAACCAAAACCTAACCTATGAGATTAATGGGTTGGATGGTCCTCCTATACCTTGACCCAAGAAAGAAACGGTGGCCATTGAATGATCACCATTAAAATTTTCATTGGATCCACCGTATTATTTGTTGACCATCCAACCAGTTAATAAGGTCACACAAACCTGGATGAAAGGAAAAAAACAAATATCAGCTTTGATGAAAAACCTTTGTGGTCACAAAAGGTTTTTAATGGTCAATAACCACTGTTTCTGTGGTGTGGTCCATCTGAAATTTGTATCTACTTCATTTTTGGGACAACACTCTAAAATAAACTGGCAAAACTAAAGGACAGTGTGGATATACAATCCATAGATAGAGGTGGGCCCTACAGTCAGGGTTCCACCCACAGCGCTGGTTCCTGGGGCGAAGCCAAGTCGCACTCCATGATAACGGTCTTCTCCTCTGCCACATAAGCTGGATGCCACTCCATGGAGCTTTTGTGATGGTCTCGTCTCATAAACCAACGATGGGTTCCACAATGTGGACGGTCCAAAATCATTAATCAAGCGTGATTATGGGACCATAGCTTTCTAATAATATTAGCAAAATGTGGACGGTTAAACCGTCGGAACACGTGGCCCCATGCTAGCGATCCTGACTCCTCAGCCGCGACGGAGGCCAAACGAGCTCCTCCTGTCGGGGCAAAAGTCTTTCTGGAGAGGGAAGCCGGCACCCGAACATACGTTAACCTCAACCCAATCCCTCACCAGCTCAAGTTAGCAAAACCCAGATTCCTTCGACCGACCCGTGCAAGCTCTTTACAAACCACCCCAAAGCAGGCAAATCTGTCCCACGCACACGAAAAAGCACGTCCTCATGCATTGAGAGGAAGGGAGTTGTCTTGTTGCATCTTCAAGAGCCGAATGGATATCGAGCAGGAATAGGCGGACCTGATCGAGCATTTCGTCAAACAGGTGAAGAGTCCCAGTGGCGCTCCTGTTTCTAAAGCTATCGTCGACGCCACATCGCATCCTTTGCTTTTCACATTCTCTGAGATTCTTTCCCTTCCGAACGTTGCTGAGGTTGGTTTCTCCTCCTCTCTCTTTCTATATCCATTTTCTTTGTGTAATCTATGATGCCGGTCCCTCTACAAGTCTCTGTAGAGAGCTTTTTCTACAAGTTTTTCATCTGCTCCCTGCTTCTGCATTATTTACTTTGGGGTCGTTTGGATGGTGGTAAATGATTTTAAGTTGTAAATGATTTACAGCCTGTCTGTTTGGCTTTAAGTTGTAAATAATTTATTACAGTGTTTGGATAGCCTGTAAATGATTTATATCCTGTAATTGTGTATTCACACCTGATATAGTTTAGAGAAGTGATCATTGAAAAGACATTCAAATGGCATTAAGAGTGGATTTTAAAGTGGATCATTGGGTTAAGCCCATCTCACTAAAGCTTAGGGTTGATCCTCACATAAAACCAAGTAGTAGGTAAGCCATAGAAGTGGGCCCGCGAATTCAAATGTTCTTTTATAAGGCCAGTGGCAAGATCTGCTGCCGTTGAGAGAGAGAGAGAGAGGAGAGAGAGAGAGAGAGAGAAGAGAGAGAGAGAGAGAGAGAGAGAGAGAGAGAGAGAGGAGAGAGAGCCGTTGGAGTTCTCAAATACTTCTCAAATACAATGGAGAGAGAGAGGTGCGTTTCTCTTTTTATAGCCCAACCTTCAAAAAAAGAGCTGTTGGAAGCTTCTTGTTTCTTGCTGGTAAATCATTTGCTAGCAAATGAAAAGGAAGAAAAGGTGGTAAATCATTTACTAGTACAAGCATTTTAGAGCATATCATTTACAACTTGCCTCATTTACCACTGTCCAAACGACCCCTTTGTGGGGCTTGTTGTCTAATGTCTTAAATATATCTGTAATAGAGTTTGTCGATGCCATCGACAGACCACTCGATTCCATCGAACGTTGATGCCATCGATAGATGCTCGATCCCATTGAGAAAATCTGAAAAATCTTTGTTGATTGCTGGACAGTTTGGAGGTTGCTACTCGATGGCCTTGGGGGTTCTTCGATGTCATCGACTGATCCTCGATGACTGTCGATGCCATCGAAGGTCCTATCAAAGGCACGCGCAAAATTGTTTAAGTGCGCAATTTGTTTCCTATTTCGGTTGTGGTAGTATATATACCGAGTGTAATCGAAATTAGGGTATGAATTAGGATTTTATAAATGTGCGTAAGGGTTTGAGAGGAATTTTGAAGTGAAAAGGCTTGGGCTTTTCTTCATGGGGCTTTGATTTGTAAGATTTCATCTCTTGTAACTTCATTTTTCATAGTGCATTATCGTTTTGTGCTGTGGTTTTTTCTTGAAAGGATTTTTCCACATAAATTCTGATTGCCTTCTTGTTGGATTTGTTTGTGCAATTGTGATTATCTTGTTTGATTCTTCTCCGTGTGCTTCTACGAGTCCCAACAAGGGCCCACTGTGTTATTTGTGTGCCATCTGACACTACGTTAACTGAACCCCACCATGATTATGGGATTCTCCAAAAATCAAGTGTATACAATCAGTAGATGAGCCGCACCATAGAAAACAATTGACCACCACCCAATAATCTCCAAACTCATGTGGTGCCGCACATGATGGTTGGATTGGCCTGATTTTTTGGGAAGTCCAACTTTCATGTTGAGGCGACCCTAATGGACACATTAGATGGGTCACACACCATGGTGAGCAGCCCACACGTAGCCCTTACTAAATAAGCTTATTCTACAAGGACTTGTAGAGGAACCAGCATGGTAATCTATATATGCCCTTTCTTTTTCCTTGTGTCTTGGGCATTGCATCACTATTATTTTTTGGGTTTGTAGAGAAGGGATGGTATATAATATGGTACTCGTCCTGCCTCTTTCACATTATCTGTGGATTTTTAATTCTGACAAGTAGGGCCTAGGATTAGGTGATCCAGGCCGTTGGTCTGTTCCATATCACCATTGATGGACCTTTTTTTCATAAGTTTCCTAGATTGGAGGGTCCCAGCAACTTATCATGGTAATTCTTTTTTCAGTTGAATGTTTGATACTGTAACTTGAGAAGGACGTCAAATTAGAAGCAAATATTCAAATACATACCCATATCGGCAATTGATCCTCACTCTAGATGCCACAATTGAGACCCTACATCTCCATGAATCACTGGCAATGATAAAGAAACAGAAAATAAAAGATAATTATGTTGAATCACTCTACGCAAACACAACAGTAGTGTACCATAGGGTCTCCTAAGGCATCACAACAACAGAAACTTGAAACCATCCATGAATGATGAACCAAAGAGAATTAATTCAACTGCTAGGGAACTGAATGATGCACAGCCCTGTTGGATGTGGAATCCACGACTTGCGTGGCAAGGTTCCCATAAGGAGCCATTCATGACGTGGACACACCTTTTTGGAAGCAACTCTTCTTTTTGTAAGTCTCCCACTTTCTCTCTATCTCACTACAGGTGGGCTTCTGGGACCATTAGAAACTCTAAGAACCATCTCTATGAGATAGGAAGTGAAACATAAAAAAGGAAGAAAAGATGAGGTAGTAAGAGGAAAAGAAGTGGCCTACTTTCTATTTATCTCATTCGTTGATCAAGGCCATTTTCCCTCCATTGCAATTTAAACCATTCCATTTGAGGGGGTGGAAGTGGTCTTTCTTTTTAGTAGTGGTTGGATTGTGGATCATTGAATTGCTCCAACATTTTACCTTTGTAGCATGGTATGGTTCTCAAGTAGTCATTATGGGCACGTGCAAATCAAGACCTTTCTGCTCTATGATTCATGTTGCACCCGATAGTGTTGTTAGAACAGGATATCTATGCAACTTTGACAAATGTGGATCGACATCTATCATCGGGAAGAAAAGTAATACTCTTTTTTTCCTTGTATATATATTTATTATTATCATTGTTGACCAAGAAGTACCCAAAATGATCATTTTTGATATCTTGTCTCAATAGCTCGTGAGAGTGGAGACATTAGAAAGGATGTTACTCATAGGATTAGAGTTGAGTGGATGAAGTGGAGACGTGCCTCTAGAGTTTTTATGTGATTGCTACATACCAATCAAACTGAAAGGGAGATTTTATAGGATAAGTTATAAGACCAACCATGATATATGGGATCAACATGTTTGTAGGATGCGCGTAGCTGAAATAAACATGTTGAAATGGATGAGGAGGAATAGAATTAGAAATGAAGGTGTTTAAGGGAACTTAAGAGTAGCACTGATTAGTGTTGTCAAAATCCTATGATTTACGATTTACGATTTGAGTCGAATCTTAAGCAAAAACACATTGAATCCCACATTGAATCCCTTTTTACATGAATTCTACGATTATATGATTTGAATTCTATGTTTTATGATTCACATCCTGATTTATGATTCAAATTAGACTTGTTCTCTTCTATTTTAAGCTTCACTTGGCTTTCAGTTTATGTTTTTAATTGGTGGGGGCTTTAAGAATAATTTAGAAAAGGTAAATTATTTTATTTTATTCTCTATAAGAGATTAAATGATATATATTCTCTTCAACATCAAATCATGAATTTTTTTATTTTTATTTTTATTTTTATTTATTTTTTATTTTTTTAATGATTTCTTATTTCTTAACCGTTTTTTTCTTAGAAGCTACTTCTTAATTGGTTGAAACACCAAATCGATGTATGACTTATCTAAAATGTTTTTATGGATGGTTATGATCATGTCGATTTATATGTTTTGTGGAATGATGGTTAAAAATCAAAATATCTTTTTTTGTCGGTCTAAAGAATCAATTACCGCTTTCCCAAGGTGATTCTACATTCAAGAAAGGTAGCAAGATCATAAAAATTATTTAAGGATCCTTGTATGTTTTTTAAGGAAAATTTCTTAAAAGATAAAAAAATAAAGGAAAGATAAGAATCCTTTAACACTATCATGACATAGTATTACTTGGTGCATATTGATGGCAAAAGGATGATTGATGAGTTCTTAATTTTTTTCTGATTTATTTATATATATTTTAGGAAAATCATAAAAAATCTTATGATTTACGATATGATATGCAATGTGATACGATTCAACCCTATTAAGATTTGCGATACAATAACGATTTTGACAACATTGGCACCGATTGGTCATAAGATGAGGGAAAGTATACGTAGATGGTTTGGCCATGTGCAACGGAGACCAAGAATTGCCCGGTTAGGAGTGAGTTGGTTCAGTGCGATGTGATACGATTCACGATGTGATCAATTCAACCCTATTAAGATTTGCAATACGATAACGATTTTGACAACATTGGCATTGATAGGTAATAAGATGAGGGAAAGTATACGTAGATGGTTTGGTCATGTGCAACGGAGACCAAGAATTGCCCTGTTAGGAGTGAGTTGGTTCAGTTGAAGGCTCTAAAAAGACGAGGGGAAGGCTCAAAAGGACATGGGCAGAGTTGGTACGAAAAGATTTGACGATCTATTGTTTGTTTGGGGATATGGTCTTTGATAGAGTGGACTGGTGGAACAAAATTTGTGTAACCCACCCCAATTAGTTGGTATAAGGCTTTAGATGATAATGATTTTGTTGTATTTTTATTTCCTTTTGAAAATGATTCCCAGGCAAGACGTTTCTGTGGGAGCGTGGTGGGTCCAATGAGGGATGCTGTTTACGTAGGGATCCACTGTTGCATGGGGCTTTTTTTTTTTTTTTTTTTTTTCCTTGGGTTTTCCTAGTTCTTCATTAATTTCTTTATTAAAAGTTTCCTTGTCAGATGTAACTGATGTTGGGTGTTGTGTTTTTTTTTTGGGTATCGTGAAAGCTATATGAGGAAACCTCACTTCTCTTCCATCAATGCACACCAATTTACTGCCTGTTCTCTTTGGGCAGTTCATCGCACATTCTCCTTTTACCCTGTTCATTTTAGTTGTACTCATGCTTTATGTGCTTTCTTGGTTGGTCAGGAAATTGATCTTATTGAACGCCATAATTTATAGCAATATTTGACCACTTTCTTTTTGACATGTTTTGTTTCTCACTCAAATGCAGCTTCAGGGTACTGAATATTCTGTATTTCTTGACATGCTTCAATTGTTTTCTCGTGGCACATGGAGCGATTACAAGTTACACATTTATTTTATACAGTTTTAGACGTCTCATTGCTTCTTCTTCGCAGTTTGCTATGTTTTTAAGATTTCAACACTTCCTTAGGCAAGAGGATCCCATGGTTATTAGAGTTTTAAATAATGTCCAAAACTATGCTGACTTGGGCTAGTTGACTTGGTGTCATTGGAGGAGAAAAATAATCGTTTTGTGAGTCAATCTCTGAAGCTAGACCTAGTTAGAGCAAGTATGACTGAGTCAGAGCAAGGGCGAGTGGTATGACTTTCAGTCTCTGGACACACCGAACATGCTATTTTAAAAAAACCATGATGGTTATAGTGAATTCTTCTGGCCCATGACACTCAGAATGGTGATTCATAGTTAGGGGAGCAAAGGTGTGAATACATTGAATCTGATTACAATTATCTCTTAGTTGCAAAGGTGTTTCTTAGGTTTGGCCATACCACAAAAACATTAGGCACAAATTTTTATTATGACAATCAAAATTTTGGTGGGAAAGATCAACAGAGCAATACTGTAATGTCGCTGATATCACACGGTATTTTTGATATCATGGGATATTGACAACAACCCTTTGGAATAAATACATTGTATCATTGATATCTGTGATAATATTGCCAATATTGTCAATGTATTCCATAATGGCAATGGTGTTGTAACAGCCACTGCTGTCACCGTTACAATACAGGCTCTAACGGCCCCCATAACAGTTGTCATGCCTTTTTTTAAAAGACCTATTTCTACTCCATAATGGGCTGTAACGGGGCCACTACAGCCGTTAAAGGACTGTTATGGGCTATTACAGGTTAATTTTTTCATAATGGCCATTACGACCTATAACGCATAATAGTTGCCACCATTACTGTTATATAACTGCCGTTATGTCACCGTTTTGGAATACCTTGAATATTATCAATAATATCGATGACACCAATGTACCTAGAAAAATTTTACAATAAAATAAAGTGCAGGAAAAAAGCATTTTTCAAAATTTTGAGGGGATCTCTTCTTAGGGGTGTTTTAAGTTAGTGCATTAATGCATTGAATTATCCATTATTTCTTAAAAACTAGTTCATCAAAATCATATTTATTAATTGAATATTTTTGTCCGACAACACATAGTTTGGTGTCCTATCCCTATACAATGGAAACCTATTATGTATATTTGTTTCTTGCAATATTTTAATTCCTAAGTGTGTGATCATGTGTCTTTTAACATCTCGTAAGGTTTTACTGAAAAATTCCACCATTTCTCCAATGTTTCCCTATGACAACGGTACATTCCCTGGTATTTGTGATATTGCTGTACATGTTTCCTAATCCTAGGTCTCTAATACATGCAACGATAATGAAAAGCTAGAAGGCACAAGCATTTTCCCCCCTTCCATTTGCTTTATTGACACTTGACTCTTTAAGGTTTTATTTGGTATTAGGATACAAAATATTTTGTGACATCAACATCTACATTAAAGGTGCAACAGTTGCAACTTTCAATTTCAATTGCTCTTCTTATGCATTCCCTGCAAGAAGCTTTAGATAAGAAAAAATATTAAATTTACAGTACGAGGCTTACAAGAAAAGGATGGAGTCATCAAAATGTAAAGGCTAGAGTAGAGATTGATGTCAAAATATTAAAGACTGTAAAGATTGCATCTGTAAAGTCACCAGCACATAGGATTCCTTGGTAACAAGTAACTATTCTCCATACATCCTCACCTCTTCATATGCTTATTAGTCTCCCTTAATCACCGAGTCCCAATCCCAATTCCCGGGCCTCCTTCAGCCTTCAACTTGTAAACCATGACATGATTCATAGCTTCTCTAGATCTTCTCCAATATATTGGTGACTGATGATGTCCCAATCCTTCAAAACTTGTAAGGTACCTGTATTGAACATGCCATTCCATGGGTATGGGCATGCACTCTGTGCCAAATCTGAATATTTCACATTTAAAAAGGACTAGAATTTGTAAAAGATTATGTTAAAATGTATACTTTGCACCAGAAAATAATTTAATATTACAGAAGTGATATAAGTGCTTTGAGAAACTTCTTCTTGCTTTGAAAAACTAGCTTTGACAAATAAATTAACCCTTCTAAAGAGGAAGAGGAAAGCTCCTTCCGTCCTACCTATTGTCCCTTGACATTTACCTTCCTATATTTTCCTTGTAGCTTGGGCTAAATCAATGTAAAATGTATGTTGGATCCAATCATTTCTGTCAAATTTCTTTGAAGTGGTGAAACTGTCGATGAAGTCCTTAGCCAGATGCAAATGTATGTTTCTTGGTAGACGTTCCTTTCAATGATTGTTATGTTCAAATCAGAGGTGGTTTGCCAATGTAGATCGTATGTCTGCATATGTATGAAGGCATGCTACCATGTATTCTTTTATTCTTTGAAATTTCTAGGTTTTGGATTCTTTTAATGGAATTGTAGTGATTTGATGTATGATTTCCAAATAGATGGGTGAAAGCTATGATGATGAAACATATGTATGAGAATCCTGATAATCTTGATTGTCCATTCAGTCACACCAGACCCAGAGTGTTGGGGATGTGAATGGATAATCTAGATTGATGATTGGCTGTTCCACATGTCATTTAAAAGTGTTGGGGACGTTGCTAATGTCCCTGTGAAGGTAGGGAAGTTAGCATTCCTCTACACACAGTCATAGATATATGTGAGATCTCACCTGGTAGCAGTCGCCCTTGCCTGTTCCCGGCCTGGATGGAGGGTTGATGTTCAGTGGGCAGCGAATCATTAAACTTTTTCAATAGATGAAAGCATCTCCAGCTTAAACTCTAATCCAAGTGGCATGGTGCATGTGGAATCCTGTTTGAATCAGCAAGAGCTACTTTGCAAGGCTAAATACTCCTAGGGGATTGATAGCGAAGTAATATTGTGAGGGAAAGGTGAAAATAACCCGATCACCAAGCTACCATAAGAATGATCATGTTTCGAGTTGAGAAATAGGATCCCTAAAGCCAACCCCAAGTAGCCTGAATGAAGTGATATAGCTCGCCTCGTTAATCTGTTTATGCGAGTCATTGTTCAAGTAATCCAAAAAGTTGTCATAGGCTATGATTTGTTGTTTATGTATTGTAGTGCTCAAATTAAACAAAATTTAATCCGTAAAGTATAAAATAGCACGAACAGAATTGAAACACTTGAGGGTTGAGGATTAAAACATTGATAGAGAAGAAACCACTACAATAATTGAAATCTAACAATCATTCTCCTACAACTAGAATTTCCCAACACTTTTTTTGAGAGGTTAGATTTCCCAACAACAAGAATAAACTAATTTAAGATAACCAAATAAGTTATGAAAATTAGCTTGAGAACTGAAACTATAAATAATTAGAATGGAAATAACTATATTTGCAAAGTTCTTCATTCACCTTTCTGGCTGCTGTTCTGTTTGAACAATGTTGGGAACTCTTTATTTCTACATAAACCTTTATGATGGCAATACTCTCTTGAGCGTTCTGTGAGATCTCCAAGATTGCGCTATAATTCTTTTTGTGAGGTTGAAATTTCCTTTAAATTTGCACCTTTTCAGATATTACTTTAAAGAAACAGGAAATGCTGAAATTGGTTACCTGTGAACCTGCATGTTTTATAGGTAACATTGGCCATAGTCCTGCACTGGTACCTGATCAAGTCTGCAAGCTAAAGCAACTTAGTGTGCTTACACTGGCTGAGACAAATAAGGTATCATGTTCATTTCGTCAGCATTCTCCGATTGTGTCAACTATGGAAATACCTACTTTATAAAATACTGGTGGATCAGTTGAACTTTATGATGCATAAGAGAATGCCAAATAAATTCTGAGAGTGATTATATGCTTATTTCATCTGAATGACAGTTGTATGAATGATTAGACTATGGAAGAGTTGTTAGTTGATTATTCTACTAAAGCACACCTCTTCCATAGTTAGTAAACTATGGAAGAGTTGTTAGTCAGCTCATGATGATTGGAATGTGGAAAAGTCTAATCTTGCAATGAATTATTCTGCATTTTAAACAAATGAAATTTTCTTCAGAGAATTACATGCCGCAAATGAAGAGTTCAAATAGTAATACTATACTCCTTACCAAGATTAATCATGTATCACAATTGTTGCAATATGCAATCTGCAGTCTAATAATGGAATTTGGAAATTAGCATTAGAAATGATAAATCTCAATAGCCTCCACAAAATTTGACCTTTTTCATTTGAAGGATGTTTTGTTTCTCCATCATGAAGCTGAATGTTGATGGTTTCTCTATGGCATGGGGCAACCCTAGAGATACCGGTATCCATGGGGTAGTTAGAGATGGTACAAGCACTTAGTCTCTTTGGGGCTGTCTGGGACAGGAATCTCCAATTACGCAGAGCTAACGGCTATAAAGGAGGGACTCATAGCTGCATTTCTATTCTTTTGTCAGTCCTCTGTTACTTGAAGGTGAGTCTAAAGTCAGTCTTATCTTGAGCAAGCAGCATAATCCAGGTGCCATGGGAGTCCTCTACATATCTCACGTTCAAGCTAACATTTGATGTAATCATGTTTCTTCTAGGCATGCTCCTAGGGAAGCCAATTTCTTAGCAAATGCGTCAGCTAAGGGGAGTCTAGATTCATTGTCCCCTCTTCTTTATAAAATATTCATTTTTTATAAGACAAATCCATTCTTTTGTAGTTAACTTCTTAACATGACATGCATCTGTTTCAGGCTTACAGTGTTTTAAATAGCGCATAGCTACGACGCTACGTAGTGTTATCAAATAGTGTAAATCCCTTGCAGTGTACGCTACAGGGGTCGTAGTGTATGTAGCGTACGTTACATTTTATTTATTTTTATTATAAATGATAATTGTATTTTGTACTTAATACTCTCAACCTGTGGGATTTTAATTTCTTTTTCATACTTGTGGTTTCAATTGGACATTATTAATTAAAATGGTTTTCTTAGAAAGTTTTATTTGTGATAATGATTTGATTTGGTTTATATATGTGGATTGGCTTTTGATAATTGATAATTAATAACTTGTTTGAACATGCTTATACTTGAAAAATTAACCATCGTTTAGGCATTTTTATTTTTTATTTTTTCCATACTATTTATCATATTTAAAAAAAAAAAAAAAAAAATTTAAAAACAAAAGTATCGTGTAACTTATGTTACATGCTACAGAGGGTTGAATGCTACGCAACACGCTACTGCTATTTAAAACACCGATCTACTGAATACCTAATTGGATAAGCAAAAAGTGACAATAAAGTAATGAAAGAGCAACCCTTCTTGTTCAACTTCAGAACTTTTTTTTTTTCTTCGTAATTCCATTACTTTAGAGGCATTTATACCATTCCCAAGTTAAGTTTGTGTCATTTTCACTCCATTTAAGTTTTACCTATCATGCTGATGCTTTTCTAATATGCTCTAACCCCTTCATTCCTCAGGTGCTTTCTTACGATCAACTGATGCAAGAACTTGATGTTTCAAATGTACGTGAGCTTGAAGACTTTGTCATCAATGACTGCATGCATGTTGTAAGTATTCTTCTGATTGAGGTCTTGATACTTTTTTTTTTTTTCATTTACAGTCTACATTGCAATTAATTACTATGCAAATCAATTTGCTCTTCATGGTTCTCAATGAAGTACTCAGTGAAATGAAGAGAGAATGGCTGATTTTGTAATCAGTTGAGTTCATTGTTGTCAAATAGCATAAGTGATTGTATGCAACTTAGGGGGGTTTGTGTGCATATGTAATCGCATATGCCATTGCATAGCCCTCCCAAAAAATTTACAGTTTTTCATCACATAAATGATGGCATAATGGCATACATGGTTTTGAATGTCGGTATCGGTTGGCATATCGGCCCAGCAGAAAAATGATATGATACGGTGTCGCATATCGGTATTAGGGCCGTATTGGTTAGAATTTTTTTTTGTTAAGCAAAAAAATATGGAAAAATATTAGAAAAATAGGAAAAATGAGATACCCAAGAATCTTTATTTATTTATTTAAAACCATGTATTCAATGGTGTATCGGACCATTCTTTGATGAAATATTGTTTGTCGATTTGACTTGTTGAAGGTCAATTAAATGGGCCCTAATTGAACAAAAATCAAACATGATTTGGTAAACTATGGCCCATTATATTGGAAATACAACAAAAAGAAGATGTAAATATAAAAAAAGAAAAGTGAAGGTTTACCCTTCTTTCCGATTTTTCCATAATGGTCCACCTCGCTTCGATTTGTCGAATCCCATTTAAATAATTTGTTTTGATGCCAAAATATGTTTAGAATTAGCCTAAAATAAGTTTTTAAGATTCTTTATTAGTTTAAATAAAAAGAAGAAGAGGAGACAAGTGAATTTTTGAAAAAAATATAATCAAAATTGGTGTTTTATGGGCGTGTCGGCCTAGATCAGGCGTATTGGCCCTGTATCGGTGCCGATACGCCTCATATCAGACCAATATAGACCAATACAGGTCAATTTTTTTGTATCAGGCTGATACGCAATACTTGGCTTTTGCTGATACGGATACGATATGACTGTATTGGCCGATACAATATCGATATTTATATCCATGATGGCATGTGCAATCACATAATTGCATATGCCATGGCATAAAAGCGCATTATCGATATTCATATCCATGATGGCATATGCAATCACATAATCGCATAAATCATCGCATATGCCATGGCATAAAATTGCAAATGCTATCATGGTTATAAAACCGCATGTGCCACTACGACATATGCCATATATACTCCCAAAATGGCATATGTGATTGCATAAGCACTTATGCGATGACATATGACAATACTAACTCGATTGAATTAGTTCAGAGTCGAGGTGTCTAGTATTGTAGGTATTGCATGCCAGACAATGTGTCTATGACATATACCAAATAATGTCTATTTATCCCTCTGCTGCCTTCATTGTTTGGGTATAGGCACCATATATCTTGGATTATTATACGCCTTGTTTGGAGATTCAGTTCCACATGGTGCTTTTTTTGGGAGTATTAGTGAGATAAGCCGTACATGACCCACCTGTATTTGCTATAAGGCTCCCTATCTGTCCTTTTCTTTTCCATGACTCTTTTTAATTATCTCGTCAATTGAAAGTTCACACTTGACAAAAATTTAAGCATGTATAAATTCAAATGTACATATCTACACACTATATCATTGCCATCTAAAGCTTATTCCAACTAATTGGGGGCAGCAACATGAATCCTATTATGCCATTCCACTCCCTTAAGGATCATATCTTCAGTTAAACCATAGGTCATCAAGTCTTTTCTTACTACCTCCACCCATGTCCTCTTGGGCCTCCCTTTGTCCTTTAAAAGCCTTTAACTCGAACCATCTCACTTCTAATTGGTGTAGTTCTTGATCCGGTGCACATGGCCAAAATCATCTTACCTTTAAAAGCCTTTAACTCGAACCATCTCACCTTATTACCTATTGGTGCTACTCCTAACTCCTAAGTTCCCTCAAATACATCCATTCCTAATTCTATCCTTGTCATGCCACTCATCCATCTCAACATCCTCGGTTTAGCCACACTCATCGTATGAATGTGTTGTTCCTTTACTGCCCAACATTTTGTCCCATAAAAAAAATGATCATATACATTATTTTTCCCTCATATCATATCTCATGCCTTTAAAGAATTGGTATATACTTTATACTATCCATATATGCTAATATGAAGTTAGGCTCAACGACAAGTTTTAATAAAGAAAATTTTACAAAAAACTACCTACTTGATATAGAATTCACATTTTAGTACCTTCTTCAAAATGTTTTCCATAAGCTACCTCATTAATCTAGGTAATTATCATTAGAGTACCTTCCGTTAGATATCTTAATGGTGGCTCGGTTCGGCCGGGCAAGCGAAGGGGTTGGCGGCTCGAGTGGGTCCCATTGTGATGCTTATGTGAAATCCACTCCGACCACCAGGCTATTAGGCCCATGGCTCAAAATTCAGCTCCATCCATGATTCAGGTAGACCAAACAATTGGAAGTAATATATAAGGCAATGCTCACCCTCCTAACTGTTCCCCTTGGTGTGACTCACTTGAATCACGACTAGTTAGGGGTGTACATCGAGTCGAACCGAGTCGAGCTGACCTCAGTTTGACTCGGCTCGAACAGTGGCTGACCTCAGCTCGAACTTGGCTTGGCTTGGTCCTCGAGCCTGACTAGCTAGCTCGGCTCGGTTCGGTCAACAGCTCGGGCCGAGTTTGAGCCAAGATCAGCCGAGTTCGCCATTGAGGCATTTCCACAAACACCTTTACTGCAACTTCAAAATCCCACTGTTTTACAAACAGAGGCAATGGTTTTACAGGTATTTTCTCAAACACCTTCTAAATAACATAAAAAACCAAAAAAAAAAAAAAACAAGGAGAAAAAAGATATTTGTTTCATGTACATACCTTCCTTGCCACCTTGCCACTAGCCAAACCTTCCTTGTCACCAGCCACATTTCGTTGAGTCATTTTATCAAACAGTTGGTGAGCAACATCAATGGCAAAGTAACCGAGTCACTGAACTAGTTCGATCCGAGTTTGATTCGAGCTGGATTCGATCCGAGTCGAGTCGAGTCGAGCTGGGGCCTGCTCGAACTCGGCTCGAACTCATTTTCAAGCTCAAAAAATCAGCTCGACTCGGCTCAAACTCAGCTTCAAACCGAGTTGAATTGAGCTTTTTCGAGTCGAGTCGAGCGAGCTAACCGAGCTAGCTCGGTTCGTGTACACCCCTATGACTAGTCCTAAATTTTGGTGCGACATCTAATGGTTGGAGTGGATTTCATATAAGCATCACGGTGGGCCCTCTAAAATCAAGGTTGGACATCTCTCTCCCAATTGTCTCATTTGGTGTGGTCCACCACCCATTTGGATCATAGGTCAACCTGATTTTTTAGCCCTAAACCTAACATGGTATTACACATCTAATGGTTGAGCGGATTTCACAGACACATCATGGTGGGCCCTGTAAAAAATCATGGGTGGGCTTCTCCTAACTGTTCTAAAAGATAGAGATCTCTGCCTATATATATTAAAAAAGGGAATTTTATGGGATGCCCACCCTTGATTTTTTATGGGACCCACTTTGATGTGTATGTGAGATCCACTCCAACCATTAGATGTGTAATACCACATTAGGCCCAAGGCCAAAAAATCAGGTTGACCTATGATTCAGGTGGGCCACACCAAAGGAAACAGTTGGGAGAGAGATGTCCATGCTTGATTTTTATAGAGCCCACTGTGATGATTATATGATATCCGCTCCAACCATTAGATGCCACACCAAAATTTAGGCTTGGGGCCCAAAAAATCAAGCCCATCTGTGATTCGTCTAAGCCACACCTAGGGAAACAGTTTTGAGAGTGGGTCTTACCCTGTACACTGTTTCCAATTGTGTGGTCCACCTGAATCATGGATGGGGCTGATTTTGGGTGCTGCGCCTAACATGGGGTGATTCACATGGCGGTTGGGTGGATTTCACATAAACATCACGGTGGGGCTGACCTGACTTGCCGACCCAAACTACCATTAATAAATCTAATGGGAGGTACTGTAATGATAATTATTTAGATTAATGAGGTAGCTTACTGAAAACCTTTTTGAAAAAGGTACTGGAATGTAAATTCTATATTAAGTAGGTATTTTTTATTTTTATTTTTGTAAAATTCCCTTTTATAAATTGACACTTGGATGTTGGTTTTTATATGGATTGCACTAGCATACCTTGCATAGGTCACTTTCGCTAACGTAGAGCCATGTCGGTGGAACTTTCATCAGACCCACCCTGACCATCAGGTAAGCTGCCCCATGTTCATCCGGGAACCCAAAAATCATGATGATCCATAACTCAAGTAGGCCACCATAGATAGCTAAATCGCTGCAAGTCCCCTCGAATTGCAATTTAGGCCGGTCGTCCTAAATCATAATTCAATTCATCGTAATTCAGTTCCTCTCATCAAACTGTATGGATGCAGTATGATCTGCAATTCATTTGCTGTTAATGGCAATTTATATTAAGACACAAACGTGTGTATAAGGCATCTCATGTACATGATACCACATGCGGCAGCATGGCACATAGATACAAGATCCAAACCATCCATCATGAATTCATGACATATTCACTATGTTGAAGTCCTAGCCCAAGAGTCAGTTTGGTCCACTGATTAGGTGGGCCATGGGCTACAGTTAATGAAATAAAAGTACAGCTGAAAAACCATTGTTGAAATTTTCTAAGCCAGCTATGTAGTGGCTCATCTGATTGGTGGACCAACTAATTTTTGGGCGAGAAAAATGTGGTCGAACATGATGGACGCTTGAATATTGCACCGGCCTCCCATATTGGCATGTGTTGCCATGGAGATGGTATGTCAAACCTTGACCTATATAATTTTAGAACCTCTTGACTTTGAGCTTTGTTTGCCCAGGTGCAAGCGTGTATACAATGCAGTTCTTTTATTATTATTATTATTGAAACTGTGATAATTTTATTGCCAAAGGCCAAAGGCCCAAAGAATTACAAAAAACAGAAAAAGAAAGAAAAACTATCATTACAAATCTGACCAGCTATCAAGAAACTGAACTGCCACTATTGCCTTTGCTTCGATTGCCCATTCCATAACCATTCCCTTACCCATGAGAAAGTTCTCCATTGAAGATCTTTTTCGATTCCTAAAACAATGGTTATTACATTCCATCCATAGAACCCAAATTCCAGCTAGAAGACAAAGACACCATATTTCCTTATCTCTCTTCCCTTTTCCCTCTCCATGCCAAGACAAAAAGAAATATTCTATTGAACCTGGCATAACCCACTGAATACCAAACTTAACAATAAAACCCTCCCACACCTGTTTTGCAAACCCACAGTGGATGAAAAGATGGCTCACCGACTCTTCAGCTTTGCATATATTTGGAATGATCATACCTCTTTTTCGTAAATTGTCAATTGTAATCACTTTGTTTGAACCCACTAACCAAACTAATGTTGCCACCTTTGAAGGAGCTCCGTATCTCCAAATACAAGCCGTGTGACTAATCTTGAAAATGTTCCACTATATGCGCCAGTTGGCACATAGCTATTATATCCAATCTATCCATCAAGAGGTCCCACTGTATGCATGACTAGGCTCAAGAATGAGTTTGATCCATTAATTAGGTGAGCTATGGTTTAGCGATCATATGTATGGCTGTAGAAATTTGACTGAAGCTTTCTAGATTGTCAACTTGTTTCTCACATCTTGGCTCTCATGATGCGTGGACCAACTTCATTTTTGAGCTAGAACATCTTTGAGGTTATACCCATATGGTGACCAACCTAGATATTGTGCATGTTTGCATCCCTTGTACATGCATGGTGATACTTTATGTTGAGATTGTATTTGTCGATGGGATACCAAAAAAAAAAAATCTAGATTGGAATTATTTCAACCCTTTGATTATATGACACATTTCTTCCAACATGGACCGTCTTGTTTTTTTCTTTTGTTTTTTGGGTTATTGAGATGATCTTCTGATCTTGAATATCTCTGAGTATCACATGCCCATGGTGAGGCTCATCACAAAAATGATTTGGATCATTGCAGCATGGTATCAGATCTAATGGCTATAGTCTGGACATGAAAAATAGCAATGCACTGGGGATGTATTGTAATTGCAAAGTGAAGAAATGGATGGCTAAGATTTGTTCACTAGGTGTAAATTTTATAACAATGGGCCATGCACGATAATATCCAGACAACCCTAATGAAACACGAACATGGAAAGTGTACTGTGAAGACATGACCCTGGTAGTGCTACTATAAGAAGTGTACTGGTCTATTGAATTAGACGATCTCGAAATATGAAATAGACGTACTGAAAAAATGAACTAAATGACGATGCCTCAAGGCCCATCTTCTGGGACGAGTTGACCGCCATCAGACAGTCCTTTTCAGGTCCTTGTTGCTTTGCGGGAGACTTCAATGTCGTCCGGTTTGCTGAGGAGCATTCCCGCAAGCGAAGAACCAATCTAGCCATGCAATCCTTTTCGGAATGGATTCAGAATCTCGAGCTGGTGGATCTTCCCTTTTTGGGAGCCAAATTTACTTGGTCTGATGGTCGCAAATCTCAAATTCAATCGAGACTAGATAGATTTCTCTTGTCCACGAATTGGATCGAGGAGTTTCCCACAGTCTCTCAGAGTGCTCTTCCCAGATCGACCTCTGATCACTGCCCCATTCTCCTCTCGGTCCTTCAGCAGAACTGGGGCTCCAAACCTTTCAAATTCGATTCCGCATGGCTGAGCATCGATGGTTTGCGACAGAACATCGTTCAGTGGTGGCAAGAGTCCAAAGTGGACGGTTTCGCTGGGCATAGGTTGATCTGCAGGCTCAAATTCATTAAAGACGAGTTGAAAATCTGGAAGGATGACGTTTATCAGAAGAGAAATCTTGAGACAGAAGCCCTTTTCGCGGAATTACAGTGCATCGATTCTTCAGCCGAAGGACAAGATCTTCCCTTGGATACCCTATCTAGGCGTATTTTGGTTATTCAAGCCTTATCGTCCAGAGCTCTCGAAGACAAGCAGTCCTAGAGGCGGAAATCTAGGGCCAGATGGATTTCAGAAGGTGATAAGAACACAAAATATTTTCATAGCATCGCCAACATGAGGGCTAGAGCGAAAGCCATACATTCTATCACTATCGACGGTCGGCAGGTGGATGATCAAAATGAGATATGCGATCTGACAGTCACTCATTTCAGATCTATTCTTTCTTCTGAGGGTTAGTTCCGACCCCGGCTAGACGGTATCCTCTTTCCCTCCATTCTAAGATCGGATGTAGATTATCTGGAGGCTCCTTTCTTGGAAGAGGAAGCTAAAGCGGCTGTTGATGCGATGGAAGGTGCCAAAGCCCCTGGGCCTGACGGGTTTCTCATTTCCTTCTTTCAAGCTTTTTGGGACATGGTTCGCCCAGACGTTATGTCTTTCCTCAACGAATTCCATTCCAGGGGAAAGTTATCCAAGGGTATAGGTGCTTCCTTCATAGCTCTCATCCCTAAAGTGGCCGGCGCGAATTCATTTTCTGACTTCAGACCGATAAGTCTGATCACCAGTCCATACAAAATTTTGGCCAAAATCCTATCCATCAGGCTATCGGTGGTCATGGGCAAGCTGATCTCTGAGTATCAAAGTGCTTTCGTTAGAGGCAGACATATAATAGATGACACTTTGATCGCTAATGAAGTCCTTCATTCTTGTTATAAGTCGGGTAAGAAATCCATTTTTTGTAAGCTCGACATTGAGAAGGCATACGACCATGTCGACTGGGATTTTTTTACAGTATCTGTTGAGTCGCATGGGGTTTGGCGTTAAATGGAGGCAATGGATGAAGTCGTGCTTGGAATCAGCTCATTTCTCGATTCTTCTAAATGGCTCACCGAAAGGCTTCTTCCCCAGTTCGAGAGGCCTTCGCCAAGTGGACCCGCTATCCCCCCTCCTCTTTCTGCTCATACGTGAAGCCCTTTCCCAGATGCTTTGCAAGGCTCAAGACGTTGGTCTCTTCAGCAGGATTCCCATGCCGGGTGTCTCTGCTCCTGTCTCTCATGTCCAGTTTGCGGATGATACTCTCATCATGGTGGAAGCGGATGCCGAAGCAATCAATAACCTTCACACGACTCTCAGGTGCTTCGAAGTTGTTTTCGGTTTGAGAATAAATATGTCAAAATCCAAGATCTATGGGGTTCATATCTCGGATGGTGAGCTTTCATCTTTTGCTGAAGCCCTGGGCTGCTCCTCCGCTCAGTTTCCGACGACGTTTGTGGGTTTACCGCTTGCCATTGGTCCCCCTTCATCTTCGATGTGGGACAAAGTGGTGGTTTCATCAAAGCTACCTTATCCAACATCCCTATCTATTTCATGTCCCTTCTTCACTGCCCGTCTCCTGTGCTTCATCGGATTAACAAGCTGCGAAGAGACTTTCTATGGTGCGGCAAAGACAAGCAGAAGAAATTTAATCTTCTAGACTGGCAAGATGTTTGTAGTCATTTTCAGGATGGGGGAGCGAGCATCAAGAAGCTGAAGACTATGAACCGGGCCCTGCTGGGTAAGTGGTCCTGGGGGATGGGAACGGAACCGGACGCTCTTTGGTGCCGAATCATTAAAGGTAAATACGGCTCCACCCCCGAGGGGTGGTGGACGAAGGATTTAGCGGCCTATAGAGCTTCCCCCATATGGAAAGGTATCCCTCGGTCCAAAAAATTTGTCGTTGACAATCGCGGGTTCCAATTGGGATGTGGCTCCGCAATCCGTTTCCGGGACGATCTCTGGTTGGGGGAGTCTACAGCTAGATTTCCTGCTATCTATCGTATTGCAGTCAATAAGGATAGCCCTGTCGCCTGTTTCTATTCCTCTTCCGCTTCAGGCACTGTCTGGGACATCTCCCGCAATAGAAACCTTCACGATTGGGAGATTGGCGTATACTCTGAACTTCTGGAATGCCTAAAAGCCGCGTCCCTGACTCAGCTGGAACCCGATAGAATCGTCTGGCCTCGGGACAAATCGTCCCGTTTTTCGGTGAAATCTTTGTACACTCTCCTGGATTCCGGTCCCTCCCCTGCTGCTTTGGCTTTTCCTTTTATTTGGAAATACGCTGCCCCCCCCCCCCCCCCCAAAGTTTATCTGTTTTGCGTGGCTCGCTTCCAGGAATCGGATCCTCACGATTGACAACCTAAAAAAGAAAGGTATGCAGCTCCCAAATATCTGTCTTTGTTGCATGGGCAATGAGGAATCTGTCGATCACTTGCTGCTTCACTGTCCCTTTATCTACTCCATTTGCGCGGACTTCTTCGTCAGATTTCAAGTCAGTGGCTGTGTCCCGGGTACTGTTCATCAGCTCTTGGCTTATTGGCATGGCTTCAAATTGGGCAAAACCAAATCCAGGATTTGGAGAATGGCAATTATTGCTATTTGGTGGGCAGTCTGGAAGGAGAGGAATGACAGGTGTTTTAACAATTCTCAATCCTCAGCTAAAGCGGTGGGCTCGGTGGCCAAGAAGTTTCTTATTGAATGGGCAGCTAATGTTTCATCCCTCAAGAATTTTAATCTCCTGTTTTTAGGTTTATAGCTTTTTCCTTTTCTTCGCCTCCTGCCATCTCGGCAGCCCCCGCTGTATCTTTTTTCGTTTTTAAATATATTCCCGTTGCTTCTAAAAAAAAAAAAAAATGAACTAAATGAACCTACCCAAACAAACTGAGTAATTTTAAGAAGCATCGAACTGCTAACTAGGAATTCAAGGTTGAATTGGTTGAATTGTGATTCAGGTAACTATGGCCTACATCGTGGGAAACACTTGGGATGGGCACGCTCACCATTAGTTTTGTGTGGGGCCCCCCTTGTGTTTATAACCATCCATTCTTTTCATCTGATGTGCCTCATCAGGATGAAAGAATTACTGAATAATCACACTTTTGCAAACTCAGGTGGGCCATACCAATCAGCCCGATCTTTGTGATCAAGGCCAAACATGTGGTCGTGTACCTGATGATGGAATTGGTCTCCTTCACGTTAAGTTGTTTCCCCTACGTTAGAGAAACTGGCATTAGCTAGTCTTGGTTACGCATCTACAACAAGAAACTGAAGGTATATTGCCAGTATAGAAGGGATACTATGTATCTGTTTTTCTCATTTTAAGGTGTCTTAGATCCAGATTCTTGCTAATGGTGAATCTTGATTTTGTTTAATCTTTCAATATGCTTGGTTTATTTAAGAATTGCAGAGCGTGTGTGTCTACTGGTTGCAACAAATGTTGGGAATAAAACAGACATCAGCTGAATTTTCTCAATTGGGTTTCTCGTAGGGTATAGTGAGAGGGAAACTGAATCAGCTGCGCAGATGCTTTGAGGTCAGAATTGAATCATCGAACCTCTCTTATAGTGATTTTTCTGTTCTGAAAAAATAACCATGTCAACCAATCATTCTTATATATTTTTGCTCGAGGAGCAGGTACAATGTGCAGCAGGACGGGATTTGAGACCAGGACAGCTTGGAAGCATGATAGAAATATTATCAGCTTGGTAATTACTGGACTGAAAAATACGCTATAAATGGACATCTTACCTTCTCAAGTTATTTAGGTGCTTTAGGTCATATTTGATTTTGTGGGAGGTGCCAAATTGCATTTACACTAATTGGGGTAGTACAGTACTTTTTGGGATCTGTGACTCGGTATTCTCTGAGAGCAAGTGTCATGTTTTCAGTATCCTTTGACATGGCTTACCCATGAAAAGGGAGAATACTACCTGCTATGGGCCCTTTTGGAACCCCTTGGGGGCAAAAGACAGAAATGACAGGGTTCTGAATGTGGCCCCCACCACTGCAACATAAGCATTTTTGTCCTTTTTATGGAGAATTACTATAAAAACAGTGGGGGGGGGGGGGGGGGGGGGGGGGGGGTGGGGGGGGGGGAGATATTTGCAACACCAGTAAAGCAAAATTTTCAGTTTTCTGATTATAAATGCAGCTTGTTGTTTCTGTTTTGCATGTGTGGGTGGAGGTTTTCTTCATCATAACTCTAGTAGGTTATACAGTGAATTTGAGAATCTATAGAAAGCCTGTTTGGTTAAATCCTCTCTCTAAATGTGAAACTGTGGTCCTGTTCTCATCCAAACAATCTGGATGTACATTGCATTGGCAATATTTCTACCTGTAAAAGCCTGGTTTGGGCTGTACCAAAGGTCCAAAACACGCTGTTCCTGAGTTTCACAAACAGTCCAATTACCCTTGCAGCTACCCAAACTTCAAGGTGAAAAATTAGGCTGATTTGATAGAGCACAAACTGCTGCAATTTTGTTCTGGTCTAGTAGGTGGTCAATACTCAACTGCTATTGTATCCTTAGTTCTGTGCTTTTGCCTATGCTCTTGAATACCATAAGACACCAATGCCCTTGAATTTCAAAGACAATCACCAGTCCCTTTCTTCTCAGCTCTTAGTTTGAGCCAATGGGCTGCACATTTTGTAAAAAGTTTGCAGGCAACTCTAACATTTGTTCTTTATGCTACATTATATTCTGCTAGTTGAGATCCACAACTTACTGATAGGTCAGAAATTTCTGGGAGCTGATAGGTGGCTGCAGTTCCATGGTGGCATGTTGGATTATCTTTTTTTCCTGCGTGTGGATGTTTTGCAGGTTGACTACTTCAGACAATCTACTTCTATCAATTCAAGATAAGATCAAATGGGCTGATACAATGGGTGAGGCATACAAGAAACATAAAAAAGAATTTGAGGACAAGGTGGAAGAAAAGAAGTCCCTCAAGGTCAGATTAACGTGCTGTATCTTTTTTTGCGTCTGTAATGCCTGTCCATCTAATTCCGCATGTCTGTTTGTCCCAGTCCATCCACATGCTTGCACTTGTGCCTAGATAGCCCGTGTGGTGTGTCCCACTGGATAGATCCTCTTGCCCATAAATCCGGCTGGTCCACTGATCATGTGGGCCACTGTGCGATGCAAATGGATGGCTAAAGCCTTTTTATGCCTTCTCTTTGTTCTCTTCACTGTTGCCTCCCTGATGAGTGACCCGACCTGATTTTGAGGCCAGGGAATCTACACGGTAGGGACCATCTGACGTATGGCTGGGATCTTGCACAAGTTTGCCAGCTTGGCATGTATTATACTAGTTGAACATCATTTCTGTAGGATGCACATCCATATACACATAGCATTTTGGTCTGGACATCTCATTAGTTGAACTCAATGTGCCTTTTTTCTCGCTCTGTTTTCGATATTTATGTGATATTGGCATATTGGGAGCCTTGTTCTTTTTGGGATATTGGCACTTTCCTTCCACTTAAGACACCTTCGTCTTCCATTCATCAGTGATGCATAAGTCGTATATGTGATTTTGGCATATTGCTAGAAGCAATGTGGAAATTGAGATGACTGGCTTATCAAAAGGGGGATATGTTGGCCTGGATTTGTCTTACTTGGTGGCAGAAATACACTGTAAACAGGCAGACATGGGGTTACTGGGGCATGAGGAGATCCACCCTGAACTTGATGGAGTTACGGCTATGAAGAAGATCAAGACCGACCTAAGCGGTAATCCCCCTACTCTTAAAATCACGATGCATATATATACATGGGTTTTATTTATTTATTTTTAAAGCTTACATAGGTTGGTAGATGTTTGTTGCATACATGGTACCACTGAACAGATGCAGATGCGTTTGTATCTCTGTTGGACATGAACTAGAAATGCGCCCTCGTAATACCAAGTGCATCGAAAAAACCAGACCTACCTGCATACTGTGCCACATGGGATGCTCATGCATTCATATGTACCGCACATATTTCTTGGCATATCCTTGGCTATGTGATGCTCCATACCCAGTGCTGCTTCTGTGAACATGAAGTATGCATGTCCATGCATGCTCAGCATATGCTAGTGAAGAGAAATGTAACAACTGCACACTTGCCTTGCATGTTCGTGAGATCTGGATCATTGTCAGATGGGCTATACAATATGCACCTTGGGCCAAAAAATAAAAATAAAAATCTAGCCTGTCCAGTCATTGAGGGGGCCACACGTGGCATAGAGATGACGTGCATCCCACCGGGTTCTTGCACACATGTCCCACATTGACACGTGTAGAGAGTAGTACTAGCTAGTAGCCAAAGCAAGTCCCTGGGGAATAAATGTTGCATTTTCTGGTTGATGTCAAATGCCTATATTATGCTTTTCTTGCCCTTTGATTTCTTGACTGAGAGCAATGCAGGATTCTTTGTAATTGTAAGGATGAGGCGAGGGGGATGGATCGATTTGGAGGGTTGCCAGTTGATATGCTGGATTTTTGTTCAAGGTATTCCACCATCATGCAATTCATGCCATGAGATTGCTTTGGTTTTCTTCCTGTCCTCTGTCAACAATCAAGCTCCAATGTTGCATTGTGCTCTGAGCTCTGACAATGGTTATGGGTTCTTGTTTTCTTTTTCGTTTTCTTCGTCTTTACTCATCTTCCAACTTATCTTTGTAGTTGAAACTCAAAGGAACAGGCTGAAAGTGCTGCCGTGATTATACAAAATCAAAACAAGTAGTTCTTTACCTGGTTCTAGCTGGACTCATGATTACTTGATCTTGACTATTTACCACTGTTTTGGATGCTCAATGACATTGCATGTTCTCATTTCTTTTAATAATGGATCTAGGGTTAAAGATGTCTTCTGATGAACTATCAAATTAGATTGCAGTAATTAGTCTTGACCAAGAAGAAGAGATGGAATTTCAATTTCCTCAGGAGGAACACCTGCCGAAGGGCTGGTGGAAGCTAGGCCTGTTTGGATACCAAGGAATCAATGGCGTGGACATGAATAACTGTAATGATTACATTTTTTTGGTACTAGAGTCCAATGGATTCCGGAAAGGAGTACTGTTTGGACAGCATGTTGAAGTCTTAGATTTATTAGACAACAATCATCTTGTATCTTAGGCTAGATAATTGAAAATGCGGATGAGTGTAATTTCCCATGACAGGCCCTATCCCAATTGTCCCTTCCTGTTTCTTGATCCAGTCATTTTATTTTCTTTTTAAATAATAAGAATAACAATCATACTGATCAAAATTGGGAGCAATTACAGTCCGATTAGAGGTTCTGAGAGCTATTATGGTTCGATTAGAGTGTTCAATTCCAGTCATTAATAATAAGAGATTTTTTACAGAAAAACTCATAAATCCCAATTTTACGAAAGAATTCCCCCACATCAAAATATCAGCTAGTGCTTTTTGAGGGAAGCTATCAAAGTACCCTCACATAATATTTTTCTTTAAAAAGTTATAAAGTAAGAAAATTTGAGGTCAACATGGTATGTGCATGACACCCAACATATCCAATATATACACCCAACTATAATAATCATTCAAGCCAAAAAAAAAAAAAACATTTTGATCAAATCACCAAATGAGTTTTTTGATGTTTTTAAGTGGCAAGTGTTTGGTATATATTATTTTTAAACATGCTCACCTTATTTTAGATCAACCAAATTTGCTTCCTCTAAATGTCATGGTTGATTACATCTATTGGATGGATTGGATGTCATACAAATATCAAGTGGGGTGCACAACTCTCTAATTTACCAATTTCTAGGGAAAAATGTATACAGTGGAGTAATTTCATCATCCCAAAAAGCAGTTCGTGGCATCCTGGTTTACAAAGGCATTATTTAGTAAAATCTTAATTTCTGAGGAATTTTGTGGTAAAAATTTCAAATAATAATAATAATAAAGACAAACAACCACTTTCTCTAAAAGCTTGAGCTGTCAGAGGATGGTGTTTCAATGGATATCAAAGGACTTAATACTTCAACAAATAATAAAATAATAATAATAATAATAAAATAATAATAATAATAAAGATATTGACAACGAAGATGATAATAATAATTACTTTCTAAAAACCATGCCATTCTGAATTTTCTTTGTTTAGGTTTGGATGGTGATGGTGATGGTGATGTGTGACCCACTCTTTTACTTCTATGTGCTGTGACCATGGAAGTCCCGGTATTCTACAATAAGGTTGTTTTAGTTTTCGTACGGGAGAGTAATTGCGGTAAGGGTCGTGACATGCCGTAATGGGAGACCTTTGAACTTGACCTTGCAGCAGCTAAGACATTCAGCCCTCAGTTACTACTAGTAGTTGGGCCTTGGTTTTGTTGTAAGGGCGGTTGATCTAGTGGACCTTGTCTTGGGGACAGTCAGGCCTGTACCAACGTCAGAAGCGGTGCCCGTGATGTGGCGAGATGTGATTGGTAGGGGCTGTATTCTATAGGAGATGATCGGAGTACGTACTGAGTCGAAAAGGCCATCTCTCTACGCCCCACCATTGTGTGTGGCTTCGATGGATCCCAAGGTGGGTGGATCCCTGACTGTGAGCCCACCGCGATATATGAGCCTTAAATCAGTGTCGGTTTGGACAGCTCATTTTAGGGTATTAGGCTATTAGCCCCAGAATGAAGCAGATCCCAGGTAAACCACACCACAGAAAACAGTGATTATTGACCATTAAAAACTTTTTTGGCATATACAAAAGTTTGGGATGAAGCTGATATTTGTGTGGTCCTTTCATCCAGGTCTTTGTGACTTTATCAACAGGTTAGATGGAAAATAAATATTCTGGTGGTCTAAGGAATTTTTAGTGGTGTGTACTCAATCACCACTGTTTCCTGTCATGTGTTCCAGCTTAAGATTTAGATCTACTTCATTTTTGGAATCGTGCCTTAGAATGAGCTGTCAAAATGGATGGACACCATAGATGTAAGGTACATACAGCATGGTAGGCCACAGGTCAGTGAACCCAACGTGGTAGGATTTAATTGGGCCTTATAGGCTGTCACAGATGGGCCATGCAAGGTATGTTTGAAAGTTGTTCACTTAAGCAAGAAATGGCCCATGCAAAGCATGTTTGAAAAATTGCTTAGTTGAGCACGTACCCAGGTCAGGCCCATCTCTCTCTTTTTTTTTTTACATGCATACCCCACACACACCACACACTCAGGCTGCAGTGGGATTTCTCCACCTATGGGTACTCGAATCCTTCACCTTGTGTTGAAATTCTTGTCAGTCTACCACCAGCTTTCCCACCCCAATCCAGTGTTGCCCCATCAGAATAGTGGTGTGGATCACATAGACTTGCATGAAAGGAAAATATAAATATCAATTTGATCCAAAACTTCCGTGGCCTCAAGAGGCTTTCATATGTAGACATTTAATCCCCATCATTTCTTATGGTGTGGTCTATTAGAGCATTCAATCTATATCAATTTTGGGCTCATTGCCTAAAATGATTTTCAAAATCGATGGACAGTGCGGATAAACACATACATCAACGATGGGCAAGAGCACCTAACAAGACCCTGCATCTCTAGGTAGGTCCTGGTGGACCTACTAGGACCTAGCTAGACACGGACAGTCTTGTCAGAGGCTCTATGGGACCCACCTATATATATATATATATATATATATATATATATATATATATATATATATATATATATATATATATATATGGAAAAGGTTCTACATGGTGATCTCCCAATAAGGTCGAGCTGTGTGGGCCCCACCATGATGCGTGTCGAACATCAACACCGTGCATTTGATGGGTCCCCTTTAAATTATGGGATATCCCAAAAATCAGCCGTATATGGAATTCTGGTGGGCCATACCATCTAAAATCATGTGAAGACATGCCTAAAACATATAAAAGCACTTGGTGGGGCCCACCTGAAATTTGGATGTGTCTGAAACTTGGTATGATCCCTCATCCAAGTGGGACACACATAATGAATGGGCTGAATTTGTGAACCACATCTCGGTGGGCCCAAAAAATGATTATGAATGTTTTAATGGGCGGTAACCTATCTCAACTTTTGTATGTGGTGCGGCCCACACAAGTCACGGATTGACTTGATTTTTAAGCCCTGGGCCCACCATGGAATGGTGCATCTGACTGATGGAGTTCCCATGAGCTCGACGGAATAGAACCTTTTCCCACACACACATATGTGTGTGTGTTTTATGCACTCCGTTCATCCATGTTGGAAAATCATTTCTAGACAGGGACGGTCTTGTCAGGGTGTCTATGGGACCCACCTTGATATATTTGTCGTTGGAAGATCATTTCAGGGAATGAGTCCAAAACGAGGCAGCCTGAATATTCAAGTTCACCGCACCAAATGAAGCTCAACTGGCAGACTTGAGTGGAAATACCTCGTTTCAACACTTGAGGTCTTGGTATGTGTGTACTGACATGAGTGTGTACTAACAAGCTAACCCCAAAAAAAAAAAAAAAGTTCGCCACACCAAATGAAGCTGTGGGGGATTAAAGCTTACCGTTGAAAACTTGGGGGGAGCACAAAGGTTTTGGACTGATCTTTCATAATGGAGGGATGGCGTAGATAAAACATATACATAAAGGTGGGCCCCACAGATCCCTGACAGCACCGTCCGTCTCTAAGTCCTGGCTAATACCGAATCCGCGTCCATTCCTAAGCATGCACACAGAAATTCAAAGATGTCTTCTTTTCTTCTTTTTCGACATGCCTGCAGACTACAGTGCCCTTCGGACCGACGCCCAGGTGAATGAGATGTTTGAAGACTTCAGATCCTGCGGTCAAAAGAGAAAAAAGTATTTCTATCACGTGCAACTATAGCGTCCTGATAGTTCGCTACTGGTCCTTTATTAAATGGGAAAGTGAAAATAGTTAATGGTTCAATTCAGTCAAGCAGTATTAAAATATGTGTTAGAAAAAATAAGATCTAAATTTTTTTTAAAAAATGATTTTTTAGCCCATGTTTATCTCAATTGCTACTTTGAGTTTAATTTAGTCCTGCGTTGAAAAGTAGACATGAATATTAAGCCTTTATAAATCCTTCCTCTATTATTTGTATTAAGAATCGAGAGCATGACTTCGATGAATAGACAATTAATGTAATGTGCCTTAGCTTTCTAAATTACTCTTTATCATTTTTATTTAGATTTTTTGCTCTATCTTTATATTTTAGAAAGAATTTTGACCGTATTAGTCTTGAGGTACAGTCAAAATTTCCAAAAGAAATGAAAGCTTAAGATATTATGAGGATAGCCCGTTGTCAGGTTTTTAAAATTTTTTTAGACCAAATTGTTCATATCCTTGGATTAGTAGCTATCTAGATTTTACGTAAAGAAAAAAATTATGTAGTATCCAATTCCGAAGAAGTGATGTTGGCAGTTTTCATATGTTAAAGGTCAAGGTTGTTATGCATTCACTATAAAAAATGGTGCAAAGGCTATGGAGAAGTTGATGGTGGTGACTGTACATCGAAAAATGCATTTGAAATGAGTGATGGTGGTCCCTGAAAGACATCTTTAAAGAGGAAGAAGAAGCCTCATAAAATAGCAAAGAAAGAAGTAAAAAAAGTCCTGTACAGGCTGATGGGGATTTTCTCCTCGTCGCTCGATCAGTCGAGTGCCCTACTCGACCGGTCGAGGGTGGTGCTCGACCAGTTGAGTGGTGCTCGGCTCAAAGTCTAGCGACCAATTGTGTTTATTCTTCCATGCTACTTGACCAGTCGAGGTTACGTAGATTCATATCCGGATTTTGTGCGGACTGTGAAAATTTGAGGCGGTTTTCGCCATGGTGCAAAAGGGAGGGAGTGCCTAAACTATAAATAGGGGTTCCTAGGGTTTTTCTAGGCAATGCAAGAGGGTTTTCTAAAACTTTACAAGGGTTTGTTAAAGGGTTTAGGGCTATCAAAGGCGTGAGAGAGAGAGAGAAAGAGAGAGAAGAAGCTTGTGGAAGAGAGGTTATGCTCATAGAGGTGATCTATTGTGCACTCGACATCTCAGTGCATCTACGTCCTCGTAATCGGTGAGATCTCTCCGTTTTTCTTTTATTCTTTTATTGTTTATCCACTCCTGTGTGAGTGAAGAAGGTTTGATCTAAGCATTGTGTGCTTGTGATTGGTTGTAAAGTTCTACTTCATGGTGGATTGTTGATCTGGACGAGGTCCCATGGTTTTTAACTCTTTGAGGGTTTTCCACGTAAAATTCTATTGTGTCGTGTGGTTTATGCTTTGATTTATTTCATTACTTTATTATCCCATAATTTCGGTGTTTTTGGGAGGCTGGATCCTAAGGTTTTGTGCAACGACTCCCAACAAAGTGGTATCAAAGCATTAAGGTTGGTTGAACGGAGTGAGATCAGTTCTGAATTATGGAAGGTAGCTCATTAAGGATGATCAATCTCAATGGTTCTAACTGGACCATATGGAAGGCTAAGATAGAGGATTTGCTATATTGCAATGACTCGTATTCTCCAATTCAAGGCATATTAACAAAGTCAAAGGATATGACAGATGATGATTGAAAGAAATTGGACCGGAAGGCGGTGGGGTTTATTAGACAATGGTTGGACAATTCCGTATTCTACCATGTGTCTACGGAGACCTCAGCCACTAGCCTATGACTGAAATTGCAAGGGTTGTATGAGAGGAAGACAGGCGACAATAAAGTCTTTCTAGTAAGACGACTTGTGAATCTCAAGTTCAAAGATGGTGGTTCTGTGGCTGAGCACATAAATGAGGTTAGCAATATATTGAACCAACTCTCTGCTATGAAGATGGTCCTGGACGATGAATTACATGATTTGTTATTGCTTAGTTCATTGCCTGATAGTTTGGAGACATTGGTGGTATCTCTGAGTAACTTCGCGCCAGACGAAAATGTGTCTATGGAACATGTAACTGGTTGTCTCTTCAATGAGGAGATAAGGAAGAAGTCTCAGGGGTGTACTCAGCAAAAGGCCCTTGTGACACAAGAACGGGGGAGAGGAAAGAACAGAAAGGGCGGGAAGGCCCGAGATAAATCAAGAGGCAAGTAGAGTTCCAAGAAGGATGTTGAATGCTGGAATTATGGTAAGAAGGGTCACTACAAGCATGAATGTCGTAATAAGAAGAACGACAAGAAAGAAGAAGGAAAGGAAAAGGAAGATGAATTAAATTCCACTGCGGTCGCTTCAGATGGCGACGTTGTAGTTTTTCTTTTAGTAGATCATGATGTTTGTCTCACGGCTATGAGTCAGGACACCGACTGAGTGATAGACTCGGGAGCCTCGTTTCATGCGACTCCACACAGGGACTTCTTCACAAGCTACAATTCAGCTGACTTTGGGACCGTGGAGATGAGAAATTATGGCGTGTATCGAAGATCGTAGGGGTCGGTGATATTTGTGTTAAGACCGATGTG
The DNA here is from genome assembly GCA_021015155.1 of Magnolia officinalis. NCBI lineage: Eukaryota > Viridiplantae > Streptophyta > Magnoliopsida > Magnoliales > Magnoliaceae > Magnolia > Magnolia officinalis. The sequence goes on from JAJHSJ010000007.1 coordinate 9,101,266, forward strand.
GGCTGCACATTGGTTCTCAGGGATGTGAGGCACATTCCAAACCTTTGCCTCAACTTCATGTCGACGGGAAGGTTGGATGATGATGACTATGAAAGCCGGTTTGCTGGTGGGCGCTGAAAGCTCATCAAGGGTTCGTTGATCACAGCCAGAGGAAAGAAGTGTTGCACCATTTACAAGGCAAGTGTCAGTATGTGCAAGGGTGGGTTGAACGCAGCGGAAGACTCAGCTATTGACATGTGGCACAGGCGTCTAGGCCACATGAGTGAAAAAAGGGCTTTACCTACTAGCGAGGAAGTAACTCCTTCCATACGTGACAAGTATACCTCTCAAAACCTGCATTGATTGTTTATTAGGAAAACAACATAGAGTTTCATTTGTTAAATTGCTTCTCATGTTAATAAGATGATGCATTAGATTTGGTTTATTCTGATGTTTGTGGTCCTATGAGGATAAAAACCTTGGGTGGGGCATTGTATTTTGTCACTTTTATAGATGATGCATCTAGGAGGGTTTGAGTTTATGCTTTGAAATCTAAGGACGAGGTCTTTGGTGTGTTTAAATTGTTTCATGCTATAGTCAAGAGAGAGAGACAGGTAGATCATTGAAGTGCATCCGCACTGACAATGGTGGTGAATATATCGGTGACTTTCATGAGTATTGTAAGTCCCTGGGTATACGACATGAACAGACAGTTCCCAAGACCCCCCATCATAATGGTGTAGCTGAGCGAATGAATCGCACCATTGTAGAGAGAATCAGATGTATGTTATCCCATGCAAAGTTGTCCAAGATGTTCTGCGGAGAAGCAATGCACACGGCAGTGTATTTGATAAACAAGTCTCAATCAGCCCCATTGAATGGAGAAGTACTCGAGAAGGTGTGGACTGGACAGGATCCATCGTACAGTCATCTCAGGGTGTTTGGATGCAGGGCATCCGTTCACGTACCAAAGGACGAGAGGTCCAAACTCGATATGAAGATCAAACAATGTGTGTTCTTAGGGTATGGTGATGAAAAGTTCGGTTACAGATTGTGGGATCCGACCGAGAAGAAGCTCGTCAGGAGCAGAGATGTGGTTTTTTTTTTTTTTTAAAGATCAGTGTATAGAATACATTGGTAAGCTAGAGAAAAACCAGCCTAGTTCAGGTGAGCTAGAAGACATGGATCCGGTTATTCCTCCCGTGGTGCCTGATAACGGGGGAGTACAGCAAGATGCAGAGGACGAGGGAGTTCCTACAAAAGATGGACCGAGGGAGCAGTCCCCACTTAATCCACCTATTGAGCCACATGTGAGGAGGTCATCTACGGACAGACAGTCGTCCAAGAGGTACTCGCCGCATGAGTACATTATGCTCACTGATAGGGGAGAGCCAGAAGATTATTCTGAGGCCCTAGTCGACAAACATAAGGGGGAGTGGTTGAAAGCTATGCAAGAGGAGATGAAATTCTTACATAAGAACCACACCTATGATATGGTAAAATTGCCTAAGGGCAAGAAAACTCTGAGCAACAAGTGGGTGTTTAGAAAGAAGATTGAGCAGAAGAATTCACAAACGAGATTCAAGGCCAGACTTTTGGTGAAAGGGTTTGGTCAAAGGAAAGGTATAGACTTCGAGGAGATATTCTCACCAGTGGTGAAGATGACATCCATACGGGTGTTGCTTGGGTTGGCAACTAACATGGATCTAGAGATAGAGCAGTTAGATGTTAAAACTATCTTTCTCCATGGTAACCTGGAATAAGAGATCTACATACACCAACCAGAGGGGTTCGAAGTCAAAGACAAAGAGCATATGGTGTGTAGGCTGAGGAAGAGCTTATATGGGCTGAAACAAGCTCTAAGACAATGGTACAAGAAGTTTAACTTGTTCATATTAAAGCATGGGTATGACAGAACAGAGTCGGACCACTGTGTGCTCACGCGCAAGTTCTCAGATGGTGATTTATTAGTTCTGCTATTATATGTTGATGACATGCTCATCATGGGAAAAGACATCAAGAAGATTGACAGGCTGAAACAAGAGTTGGGCAAGTCGTTCGCGATGAAAGACTTAAGCCCAGCTAAGCAGATCCTAGGAATGGAGTTAACTCGTGACAGAAGCAGCAAGAAGCTTTGGCTGTCACAAGAGCGATATATCGAAAAAGTCTTAAAGCGGTTCAATATGATGCAGTGAAGCTGGTCAGTACTCCACTGGATGGTTACTTCAGATTGAGTGACAGGCAATGTCCCAAGATGAAGGCAGAGGTAGATGAGATGCAAAAGATACCCTACTCGTCAGCAGTAGGAAGTTTGATGTATGTTATGGTATGTACGCGCCCAGACATAGCATATGCGGTTGGTGTTGTTAGCCGGTATCTTGTCAATCCTGACAAAGAACATTGGGTAGCAGTGAAGTGGATACCGAGGTATCTAAGAGGCTCATCCAGGTTGAACCTATGCTATGATGACGGAAAACCTGTGTTAGAGGGCTATACAGATGTAGATATGGGAGGTGATATAGACTCCAGGAATTCTACATCGGGGGTTCTTGTTCATGTTTGTGGGGGGAGCAGTCTCTTGGTAGAGCAAGCTACAAAAGGTTGTAGCATTGTCGACGACAGATGCTAAGTACATTATAGTCACAAAAGCATGAAAATAGATGCTTTGGATGAAGAGGTTCCTATAAGAACTTAGCCTGAAGCAGGAACAACACGTGGTCTATTGCGATAGTCAAAGTGCTATACACTTGAGCAAGAATCCAAGTTAGCACTCCAAGTCGAAGTACATAGAGATTCGGTATCACTGGATCAAGGATACTTTGGAACAGAAAGTGTTATAGCTTGAGAAGGTCCACACGGACGATAATGGGTCAGACATGATGACCAAGGTTTTGCTCAAGGGCAAATTTGAGGTTTATAGAAACCGGGCTGACTTGAAGAAGGTGAATTCCTCCTGAGTCGAAAAAGGGGAGATTTGATGGAGATTTTCTCCTTGTCGCTCGATCGGTCGAGGGTGGTGCTTGACCAGTCGAGTGGTGATCGACTCAAAGTCCAGCGACCAATTGTGTTTATTCTTCCGCGCTGCTCGACCAGTCGAGGAGTCTGCTCGACCGGTCGAGGCTCCACTCGACCAGTCGAGGTTACGCAGATTCATGTCCAGATTTTGTGCGGACTGCGAAAATTTGAGGCGGTTTTCGCCATGGTGCAGAAAGGAATTGCCTAAACTATAAATAGGGGTTCCTAGGGCTTTTCTAAGCAATGCAAGAGGGTTTCCTAAAGCTTTACAAGGGTTTGCTAAAGGGTTTAGGGCTATCGAAGGTGAGAGAGAGAGAAAAAAAAGAAAAAAGAGAGGAAGCTTATTGAAGGGAGGTTATGCTCATAGATGTGATTTATTGTGCACTCGACATCTCAGCGCATATACGTCCTCGTAATCAGTGAAATCTCTTCATTTTTCTTTTATTCTCTTATTGTTTATTCACTCCTACATAAGTGAAAAAGGTTTGATCTAAGCGGTGTGTGTTTGTGATCAGTTGTAACATTCTATTTTATAGTGGATTGTTGATTTGGACGAGGTCCTGTGGTTTTTCACATAAAATTCTCTTGTGTCGTGTGGTTTATGCTTTGATTTATTTCATTGCTTTATTATCCCATAATTCCGGTATTTTTGGGAGGCTAGATCCTAGGGTTTTGTGCAAAGACCCCCAACAAAGGCAATAGATTCAAAGCAAGAGCAATTTGTTTCAAAAAGCTTTTATAAACTTGTCAACGGGCCACCCTCAAAATATCTTAAACTTCCCTTCCTTTGAGGGATTTTCACTGTACCCCTAGTATGATCAAAATCCCATTTTAGAACCAACAATCAGTATTTATGGTTGTGCAATTTACATGGTTTTATGTATGTATTCCATATCTAGGTAGTTGATAATTTAGATGGTTTGAATTTGGGCAAATGGATGTTGTTGCATCCACAGTTAACAAAGCCAATAGTTTTGGGGGAAATTTTGCAAAAATAGTTCTATTGTTTAGAACGTACTTGAGGAGATAAGGGAAAAAAAAAAAAAAAAAAAAAAAAAAAAAAAACCAATCTTATTTTTCTAGGAAAACTTATTTAAACATTTTTTCAAAGAAATTTGAAGGTAATTTTAAAGATAGATATTAGTTGCAGTTAAATTTAATAAGATGGATTGTTAGTATAACGGTTACTTGGAAAATGAAAGATTTGACAGGCAAAGATTGATATTAACCTACCATTTGATCACCTAAATATATTATTAGTCGTATAAAAATTTATCCATTTAATCAAAATTTTGTATTTAAACTTATTTACATACAACACACGTACACATACACATATACAAATATGTATAATTGTTGTTGTTGTTTTTTTTTTTTTTAATGGGCCATTGGTTGAATATTGACTCATTTTTGGGTCCTTACTCTTGCTCGGGCGGTAGACTCTCGGGAGTTTCAACTCCCGGTCAAGGGTTTGAGTACCCATAGGTGGTGAAATTCCACTAGCGTGAGTGTGGGGTGTGTGTGTGCGCGCGTGTGTGTATAAAAAAAGTATAGTTGTTTTTTCAACTCTATATTTTAGCTGAAACCATAGTTTAAGAACTTGAAAACTAGACGCAACATCCAGCCAAGTTGCATTTATTTGAAGACTTAATTCTTTGAATTTTTATATTTTACTGTATTTTGGCCATCTTTTAATAATGAAAATCAAATTAATTAAATGCAAAGGCATGCTTACGGATGGTCGTATACATCCACTTGTGAATTTTAATTTGGAGGTCTGTCTAACTCTATTCTTCTGGAAGGTCACACATTCATTACTCGTATATTGTTTATTCAGGGAAGCAATACTGCAATGTGGGACCCATCACTCATCAGCATGTGAGTTTGGACATGGTTTGCCAACTGATTCTGTCCGTAGCGGTTAGCTGCTGAACGGGGACCTGTGGGCCCTACCATGATTTATGTGTTTTATCCACACCGTCCATCTATTTTGTCATATCATTTTAGGGCATGAACCAAAAAATGATTTTAATCAAAATCTCAGGTGGACCACACAGGAAACGGTGGTGATTGAACAACCACCATAAAAAATTTCTTATGGGCCCACTGTAAGGTTTATTTGCCATCCAACCTGTTGATTAGGTCACAAAGACCTGGATGAAGGGGAAAGACAAATATCAGCTTCATCAAAGCTTTTGTGGCTTCCAAGAAGTTTTTAATGGTGGGTGTTCAATCGACACTGTTCATGTGGTGTGGATAAAAAACATAAATCATAGTGGCCCCCACGGGTCACCGTTCAGTAGCGAGTCGCAGTCAGTAGGCAAACCACGTCCCTGAAGGGATTCTTAATGGATGGTTGGAAAAGGGTGCGCACCCACTCTTGGTATGCTCTGGGCGAACACCTTCTCCCTTGCATTTTCATATGTTTTGGATTATTACCGGTGGAACCATGTTTTCGTGATGGAAACCGCTCATCTGATGGGCCCCACTGTAGATGAAGGTGCCCGGAAGTGTCCCGTACTAGAAGATACAAATCCTTCTTAGGAATTGTAAAAAAACGGCAGACGCTTTAAAATGAGGTCATCTCATTTTAATTAATATAAATCTCTAATAAATAGTTATTGTTAACATTCGCTCATTATACTTTAGAGATCAAAATCTCTAATGAATAATTACTATTAATTACATGCATCTACCAAGCAGGGCTTATATTGCATAAATTGGGTCCTTACTCTTGCTCAGGTGGTAGACTCTCAGGAGTACCCAATGGTGGTGAAATTCCACTAGCGTGAGTGTGTGGGGTATGTGTTCGTGCGTAAAAAAATAAAAATAAAAAAAATTTGCATAAATTGCTTCTTTAATATTTTTTACTAGATTTATTTCAACTTTTCTTAACCTAGGGCTTTTGATTTCGGGTCATCTGATCAGTGTATCAGTATGGGGTGTGGATTGCCAAGGAAAGACTTTCTTGTGCTCGGAAACTAAGTGGGGCCTGCCGTGATGTTTGTGAGAAATCTACGTAATCCATCCATTTTGTGAGTTCATTTTAAGATATGTGACAAAAAATGAGGCGGATCCAGCAATTAAGTGGGCCACACCAGAGGAAACAGTGAAGATTGAACGGTCACCATTGAAACATTCGTATGGCTACAAAAGTTTTGTATTGGGCTAAGTTTTTTACATTTTCAGTTCATCTCGATGGGAATTGACGCAGGGAAGGACGTGAGCTCGAGCACCGTCTTCGTCAAGAGGATAACTATTTCGAATCCACGAAACCTCTCTGGACTCCTCACAGAGACTTTTCGAATCCACGAGAAATAGAAATAATTTCTAATAATTCAAAATTTATTAATGAATGAATAAAAACGAGTTCACAACCCTTTAAATAGGGGTACTGAGTAATGGGAGAGATATCAGAATTAAACTACGACTAAAACTCCTAAAATTCACAACTTACTATAAATAGTAAACTTACTATTTATAGACGGTCGTGATGTCTACTAGTGCGCAAGGTTTTCGGCCAAAAATAGTAAGTGTCCTATTTGGCTTCACCAAATCGTTCTCCTAATTATTCTAAGCTCTTTTCACATTGGCGCAACTCCTAAAGCTCGACGGATGAAGATTTATAATCAAACTAAAACTTACTATTTATAGTAAAAATGAAATTAAAACAGGGAAATGACCGTCGATCCAAGAGTATTTCGCAATTCCGGGTTGCGCAACCCAGCATAGCGGGGTTGGTCCGGGTTGGTGGGCTAAAGTAGCTCGTTCTATCCAAAAATCATATATTTTACGTCAGATAACTCATTCCGGATTGTGAGATATACCCAATTTAAGTTCCGATGGTCTGAATCACTTATGTCGTCGACCGGGCCTTTTCAGATCCATCTTGGCCATGTAACTGTCCGCGACCCACTCTACATCAGTATCCTTTACCTCAAAAGAACTCGTCCTCGAGTTCTCGTCTTGCTCTGGTTCGTGATACTCGGTCAGGTCCGCAACGTTGAAAGTCCGTGAGATCGCCATGTCATCTGGAAGATCAACAACATAAGCGTTGTCACTGATCTTTCGAATGATTGGTACCGGTCCAATCTTTTTATTCTTCAACTTGTTGTACGTTCCGGTCGAAAATTTTTCTTTGCGCAGATGGACCATTACTTGGTCGCCCACCTCGAACAATTTTTGTCGTTGATGCTTATCCGCTTGCTTTTTTTACTTTTCGTTCGAGGCATGTAGCTTGGCCTGTACCTCCGCATGAATGCCCATGATCTTATCCGTCATATGTTCTGTCTCAATGCTCATGCCTGGGAGCTTGGGCAGAGGGACCAAGTCTAGTGTGTGTCGAGGTACTCGTCCGTAAATAACCTAGAACGGGGATTTCCTTGTCGAGCCGTTCACCATGTTGTTGAATGCAAACTCTGCTTGAGACAAGGCCAAATCCCATTGCTTCAGTTTTTCTCCTGAAATACATCGAAGGAGGTTTCCTAACGTGCGATTTACAACCTTGGTTTGCCCATCAGTCTGTGGATGGTAGGCACTGCTGAACTGAAGTCGTGTATCGAATCGAGTCCACAAAGTCCGCCAAAAGTGGCTTATGAACTTCGTGTCATGGTCAGAAGTAATAGTCTTGGGAACCCCGTGTAGCCGCACAATTTCTCTGAAGAATAGATTCGTCACGTGTGTTGCATCGAGAGTCTTCTTGTATGGAATAAAGTGCGTCATCTTGAAAAAATGATCTACTACCACGAACACCGAATCTATGCCGTGTTGTGTTCGTGGGAGACCAAGCACGAAGTCTATAGATAAATCCTCCCAAGGGCAGTCAGGCGCGGGTAACAGGGTGTAGAGGCCCGTATTACGAGATTGCCCCTTGGAGGTCTGACAAATATAACAACGTTGGACTGCCTTTCCCACATCTCGTACCAATTGTGGCCAATAATACCGTTATTCCACAAGAGCTCGTGTCTTGTCTCACCTAAGGTGTCCACTAAGGCCACCTCCATGTAACTCTTGAATTATCTGTTCCCTTAGCGAACTGTTAGGAATGCACAGTCGATTTTTCTTGAAAATGAACCCGTCTTGCATATGTAAGTCGCCGGGGTGACCTTCTTGGCATCTAACTCATGCATCCTTGAAGTCGTCGTTGTCGGCATATGTGTCTTTGAAGCACTCGAACCCGACAACCTCATTGCTTATAGTGACTAACAAAGTTGCACGGCTACTTAGCGCATCGGCTACTTTGTTCTATTGTCCTGACTTATGTTTTAATACGAACGTGAATTCCTGCAAAAATGAGATCCATCTAGTATGCACAAGATTAATGTTAGCTTGGCTATTAATGAATTTGAGAGCTTGATGGTCCGTGTAAAATATGAATTTCCTTTGGATCAAATAACGTCGCCAGTGTCGCAGTGCTTGGACTACCACGTACAAATCGATCTCATATGTATACCACTTCTTGCGTGTATCGCTAAGTTTCTCACTGTAGAAGGCTACCGGCCTACCTTCTTGAGACAAAACTCCCCCAATCCTGTCATATGAGACATCACATTCGACTTTAAACAGTTTGTCGAAGTTGGGAAGTACAAGAACCGGGGTCGTGGATAATTTGCACTTGATTTCGGCAAAGCTCTTGTCGGCTTCATCAGTCCATTGAAACTGCTCTTTCTTCATGTAATCTGTGATTGGTGATATAATGGTACTGAATTTTTTCACGAACCGACGATAGAATGTCGCCGGTCCATGAAAACTTCGCACTTTATGAATATTTGTGGGAACCGGCCATTCTCTAATTACCTTCACCTTTTCTCATCCACCCGAATGCCCATGGATGTTACGACAAAACCCAAAAACAATAGGCTATCAGTCATGAAACTGTACTTTTTAAAAATGAGATACAATTTATTTTCAGCGAGCACTTGAAGGACCTTCTTGAGGTGTTCTATATGGGTGGTTTTGTCTCGACTGTATATCAAAATATCATCGAAATAAACCACAACGAACCGCCCAATGAAAGGTTTCAGAACTTAGTTCATCAATCTCATGAATGTGCTAGGCGTATTCGAAAGACCGAAGGGTATGACCATCCATTCGTACAATCCTTCCTTGGTCTTAAAGGCCATTTTCCACTCATCACCCGGCTGTATTCGAATCTGACGGTAGCCGCTCCTTAGGTCTAATTTAGAGAATATTTTTGCGCCCTTTAGCATGTCCAGTATATCGTCCAACCGTGGTATAGGAAACTTGTATTTTATGGTGATTTTGTTGATGGCCCGGCTGTCGACACACATGTGCCAACTCCCATCTTTCTTTGGAGTTAATAGAGCTGGTACTGCACATGGGCTTATGTTTTCTCGAATAAGACCCTTACGGATCAGCTCCTCCACTTACCCCTACAGAATCTCGCACTCATTCAGACTCATTCGATAATGCGGACGATTAGGCAAAGTAGACCCAGAGACAAAGTCGATATGATGTTGGATATCCCACATGGGGGGTAACCCATCGGGAAGGTCATCGGGCAAGATTTCTTTGAATTCATGTAACAAGGACCTTAGTCTTTCAGGGATGATAGTAAGCTCGAGTTCTTCCCCTTTTACAATTAACGCATAAGCATGTCCTATTTTTTTGGATTCTTCCATGAAGTCCCGTATGGTTAAGAGAAAATGACCCTTCACTTTAAAAGTTTCAAGTGGTCCCTCTGGATTCATAGGGGCCAATATGGTCTTCCGGCCGTCCTTGACGAAGACATATATGTTATCTCGCCCTTTATGAGTGGCGTCACGGTCAAATTGTCAGGGTCGACCGAGTAGTATGTGACATGCTTCCATGTCAACCACATCGCATACTACTTTATCCTTAGAGTGTTTGCCAATTGAAAAGGATATGGTGCACCGTTCAGTTACTTTTGTTTTGTTGACCTTTTTTATCCAACCGATTGTATATGGGGAGGGATGACGCTCCATTTTCAATTGCAATTTTTCTACCATGACCTTGGAGATGATGTTCTCGCTGCTTCCACTGTCAATGATTACGTCATAAACCTTTCGATTCACCGTACACCTAATGCGAAAGATGTTATATCGTTGTGGATGCACTTCTTTTCTTGGCGCATATAATAGTCGCCTCACGACGAGCGACTCGCCACAATTTTGCTGAACCCAACATGAATCATCTGCCTCGTCCTCGGTGGTATGCTCCTGTTTTACAACATATGGATCTTCATAGGCGTTATTAGCACTACCATCATTGATGGCGAGGTTCGCCACTTTTCGCTGGGGACAAGTATTTGATAGGTGGCCCGGTTGGCCACAACGATAGCAGTTGTCTGGCCTTGGTCGAGCATAGGGGTTCGGGATTCTAGTGGACCAGCAGCAGTCGATACGCCCCTTTGGGGTCTAACTTGTCCGCTTCCCTGATCTCGGCTCTCAGACGTAGGAGGTTGAGTGCGTGCTCATACGGGTTCCTTCCCCTTGGGCCATAGAGCTCCCTGGGATGGACCTGCCGCAGTAATCCTTGCGGTAGAATAGGTCCGTGTATTAGGACGTTTAAGTTGTGCTTCCGCCCGAGTAGCCAACTTAATCGCATCATTCATCATCTACACGGACTGCATCTGGACCCGATCTTGTATCGTCATACGCAATCCACCGTTGAATCGGGTGACTTGCTGTGATTCAGTCTCAACCAAATCGTTACGCGCAGCCAGGCGGTAAAATTCTTTTACGTATTCTCTCACCAACCGACTACCCTGTCGACAATTTTGGTATTGTTGGAATAATACCTAATCGTAATCGCTAGGGAGGAATCCGGCACGTAGTAGCTACTTCATCTGTTGCGCCATGTGTGGATTGGTGCTTTCATCTGCCTGGTTCGTGAGACTTACAGTTGTTCCTACCAAGCTGAATCTCCTCCTTTCAACTTGTAGGCCACGAGCTTGACCTTCTTTGCTTCAGGGATGTCCATATAGTTGAAAAATCGCTCAACTTCAGAAAGTTAATCGAGAAAATTCTCAATGTGTAGTTGGCCATTAAAGTTAGGAATATCAACCAGCATCTTGAATTCTCAATCTGTTCGATCTACTCGATCGCCGCCTTGTCCTAGGTGTTGGAAGATTATGTCGTCGATCTCCTCCTCAATGGATCCTCTTTCCTTAGGAATGATCCTTAGATGCACTGCCGGTACTATCCTGAGATCAGGGCGATTACGAGTTTCAGCAATTGGCAGTAGAGGATTACCACCAAGAACACGAAGTTGCCCTAGGGTTTTCCCCAAGAGATTCGCTATGCGATTGATGGAAACCTACAGCCCTTGCATGGCTTGCCGATTCTCTTGTTGCGCTGCTTCAAAAGCTACTGCCATTAAAGGTAAATTCCTTGGAGCACCGTTCCTGAGATTGTTGCCCGACCCGTCGTTAAAAGTCATCTATCCGAGGAAAAACCTTTCTTTGATACCAAATTGACGCAGGGAAGGACGTGAGGTCGAGCACCGTCTTCCTCAAGAGGATAACTATTCCGAATCCACGGAACCTCTCTGGACTCCTCACAGAGACTTCTCGAATCCACGTGGAAAGAAAACAGAAAATAGAAATAAATTCTAATAATTCAAAATTGATTAATGAATGAATAAAAATAAGTTCACAACCCTTTAAATATGGGTACCAAGCAATGGGAGAGAAATCAAAAGCAAACTACGACTAAAACTCTTAAAATTTGCAACTTACTATAAGTGGTAAACTTATTATTTATAAACGGTCGTGATGTCTACTAGTGCGCAAGGTTTTCGGCCAAGAATAGTAAGTGTCCTATTTGGCATCACCAAACCGTTCTCCTAATTATTCTAAGCTCTATTCATGTTAGGCGCAACTCTTAAAGCTCGACGGATGAAGAGTTATAATCAAACTAAACTTACTATTTATAGTAAAAATGAAATTAAAATAGGAAAACGACCGTTGATCTAGGGGTATTTCGCAATTCCGGGTTGCGTAATCCAGCATAGCGGGGTTGGTTGGCTAAAGTAGCTTGTTTTACCCAAAAATCATATATTTTACTTCAGATAACTCATTCCAGATTGCGAGATACGTCCGATTTAAGGTTGAATGGTCTGGATCACTTCTGTCGTCGACCGGGCCTTTTTAGATCCATCTTGGCCATGTAACTGTCCGCGACCCGCTCTACATCAGGAATGACCTTATAAAGGGATAGGATTAGCATATAAACATTAAGGTTAATCCACCTGATTTTTGGTCTAATGTCCTAAAATGATATGGAAAATAGATGAATAACGTGAATTTCTCACAACCATCACAGTGGGCCCCACATAGCTTCCTTGAGCAAGAACTTCCACAAAAAATCCACATCCGTCAACATGATGGGTTGCACCGTTGCATGGGTTGAATTCTTGGCTCGCCGCATGAAATGCTTGACTACACAACTTAGAAAAATCTAAGATGGCTTTCAGTCATCAACCTTTTAAAGAACACGTTTTTAGACATAAAGTTAGCACCTGAGAAATTCTAAAAGTTACTTTTAGACTTCATTTGTCGCTGTTATATTCATATTTTCTTGTTTTAAGTCCGCCCTGATGTTTTCTTGATATGATTGGAAAATTTGAGGAATTTGAATAAAAATCTCTATGACGAGTTAAAAAACTAAAACCCCTTCCAAAAGTGAGGGAAAATGACCATTGCCCCCTTCATTAATGCTTTAGAGTCCAACTACACTTAAAATTTTTATTCTATCAAACACCACATTTTAGTGAAATCAAATCCTACACACCTCTTTTTAGTAAAATCTCTGCATTCACATGGTGTGGCTAGTGTGAGTGTTAAACTATCCTAATTTCCCAGGAGCCCTCTCATCTCGGCGGAGTGCCTCAAATGAATAGATTATATAGCTTTGTTAGGGATTGTGCTGCAGAGATGGGTCTAGGATAGTAATTTAAGAGCACTAAGCGAACACAAGAGAACACAAAGATTTAACATGAAAAATCCTTTCAGAAAAAAATCACGGCACAAAGCGACAGATCTTCACTATGAAAACAGAATTACAAAGAGAAAGGACTTACTAGACTTTTTTCTTTTCAAAAGACTCAAAATTTTATTGATATAGAAAGTTCTTACAATTTGTGCGGGAAGGCTAGAGCTGAAAATAAGGGCCTGAGACCCCCTGATGTATAAAGCATTCATATTCGGGAGGCCCTCCTATCATATCGAAGGAAAAAGAACTTACCAGACTTGAGAAATCCTCAAATCTTTCCTTTACTCCACCCTAGAAACCCTAAAACCCTCGTAGAAAGCCTTAGAATCCTTTAGAATTCTTCCAAATTACGTTTACACCTAAATATATAGTTTTAAAAAGAATTATAGATGAAATTGAAAACAAATGCTGCACTTTCGCAATTTTACAAAAAAAAATTGTGCAGAATTTGATTAGATTTAAGACATCAAATGCAACATTATATACCATCATATACCTCATACACAATTTAAATGATTTTAATGGTTGACGTCCCTATTTCAATTATTCACCATTCACCATAGTGTAACTCACCTAAGTTTTGAATTAGATAGATTCTAATGCCCTTGTGGTAACAAGATGGTGCACCAGATGAATGGAGTGGATCTCATCAATTTGAAGTCATTTTATCCACATTATCAAAAGTCATGCACACCTATGATTCACGCAAGCCTATTCATTTTTTTCTAAGAAGGAAAGTGCTTGTGTACCCACTTTAGTTACCTACCAGAGTTATTTCCTCCCACACGGAAAATGACTTGACTTTCTTAAAATCCATGCCGTCCATAAAAAATGCACGTTAATTTTACTTTGATTTCAAAATTTAAGTGGGCCACGCCATGAAACTTAACTTTATTACTAAAACCTTTAAACTCATGTGGTATAGCCTACTTAAGTTTTGGAATAGTATGATTTCTGAATAATCTTATCAACCTAACAAAGCATATCAGCCGAATGAATTGGACAAGATGTAAATATCACACACTGCCCTGCAAAGCTAATGGTTGGCATTCTATCTCAGCTAATTCCTATGTTTTGGCCTACCTTGGGTTTGGAGAAGAGACGCTGGCGACATTGTTTAAAGAGTTTTAGTGGGCCGGATACGTTGGAACTGTAACCGTCTCCTTGGGTTCACATCAAAGATTCAAACGGTTTATAGGATAGCTCTTTCCTTGGATTTGGGAATCACAGAGAAAGTCTTAGATTTAATGTTTCAATCCTTTTATCATTAAAAAAACAGAAAAGATATAGTAACTACTGTCCAATTTAAATAATTGAATTTAAGGGCTTATGCTTGTTGTCGATCACACATACAAAATGAGACCCATCATATAAACGGTCCAGATCATTGAAAAATGATCCAGATTCAAGGCTTAAAATTCCACCTTATCCTTCTGAAATTGGAGGGATGAATTCCAGTCCAGCTAACCCGTTGGCGCTAAATCTGACTCGTTTCCAATTTCTCAGTAGATTATTATGATAGTTCACCATCATTTTAAAAATGATGGTGTTCCATCCTCATCGTTATAGTTGTGTTTTCCCTTCATCGAGGTCTGTACGACCTAATCATAGGTTCGATGGAAAAAAAAAAAAAAAACATTAGTGAGACCTAGGAAATTTTTAATGGTGGGCATTCAGTCAACACTGTTTCCTGTGGTGTGGTCCACCTGACACTTTTATCAGCCTTATTTTTTTATATCATATCTCAAAATGAGCTGAAAACACGGATGGATGGCGTGGATAAAATACATACATCATGGTGAGGCTCAAATAATGAAAGAAACTGTTATTCACAACGTCATCCTCTCTCTCCCCCTCAACCCTTCGAATGAAAACAGGCCTTCTTTCTCTCTCTCTCTTCAACTCTTCTACATTACACATTTCACCAAAACTAGGAGAGAGATTCAAAAGCACTTGTTTCACAACCAATACTATACATTTCCACGTGGCACTAAGTGACCAATAGCTGCTCGCCACATGGCAAAGCTGCCACCCGAGTCCCGGCGACTGGCCCACTGTTTAAATTCAATCCGGCTTGAACTGGAGCCGGAGACGGAGCTGGAGTTCCTTATTGTACTCTTTTCCTCCTCTTCGGCGATCCATTCTCCGACGAAGATGACGACGGCTCCGGCGAAGCACGCTTCCGGACTGGGGTAGGTGGTGGGCCCGCCGAAGCCACCAGGAGCGGGAAATTCAGCAATGCGCGGGACCCACGCATCCGGTACGCGGCCTGGTCGTATGCTAGCGCGGCATCCTCCGCCGTCTCGAACGTTCCAAGCCAGACACGTGCGCCATTCTTCGCCGGGTCCCGTATCTCGGCAGCGAACGTGCCCCACGGACGGCGTCGGACGCCTCGGTAATGCCTCCCCCTATCCGTCACCGGTGCCGCCTTCACCGCTGGCCGGGCCGCTGCCGGCGCATCCACCGGCTCTGATTTCACAGCTGCTGACGGAAATGTCGCATCGTCCGTCGCGACGGACGTGCTCCATCCGCTGCCGACGGCGTCGCAGAGGAACCCGTACACCATCATGTCGTTGGAGTCATCGACCTTCAGCGGCAGCTCGCCCCAGTTCTCCGTCGGGCACGGGAAGTGCCTGCCGCTGCCGGAGCTGGAGCTCAGGAGAAACGTCGCCGGATGATTCCCCGCGGCGTCATTCCTCGCCGGGAATTCCGCTAGGAGTTCGGAATCTCCCAGCAGGTAACTGCGGATGGACTCGAGGAGATCAAGGTCAGGACCGCTACTGTATCCGTACATCTCGACGGACGGTATGGAGATGCTGTGGGCGTTTTGGTTTTTGTTGCTGACCGTAGAATGAGATTGGATTTGAAAATCTGAATGGAAAGAGTCTGAATTTCGAGAAATGCAGATTGAGACGCTTTTATGGGGAGAGAAGGTTCATGAATGCGACATTTTATATCATTTTTCGGGGGGTTTCTGTGAAATTTCGGTATTGCAAAGGCAGGCGTTAAAAAGCGCTATGACATATATTTCCCATTCTACTTAAGTGTTAGTAGGTATTTGGAGTCCGTACTTTTTACATTTTGCTCTTTAAATATTAACGTTTAGAGTAACGTGCATTCAGTTAAGAGAAAGTTACGATTTTTAATTATTTTTTGATATTTGAAAAGTCTTCAAAGAAAAAACAGAGTTTAAAGTTTTTTTTTTTGTTACAAGGTCTTTTCATCCTCATAATCTTTTCTGAAAAGTAGATTAATCGTCATTTTGTGCGGTAGTTTTTTCCCGCAATGATTTTCTACGTAAAAATCATTTGTGTGTAGTTGCTTGAATTTTTTATTTTCTATTATTTGTTTCAATCCATATTAAGGTACTTCTGTTAGGGCTGAAAGACGGGTGGGTTGGGTTGGTGCTCAACCCTAACCCAACCTAAGGTTCCTATACTTCAACCCTAACCCAACCCAAGCGGGCTTGGTCGGGTTGATCGGGTTGGTTGGGTATATACATGCTAATATTTTCGTTATTACATTAGTTTATTATATTTCAATATAGAACTTATTTTTTATATCTATAATTTTATTAATTATATATATGATTATTCATTATAAAAAAAATTCATTTTTTCGTTTAAAAAACAAGCTAAAATATAAGACAACTACTCCTTTAAAAGTCATGTAGCATAGCATGAAGTCTATTTGGGAGAGAGAAATCTGGCATATCTTGTTAGCTTGAGTCCTTGGAAATGACGTGGACAAATGAGACTCGACATCACTAGTGTACCTTCGACACAAACGATCCACACTCAATTATAATTTATAAGTAACTTATATATTGATCGGGTTCGGGTTGGGTCGGGCAACCTAAGACCTCAACCAGAGCCCAACCCAAGTTTTATCGGGTTGGTGTTTGTATAGCCCAAGCTTAAGATCGGACCCGAAATATCCTGCCCGAGCCCAACCCAATGTCGGGTCGGTCGGGTTGAACCCGCCCAACTTTCAGCCATAACTTCTGTATGGCTGATTCGCTTACAAGTTGTATCAGAGTAAGGTCAGTTTGTAAATTTGGATTTGAGATATGTCATTAAGGAGATCGAATGTGAAGTTCGAGAAAGAGAAATTCACGAGTAAAAATAATTTGAAGTGTAGAGATTGAAGATGAAAATCCTCCTAGTTCAATAAGAGATGTAGTATATACTCTTTGGTAAAGTGCATTGTCCAAAATTTGTTAATGAAGAAGATTGGATGAACTAGATCAAAGGAAAATTAGTATAATTCAATTATGTTTCGTTGATGAAGTCCTTTACAGTGTCATATATGAGACGACTACTACAAGTTTATAGACGAAGTTGGAGAGTGTTCATTTGACGAAATCTCTTACCAATCGTCTATTTCTAAATAGACAGTTTTATACTCTGAAAATAGCGGAATAATTGGATCTGTATGAACATATTAACACTTCAACAAACTGTTTTGCAAGTTAACGAGTGTTGAGATGAAGATCGCGGAGGAAGACAAAGCCTTCATTTTATTGACATCTCTCCCTAAATCGTTCGAGTATCTAGTTGATACTCTTTGTCATAGAATGGATACTTTGGACATCGAGACCGTTATCTCAAGCATTCAATTGGAGTAGTTGCGACAGTAGATCGACAATGAAGGTAACTCTACAGATGCACTATTTGCTCAGAGAAAATTGTTTGAATAAGAGAAAGAACAACTGCAATTTAAATACAAATCAAGAGACAAATGAAAGTTGAAGTGTTAGAATTGTCAGAGAAAATGACATTTAAAAAAGGATTATTAGTTTCTTAAAATCCAAAAGAATGAAAAGTTAGATGATTCACCAAATGAAATTAATTCAGTTCATATCTAACTCTAATTTCACACCGTTTTTTGAATTATTACCAGTGGAACCATGTTTTTATGACTCAAACCACTCATATGATGGGCCCCACTATGGATGGAGGTGTCTGGAAGTGTCACGTACTAGAAGATATGAATACTTTCTGTTTGGAAAGTGGGATTAGGTGGGATGGAATTGCGTTCTGGTGCCATGCAAATTCCATCTAGCGTCCAATCCTAGGAGAAAATGCTACAACATTTATGGTGGATTTCAAAATCCACTACATATATGAGCTTCACATTGATGCTCTTTATCCACGTTATCCATCCATATGCGCCTGTTACACAACATTCGAGTTGCATATGTGCACAGGTGACCGATATCAGTTGTGAATAGGGTCCGTTGATTACAATTCCATGGTCCACCAAATGTAAGTTTTGCTTAATGTATTGTTTTTTACAAATGAAGAATTTGATCCCAAGTGTGGGATTGGACGGTGAAAATACCATATGGTATTTCCAGACATGCAGTCATATTGCAAACAGCTCGATATTTGCTCAATCTCTCTAAAGTTTCCAACAAAGGGATGTGTTGGTGCACAAACAAGCACTTTCACTTTTTTGGGAATTGAATTTTCACCTATTTGGCAGTCACATAAAAATGAGTTCATCTCATTTTTAATTAATATAAATCTATAATATATAATTACTGTTACTGTTGGTGCAAAAATCTGGTCCACCCTCTTCCGACCCTCGAACACTTGCACAGAAAGCAAACAAAGGAGACCCTGGCTAGAGCAGGGGACCCTCCGATGCCAAAGTCAGGCTAGGAATCTGGGTCTGATGGTATTGAGGGGTTCTATGAAAGAGTTTTTGCGAACCTTTCAAGGTGATTGGGCTCCTTCATTTATAGATATGAGAGCCTTCTGTCGTACGAGGA
Source organism: Magnolia officinalis (assembly GCA_021015155.1). Taxonomy (NCBI): domain Eukaryota; kingdom Viridiplantae; phylum Streptophyta; class Magnoliopsida; order Magnoliales; family Magnoliaceae; genus Magnolia; species Magnolia officinalis. The sequence continues at coordinate 9,120,010 of JAJHSJ010000007.1, forward strand.
TTCTCTTCTCGATATCGAATACAAGATCTTCTCCCAATATCACGGAGATTGGATTTTGCCCACTTTTGATACTTATCCGATCCCGTGATCTCCGGGCTAGAAGATCTCATCCCGAGGTATTCGGGATGACATTTTGTTTTGCGCTGTCTTTCCTTCGTTCGGTTGATCCGAAGTGGGTCGGCCGAGGCACGCCATAGTTGCTGGTAAGTCGTCCGAGCCGACTTAACTGTTGTCTCGTTTTCGTTGTCCGAGCCGACTTAACTGTTGCCTCGGTTTCGCCGGCTCGTAATCTTCCCTCGGATTCAATGTGTCCTTCGGCGACCCGAGGCACCAAGTCCGAGTCTCCGAACTTCGCACATTTTATCCCCAACAGTAAGCCCCCTTACTCCGTGTGTTTCATATGACACTAAGGAGTAGCAAGCTTTCGAGTCAGTTCATAGCTCAGTCCGAGACAATAAATAAGCATTTAATGCATTCTGTGTCGCCTTTAATGGAGACGATTCATTTCCTGACGTCGCGTGCGCTGACAGCCGTCAAACCGTTCAGCCTGCCAATGAGGGTTGGATACGTAGCAAGGTCATTAACGTCTTTGGTCGGCGTGTTCCACGTGTCGAGCGGGGGAGTCGAGACAGAAGTCGAATCATTTCCTCATTAATTGCTTCCGCTATTTGGTAACCTTATAAAAAGGGGGGAGGTCCCACATTTCAAATTTCTACTGCCATTCCCGCTCTACCTTCCCTTTGAGGTTTTTCAGTTCCTCTTCTTCTTCTTCCTTCTTAACTGTCAGCGACGCCATTTCCACTTTCCTTTCTCTCTCCGGTGAGTCCTTCCCTCTTTTTTAATTATCGATAATGGCGGCTAGAGGTTCTCAAAGTCCCCAGGAGGGAATTTCCGGAGACGAAGGCGAAGCGCAACATTTTTGGAACGTTGCGGAATCGCTTTCTTTACTGACAGAGATAGCAGTTGATGCCAACGCTGCCTTTCTTTCCGAGAGGGTCACTGAAGCCCCGGCGGAACGCCCTGCTTCTGTTGGTCCCTTTCGTGGTGGGTCGTCTCTGATAACTCGTCCGGGAAGGCCTAACCTTCCAATGGATTTGGAAGAAGAAGAGGAAGAGGAGGAAGAAGAAACGCTGATTGTCGGGGGAACGTTTGGGTCAGTTCCCGCTGATAGGCCGCCACAGGGAACCTGTGGGTCGGTACCTATTGATAGGCCGGCACGGGGAACCTTTGGGTCGGTTCCCATTGAAAGTCCGGTGCAGGCCGAGTCCGAAGGAGAAGGATCGGGGGATGATCTAAGTGGCTCGGTTCCCTCGGTTTTGACTGAGGCGGATTTGGACAGAATCCGAATCGGGTATCACATCTCTGAATCTGTTATTACTTATCTCCCCCGTCCGAATGACTTGCCAGACCACCCTCCTGCTGGGGCGGTCACGATCTACCAAGTCGCGATGCAATACGGCTTGCGTCTGCCCCTCCAGCCCATTGTCCGAGGCATTTTATCTCGGATTCGGATAGCCCCGGGGCAGATAGTCCCGAACGGGTGGAGGAACTTATTTGGATGTGCAGTGCTGTGGGCCGAGTTGGAGCAGTCGCCTCTAACTATCGACGAATTCCTCCACTTGTACCAAGTGCGCGTAAATCCGAACTACCCCGGCTTTTATGTCTTTGCTGCCTGGCGGGGCGGAGGCGGATCCTTAATAACCGACCCTCCCACTTCCAATAAACATTGGAGAGAACGTTGGTTTTGCGCTTGCGGTCGATGGGAGACGGCTGAGTCCGGGCCGTACGAGGCTCATGTTCCTCGGTCGTTCCAAAAAGCAGGTGATTCGGCGTCTCTTTTGACTCGGCCCTTCTCTTTTTCATTTCCACACTATCTTGAATCTGATGAACTTGTGTCTGACAGATATCCTGAAGAAACGACAAAAGCTCGGATCCAGTGCCTTAGCTCGGATCGAGGAGTTGAAGGCTTTGGACCCTGCGGATAGGTCCTGGAAGGTGCTTCTGCAGCTCGGGCGCCTTCATCTCGCAGGTCTAGACTCAGCCGTCACAGGTAATTGAAGATGTATCTTCATGTGTTTTTTGAATATTTTCTGACTTTCTTCGCCTTTCTTTTCAGACTTGGCCGAAGCTCGGCCTCATCTTAGGATTGTTCCTGACTCAGCCCCCTCAGAGATGACTGGAGCTCGGCCTCCGCTTAGGGCAGTCTCGAAGATTAAAGCTCCCCCATGCTCAGTCCTTCTGTCAGAACCTCGACCGTAGAAGAGACCAAGAGTAGTGCGGAAGGAGAAGGAGCCCACCAGTTCTTCTGCCCCCACCGTCGTTGTGATTTCTCATCCGGAGGAAAGACCGGAGACAACGGAGGTCACGGCTACGGAGCCTCAAGCGGCGCCCGACTCGGGACATGTTGTGACAGATGTTCCGAGACAGGGAGAGGAGGCGAGGACCACATCCTCTAGAGGGGAGGAGACGAGAGCTACATCCTCCAGAAGGGAGGAGACGAGCCAAGAGGAGTCGTCCGTCTTGCGGACGATGGTGTCATGGATGGTTCCTTGGGCCTTAGCCCATGGGAGCGAAAAAGAATTCATCAGCCTCTACAATGCTCCTACGACACAAACCGTTGGTCATGCGGCGAAGGTGCTTTTCGAACTTGCTCCCTGCTTGGTTAAGGCCAGCAAGGAACTATCTTCAGCTCATCGGCTACAGACTCTCTTATCGGAGGTCGAAGGGAGGCGCGAGAATGCCGAGATACAAGTCGGTGTCCTGATGGGCGAGGCGGCCCTTGCTCGGAAAGCTGCCGAAGACGCAAAAGTAGAGGCGATTTTTTCCAGGAGAGCTCTCGATGAAGCGCAAGCCGAGATAGCTCGGGTGTTGGCTCCCTTTCCCAGGCTGAAGAAGAAAACCGACGAATTCTCGCAGTTCACGCTTCTTGTGCGGACAATTTGGCTCGGGCTCAGCTTGAGGCGGCGGGGCTCATTCAACAAGCCAATGAGAAGACTCAGGAGGCCGAGAAGGCCAGAGACCAGGCCGTCCAAGCCTTCCTCGAGTCTGCGGAGTTCGAAGATGAGAGGGACCGCCTGTTCCAAGGCGGATATTTAGAATGCGTCAAGGACATGAAAAAGGCTTTCCCTGATCTCGATCTGTCCGAACTCGAGGGGACAGGAGCCTCGGAGTCCGAGAACCCGGATGCTGCCGATGTCACAAATAGGGACAAGGCCGATCCATCTGGGGATGCCTCGGGACAATGATCAGGCCCAGTTTTCTTTTTTCTTTTTTTGTAAACCCATGTAGAATGTAAATAAAAGAAAACACTTGGTTTATGAAAGAAAACACTGGGTTTTATTGATCTAACTTGATTCCGATCTTTCTTAGTCTATCAAGCTTTGAGTGCCGAGTTAAGAATAATAAATCCTGAGGTGCTCAGCGTTCCAAGGATGAAGCAATGACTGTCTATTTAGGTCTTTTAGCCGATACGTTCTTGGTCGGATGGTCCCCGAGACGATATAGGGTCCTTCCCAGTTGGGACCCAATGTGCCCGATCCAAGTTCCTTAGTGTTGGAGAACACTTTTCGGAGAACCATATCCCCCATCCGGAACATCCTGATTTTGACTCGGGCATTATAAAATCGAGCCACTTGTCATTGCCGGGCCTCCGTACGCAATCGTGCCACTTCCCTTTGTTCGTCTAGGAGGTCGAGCCCGAGTGTTAAGAGTTCTTCATTTTCTTCCGCGTTGAACGAAGTGACTCGAGCCGAAGGTAATCCGATTTCAACGGGAGTGACGGCTTCCGAGCCATAGGCAAGTGAGAAGGGAGTTTCTCCTGTTGCGGTCCGAGCTGTAGTTCGATAGGCCCAAAGAATTTTCGGGAGTTCTTCGGCCCATGTTCCTTTAGCCCGGTCAAGCTTGGTCCGGAGATGTTGCTTGATAATTTTGTTAACTGCCTCAACTTGTCCATTAGTCTGAGGATGATGAGGCAAAGAATACACGTTTCTGATTCCGAGGTTGTCGCACATTTCGCGAAAGCTTCTATTATCAAATTACCTTCCATTGTCGGTAATGATGGTGCGGGGTACTCCGAACTGGCAGATAATATTCTTCCATACGAAGTCAGTGATCTTCTGCTCGGTTATTTTAGCCAACGGCTCTGCCTCGGCCCACTTTGTGAAATAATCCGTTGCCACCACAGCAAACTTGATCTGACCTTTTCCCATAGGGAGTGGGCCTATAATGTCGATACCCCACTGTGCAAAGGGCCAAGGACCAGTCATTGGCGTCAGTGTCTAGAGAGCTTGTCTCGGAATCGCTGCGAACCTTTGACATTTGTCGCATCTTTGGACAAGCTTGCGAGTGTCGTGTGGGATAGTGGGCCAAGAATATCCCTGTCGTAAGACCTTATGGGCGAGAGATCGCCCTCCAGAATGATTTGGATTTCGCATAACACATAGTTTGCTTCGCTGGGTTTGAGTTACCGTAACAACGGAGCGTAGTAACCTTTTTTGTACAGGGTTCCGTTGAGTATGGTGTAACGGGAGGCTCGGATCTTAATTCGTCGAGCCTCGGCGTGATCTTCAGGTAACTTACCCTTATCGAGATATTGGATGATTGGATCGACCCAGGAAGGTTCCGAATCGATTGTATTGACGACCGAACTTATTGGTTCATTTATACTCGGCTTAGCGACGTATTCGATATGGACAGACCGGGGGATATCATCTTCATCGGCGAAGGCGAGCTTTGCTAATAAATCGGCTTTGCCATTTTCTGTACGAGGGATCCGAGTAACAAGACAAAATTGAAATCCATTGATCATCTCTTTCGCTTTTTCCATGTACGCCCTTAATTGTTCTTTCCGTGTCTGGTATACACCGGTAACTTGATTAACGACCAACTGAGAATCGTTGAACATGTTTAGGTGCGTAACTCCCATGCTAGCTGCGAGTCGAAGGCCGAGCAACAACGCTTCATATTCCGCTGTATTGTTCGACGCTTGGAAGCCAAGTCGTAAGGAATACTGCATATAGGTATGATCGGGGGTTTCCAGCACTATTCCAGCCCCACTTGCCTTAGAGTTGGAAGAGCCATCGACAAATAATTTCTAGGTAACAGGGTAGGACTGGGATGGGGGAGTAGCTGATGTCGGAACTGCAGCATTCTCAGGCATAGTGTTGACCGAGAGGTCGGTTGATGGCGTCACTTCGGCAATAAAATCAGCTACGGCTTGCCCTTTGATTGCTGTTTTCGATTTGTATTGAATGTCGAATTCACTCAGTTCGATCGCTCACTTCGTGAGTCGGCCAGATGCCTCTGGTTTCTCAGAATATGGCGAAGTGGGAGATCGGTCATTACGATGATGGTGTGGGCATGGAAATACGCCCTAAGTCGGCGAGAGGAAGTTATTAGAGCCAATGCCACTTTTTTCAAATTTGGGTATCTTGTTTCTGCTGGCAATAACGCTTTGCTAACATAATAAACTAGCAGCTGCTTTCCTTCGGACTCTCGAATCAGGGCCAAGCTAACTGGAGCCTCGGATACTGCTAAATAGAGGAGCAGAGACTCCCCTGATTCGGGCTTTGATAAGAGAGGTGGAGAACCGAGACATGACTTTAATTGCCGAAATGCCGCTTCACATTCTTCCGTCCAGTCCATTGTCTGTCGACCTTTCAACTGTTTGAAGAAAGGGAGACATTTATCCGTGGCTTTGGATAAGAACCGATTAAGTGCTGCAACTCGTCCAGTTAACCTTTGGACATCCTTGATGGTTTTGGGAGATTCCATATCAAACAAAGCTTTTATTTTCTCGGGGTTTGCCTCTATCCCTCGCTGACTGACCAGGAAACCGAGGAACTTTCCGGAACTCACCCCAAAGGCGCATTTACTCGGATTCAACTTCATCCGAAATTTCTGTAAGATGAGAAACATTTCTTCCAAATCATCTACATGGTCTGCCGCGTGTACACTTTTGATGAGCATGTCGTCGATGTATACTTCCATGGTGCGACCTATCAGCCGAGCAAAGATTTTGTTAACTGATCTTTAATAAGTCGCGCTGGCATTCTTCAATCCAAATGGCATCACTTGGTAGCAATAAAGACCTTTGTCCGTGACAAAGGTAGTCTTTGATTTATCTGTTTGATGCATTACAATTTGATTATAGCCTGAATACGCGTCTATGAAACTGAGGAGTTCATGTCCAGCGGTACTATCTACTAACTGATCTATCCTTGGGAGCGGAAAGCTATCCTTCGGGCGGGCTTTATTTAAGTCAGTATAATCAATACAGACTCGCCACTTCCCGTTGGATTTCTTTACGAGCACGACATTCGTGACCCATTCCTGATATTGTATCTCTTCTATAAAGTTAGCCTAGAGGAGCTTGCTGACTTCTTCTTCAATGATGACGTATCGTTCAGGGCCGAGCGGTCGTCGCTTCTGTCGGATCGGTCGATAGGATGGATCGATGTTAAGTCGGTGAGCAATTACAGACGGATCAATTTCGGGCATATCTGCATGACACCAGGCAAATACGTCGGCATACCTGCGCAGCAGGGCTATTAACTTTTCCTTCAAGGGGGATCGTAAGGACGAGCCAACTCGTACTGTTTTTGACCCATCTGTCTCGACTAAGGGGATTGAGATAAGATCTTCGACCGGCTGCCCTCGTTCATGACTTTCGCCCCGCGGGTCCAACGACTCGATCGTTGATACGTTGACCGGACCTCCTTCGGCAGATCCTTTCACAACTATCATGTAACAACGCCTTGCATCTTGCTGGTCTCCTTTGACAACCCCTACTCCTGAATCAGTTGAGAATTTCAGCGAAAAATGGTATGTGGATACCACGGCCTGGAGGAGACTTAAAGAAGGTCGGCCGAGTATGGCATTGTACACTGAGGGTTAATTGACGACCAAAAATTCGACCATCATCGTCTTTTGATGCGGGGCGCTACCAGCGGTGAGCGGTAGCGAGACAATCCCCTCAGGCAGTACTTGTCCTCCGGAAAAACCGATTAACGGGGTCCGAATGGGACGTAGCATGGATCGCTCCACTCCCATCTTGTCGAACGCCTGAGTAAATAGCACGTCTGCAGATGATCCCGTATCAACGAGTATTCGGAATACTCTCCGGTTAGCAATAGTCAAGGTGACAATTAGCGCGTCGTCGTGGGGGTGATAGATCCTTCGGGCATCTTCTTCTGTGAATGTAACGCAGTATTTTTTCCTTTTCATTTCTTTTGCTGGTCGAGCTATAATCATGAGTTCATACTCGGGCCGATTAAGTTTTCTCGTATGATTCCTCCGAGCATTGTTTGAGTCGCCCTCGCCTCGCGAACCGCCGATAATTGTCCGAATTTCTTCTATAGGTTGATTCTCGGTCGGACGTCCCTCGGCTATCCGGTCTTGACCACGTGTTCTTTGAGTCGACCTTCCTTTATGAGTCGATCGATTTCTTCCTTTAGGTGACGGCAGTCACTTGTGTTATGCCCGTGATCACGATGATAATGGCAGTATTTGTCCTTGTCCCGCCGATTGGGATTACTTCTGAGCTTATTGGCCAGTTGACAAAGCCTTCGCTTTTGATTTCCATCAATACTTGCTCCTGAGTTTTGTTCAGGGGGGTATATATGGAGAATCTTCGATCTGGTCGTTTGCCCAATCTTCGCTCGTCACGCATTTGATCATCTTTGCGCTTCTTTCCTTCCGTCGAGTCGGCTTCTTTTTTGGCCGGCTCTTTAACCAAAGATTTAGTTTCACGCATGATCCGCGTTTCTTCGGCATTTGCATATTTATCTGACCGTGTCATAAACTCTGCCAAAGTATCGGGCGGATTTTTGTCTAGAGACGCCAGGAACGGCTTGTCCCTAACTCCTTGCATGAGCGCATTGAGCGCTATTTCTTCTGAATGTTTTCGAACCTGAAGAGATTCGAAGTTGAAACGCTTGATATAATCTTTCAATAGCTCTCCCTGCTTTTGGACTATGTTGTTCAAATGCGTAGGGGGTTTAATTTCTTTTTTCCGCCGATGAAGTTGGTGAGAAAAGCGTCACTTAGCTCGACGAACGAGCTGATGGACTTTTATTTCAGCTGTTTGAACCACAACCGAGCTACATCGGTCAACGTAAGAGAGAAGGCTCGACACATCACTGCATCCGAGGCATCATGGAGCTCCATATAGGTTTTGAAGCATTCGATATGCTCTGTTGGGTCGGTTTTGCCGGTGAAAGGAGCGATTTGTGGTAATCGAAACCTCTCAGGCAGACGAGCCTGCATTATCTCGTCAACAAAAGGGGACGCTCTCGCCTCGGACCTGACCGGGTATGAGCTCCGCCCTTGCCTCATATCTGCCATTTCTTTCACCATTTCTTCCCGCACTTCTCTTTTAAAGTCTTGAATGTCGGCATTCTAAGGTTCGCCGCTTTCCGCCGTACCCTCTATCGGAGGTCGATTACGTCTTCTTCTATCTATTTAATGTCGAAATCGGTCGGGGGCAATGCGGCGTTAGCTGACTGGGCTGGAGGCGGCTCGGAAACACCTCGGGGTTGACTCGGGCGGAGTGACTGCGGTGCGGACGGTTGAGGGTCTACCGCAGTTGGGATGTGTGTTGTCTTCCCTTGGGGAGGCAAAGGCGGCTACATTTGTTGATACATTCGTTCCAACATCTGCTTCATCATATTTACGTCAGACCGGATTTCCTGAACCTCTTGGTCCAAGCCTCCGTTATTACAAGCCCATTGATTATTATTTGCTCCGGCCGCGGCTCGTTGGCAGTTGTTAGGTGGGTTCAGGGCCACCGGATTTGCTACTAGACCCGATGACCCTGTAACCGCGACCTCATTCAGATCTTCTTCTGGGACCGTCCTTCAAGTCATCACCATGACTTTTCGTACGATTCCCACAGACGGCGCCAAACTGTTGGTGCAAAAATCTGGTCCACCCTCTTCCGACCCTCGAACACCTGTACAGAAAGCAAACAAAGGAGACCCTGGCTAAAGCAGGGGACCCTCCGATGCCAAAATCAGGCTAGGAATCTGGGTCTGATGGTATTGAGGGGTTCTATGAAAGAGTTTTTGCGTACCTTTCAAGGTGATTGAGCTCCTTCATTTATAGATATGAGAGCCTTCTGTCGTACGAGGATTCTCTTCTCGATATCGAATACGAGATCTTCTCCCAATATCACGGAGATTGGATTTTGCCCGCTTTTGATACTTATCCGATCCCGTAATCTCCGGGATAGAAGATCTCATCCCGAGGTATTCGGGATGACATTTTGTTTTGCGTTGTCTTTCCTTCGTTCGGTTGATCCGAAGTGGGTCGGCCGAGGCATGCCATAGTTGCTGGTAAGTCGTCTGAGCTGACTTAACTGTTGTCTCGGTTTCGTCGTCCGAGCCGACTTAACTGTTGCCTCGGTTTCACCGGCTCGTAATCTTCCGTCGGATTCAATGTGTCCTTCGGCGACCCGAGGCACCAAGTCCGAGTCTCCGAACTTCGCACATTTTGTCCCCAACAGTTACCATTAGCTCAGAGATCAAGATCTCTAATACATAATTACTATTAATTATGGGTGTCTGCCATACATGGCTTATATTGTATAAATTGCTTCTTTTGTATTTTATTTTTTTTTGAAATTTTCTTAACCAAGGGCTTACCTTTGATTTTCGGTCATGTTGAATACAATTTTACTGTATGAGACAATAAAGAAAGTAACTTTCATGATATTCATGAACCACTTGACTTAGAAAATATAAGATAGCTTTTAATCATTCTACCTTTTAAATAATAAAATTTTGGACTTTAAGTTAGCATATGATAGCTTCTAAAAAAGTACTTTTAGACATAAGTTATCATATTCATCTTTTCTTATTATATTAAGATATTTCACGGCTTAAGTGTTTCTTGTTTTAAGTCAACAAAGATGCTTTCTTGATGTGAATGAAAATTTTGAGGAATTTGGATAAAAATCTCTATTACATGACATTTAGTGTTGAAAAACTAAAGCGGCTTGCAAAAGTGAAGAAAAATGACTATTGCTTCCCTTAATGCTTTAGGGCTTGTTTGGAACACGGGATTAAGTGGTATTGAATTACATTTAGTGTTGAAAAACTAAAACCACTTGCGAAAGTGAAGGAAAATGACCATTGCCTCCCTTAATGCTTTAGGGCTTGTTTGGAACACATGATTAAGTAGTATTGAATTGCATTAGGTGGAATAAACACCATTATTGTACAATGATTATATGTTTGGAAACTATAAGGTATTCTTTCGGTCTGATCCCTTGTTTGGGATCTAATTATTCCTTTGAAAAAAATATTACATTAAACTTAACCCATGTTTGGTGGGCCATAGAATTGTTGAGATGTGGAGCCGCATCTGGACTGGGACGCTCGACAAGTTGAGTGGGCTGCTCGACCGGTCAAGTGGCCCACTCGACCAGTCGAAGGTTGCCTCGACTCAAAGTCCAGCGAGCTGCAGTTTTTTGGGTTTGAGGTGCTCGACCAGTCGAGGGTTCGCTCGGCTAATCGAGATAATGTAGATTCATTTTGCAAATTTAATACGGACTGTAAAAATTTGAGGCGGTTTCGCAAGGGTGCGAAAGGGAAGTTGCCTAAACTATAAATATGGGTTTATAGGGTTATTCTATGGTATGAGAAAGGGTTTTCTAATCTAGGCTAAGGGTTATCTTCGTGTATGGGAGCATCAAGAGGTTAGTATATTGCTTGTAATCTTCGTTTTCTTCATAGTGGAAGTTTGCATCCGTGGTTTTTTTTACCCTTGTTGGGGTTTTTCCACGTATATCTTGTCTTGTGGTTTGTTTGGAATACTTTAATTCTTCTTCTAGATTATATTTCTTTCTGTTTATCGTTTGTGGGTGAGACTGGAGATTGGATCTCAATTCACTAATGTTATTAGCGTGCTGCGCAACAACTGGTATTAAAGCTATTGGTTTAGTTCAAGTGGGAGCAATGACGGAATAATGGAATACTAGAATTGAGAAGTTTGATGGTTCAAACTTTGCCTTCTGGAAGATGCAGATGGAGGATTATCTGTATCAGAAGGACCTCTATATTCCTCTAGGAGGAAAAGAGAAGAAACCAAAAAAGATGATAGATGATGAATAGTTTTTATTGGATCAGAAAGCTTTATGAACGATCCGACTCTCTTTGTCTAAGAACGTCGCCTTCAATATATCCAAGGTGTAGAATACAAAAGAATTAATGGAAGCCCTAGCTACGATGTATGAAAAACCCTCAGTGTCTAACAAGGTTCATCTTATGAAACGGCTATTCAACATGAAGATGTCAAATGGTGGGAGCGTGGCTGAACATCTAAACGAGTTTAATACAGTCACGAGCCAGTTGACATTATTTTTTAGGACGAGGTCAGGGCTTTATTGATCTTGTCCAGTTTGCCAGACAATTGAGATGGTTTGGTGATTGTCATGAGCAATTCTTCAGGGTCGAGAAAACTAAAATTCGATGATGTGACCGGTCTAATTCTCAGTAAAGAATCTAGAAGAAAGACATCAAGAGTTTCAAGAGATTTAAGGAATGCTCTAAACGTTGAAGGAAGAGGAAAATCGCTGAACAAAGGAAACAATAAACACGAATGTTCTAAGTCGAGGAAGAACTCCAACTGACCGAAAGACAAAGACGGGTGTTGGCATTACGGGAAGAAGGGACACATGAAACGTGATTGCAGGGCACTTAAGAAAAAAGAAGGAAGCTGTTAAGGTGGGAAGGATTCAGTGAATCTATCTGAGGAGAGTGATATAGAGGTATTGATCTTGTCTCTTGATGCAAGGAATGAGTCTTAGGTCATAGACTCGGGTACTTTGTTTCATGTCACTTCATGTAAGGAAGTTCTGCGTGATTATGTGTCAAGCAACTTCAGGAGAGTCTACCTGGGTGATGATGAGCCGTGCAGTATTGTTGAAAAGGGAGACGTTCATATAAGTCAGAAAGACGGAATGGTTTTGAAATTGAAGGATGTCAGACATGTACCGAATTTAAAACGAAATTTAATCTCAGTGGGGCACTTGGCCGATACCGGATATGTGACGACATTCACTAGTGATTCCTGGAAGATCACTAAAAGTGCTTTAGTGATATCTCGAGGTAAGAAGGAAGGTACTTTGTACGTGACTTCAGGTTCGTATAGTTCACTCGCAGTAGCATCAACTGCAGTGAATGGGCAGTTATGACATCAGAGGTTGAGACATATGAGTGAGGAATAAATGAAAATGTTATTATCAAAAGGAAAGCTACCAGAGCTGAAGTCTATTGACTTGGAATTCTGTGAGGACTGCGTGTATGACAAGCAGAAGAGGGTAAGTCTTAAGAAAACAAGACGCACTCCAAAAACGCATCAGTTGGAGCTTGTACACACTGATGTGTGGGGATCGGCACAGGTATCATCTTTTGGTGGTTCACGTTATTTTGTTTCCTTTATTGATGATGCTAGTAGAGAATTGTGAGTTTATTTCTTAAAGCACAAATCTGATGTATTTAATGTATTTAAGAAGTGAAAAATTATGGTAAAAAATGAGATAGGTAAAACAGTAAAATGTCTCAAATCAGATAATGGGGGAAAGTACTGTAATAAAAGATTTGAGGAGTATTATGCGACAAATGGAATCAAACATCAGAAAACGATTCCAAGGACACCACAACAGAATAATGTGGCTGAGCGCATTAACAGGACCATCCTTAAGCGCGCCAGGAGCATAAGGTTACATGCAGGGTTGCCTAAGACGTTTTGGGTAGATACTGTGATTACTGCCGCATATCTCATCAATAGAAGTCCCTCAACACCATTGGATAGTGGGCTACCAGAAGATACGTGGACTGAGAAAGAAGTAAACCTTACACATCTTAAAGTGTTTGGTTGCACTTCATACTTCGTATTGATGCAGAGCACAAAAATAAGCTAGATGCGAAGTACAAGAAGTGCACGTTTATAGGCTATGGGCAGCATGATTTTGGCTACCGTTTTTGGGATGCTGAGAACCGAAAAATTGTCAGAAGCAAAGACGTAGTCTTCAATGAAAAAGTGATGCATGAGGATAGTGTGCAGCAAAATAAGGCTGATGAAAAAGAATTCGTAAAGTTGGAAGAGTTACCAGACATGGGTGTTACAGTGCCACATGATGATCATACACAAGAGCATTATGAGGCAGAGCCGTAGACACCGGTTGTGAGGAGGTCTACTCGGGAGAAGAGACTCACGGTCCAATACTCACCCTCCTTACATTGTCTACTGTTGACAGATAATGGTGAATCAAAGTATTTTAAAGAGGCATTACAGTCAGATACATGGGTTAAGTGGGAGCAGGCCATGGATGATGAGATGGAATCTCTTGAGTCAAATCGTATATGGGAGCTAGTCACTCTACCTAAGGATAAGAAAGCTCTTCATAACAAGTGAGTTTACAGACTGAAGGAGGAGCACGATGGTTCAAAACGGTACAAGGCCAGATTGGTTGTTAAAGGGTTTCAGCAAAAGGCAGGTATCGATTTCACTGAAATATTTTCACCGGTAATGAAAGTATCTACAATTCGCATGGTCTTGAGTATAGTGGCTACAGAGTACTTACATCTAGACCAAATAGATGTTAAGACAACCTTTCTTCATGGGGACCTTGAAGAAGAGATATACATCATTAGCCGACAGGATACGTGGCACCAGGAAAGGAGAATAAGGTGTGTAGACTGAAAAAGAGTTATATGGCCTGAAGCAGGTCCCGAAGCAGTGGTACAAGAAGTTCGACAGTTTCATTTCAGGAAACGGTTTTAGGAAATGGCATGCAGACCGCTGTTGCTATTTGAAGAAGTTTGATATATCGTACATCATCTTTCTTTTGTATGTTGATGATATGCTTGTGGTCGGATCAAGCATGAAGGACATCTTAGATCTCAAAAGACAACTGTCTAGAGAATTTGCCATGCAGGATTTAGGAGTTGCAAAATAAATCATAGGCATGAGGATAATGCATGACAGGGAAAACATGAAACTAGTTTTATCATAGGTACAGTACATAGCCAAGGTACTTGATCGATTTAGTATGGGATGTGTTAAGCTGGTTAACACTCCATTACCCAACCGCTTCAAGCTTTTTAAGGAGTAAGGTGCGAATACGTAGGAGAAATGAGACTACATGACTAAAGTCTCATACACATCAACTATTGGGAGTCTCATGTATGCTATGGTGAGCATGAGGTCAGATGTTACTCAAGCAGTAGGAGTTGTTAGCAGGTTCGTGAACAGCCCCGGGAAGGAACATTGGGAAGTTGTGAAGTGGATCCTTAGATACCTGGTAGGTACTAAAGATATAGGTCTGTGTTATGGAGGATTGGAAATCAAGTTACAAGGATACGTAGATTCTGATTTGGCAGGAGATATCGACAGCAGAAGAAACACTATAGGTTATGTCTTTATTCTGGGTAGTGCTGCAGTCAATTGGGTCTCTCAGTTACAGAAGATAGTATCTATCAGTACTCTGGATGCAAGGTTTCATGGAAGAATTTAGTAAAAAGCAAGCAGATTGCAAGTTGTACAGTGATAGTCAAAGTGCAATACACTTGGCTAAGAATTCAGCTTTTCATTCAAGAACCAAGCATATCGGCATCAAATATAACTTCATACGTTCGTTACTGGAAGATAGATCGATTGCTCTGGAGAAGATTCATACAAGTGAGAATCTTGCAAATATGCTGACCAAGGCGGTCACACGGGAGAAACTGAAGCTTTGTTCAGCTTTGATTGCTCTTCAGGCTTGAAGACGGGGAGGTGGTGCACTCCAGATGTAAAAGACGAAGGATTATGACGATGTGTCTTCAAGTGGGAGATTGTTGAGATGTGGAGCCACATCTAGACTGGGACACTCGACCAGTCGAGGGCTGGCTCGACTAAAGTCCATTGAGCTATAGTTTTTTGGGTCCAAGGTGCTCGACCGGTCGAGGCCCATGCTCAACTAGTTGAGGGTTCGCTCGACCATTCGAGGAGCCTGCTCGACCAGTCAAGGTTACACAGATTCGTTTTGCGGATTTGATAAAGACTGTAGAAATTTGAGGCGGTTTCGCAAGAGTGCAAAAGGGAAGTTCCCTAAACTATAAATAGGGGTTCCTAGGGTTATTCTAGGGTATGAGAAAGGGTTTTCTAAGCTAAGCCAAGGGTTATCTTTGTGCATGAGAGCATCAAGAGGTTAGTATATTGCTTGTAATCTTCGTTTTCTTCATAGTGGAAGTTTGTATCAGTGATTTTTACCCTTGTTGGGGTTTTTTCACGTATATCTTGTCTTGTAGTTTGTTTGGAATATTTTGATTCTTCTTCTAAATTATATTTCTTTCTGTTTATCATTTGTGGGTGAGACCGGAGATTGGATCTCGGTTCACTAGCGTTGTTGGCATGCTGCGCAACAAGAATTGTGGACAATTAATCAAATTTTACAACTGATGTCAATCATCTATATTCTTATACAACCTGATTGTCATGTGTAACATGCACATAAGGATGGCTTGGATAAAATATATGCATCAAAGTGGGGTTCACAAATGTAATAAATTTTGAAATCTATCAAAAATCCCACCATATCTCCTATTAGGACCGTATGTCATTATACTTAAGAGTAATCCAATCCTTCCTATAATTTTCAAAAAAAGGATGGAATTTACATCCTGTTGGGACTTGATGTTATGATACTTGGAGTAATCCAATCCTTCCATCATTTTCAGATGGAGGATGGAATTTACATTGGACCAGATGCAATTCCTTATTCCCTAATCCCAAGTCCCAAATAGAGTTCAATGACACCCTGTTTAAAATTTTATTCTAATAAACACCTCTTTTTAGTGAAATCAATCCTGCACACCCTTAGAATTAAAGATAACAGTTTAGCCCGAGTAAGTTTTTGTTCTTTCCAATCTAACCTTCTTCGCCTGGCATACAAAGGGCATGACTTGTGCTAAATGAGAGCCATATGAGATGAACATGCATCAAATCCACTTGGTCCATTAGGTGTGCCACAACTTTGCACCCTTAATCATAAAAACCAGTCTAATCCAAGACTTAGGTGGCCCACACTATATGTAATGGTGCAAATCATTGTCTAAAACCTCTAAATTCACATGGTGTTGCTATTGTGAGTGTTGAACTAACCTAATTTTTCAAGAACTCCTTTGACTTAGGAAAGTCACACATGCCTAAGAAGGAAAGTGCTTGCCCACCCCATTTTAGTTACCCACCGGGGTTATTTTCTCCCACATGGAAAATGATTTAACTTTCATGAAATCCATGCCATCCATAAAATACACATTTTACTTTTATTCCAAAACTCAAGTGGGCCATCTTATAAAACTTAGGATTAAAACCTCTAAATTCACATCGTATGACCTATTTAAGTTTTGGAATACAGTAATTTTTGGATAATGTTATTATCTTGTAATAAGGCATGTCAAATGGATGAATTGGGTAAGATGTAAACACCATGCACCACCTTACAAAGATAATATGATGACTGTCCAATTTAAAGTAAATGAGAGCTTACATTTGTTGTGGATACATGCATGTACAAACTGAGACCCATAGTATAAATGGTCCAGACCATTGAAAAATGATCCAGATTCAAGGCCCAAAGTCCCACCTTATCCTATTGCAACAGGAGGGATGTAATCTATTCCAGCCAACCCGTAGGCCCTAAACCTTAGCCGTTTCCAATTTCCAAGCAGATTATTATGATAGTTCATCGTTATTTTGAAAATGATGATTTCCCATCCTCATCATATTTACCAGTTATCACTAGAGGTGTACACGAACTGAGCTAGCTCGGTTAGCTCGCTCGACTTGACTCAACTCAACTCGAAAAAGCTCGATTCAACTCGGTTCGAAGCTGAGTTCAAGTCGAGTCAAGCTAATTTTTTGAGCTTGAAAATGAGTTCGAGCCGAGTTCGAGCTGGCCCCAGCTCAACTTAACTCGGATCGAACCCAGCTCGAATTGGACTCAGATCGAATCAGTTCGGCGACTCGATTACTTTGATATTGATGTTGCTCACCAAGTGTTTGATGAAATGACTCAAAGAAGTGTGGTTGGTGGCAAGAAAGGTATGTATATGAAACTAACACCTTTTTTTTTCTTGATTTTTATGTTGCTTAGAAGGTGTTTGATAAAATACCTGTAAAACCATTGCTATTGTCTCAAATACAATGAGGTTTTGAAGGTGCAGTCCAGTCCAAGTGTTTGTGAAAATGCTGCAATGGCGAACTCGACTCGATCTTGGCTCGAACTCGGCTCAAACTGGCCCAAGCTGCTGACCGAATGATGCAGGGATGAACTCCTCACAGAGACTTCTTGAATCTACGAGGAAGCAAGATAATAGAAATAAATTCTAATAAATTTGAAATTTAATTGATTGATTCAAATAAATGAGTTCACAACCCTTTAAATAGGGATACCAATCAATAAGAGAGAAATCAGAAGCAAACTAAAACTAAAACTCCTAAAATTCGTAACTTACTATAAATAGTAAATTTACTTTTATAATAAGTGTCCTATTACTTAACCATGTTATTCTCCTAATTATTCTAAGCACTTTTCATGTTAGACACAACTCCTAAAGCTCAACGGATGAAGAGTTATAATTAAGTAAAATTACTATTTATAGTAAAAACGGAACTAAATATGGAATTCGGTCATCGATATGATGAAATCTCCCAAATTCAGCGGGGGTAACCCAGTAGCCGGGTTGGTTGCCTAAAGTAGCTTGTCCCACCCAAAATCATATATGGTACATCGAGTAACTCATTCCAATTTGCAAGATATGTCTGTTTTATGATTTTGACAATCTTGATGGCTTCTGCCTATGATCAAGCTTTCTCTAGTCCATCTTGGACATGAAAGTGTCCATGGCCCGCTCTACATCACCAAACTGAGCCGAGCTGGCTAGTCAAGCTCGAGGACTGATTTGAGTTGAGTTCGCACTGAGGTCAACTTGTGGCTGAGCTAAGTCAAGGTGAGCCCAGCTCAACTTGGTTCAACTAGATGTACACCTAGTTATAACCTGTGTATCCAAAATCATAAGATAAGGTATAATTAATCATTTGATGGCTATTATTGGCATATATGGATTGGTTAGTGATCTTACCAAGCACCTGAGTTCAGAGATGACGTGGTGAGACTTGATTGGTAGGAGTCGGGATCCTCTGTTATCGGGTCAACAGGATTTTCCTGTTACCCTATTGGTTTGGCGTCAGAAGCTTTTTTTTTTTGTCTTTTTTATTTTTTCAGTGAGTGTTGACGTGGACCAATGAATTTTAAGGTATTAGGCATTCTCTGTTGACCGGGTAACAGAGGATCCGGACTCGATTGGTATATGCCCACCTTTTTATTCAGCCCATCTGTGATTATGTACGGCTCACTAAGCTGTGATAGTGTACGGCCATATGATGTCAACTGCACTGTGATGACGTATTTGTTATATCCAAAAAGCCTCTCTATTTTACGAGATTATTTTAAGACATGAATTCAAAAATAAATTAAATCTAAAGTCACACTGTAGAAAGCAATAAGGACAGTGATTCCTACAGTTGAAATTTTACTAGGACCCTCGGTCATGTTTATTTGTTACATGTGTTTACTGGAAACGGATTGGCTACTCTCTCCCGGAAACCAGCCCCGTGGCTGGTGGTCAGTACTCTGTGGCCCCACCATGACATATGTATTTCATCCATTCTGTTCATCCATTTTTAAAGATCATTTTAGGGCGTTATGCCAAAAATGATAGGGATATAAATCTCAGGTGGACCACACGACAGGAAAACAATAGTGATTGAATATCCATCATTTAAAACCTACTAAGGCCCACTGTATTGTTTATTTGACATCCAATCTGTTGATTAGATCATAAGGTATGAAGGAAAAAAACAAATATCAGATTGATCCAATACTTTTATGGGCCCCAAAATATTTTTAATGGTTGACGTTCATTCAACACTGTTTCCTGTAATGTGGTCCACTTGAGATTGGAATATACCTCATTTTTTATGCAAAACCATAAAATGATCTAGAAAAATAGATTAACGGCATTGATGAAATACATACATCATGGTGGGGCCCACAGAGCACCGACCACCAGCCATTTCTGGTGGCAGGGGGAGTAGCCAAACCGTTCCCGTGTTTACAGGGTTCAAAGACCTGGATGAAGGGAAAAAGCAAATATCATATTCACAATTTCAGGTTGATCCAAAACTTCAGTTGCCCTGAGAAGTTTTCAATGGTAGACAAACAATCCCCACTGCTTTATGTTGTGTGGTCCACTTGAGCTTTGGATCTACCACGTTTTTGGATTCATTCAGTAAAATAATCTCCTACAATGGGAGGACAGTATGGATATAACAAACGCATCATGGCGGGGCCTACAGAATTTGGTGACGTCAATACACCACCACAAGGTCGGTGGTGGGGCAATCTACTTCCCTAATCAAATCTGGCTACATCATCTCATCATTGAGGTGGGTGGTGAGCTCCTCAATACCTAACCTTCACATTGGTGGTTTGAATTTTGGCTTATCCTCCATCTAAGATTGGGCCAGTGGTTTAGACGGTGTGGATTGACATACAATTAATAGTATATTTATGAATGGTGTAACCAGTGATCATCATTAATTTTTTTGTGTTTTAATTACTTTCAACCAGGTCTTTGGACCTAATCACCAGGTAACATTACAGTGGGCCCCAGGAAGTTTTTAACCGTTCAATCAGCACTATTTGCTGCTGTGCACCTGAGATTTTTGTCTGTCTCATTTTTGTTATGATATCCTAAAATGAGCTAAAAAAAAACGGATGGACGGCGTAGATAAAACACATACATCATGGTGGGTGCACAGAGCTTTTCCAACACGGATGTCGGTGATGGAGGCCGTTTTAGATGTAACAAGGATAAATTTAAGGAGTGGGTGTTCTTGAAATCACAAAACAGGGGGATTTTGGTCCTTATCCAATAAAATAATGAAAGAAACTGTTATTCACAACATCATGTCCTCTCGCTCTCGCTCAACCCTTCAAATGAAAACAGGCCTTCTATCTCTCTCTCTCTCTTCAACTCTTCTACATTACACATTTCACCAAAACTAGGAGAGAGATTTAAAAGCACTTGTTTCACAACCAATACTATACTATACATTTCCACGTGGCACTAAGTGACCAATAGCTGCTCGCCACATGGCAAAGCTGCCACCCGAGTCCCGGCGACTGGTCCATTGCTTAAATTCAATACGGCTTGAACTGGAGCCGGAGCCGGAGCTGGAGTTCCTGATTGCACTCTTTTCCTCCTCTTCGGCGATCCATTCTCCGACGAAGATGACGACGGCTCCGGCGAAGCACGCTTCCGGACTGGGGTAGGTGGTGGGCCCGCCGAAGCCACCAGGAGCGGGAAATTCAGCAATGCGCGGGACCCACGCATCCGGTACGCAGCTTGGTCGTATGCCAGGGCGGCATCCTCCGCCGTCTCGAACGTTCCAAGCCAGACACGTGCGCCATTCTTCGCCGGGTCGCGGATCTCCGCCGCGAACTTGCCCCACGGACGGCGCCGGACGCCACGGTAATGTCTCCCCCTATCGGCCACCGGCGCTGCCTTCACCCGTGGCGGGGCCGCTGCGGGCGCATCCACCTGCTCCGATTTCACAGCTGCTGACGGGAACAAAGCATTGTCCGTCGCGACGGACGGGCTCCATCCGCTGCCGACGGCATCGCAGAGGAACCCGTACACCATCATGTCATCGGAGTCATCGACCTTCAGCGGCAGCTCGCCCCAGTTCTCCGTCAGGCACGGTAAGTGCCGGCCACTGTCGGAGCTGGAGCTCGGGAGGAAACGTCGCCGGATGATTCCCGACGGCATCATTCATCGCCTGGAATTCCGCTGGGGGCTCGGAATCTCCCAGCAGGTATCCGCGGATGGAGTCGAGGTAATCAAGGTCGGAACCGGTGCTGTATCCGTACATCTCGATGGACAGTTTGGAGATGCTGTGGGCGATTTGGGTTTTTGCTGCTGACCGTAGGATAAATGGATTTGAAAATCTGAATGGAAAGAGTCGAATTTGGAGAAATAGAGATAGAGGCGCTTTTATATATAGGGGAGAAGGTTCATGAATGCGACATTTTATATCATTTTTCGGGGGTTTCTCTGAAATTTCGGTCTCGCAAGTGGCAAGGGAGGCGTTAAAAAGCGCACGTGCTCTCTTTCAGCTCACGGATGAGTGACATCAGGAATGGACACGTCATTGGCGGGCCATTTAATCCTGATGGCAGGCTGGATTTGATGGGATGCTTCCGTTATGCTAGAGCGGAAGCGGATTGGCTGGTGTGTGGCACCAGCTATATAGCTGATATAGGTACGTGTCGCTCGAAGACGAGCGCTGACGCTCCTCGAGCTCCGAGCTGTACGAACGGTTCAAGGGAGGTCAAAGTTACATAGACCCACAGTTATGTATTTATTATAACCACACCGTTCATTCCTTTTTTGAGATAATTTTAGAGCATTATTGTGATCAAATGGACCACACCACAAATGATTTTCACCATTATAAAATTAGTAGGGCCCACGGTAACGTTTATTTTCCATATTCCATCTAATCTGTTCATAATATTACAAAAGCATGGATGATGAGTAAAAAAATAAATCATATTCATCCAAAACTTGTGTGTCCCCAAAAGGATTTCAATCCCTCACTGGTTTTTGTAGTGTGATCCAATTTATAGTAATATCTGCCTTGTTTTTAGTCTCAAGCGTTACGTAAAGCTCTCCAAATGGATTGATGGTTTGGATATAACGCATAGTGGGACTCACAGAACTTATACACCAGCTATATAGCTGGTGTGTGGCACACCAGCCAATCCGCTTCCGCTTACTCGCAAGACTTGAAGTATATGCTGACGTGGCAGGCGGGTAAGATGTCGGGTCAGATCTCAGGTGGGCCCATCATGGATGTGCCGTCGAACTAAGACGAGACTGATGGGTGGAAGAATGATGAACACCTGATCTATAGCTCAAAGTGGTAGACTGAGTGAAATATACGTCGTTTCAAAACTGAGGTCTTGGCATCGATTCCAAGCGGGGGTGGCTAGAACTGAAGTGTAAACTGGCCATCTAATTACGGGGGTGGCTAGTACTGAAGCGTGAACTGGCCATCTAATTAGACTCTAACAATAAATGTAGAAGGATGATTCGAACCATTGATTAATAGAGTACAATGCTTTCTTATGGTCTAGACTCATCTACATATCTTCATCGATTAAATTTTCTTGCCTTGGAAGATCTACAATAACACCTATAATATGAACAGTTCTGATCACAAGAGCTTCTCCACATGTGGTCCCACTTAGGCGACATAAGACGATTACTCTCAATCGCGACGGAGGCAAAACCGAGCGAATCAATGTGCTCGCGAGTCGTGACAGAAGTGACAGAAGGCGTAAGTGGCCCATTCTACAACGGTGCACTTGCGTTTGCAATTTTTAAAAAGAAAGATAAATAAATAGATGTTTGCTACAATACATCTGACGAATTGTTACGGGATACATCACACTTTAGCCACTCGATCTGGGGTCATTTTTCAATGATCCAAGCCATCTATATGATGGGCCTCACCTTGGATGGGAGACAATGACAACAATTTAGCTCGTAGCAAGGAATATTCATCCCTTCGAGAATTTAAAACTTTTCCTTTTGAAGTGAATGGTGTCCTTAATATTTGAATTATCCCAGTGTTTAAATATTTGAGTAGATCTATACCGTTGGTAACTCTTTCTATATATATATATATATATATATTATATATATATATATATATAACTCACTTTCTTTAGAAATTTAACTACGAGCAGAATTGCCTGATCTTGGCTCCATCTGATTTTTACTGTGGCGGCCCTCACATTATTGCCAGCACCATCAAATCATCCTTATCTCCAATGAATGATATTATTTTTTAAAAAAAAAAAAAAAAAAATTTAAATGGTACATACCGTAATCAAGTTGGACGGATCATGTAGTGCCACGTTGCTATAACATGATAATCTTAAATTGGATAAGATATGGCACACCTTTGCAAGATACCAGCCCTCCATCATGAGGGCCACACTTTACATCCAAACCGTTCAGATACTAGCAATTGGTTGCATCTAAAGGTCAGTTTGATAAGTTTGGGAAAATAAAAGAAATCGTAATCATTAGTTTCAAACAAAACTGAACGGTTTGGATCTCACACGCTATGCAACATATATAGCAAGCCACTGAAGTCTAGTGACGACACCAGTCTAGCTCGTTCGTATCAGATTGCAGCAAACTGTCAGCTAGCCCAATACGTACCTGCGGCAAATGTAATATCCCTGCACACATGGGAGGTTCAACCCCTTTAAAAGCTAGCAAACCGTGTTGTGCATGCAATATCCACTCTGTTCATCGGGTTAGAACTATTTTTTCGACCGTACATACAGAAAAGATGATCTCGAAAAAAAAAAAAAACTCATTTGCTACGCAACAACGGCAACAATGCAAAGCTACTATCGAATCTGCTAAGTTCACACGGAGTGGCCCACCTAAGTTTTTTTTTTGGTTAATCAGGCTAATTTTTTTATATTCTCTTCGTCCCCATGATTTACATCAGATTAACGGTTTTGATGAAAAACACACACCATGGCAGGCCCACACACAAACCTATGGTGGTATCCCATCTTAATTTCTCCATGGGTGTGGCCTATCTGAGTTGAGGATCTAAATGATTTTTGTCGGCAGTAGCTAACATCGATAATAAAACCTGATAGACGGAATGGATAGACGTAATGAATTTTACTTACAAAAAATGGTAGGCCCCACAGACTTTGGTGCTTCATTCACTGCGTTAAATAGGTGTCGTAACGCATTCCAGACACGTTTATGAAGTGGGCGAGGAATCGCGACTTAGGCGGGTAATCCCCAGATACATTCCCCGCGGACATTAGATTACGTGGGAGCCACACATCTTTGCTTTTCACGCCGCTTCGTCGAAACACGTCACATCTATTATCCACGTCAGCAATTAAGCATGCTTGCCAGCGCTGAGACTTCGTGGGCCAAAACCTATGGGTTGAGGATCCTGTCCGCGTCGAGTAAAAGGCACCAAGATGTTTAAGGCCATAGATCCAGACCGTCCAATCAGTAGTTCAGCTCCTTAATTACACCATAGGTCAGAACTGCACCGATCAGAAATTCAGAACTCTCTGATTTATCGCCGTCTCTTAATGCTCAGGAGGGTTTCACTCCAACGGCCTAGATGAAAGGGTTAGACATATGCTAATGCGGAAAATTTTGAGTGCTAGACCATCTGTTACGCGGCCAACCATTTGAACGGTACAGATCTTTCCGATTAATTGATTTGACGAGATCTTGCGATGGTTGAGGCAGGCTTGTGCTGAAGAAGAAACGAAAAATACGCCTTGTGGTAAATGCAGACCCCGGGACAAGATGTCGGCTCGTTGGGTCAAGAGCAAGTGGAGTCCTCGAGCGCGCCACGGGACTACGCTAGCTGACGCGTAGCACGCGGACGCCTGACTTTCGTTAATTGATTGCTCCATAGATTAAACATACATCAGATCCAACCCGTCCATCAGGTGAGCCGTCGTATTTTCACCATAGATCCTAAAATTCAGTTAATTCCAAGATTTATGTAGTCCACATCATAATGAAAATTGTAAAATCATGCCTAAAAATCTAACTTCACGTGGTGTGGCCCACACGATCTTCGAACATCTTGATTTCATTGAATCCATTCACTGTAGAATCGCACGCATATTAATGGATTGGATGGAAAATACACACGATGGTGGACCCCACATGCAATTTGGTTTATTTTTAAAATGGAACTTTCCATCTCAACCGTTCCCATGGCGTATACCCAAGTGTTGAATTGTCTTTATTTTTGGGTCCCATTCCAAATGCCAGGTGGCGCACCCGTTAGATGAGTTGCATCAGATCCCCGCAAACTCATCCGTCCACGTCAGCCAAGTAACGTCCTCCCGGCAAAGGTGTTGTCACTGTCAAAAAATCCACTACTCGTAGATAGGACTATGCATGTGTGGCAGACATGGTCCACTAAGCCGCCCATCGGTGTGGGACTCTGCAGATTTGATGGTTACTTTTAAGCCTGTTAATCCATTGACCAAAGGAAATGTGCCATCTATGTTAATTTACTATTGTTAGTCAAATATGAAAATCTACACTTAAATTTCTTGTATTCAAAAGATATTAATCATTTCACATTTTTACAGCTTACCGTGGAAATTTCGAACCCAAACAATGGCAGTAATATATTTTAATAATGACCTAATTACTATTGTAAAAATGTTGTCATTGTAAAATGTAGATGATGAAAAATCACCGTGGGTCAGTTAAATGCAGATGGGTCCTCATGCCTTAATGGTGAAAAACACAATGTCATGAGTTCAAGTACCGTTATTAGAGGTGTACATGAGTCGAGTCGAGTCGAGCTTTGCCAAGCTCGATTTGGCTCAGCCACTAGCTGACCCCAGTTCCAACTTGGCTCGGCTCGGTCCTCAAGCCTGGCTGGTCAGCTCAGCTCGGATCGGTCAGCAGCTTGAGCCAGTTCGAACCAAGATCGAGCCGAGTTCGCATGTGCAGCAATTTCACTAATACACAGACTGTACATTCAAATTCTCACTATATGTAAAACAGCATCAATGGTTTTACTGATATTTCATCAAACACTTTGTAGGCAACGTCAAAATTTTTTTTTTTAAAAAAAAAAAAAAAAAAAAAAAGGTGTTTCTTTCATATACATACATTTCTTGCATTGGCCAACACTTCGTTGAATCATTTCATCAAACACTTGGTGAGCAACATCGATATCAAAGTAACCAAGTCACTGAAGTGGTTCAATCCAAGTTCAATTCGAGTTGGGGTTCGATCCGAGTCGAGTCGAGCTCCACCAAGCTCGAACCTAATTCGAAATTTTTTTGAGCTTAAAAAATCAGCTCGAACTCAATTTCGAACCGAGTCGAATCGAGCTTTTTCGAGTCGAGTCGAGCGAGCTAACCAAGCTAACTTGGTTCGTGTACAACCCTACCCATTATGGTGAAAAACTACTGTGGTGTGAGTGTGTGGGTGTAGGGGAAGAAAATTATATACTGAGTTTACAGTCAGTACTCAATATATACACATCAATAGAGTTTACAATAAAGTAATTTATGATTATTGCATATTTCCTGTATGTTATTGGGATCATTGTAAAACATACAAGCCTTAAATTTCTAATGTGGGAAATTATAAACTACACATCCAAGAGGCTAATTAACCATTGATTTCCATTGACTAAATATTTCATTAATTAACTGGCAGATGAACCGGTTTAATGAAGGGTATAAAATGTCAATTTTAAGTCAACCACCTCTGGTCGGTTCAGTTAGCGGGTTCCACTGCTTTTTCTAAAATGACATGGTTTGATAATTACACGCTGTTAGATGACTAATCTTTCCCTCCTAAAACTGAGTGCTTTGACCTAGTGGGTCCATCTAAATCCATTAAAGAGAAGTTTAATAGTTCATTTTAAGTTGATGGTTGGAAGTTTAATAATGGTGGCCCACTCTCATATAAGCATTTCGCTATCATTTACTAAAGATAATACATGTTTTATATGAAAATAAATTAGCTACTTTAGGAGAGTGTAATGGATGATATGGGGCAATGTCACGCCCCAAATTCGGAAACCGGGCTCACAAAATTCCGGATCGCCGAATCCGGCGCCGACAGCCTCCGTAGTATCCCATTCTCGGCTTCCAGCGCCCATACGCCAGATTCCGATCCTGGGATCCTACAAGGAGGATTTTCAGTACGAAATTTTTTTTTTGTAATGTAATGGAGCATAACCAAGTCACAAAACAACATCACCACATATCCACTATATCAAAAACTTTTAAGTATAATGCAGAAAGGAAAATACAAGGTGATCAAAAAGCTCCAAAAAAGATCTGATACGCGCTCCTGCCTCAGCGCGGCTGCTGTCCAACGCTACCTGCACGCAACGGTCGTGCATAAGCTTACAAAAGCTTAGAGGGTGGTGTAAGTGTGTGTACAAGGCAAACGCCGAGTGTACAATATCAAAGTAATGCGGTAAGTCCATTAATGCTATCAGCTGTACCAGAGCTATGTATGTAAGGTATGAATGATATCGGCCATACCAAGGCCATGCGATGCGAAACATGAATGCTATCGGCCATACCGACGCAATGCAAGGCCTACGTAGCCGAATGCCATATGCGAGATGCAATACAAGCATGTTAGTCCTCATCATGTACACATATCAGTACAGTTCCTCTCTAGATATCACCGGGGTCTAATATACCTCACACTGACTGCCTCCTCCCTAGCTGCACAGTCAAGCAAGTGGAAGAGACCACACTATCCGCCTGACCAGTAGTCTACCAATACCTACCCGGCTCGTCGATAGCGGACACATTTGCGAGCTGGTCAAACTCAGCCTAGCTTATAGCCCCCTTACTCAGGCGGATAAGGCCACACCCCTTTCCAACCGACCACGACACAGTGGAAGACGCGGCCTACTGGTATTCGGCACTCGGGCGCTCGTGTATCCACTCAGTCTAGACGTTGGAGCATCTCCTGGTACCAAAAAGGTTCTGGGACTTTCACCCAATGACATCCTAAGTGCCCACAGTGCTAGAACAAAGTATTTCCGGTATCCGATACGGCCATCCACGTTGTGCCTGTGGAGCCATGGCCCTGATGTCGCTAGGGCGTGCAGTGATCAAGTCACACATATGCGAGATGCATGAGTCACACCGTACAATCATGCAGCAATCTCACGCGTACCACGCGATCATGTGGGGCACTCCATCTCATAAGGAGTCCCGTAAATGCCTCAACCCAACGACTTATGCTATTATCAAACATTCCTTATATCAAGCATACAAATGATGCGTATGAGTATGAATCATGGAGCTATACTAAGCATGTTATAAAGTAGTGAACTATCAACAAGTATGGGTTTACTAATGGGCCCTAGGGAGAGTTATAATGCAGACATTTAACCAACATTATTCTTACAATGTGGACGTCAAACCAACATTGCTCCCAAGGCATGACCTGTCATCAAACATTATTACACACACTATGGAGGAATCGCTCATTGCAATGGACCCTAAGGACATCCTGTTGGGCCTCGACCCATGGGCCTTATATTCATCATATGGGCCACATCATATGGGCCTTTTATAAATCAAGTGGGTCGCATCAAAAGGGGCCTTATGTACATTGCAATGGGCCATATCCCATGGGCCTTTGAATACAGCACAATGGGCCTCGTAACATGGGCCTTATATACATTAAAGTGGGCCACATCAATGGGCCGCACCAATATAAGTGGTGATAATGAATTCCACCATTAAACTCCTAGGGCCCACCATAACACTTATTTCCCAAACAATCTGTTCATAGGGTCATCAAGAATTTGGTGGCCCAAGGGTCTAATGGTGGACGTTCAGTCCTCACTGTACAGTGGGGACCACATGATAAATAGATCTATCTTATCTTTTTTTTTTTTTGGGCCCCAAGCCTTAAGACAAGCTTGCCAAGTGGTGGACGGTTTAGATGCAACACAAGCATCATGGTGGATCCCATATAGACAGACGGCATGGATGAACGGGTGGGTTCAACAAAGGGCCCACCAACAGATATATATATATATATATATATATATTATATATATATATATATATATATATATATATATAAAATATAATATAATTATATGTATAAAATATAATATATATATATATATATATATACACACCACACACGCACACAGCACACACACACGCGCACACACCTCACCGTCCACGGTCAGTGGACGGTGAAACACATGCATCACTGTGGGTCCCACGTGGGGCCCACCATATGTTATCTTCAATCCAATCCGTTCATAATGTCACACGGGTCAGAAAGAAGGGGAAAAACAAATCTCAGCTTGATCCAAAACTTCTGTGGACCTAGAAATGGGTTTCAATGGTAGAGTTCAATTCACACTGTTTCCTATAATGTGGGCCACCTGAGACATGGATGGGCCTGAAATTTGGAGGGGACCCATTTCAAGATGTGGCCCACAAAATGGACGAAGTGGATATAATAAATACATCATGGTGGGGCCCACGGCTGAGGGTCGTGGGACCAGCTCGTCCGCCCGCTACACGTGCAGGCAGCGCCTGCGCCTCTGACGCTGTCAGCGGCAGCAGCAAAAGCTGTTGCCCTTATTTTTTATTTTTTATTTTTTTTGAAAATCACATTTTTTGTGATTTTTCGGTGATAGGGCCCGCATCAACAAAATCCACCCCAGTCATTGGACTCTGTATCCTATGACAAGTCCATCAAGTCCAATATTGGGTATGGTTTGGGGTACAAAAACATCAGGGCGGAATTCAACGGTAGAAAATACCGTTTGTTATGCTAAGGCCCGCCAGGACATCGGATTGAGCCCATTTTTCAGCTCAACGCCTGAAATAGTTTAAGGCATGGAATGGACGGCGTGGATTGACTACATACATCAAGGTGGGGCATAGACAAGTAACCCACCCCAAAAGCTTGTGAACCAAGCAATATTTGTGTTTTCATTTCAGTCCAGGGATGTCCCTGAACGTGGACGGCCTATGCATAATCCATGCACAAGGTGGGACTTTAGATGTATAGGTTATGGTTTTCAATACTTTCACCTGTCGGATTCGTTATGATTCTACGACAAAAGGTGTGGACTTTAGATGTATAGGTTATGGTTTTCAATACTTTCAATGTCAGATAATGATAGATTCATGATCTACATATAATTGCACATGTACAAAGTGTTGTCTGTTTTCCGTTTCGGTTAAAGACGAAGAATATGGAATTTTGTGTATTCTAGGTATTTGTAGAAAGTACCGTATACGTATAAATTTTGGAAATGTGTTTGCCATGATTATTTGTTGTATGAACATATTATATGTGTATAATACTTAATACGATACTTGGCGAAAGGTTCGCCTAATACATGTTTTTGCTAATATACACTATGTATGTATAAATAGTATAATCTAAGTGTTTTTGAAAATGACCGAATGAATATAGAATTCGCATTCGTGCTCGCCATGACTGATTGTCATGGATACATGATTGTTGTATAGGCGACACCCCTTTGACGAAAGGATTTGCCCTAAATCATATCACGGCCAATATACACTATATATGCTAAAACGTGTAGCCCAAGTGTTTGTGGAAATGACTGAATGAACATGGAACTTGGATTCCTGCTTGCCATGACTATCCGTCGTGGGTGCACGCTGTTATAATTGGGGCAACTCCCTAGTGAAAGGATTTGCCTTATACCTATGTGATCACCATATGTCATGTCATGTATGTTGTGTATGTCGTTTAAGTGTGTTGTTGTGTTGAATGTCTGAATGAGTAGTAGTTAGTAAATTGTAATGTCTAAGGGTGTTGAGATAGGATTCTCAGCCACCTTAGAGATGTATATGATTTCCTCCATGTTGCTTGTTTAATTTAACCGCTTACTTATGAAATATCGGTGTTTGTATTTCCTGTTTATATTGTGCTTTATTACATGTTTTATGACATGCTTGTCAACATGCTTGAATTACTTTGTTTATTCTGCTTTACTTTACATGCTTCTGGTCATAGATTGATTGTGTTTGGGGCTATGATTATAGTCCAGACAATCGGTAACGGGATTGAATTCGTGGCTGAGATTCATTTGTCACGTGAGATGTGTTTGACGAACCCAAGTCGTACTTCGGTTGGCGATAGTGGTTGGCCACATGAAGTGCTTATTCACTTCATATTGTTCAACTTGTTGTGCGCTCGAGCTAGCCGAGCTCGTCAAGCAACCCGATCTGTCTTATGTATGTTAACCATGTTTGGATGCCTCTGCTTGAACCTAGGGTACCAAACTTACCAGTGAAATCCCTTTAACCATGGTACCTTGATCCGCTAAGACTCGTAAACCGGGCATGGTGGTATGGGACACCGTGGTCGAACTGTCGACCTACGTTGGGGCCACGTGCTTCCTCGTAATGACCAGTGAGCAACCAGACTCGTGAGCCGATTATGGTGGTATGAGACACTATATTCGAGCTGTCGGCCTACACTGATTGGTGACGAGCCATTTGTAGTGACCTCGA
The DNA here is from genome assembly GCA_021015155.1 of Magnolia officinalis. Lineage (NCBI taxonomy): Eukaryota > Viridiplantae > Streptophyta > Magnoliopsida > Magnoliales > Magnoliaceae > Magnolia > Magnolia officinalis. Next base: position 9,151,217 of record JAJHSJ010000007.1, read on the forward strand.
GCATACTTTGAATTTGCGGTGAGGCGACGAGTTTTGCCGCGGTGAATAGAGTATGAACTAGGCTTGTATCAAATTAGTGATGAACCATTAAAAGGGTGATGGGGGAGTGGTGTAACGGTTCCGTGTAACAGCCCTGGCAGCCCTTGCTGCAGCGACCTAGAAACACATCATCGTATGAGATTAACTAGGACTGACGACCCTAGAATGGATCATGTTTGGGAATGATACAAGGGAGGTACCTTAGTTTCCCAATCCTGCTGTTTGAAATGGACTAATAACAACTCGGTAATCATGCTCATCATCGCATTGCATGTGCCTGGAAGATGTGGAGTACTGAGGAATGCAAGCATGCCGCGAACGTAAGATGGTGTCGCATGAGGGAGTATGCGGTGAGGGCATGCATCATGACTGCATTTTCATACTTACATTAATCAGAGTATTTAGGAGTGTTGACTTTACTGCTTTATCATTACTGCTTGACTGAATTGATAACATGTTAACCTATGCTTTATTGTTCCATTGAGTTGATCACTCACTCCCACGTTACGGGACGGTGTTGTACACACCAACCAGATTTGTTTGAGTTTCAGATGATGACGATGCTGTGAAGCGGAGCCGGACTTTTATGAGGATGAGGAGGATTCCTCCTTTATGCAGTTTCAGGCGGCTTCATGTGAGCTGTGTCTTGATCAACGGGGAACATGGATGTTGTCTAGATGACTTTACACTTTTCGTATAAATTGGACCTGTACTTGTAATTAATTAACCGGGTAACATTATCACACTCTGGAGACTCACCATAGTTTATATATGTTATATATCTATCACAGTCTTCCACTTGCAAATTTAACTGTCTCTGGAGTATGATATGCTGTTATAATCTCATTCATGTTTCAATGCTCTCATCATAATCATCATTATCTTTGTTGCATAAGTGATGCATTGGAACTCGGGAGCTGAGCTTTGCTCGACCCCCGATTTTCAGGGCGTTACATGTATTGAAGTTAGAAAGTTCTGTATTCTTGCTATAATGTATGTGCTATATCCACACTATCTATTTATTTCGTTAGATTATTTTAATAGGAAATGAGGCGGATTCAAAGCTCAATTGGACCGCGCTAGAGAAAACAGTGGGTATTGAACACCTACTGCTGGGAACTTCTAACGGGCCACATAAGTTTTGGATCAAGTTGATATTTGTGCTTTCCCTTCATTCAGGTCTGTATGTCCTTATCAACAAGTTAGATGTCTAATAAACATCACGGTGGTGCTAGAAAGTCTCAATGATGGGTGTGATATTTGTGTTCCCTTCATTTAGGTCTGTTTTCCTTATCAACAAGTTAGATGTCAAATAACATCATGGTGGTGCTAAAAAGGTCTCAATGATGGGGGTGTCACTGTCCCCACTGCTTAGTGTGGTGTTGACGCAGGAAAGGACATGAGGTCGAGCATTGTCTTCCTTAAGAGGATAACTGTTCCGACTCCACGGAACTTCTCTATACTCCTCATAGAGACTTCTCAAATCCACAAGGAAAAGAATAAAAAAACATAAAATAAATTTTATAAAATTTGAAATTGGTTAATGAATGGAAATAAAGGAATCCTTTAACTCGGGATACAAAGCAAAGGAAGGAATTTCATAATCAAACTACAACAAAAACTCCTAGAATTTGCTATTTATAGACTGTTGTGATGTCTATTAATGCGCAAGGTTTTCGGCCAAAAATAGTGTCCTAAATCCCAACGGTTGAAGAGTTATAATCAAATTAAAACTTACTATTTATAGTAAAAATGGAATTAAAACGGGGAAACGACCAATCTAATGGTATTTCGCAAATCCGGCTTGTACAACCCGGTATAATTAGTTACTCCTCCCTAAACTCATATATTTTACGTCTGATAACTCATTTCGGTTTGTGAGTTACATCTGTTTTAAGTTCTGATGGCACGGATCATCTCCGTTTTCAATCAGTCCTTTTCTGGTCCATCTTGTCCATGAAATTATACTGGCGACCTGCTCTACATAGGTGTGGTCCACTTGAGCTTTGGATCCCTCCCTTTTTGGCATGTGGTGTAACACATACATCATGGTGGGCCCATAGAACCTTTTCATTGTCAACACGCCACCACACTTAGGCAATCTAGAGTCCATCAGGCTGTCTTATCATTTAACCTAAGGAGTTACAAAGTGAGGCTGCATGTGCTGGTTGATACGCAGGCACCTAGAAATTGTGTCGGTCGCATATACTAACTCAAAAACAAAAAACAGAATGCATTATGCATCCCACTGTCGCCTGAGTCACAATCCCAATATCAGATTGGTTGAGCATTCCTGACCATTAAATCCAAGGGGAGCCGATGGGTGCAGCCTGGCCTCACGAAAGACAGTGCAGTCCTTACCATGGGGCCCACCTTGATACATGTATTCTATATCCACACCTACCATCCATTTAGCCACATCATTTTAAGGCATGAGGCCAAAAATGAAGCAGATCCAAATCTTAGGTGGACCATACCATAGGAAATACGAGTAATTGAGCTTTAACAACTTATAATGGGCCACACAAGTTTTGGATCAAGCTAGTATTTTTTTTAATCCCTTCATCCAACTTTATGTAATCTTATCAAAAAATTGGATGTCAAGCAAAACATCACCGAGACATTACTATAGGCCCTAAGAAGTTTTTAACAGTGGGATCTTCAATCACTATTATTTCCTATGGTATGGCCCCCCAAGATTTCGATTTACTTTAATTTTGGACTCGTGCCCTTAAATAATCTGGCCAAAACGATGAAGGAAGACATTCGTGAAAATAAAATAGCTGAATGTTTTCATTTTTAATGGTCTAATAAATATCAACCAATTGTGAAAATAAAATGGTTGAATGTTTTCATTTTTAATGGTCTAATAAATATCAACCAATCCAATAGTCAGGTAATCTAATAAACATAATCTTTAGTTCATGATAAATCCACACTAGCTATCATAATTAGTTTGACTATTATATGTCACGTGTTCAATTCTTAAGTAATTTCCAAGCACCTGCATATTATCTATCACACTTTGCAAGTGTATTAAAAGTATTGGACAGTGATCATGACCTTTTACCATTTCACTAGCATCATAATCTAGTTATGACCCACCCAAAGTAGGTCCCATATATAACGTGTATGGTTGGGCATGTGAACTATCACAGACACCTTTGGCCAAACGGAGCTGATTAGGTGCTGTCCCAGTCTCACCGAAGATGGTGCGGTCCTCACTGTGGGGCCCAACTTGATGTATGTATTATACATCTACACTGTTCATATGTTTTATCGGATCATTTTAGTATATGATCCCAAAAAATGAAGTAGATCCAAGTCTCAGGTGGACCATAGTTTAGGAAACAGTACCGATTGAACTCTCCAGTACCATTAAAAACATCCTAAGGCTAACTGTAATACTTTTATAATGTTTATTTTTCCATCCAACCTGTTGATAAGGTCAAACAAACCTTGTTGAAGGAAAAAAAAAAAAACAATATCAGCTTGATCCAAAACTTTTATGGCCCACAATTAGTTTTTAATGACCATTCACCATTGCTTTCTATGGCATGGTTAACCTGAGATTTGTATATGCTTTGTTTTTAGGATCATGCCTGAAATAATCTGGAGAAACGGATGGACAGTGTGGATGGTGTGGATGTATAACACATACATCAAGGTGGGCCCCATGGTAAGTGCCGCACCATGTTGCGTGAGGCCGCCGCTCTCTTGCAGAACAAGCTGACCATGACGGGGGGCTGTTTCTTACTGTTTAAACTTACCTTTCTAATAAATAATAATTAAGGAAAGCCGAAAGCTCTTGCAACTTGCAAGAGTCCTGCTATCAAATCTCTCTAATATTATAATATCCTGCGGTAATAACGAGAAAAGTCTCGAGTCATGACGATATTACAGGGTGGGTATGCCATGTTTCATTGATCTTGACCGTTGATTATATGGGACCCGCACAAGATATGGGATGCCCAAAAAGGATTCTTGAACGCATTATCACAAACATGAAAGCTTTAACCTTTTTACCGGACGTCTGTTGTATCTTTTCATAACCATTTATTTTTGGCCCAATGATCGATGGGATATTTTAAGGAATCACCCCATATGCAGTGTATGCCGTAAGATCGACGGTCTGGATGACCGATCTGTGGGTCCCACTTTTACATAATGGTGACTCAGGACACTAGTCACGTTATGATGCATCAGAATTTTATAATATTTTTCCCATATCGATAAATCCAGCATTTCTACCTGAATTTTTGCGGGTAATTCTAGGATCGTTGAAGAAGTAAACGTGGGATATAAGCAATGCTGCATCCAACGGTTAGAAAAATGACAGCTAGGAATTCAAAGATGGGGTTGGGCTGTTCGGTCTCATTGGACTTTGACCATGGACCCGTCCCTTCCAATTCAAGGAAAATTTAAATGAAGCACGTGGATAAGGACGATTTCTTCGCGGACGTACGGCCGCAGTTTTGAGTGCCGTTTTGTTAGACGACAACCGCCAACGGCTTTGATGGAATCTTGGTCAGACTAAAGTAACCTTCCCCGTTGTTTCTGGTTATCTTGGCTGTGAATAAAAATAGGGAGTGATTGGATGGTCCGGCTGCATATGAGACTTGATACGCATGCACTTAGAAATGGTACACATGGCGTATGTTAACCCAAATTAAAGCAATTAAATTGTGGAAGATACTTTGATGTAGAGCGGGTTGTGGACAATTACATGGCAAAGATGGGTCAGAAAAGGCCCGGTTGGTGACAAAAGTGATCTGGACCATCAGACTTTCAATCAGACGTATTTCGCAATCCGGGATGAGTTAGCCGACGTAAAATATATTATTTTGAGGTAGAACGAGCTACTTTAGCCAACCAACCCAGCTACGCAGGGTTGCGACGCTCGGAATTGCGAGAAACCCCTGATTTGATGGTCGTTTCCCTGTTTCAATTTCGTTTTTACTATAAATAGTGAGTTTTAGTTTGCTTATAACTCTTTATCCGTCGGGCTTTAGGAGTTGCGCCCAACGTGAAAAGAGCGTAGCATAATGAGGAGAACAAGTTGGCGAAACCAAATAAGACACTTACTATTTTTGGCCGAAAACCTTGCGCACTAGTAGACATCACGACCGTTTATAAATAGTAAGTCGCGAATTCTAGGAGTCCTAGTTGTAGTTTGATTCTAATTTCTTTCCCATTGCTTAGTACCCTTATTTAAAGGGTTGTGAACTCGTTTTTATGCATTCATTAAGCTATTTCGAATTTATTTAGAATTTATTTCTATTTTCTGCTCTCTTTTCTCGTGGATTCGAGAAGTCTCTGTGAGGAGTCCAGAGAAGTTCCATGGATTCGGAATAGTTATCCTCTTAAGGAAGATGGTGCTCGACCTCACGTCCTCTCCTGCGTCATACTTTCATTGAGTTAAGAGTATAAAAATCAAGTTGGTTGAAGAATCGTGACCCTTAATTCGTCGACACTTTATCTTTAAAATAAGAATTTTTCTCTATGGCAGCTTGTCTTTTCAGCTACCGATAAAAACCTCTCACTTTTAAATTATTTCTCCAAATTCGTCTATAATTTTCACTGTTAGACATTACACTGATCGCTGTTAGTTACCTGTACGAATGGGTTCTATGTTTAGTTATGGCCAGAACTACCCTTTCTTCTGCACGGGCAAACACTGATTAGCGTGTGTTTGGGCAATGGGCCAAAAAATCAGGTAAATCTAAAGCTCAAGTGGATCCCACCATAGAAAGTAACGGGGATTGAATACTTACCGTTGAAAACTTCTTTGAGGCCACATAAGTTTTGGATCTACCTCATTTTTAGGCCCATACTATAAAATGAGGTTACAAAACAAATGAACGGTTTAGATATAACACACGTGTATTATTCTTAGTAGATATATCCATTCAATGTCCACACCGTATTACTAACAAAACATGGCATTAATCTTATTCCATGGCAATAGGAGACAATCCCTGCCATGGGTAATAATTATATTTTTTGAATCCCATCCCACCTAATCCCACCGCCCAAACACGCCCTTAGGGCTGTTTGGCCGGACAGATCCCATGGGATTAGGAGGGATGTGATGGATTTTAAGGTAATGATGGTGGTCTCATTGGATTGGTTTAAGATCCACGGGATTGCTATATCCCGGGACAAGTTCATCGAGTCTGTTTGGCATGCGGCATATCTCGGGATTTTACCTTCCAATCCGTCCAACCAAACACGCCCAAGGCACGATTTAATGGGGTTAGGAGGGATGGGATCAATTTTAAGGTAATGATGGTGATGTTAGTAGATTGGTTTTAGATCCATGGGTTTGCTATGTCCCAGGACAAGTTCATCGGGTCTGTTTGGCTCGTTTGGCATATCCTAGAATTTTTCCATCCCATCTCTCTTAATCCCTCTTAATCTACCCGGCCAAACAGGCCCTTAGGGCCCATTTGGCAGAGTGGATTGGAAGGGATTGAATGGAATTAGGGTGGATGGCATGGATTTCTAGGTAATGATGGTGTTGTCAGTGTATTGTCTTGAGATCCATGTGATTGCTATATCCCTGGATTGCTATATCCAGTCTGTTTGGCACGCCTAGCCAATCCCGAGATTAAACCTTCTCATCCCTTCCAGTCACTCGAACCAAACACGTCCCAAGCAAATTTGAAGGGATTAGGGTGGATTGGATGGGATTTAAAGGTAATGATGGTGTTGTCAGTGGATTGTCTTAAGATCCATGGGATTGGGATCAGATCACTGACTCTGTTTGGCATGCCTGGCCAATCCCAGGATTTAACTTCCAATCCCTTCCAAAACCATCCAGTCCCTTCCAATCCGACCGGCCAAATGGGCCCTTAGGGCCCGTTTGGCCGGGTGGATTGGAAGGGAGTGAATGGTATTACGGTGGATGGCGTAGATTTATAGGTAATGATGGTGTTGTCAGCGGATTGTCTTGAGATCCATGGGATTGATATATCCCTGGATTCCTACATCCAGTCCGTTTGGCACGCCCGGCCAATCCAGTGATTAACGCTTCCGATCCCTTCCAATCCCACGAACCAAACACGTCGCAGGCTAATTTGAACGGATTAGGATGGATTGGATGGGTTTTAAAGGTAATGATGGTGTTGTCAGTGGATTGTCTGAAGATCCATCGGATTTGGATCATTGCACCTACACTGTTTGCCACGCCCGGCCACTCCCGGGATTTATCATGCAATCCCTTCCACTACCATCTAATCCCTTCCAATCCAACCGGCCAAACGGGCCCTTAAGGTATTGAATTGTATTAGATAGGATTAACATCATTATTGCACAATATTGCATGTCTCGAAATACCATGGTATTGTAAGCATCATTAAGCAAAATCATGTTTGGTGGACCATTGAATTGTAATCAATGGACCGAATTCACAAAGGATGTGTTCACTTGTACACATATATAAACAGAATGTACTCATGTATAAACAGTGTATATGGATGGATGGCATGAATAAACACATGCATCAATGTGGGCCCACATGTGTAGTGGATTTTAAAATCTATAAATTCCTGCATCGGACCAAATGCAATTCCATGGGGAAAATTGCAATTCTTCCCATCTAATCCCAACCATTCCCATCCTCTCCAAATGTTGGATGGAATTGCACCAGACCAAATGCAATTCTATCCCACCTGATCCTATCTAATACCTTGGGCCAAACACTTCCTTAGGTGGATTCATGGGCGACCCTCACCCTGACCATCCCCGACCTTCCGTGGGGCCTATTTGTTGTTTTTGGGAAATCTACTCGGTTTATCTGTTTTGCCTGGTCATTTCAGGTATGCCTGAAAAGTAAAGCAAGTCCAAAGCTAAAGGTGGGCCTCATGATGGCTCCCAGATGTTTCAACAGTGGACGTTCATCCCCTACTGTTTCCTATGGTTTGGCCCACTAGAGCTTGGTATTAGCCTTAATTTTTAGCCCACTGTATAAAATTAGCTGGAAAAACAGATGGAAGGAGTGGTTTTTCATAAACATTCTGTGGCCCTACAAATGTTTCAGCAGCCGGTGGTTAATCCCCACTGTTTCATGTTCATTGGACCCACTTGAGCTTTCTATCAACTTCATATTTTGTCCCATACCCTAAAATGAAGTGGCAAAACAGATAAACGAAGTAGATTTTTACAAACATCATTGCAGCTCCACCTATTTATCGACCAACTCTCAACTGCCCTCAAATTGATTGGCAATGATGGCAATGCTCACTTAATCCCAACAGTACCTGGGGCCTATTTTGATATTTGTGAGAAATAGACACTATCTGTTTTTCTGGCTAATTTTAAGTCATGGAGCTCACCTAAACTTTGAATTTTGTGATTGGTCGTACATTGATTTTGACTGTGCATGTGGTAAACACAATGACCGGATCAAACTGACTATTACCTCTCATAATCTTCATGATGGGGCCACTTTTGCACGTCTCAGATGAACTACGCATGCAGCAAATTTGCAAAATAAAACGTTTTTCCATGTTAACATGATCACTCATCGTTAAAAGAAATCGATCCTATAAAGAGAAACCAGAAAATAGCTTCTTTAAAAAAAAAAAAAATAAATAAAAATAAAAATAAAAAGAAGAAGAAGAAGAAGAAGAAGAAGAAGAAGTCAATTTCTGTACTCGAGTCCCACCAGTTCAATGCAACTCACAACCATACAGATGGCTGTAGAGGCAATGAATCATTCCATGACAGCCTATGCATCATTGTTAGTAATGCATCCATACAGCCTAGGTACGTTTTATTTGTACTATCTTAGGGCATTGAATATTGAATATTAAAGGATATGAGAAGACATTTTAAATAATTATAAAAGTATTTTATTGCTTATATTTTACTCGTAAAAGTCTGTTAACATATATTTTACCAGAAAAAGCCTGCACCCCTTTTTCCAGTACTCACATCCCTTCATGTCTTTGTGGGCACACTCCTCTCTTTCCTAGCAACCATTTGAAAGTATACTTGAAAGGGCTTTTGTTCCCTAAACACTATTTTGAGCTAATCCCCAATTTTCAATGTGATTGGCAATGGGTTAGGTAGCTCACCTAACCCGGCTTCAGGACGGGGTTGGACCTAATAGCTTGACTGCTAAGCTTGGGTCTCCGGTTCATGTTTCCAAATTGAGCTTGGGCTCCAGTCATCTTAGACTAACTTACTTAGACTAACCCACTTTATATGCACATGTGTTATATCCTACAAATATGTCATTCTAAATCTTGACTGGTTAAGTCATTCATCTTGAACATGGCCTTTCGATTTCATTCCTCTTATCTATCTTTGCATGAGTATGGCACACTTGATCAATAAATGGATTTAAAACATTCAAATGGTACATAAGGATTTTATCAAATTTGGATTAGCCCGTTTAAGATGGCTCATACTTTGGCTCAAACATTTTTTTTATGGCTTAGGCTTAGGCTTGTTGTGGTAGAGCCCATGCTAGGCTTAAACTCTTGAGTTTTAAGTGTTGGGTCAAGCCCAAACCTAACTAGGCCCAAGCTCTGACCATCTTCAATAATTTGTTTTTGTATGTTTGGATGCATTTTTGTAAATCCCATCTCAAAGTGAAGTACGTACCTAAAAGTTGATTCCTAGAATTTTATTTTTTAAAAAAATCACTGAGGCTGTGCATATTGACAAATTTCATTCTCAAATGTAAGAATCTGAATTTCGAATGTAGGATTAAATAGTATTGAATTGCATTAGGAGGGAATTATTACACAAAGATTGTATGTATGACAATATCATGTTATTTTGACCATTCAATCCCACTTTTGAGAACAAATTCTTCATTTAAGGAAAAACACAATGTTAAACGAAACCTGCATTTGATGGATGTGGAGTTGTAATTGACAAACTAACTTGCTAAATTTCACAACGGATGCTTACCAGTTGTATGTATATGCAAGTCAATTGTCACGTGTGAAAGACACATATGGATGAACAGAATGGATAAAACATATATATTAACATGGTGCCCACAAATATAGTGGATTTTCAAAAATGTTGTCTTATCTTTTGTTAGGACTAGATGATATGGTACTTGGATTAATCCAATCCTTTCCATAGTTTCCATATACTAAATGTAATTTACATAAATTCAAATACAATTACATACCACCAAATCTCACATTCCAAAGAAGTTCCTTACAAATGAAAAACAAAAAGAGTATTATTAGTGGTAAATAGTTTTACAAATTTAACTCTATAATTATTAATGAATTAATAAAACTTATTTCCACATTAGTATATGGATATTTCCACCATAATTTTATTTTATTATTTTTTTTTTTTTTAAAGAGTTAGAAATCTACTTATATTTGGAAATCTTCTTTTCGTCCAAGGCAACGTGAGATAACAATCCACCACGATCTAAAATCAAAAGTCCCCCATACCTGACAGAATTAGTGGCCGGCCATACTCACTGTCTGGATACTATGGACAAAAGGGTAATGCTGAGGTTATACCATTTCACTAAATTATTCTCAGAATAAAATAACATTTTCAAAATCTTGGCAATATTTGTTACGCGTGCAGTTTGAAACGTATGGTAATTAGCATAACTTAAAACGTATGTGATTACTCACATTGTTTCCATAGACAAGATTATCTCAAGCCCAAGGAAAGATCTCATAGCATCTGACCGCAGCAAAAGTCCAACCTCAGGCTCTAGTTCCCAAGCTATTCTACGGTAACTTTCAAAATCACTACCTTAATTAAATGGATTAAAGAAAATAAAAAACACCTAAAACAAGTACCTAACCCCACTAACATAGCTAGGTGCTTTCCAGGCAATGAGTTTCTCTGACATCTGTTACTAGTCAGAACTTCCTTACCATGCACCGGATGATGACGTCTCATTCCATCATGTGCGTACACTACACAGTGAGGCCGGATCCACTGGGAAGCTTCGTAGGATAAGATTAGAATAGAAAATGATTTATGTCCCATCGTGATGGATGACATCTAATCCGTTCATCATATCAATCACCTAATGTTGTAATTGGTAGTAAAAAATCAGACTAACCCAAATGTTAGATGGACCACACCATGTAAAATCATTCGTAAAATATCAAGATCAAGATTTGTAGCCCACCTCGGTTTTGGATAGGCGTAAATTTTGTAGTGACCGTTCTTCCTTGTCAGAAGGAAACGTCTGACTGGATTGGATGGAAGATTTTTTTTTTTTTTTTTTTTTTTTTTAAAGGTAGGTCTCCCACGAGTACATTGAGTCCAACCGAGCCGAGCTGGCCTACTCCGACCTCAGCTAAGGGCACTAGTTGACCCAGCTTGAACTTGGCTCGACTTGATCCTCAAGCCTGATTAGTTAGCCCGGCTCAATTCAGTAAGCATCTCAAGCGAGTTTGAGTCAAGTTCACCTGTGTAGCATTTCACAAAACATGAATTGCACTTTCAAAGTTTCTTATAATAAAATAGCAATAATATTTTCACATGTATTTATCAAACACCTTCTAAGCAGCAGCATAAAAATTAAGATATATATATATATATATATATATATATATATATATATATATATATATATATATATATATATATATATATATATATTTTGTATATACTACCTCCCTTGCAACCAGCCATACTTTATTGAGTCATTTCATCAAACACTTGGTGAGCAACGGCAATATCAAAGTAACTGAGTCACCGAACTGGTCCGATCCAAATCGGATTTGAGCTGGGTTCGATCCAAGTCAAGTCTAATCGAGTGAGTCGAGCGAGCTAACTGAGCTAGCTCGGTTCGTGTACACCTCTAGCTCCACACACTATCTGGAAGGTTTTCCATGGTGAGCGTCAACATCCCAACTGTTACCTGTGACGTGGCCCACCTGAATTCTTAATCGGCATGATTTCCGAAATTCAAGGAGAACATAGTGGGCGCCACATGATGGATAGATTAGTTGTCATTTAAGCAATACAGTGGGCCCCACAAATCATTTGTATATCAAGTTATTTGAGGCAAATATGTTATATATACATTCAGTTGGTAAAACTGATGGCGAGGATTATCCATTCAGCGTGAATTGTTTTGGAGCATAGTCCATCCTTATAAGCGCCCATCAGATGGACGACTTGAATCGTAGCTGCAGGTGGGCCCCATCCTCCACTGAGTTAACAGATACATGTACATCTAATCCTTTACTGATGCGTAGAAAGTAACGTTTGAGATAGAAATAACCAAGCTTATATTATACTAGGAAGGATACATACGTTGTCGTGAATTCTCGATCCACTACAGAGCTTTGTAAACTTTCAACCGTCACGAAAATCAGCATGGGACTGTGGCCCATGAGGGCCAGAAGACGGACGGTCCAGATCATTCAACAATGGCTGCCCATTGGCCACATTTGGCGACACATGTGGTGGTCATGCATCACGATGCACGCAGAACCAACCAGATCGAATCAACTCCACTGACACCTGTGAGTTCGCACACGTGCACAAGAGATGGAAAGTATCATTGAATATCTTCAGGCTGCACTAATTTAGCATACGTTAACATGGGATCATTCCTGATGGAGCATTGTTTGGTACAATGATTCGATTATAACTATTAATTAAAGATATGATCTAAATTATTAATTTTTAATATTTTAGTAGAATAAATGGTCCAAGTTACACCAAGGCTGGAAACGAACATAATCAATCAGGCGTGCATCTCTTTATTTTTATTTTATTTTGGTCGTCCAACTTTCATAAGACTTTCCTGTAAAAGAATATACAATGTATGTAGCCTCCAGTCCTTTGCCCCATTAACAAGAAGTGCATCTATGTCTCTTCTGTTTCTAAATTTCCATTAATTTGTATTGTTATTTATCGACCATTAGTTTGCCCTAGCTCGGCCTTGCACGCTGAGTCCTAGGCCAACAGGACAAGTAGTAAAATTTGATTGGATGTCTGTGCCTTTAAGAAATAGACCTGAGTTTGATACTATAGAATCGGACCTATTGACAACCTTAGGGAGCGTTTGGCGCAAGGTTTTAGATGGGATTAGATGGGATAGAATTGCATTTGGTCCTGTTGTAATTC